>CANTUS010000010.1:40774166-41448750 GCA_947683365.1 Euphorbia pulcherrima | reverse complement strand
AAAAGTTATAATGTATCCTATATGATTGACATGCTAGAGCAGTTTAAAATTGAGTAAAGGAATGAGCTATAATATAAATTATGGGCTGAGGACCTTAAACTTGAAAGGTTGAAAGGTTTAAAAAATCAGGAGATCCCTGATTGCTTGTGAAGAAGAAAGAAGAAACCCTAAGGTTAATTATGTTAAAGCTGGTTGGACCATGCAGAAAACAGATGTGGCTTTAGTTTCTAAGCATTTGAAGATAAAGCTTAAAATTGCTTCTACTTCAGGCATGTTAGTAATTGAAAACTATGCTACTATTCCTTATGAGTCGACTTAGGTATTGGATATTGGTTGTTGTTCTCACATCTATACTTTTGTGCAGCGGCTAAGGAATAGTAGGAGGCTGGAAAAAGGGGAGATGAATCTAGGTGTGGGAAATGGAGCCCGAGTTGCTGCATTAGTTGTAGGAAGCTTTAGTTTTGTTTTGCCGAGTGGCGTAGTTTTACTTTTGAATAATTGCTGCTATATTCGGAATGTTACTAAGAATATTATCTCTATTGCGAATTTAGCAGCAGAGGGATGTGAAATTCTATTTTTAAATAATAATTTTCTGATTCGTTTAAATAATGTTCTTCATGGCCATGGAATGTTGAATGGTGGCATTTATATTCTTTATACTAAAACTGAAGTTTTTCATCTAAACAATGTGAAGAAAGTTAAATTAAATAACGAGAAATCTTTCTACTTATGGCACTGTTGTTTAGGCTATATAAATAAAGATCGCTTAACTAAGTTACACAAGTGTGAAGACTTAGGCCCAACAGACGTGGAGTCTTATGGTGATTGTGAACCTTGTTTAAAAGGAAAAATGATAGAGTTACCCTTTAAAGGAAAGGGTGAACGAGCCATGAGTACATTGGAGCTTATATATACTAACGAATGTGGTCCAATGAGTGTTCAGGCACTTGGAGGATACTCCTACTTCATTACCTTTATCGATGATTACTCACAATACGGTTATCTGTACGTAGTAAAGCATAAGTCCGAAAGCTTTTATAAAATGAAAATATTCAGAAACAAAGTAGAGAAACAACTTAGGAATGGTATTTAAGCACTTTAATGTGATCGAGGTGGTGAATACCTCGGCCAAGAATTTTAGGATTATCAAAAAGAAAACGGGATAGTTCCCCAATGGACCCCTCCTTACACACCTGAACACAATGGAGTTTCTAAAAGGAGGAATCAAACTTTATTGGATATTGTTCTATCCATCTTAAGCCAAGAAAATCTCAATAAATCCTTTTGGGGATATGCACTAGAGAGCGCAATTTATATACGAAATAGGGGACCCTCTAAATCAGTTGATTTTATGCCTTACGAACAATGGTGTAATAAAAAGCCATCTTTGAGTCACCTAAGAGTATGGGGTTATTCTGCTATGGTAAAGAGGATAGCTTCAGATAAGCTTGACGCTAAATCTGACAAATGTCTGTTCATTGGATATCCGAAGGAAACTATTAAATTTTTATTCTACCAACCCAAGGCACAAAAGGTATTTGTATCTCGGAATGCTCATTTTCTCAAAAGAGAACGCTTACTTGCAAAATTCAATGGGAGCAATCTTGAACTGTATATTTAAGAAGGAGAAACAGATAATTAACTAGTTGACCCCATTCTAGATACCCAAGAAGGTGTGATCCAAGAACAACCTGTTGAGACACAATCATTGCGAAGATCAAGTCATATTTATAAAGGTCCTGAAAGATATGGTTTCATCATCACTGCTAATAGGGGACTATATATCATGGAGGATGATGAACTGAGAACCTATGATGAAGCAATGAAGAGCTCAGATTCTTATAAATGGCTCAAAGCCATGAAATCAAAAATGGATTCCATGTATGAAAACCATGTTTGGAATTTGGTCGATGCACTTGAAAAGGCTAGACCTATAGGGTGCAAGTGGTTCTTCAAGAAGAAGAACGACATGGATGGTAATGTAATTACCTATAAGGCACGGTTGGCTGTGAAAGGTTATAGTTGACGCGAAGGTATTTACTGTGACGAAACTTTCTCACTAGTAGCCATGCTTAAATCCATAAGAATACTCCTTGCCATTGCTGCTTATTATGATTATGAGATCTGGCAGATGGATGTTAAAATAGCATTCCTAAATGGCAGTATCGATCGAGATGTATATATGGCACAGCCTGAGGATTTTACATCTTAGAATGGCTCATAGGTATAAAATTTGCAAAAGTCTATTTATGGACTTAACCAAGCATCCAGGAGTTGGAATATTAGTGAACTGGATTTCTTTCCAAACATTAATGAGCCTTGTGTTTACAAGAAGGTTGTTAGGAGTGCAGTCATTTTCTTAGTAGTATATGTTCATGACATATTACTAATAGGAAATGACATTTCTCTTCTTCAAAATATTAAATTATGGCTGTCATGAAAATTCTCCACGAAAGATCTTGGAGAAGCACCATTTATACTAGGTACAAAGATCTATAGAGATAGATCCAAGAGACTATTAGGTCATTCCCAAAGTACATATATAGACAAGGTTCTAAAAAGGTTTAGCCTTGAGCATTTGAAGAAGAGTTATCTCCTGATGACATAGGGGATTACCTTATCTAAGACTGAGTGTCCGAAGACAGCTAAAGAAAGAATGCGTATGAAGGATATACCCTATGCATCTGTGATAGGATCCATCATGTATGCTATGATATGTACTAGGCCAGATGTCTCTCAAGCTTTGAACTTTATGAGTAGATATCAATCAAATCCGGGTGAAAAGCACTGGATGGCCATCAAAGGCAATTCTTAAGTACTTGAAAAGGACTAAAGATGAGTTCGCGATATATGGAGAAAGTGACCTCACAATCAGAGGTTACATGGATGCGAGTTTCCAATCAGAGAAGGATGATTTTAAGTCCTAATTAGATTTTGTGTATGTATTTATTATAGGGAAAGTTTGCTGGAAAGGTTCCAAGCAAGAAACTATAGCTGATTCAACCATGAAATCTCAGTACATTGCTGCTCGTGAAGCGGTAAAAGAAGCAGCCTGGTTAAAGGGATTTATTGGTCATCTCAGTGTGGTGCCTATCTAATTACTTTTTATTGTGATAACAATTGTGCTATTACTCAAGGAAAAGAGCCACGATCTCATAAAAAAACAGACATGTACTTAGAAAGTATCATATAATCAGGGAGATTATTGATGTTAAGATGATAAGACTAGAATATATTCCCACTGATCAGAACCTCGGGGATGGTTGGAAAAAGCCATTGACTCAAGTCAAACATGACCACCATGTTAAACCTTATGGAGCAAGACATATGGCTAATTGGCCTTAGTGCAAGTGAGAGATTGTTAGATATGATGTATGCCCTTAAGGCAATTAGGGCGATGTATCTTAATTATGTATTGGTATGAATAATTTATTTTATTAATAAAGGCATTTAATCTTTTTATTTATATCAATGTGTTGATATATATTATGACTGGTTAAAATATATTCATTGATATTTGTGTACAAAATTCCTAGACATATCATAGCATGAAGAGAGAGATCATAGTTGGACTATGCTTAGTGCGATCGGCTTCATGTGCAATTATGATTATATCTAAATTATCCCTAATAATAGTTTTATCAAGAAAGGATATTGATGAAGCAGTAAGACTAGCATGTGATCAACTTTCTTCGAATGGGTTCAAGCAGTTAATCTCCTATAACTGAAGGTGGTGCCTTAAGATTGACACATGGATATATCTGGTAGATATATTGGAGACCGTAATAAGATAAATACTCTGTATATATATTAAAGTGTTAGTGTTTATTTATGCAGTAGCTTTGTGAATATCCTCATACTTGAGGTACTGGTTGCCTTATGTGGTACTGTTGTAATAATTTGGGTCATACCTATCACTCATTAATTTAGAATGCCACAGGTGATTACAATTATAGTGGTGACATTACGTTCGTAAGCTGTGTAGTAGGAAAGAATCCATCGCTCTAGATATATTAAGGAGTTGTACCTGGCCACTTATTGAAGTGATGATTGCTATAAACTTTTGATCAAAGTATGCGTTTGATAGAAATAGTTTCTATTCAAACACATTATTGTAAAAGGCAATATACTTTAGTAATAAGTAATTAACTAGGATAACTTAGAGAAACCTCACTATTAGTTAGTGAACACTTTAACCGAACCCAATAAACCAGATGGTATAATATTAAAGAATGGAAGGAGTTCATCACATTGGGCAACTACTACATTAACAAGGATTAAGTCATAAGCACAAATGATGTTCTGAGTAATGGGGGATGGTGGACCCTTGCTAGAGGCGTACTACAGTCATTAAGGTAATCGAGTTCTAATCACGGTCTAGGACCTTGAGCCAATTATTCCTATACAACAAGGATTGGTTAAGCATTAACAACTCAATACTTCGGGGATCCTATAAGGTCACGCACATAGAACTTTCAGCGGACTGAGTAAAGAATTAATAGACCTAGTCTATTATAGGAATATTAAATATGGAATGGTTAGACCATTACCTGATTAGACCAGAGATTTTATTTTCACCGGTAACTAATTTATTAGGGTCATAAATCAAATATTTATTTGAAAAGGATTAAAGGGGAATTTTTCGTTGGCAAGTTAAATTTGATTGAGAGTATAAAATATATTTTGTATAAGCTTGAGTGCACGAAAGTGCATCGAAAGGTGCACGAGCACTACTAGCTAGTGCTTGCAGCAGCCCATGAAAATGGGCTACACAAGCGCAGCCCAATGGCACTCCGCGAGCTGGGCTACACTTGTGTAGCGCAAAATTAGGGATTCCTAATTATTTAAGGACTCTCTTTATTTAATATTATTGGGTGGGTTTTAGAGTGGTGTAGAACCTACTCGAAATCTATAGTTCTTCCTCTTGGGGAGGTTTCAGTTGGTGGGGTTCGTGTGGATGCTTCTAGAGGCTATCCTACACTTGGAGGCTTGTGCAAGGAGGTTCTGCCAAAGCACGCTTCAACTGGTAAGTTTTCTGTTTTAACTATTAGGTCTTTTTCTTTAAGCATTTTTAGACTCAATAATTATGTTTAGGTTATTATTTGCATGCTTAGTTTATTTTATTCTTAGGTTATAGCTTAGGGTTATAACATTCTTAGCATAACATATTAATGTTAGGATATAACTTAGAGTTATGGTATACCTAGCTTATGCGTGATAATGTAGGTAGAGAGTTTATTTAGTTAAGACTTTAATTAATTATATGCAACTAATAGGAGTTGCTAGGGACAAGGGACAAAATTTTGAATTTCCGCCAAGCCTCTTATGCATGTTCAAAGTGACTGTCAGTTCCCAACATACCATAGATTTCCCAATTCCAAATTAATAGTTACTCGAAATCAAGTCCAAGGACACTTGAGACCTACCTAGGAAAATCCTCGTGACACGATAGCATGTGAGCTTTTCCTAATCGGATCGGTCCAGACCATGTTCCTAACACAAGCCTACGTTCATAGCTCCTTTCTCAAACAAGCTAACCAATACAAGTCTATCGTTTTATTCATTCCCATGATTAAAACAGACTTGGGACATGTATGATTTAATCAATGGAGACTCTTAATAAAATATAGCGCAAGATATATTATTGAAAAGATTAATGCCTTTATTAATGTAACACAAAACATGAATATTCAATTACATCTTAATACCACATGTGTAGAACCAGGGCATACCCAACACAAAAACATTGATCTATTTACTCAGATTCACTCAAAAAAATTTCAATATCTTTATGTATGGAATTTTAACAAATCAAATACAAATTCATCAACAGAGATAGGTCTATTAACTCATATTTATAAAACAATCATTTAGATCAATTGTTACAATAGAAACAAAGATCGGTCTTTGCAAAATTTAATACCTGAACCTGAGGGACATGCAGCTTCTATCTCTAGCTCCATTGACAAGCATATATGATCCAACTATTCAGTTTTTAAAAGTTTCATAGAAGAAAAATATGAAAAGAAAGATATTGGAGCATGTGTGGGAGCATAATGGTTTTTTTGGCATACTATTACTGATTTTTATTCATGTATTTATAGAGAGAAAACCTAAATATAAAAGGACTTCTAATACTAACTGAATACGATAAAAATCATAAATATTATATAAAACAATAAAATCATAATTTATCTCTACTTCAAACAATAATTGTATTTCCTAATTCCAATCTACTTCTAATTTATTAAATATGTCTCCAACTAAATAACAACTTCTAAAGTCAATCTTCAACACTCCTCCTCGGCTTTGAAGTTGTAAATCAGAAAAGTTTATCATACTCTTGATGTTGCATAACTACTGTGTTTGCTTCTTCATGTTGTTTTTTTGTAAGTCTTCTCCGTATGACCAACTTGACCACATTTTCTGCATTTGATATTGGGCCTCCCCCAACATCTTTTATTAGGGTGGTTTTTTTTGCAATGCGGACATGGTGAATATAAATCAATACTGCCTCCTCCTGAAACTTTGGTCATTGTCGAAAAAGCACCTTCAATTGTTCCTTCATCTCTCATTGTTCTTCTTTGTTCCAAAGCTTGCATAGCTATGAGCACTGGATTTTAACGATCCTTCTCACGAAAATATGGTGAGAGCTATATGATGCAATGTCTTTCAGGGGTTGTCCATCAGTGGTGTTCCTACTACCGCAGAGTTGAGTTTGGCCATTGTTTAGAGACCTAGTCTGCCCTTAGGGACCCGTACGGGTGCTGCATGGTGGTACACATCCACTGGTAAGTTTTCTATTTTAACTATTAGGTCTTTTTCTTTAAGCATTTTTAGACTTAATAATTATGCTTAGGTTATTATTTGCATGCTTAGTTTATTTTATTCTTAGGTTATAGCTTAAAGTTATGACATTCTTAGTATAAAATATTAATGTTAGGATATAACTTAGAGTTATGGTATGCCTGGCTTATGCATGATAACCTAGGTAGAGAGCTTATTTAGTTAATACTTTAATTAATTATATGCGCCTACTAAGAGTTCCTAGGGACAAGGGACAAAATTTTGAATTTCCGCCGTGCCTGTTATGCATGTTCAAAGTGACTATCTGTTCCCAACATACCATAGATTTCCTAATTCCAAATTAATAGTAACTTGAAATCAAGTCCAAGGACACTTGAGACCTACCTAGCAAAATGCTCGTGACACGATAGCATGTGACCTTTTGCTAATCGGATCGATCCAGGCCATGTTCCCAACACAAGCATATGTTCGTAGCTCCTTTCTCAAACAAGCTAACAAATACAAGTCTATCGTTTTATTCATTCCCATGATTAAAACAGACTTGGGACATTTATGATTTAATCAATGGATACTCTTAATAAAATATAGCACAAGATATATTATTGAAAAGATTAATGCCTTTATTAATGTAACATAAAACATGAATATTCAATTACATCTTAATACCACATGTGTAGAACTAGGGCATACCCAGCACAAGAAAGATTGATCTATTTACTCAGATTCACTCAAAAAAAATTCAATATCTTTATATATGGAATTTTAACAAATCAAATAAAAAATCATCAACAGAGATAGGTCTATTAACTCATATTTATAAAACAATCATTTAGATCAATTATTACTAGAAACAAAGGTCGGTCTTTGCAAAATTTTATACCTGAACCTAAGGGATAGGCCGGTTCTATCTCTAGCTCCATTGACAAGCATATATGATCCAACTATTGGGTTTTTCAAAGTTTTATAGAAGAAAAATATGAAAAGAAAGATATTGGAGCATGTGTGGGAGGATAATGGTTTTTTTGGCATATTATTACCGATTTTTATTCATGTATTTGTAGAGAGAAAACCTAAATATAAAAGGACTTCTAATACTAAACGAATACGATAAAAATCATAAATATTATATAAAACAATAAAATCATAATTTATCTCTACTTCAAATAACAATTATATTTCCTAACTCTAATCTACTTCTAATTTATTAAATATGTCTCCAACTAAATAACAACTTCTAAAGTCAATCTTCAACACTCCTCCTTGGCTTTGAAGTTGTAAATCAGAAAAGTTTATCATCCTCTCGATGTTGCATAACTAATGTGTTTGCTTCTTCATGTTGTTTTTTGTAAATCTTCTCTATATGACCAACTTGACTACATTTTCTGCATTTGATATTGGGCCTCCACCAACATCTTTTATGAGGGTGGTTTTTTTTACAATGCAGACATGGTGAATATAAATCAATACTGCCTCCTTCTAAAACTTTAGTCTTTGCCAAAAAAGCACCTCCAATTGTTCCTTAATCTCTCATTGTTCTTCTTTGTTCCAAAGCTTGCATAGCTATGAGCACTAGATTTTAACGATCCTTCTCACGAAAATATGGTGAGAGCTATATAATGCAATGTCTTTCAGGTGTTGTCCATCAGAGGTGTCCTACTACTGCAGAGTTGAGTTTGGCCAATGGCTGGAGACCTAGTCTGCCCTTAAAGACCCGTACAGGTGCTGGCTGGTAGTACGGATCCAGTGGCGGACCCGTAAGTGTCATTCCTTCCATATGCCTAGGGGTGCTCTTGTTGCCTAAATAGGCTCTTTTGGAAGGGAATCCTTTCCTATTTCGCGAAAAGGCAGGTCATGAAAGCGATTTATTGCATTTAGAACTCCTTTCCCTTACAAATAGGGTTCTTCCAACATTTTAGACACACAGATCTCATATGAAAAATATACTAAAACTCTAGCAATTTCTAAAGGTATAAAAAGGTATAGCAGGGGTATAAGAGGTATAAAATAGGGAGAAAATCCTTCCTTTGAGGTTTTGTCCACATTTTATTCATTCCTAGCTTCCTTTATTAGGATTTAAGGGAGGTTCTATCCACACAAATACTCACCTATACAATCTTATTTCACCATCTACTTTGGCCGGGCTCTCTCAACACAAAAGGGATCATCTCAAAGTGGATTCACGCTGCAAAGGTAATGCTCCTGAGTTTCAAAGAGATTCACATCTCAATTGTTTCATTATTATTCTCTGTTCCTTCTATTATACTTGTTATTTTAATTTCTTGTTTTGGGTCTGGTCCTAACTCATATGAGCCTTGTTGGCACCATATATCCCCAAGGATATTAATTGGGTGCGCCATACTCACACGGAAGGAAATTCCTTTTTATTTTAATTTCCTGCCACCAATCTATTAATCTATTAATCTGTAAACTGAACTAAACAAAGTTTCTGCCTGGACCAGATAGGACCTGTATGAGTACATCATACTCGTATCGGTCCTCCTTGGTAGCCATACGGGTCCCACCCTCCCGTATGGGTACCAGACCAGCAAGATTCCAGAACTCATTTTTAACTGGTTAAAAATCAATCCAACTCACCACTTGCTGTGCGATAATTTTCACTAATAATCTAGTAAATCAACCCATAAAAGTTAAAATGTGTTTTCACCACAAAATGCGTTGAAATGCTGATTTATGGTGTGCTATAAACTGTGCTAACATCTGTGGTTGCTGGGGAATTTATTTTCATTTAGGTTTATAACTTAGAACAAATGTATGGGTCCTCTTTGCAATTCCCCCATTTCTCCCGGCTGTAATTTTTACTCCCCTATTTATTGCTTGTGCTATATTGTAATATGCAAACGCATGTAACGATTTGAAAGAGTGTAGAAATAGGATTTCTGTGATAATTCCCTAAATGATAAAAACTAAAACGGTTTTATGCGGTGAATGAAATTTTGAATCAATTAAATGAGAAATAAGTTACTCATCCGATACCCGAATCTTTGATCCAATAGGTATGAGTCTCCCACCCAGAGGGAACCGTACCAAAACTCTTTTCCAAGTAGACAACTTGGGTTGCGACTCTATCAATTGTATCGAGATTTGGGTCCCGATTCTTTTATTCATTAAAATTGGCTTATCGTGCAAACTTTAACTAAAAATGTTTTGTCATGCCCAAATCAAAACCAACCCCCAGTGGGCCCCGCCTCTCACACAGGTGCCAAGGGAGACCCAATGTCATCGACACCTCACAGTGATAACTCTACTGGGGAATTAATCTTTTAACTTGCAAAATTTTAGTTTGTTTTAAAAGCTTAAAAGTTAAGATGAGCACCGAAAATCATTTACTTGATTCAACCCATTTTCTTTTTCATCATTTGGGAAAATTATTGCACTTTAACTTCTCATCTTCTTCTCTCTGTAGTTAGATGCCCTCTTCTTCTAGTGCTAGGTTAAGGTGCCCTATTTTTCTGAAAAACTCACAAAAGTGTCACTCATGCCCTGTTAGGAATTAGGGATACTCTAGTAGGTGGAGCACTCAATGCCATCTCCCTCTAAAAGAGGCTTGATGCGATGGGAACCTTCTACATCAACTTTCAATATGTCCCTACACCATTCTTATCGAAAGCCAAAGAGTTTTACCCTCTAGGTACCCTGATTTCAGTGTGAGATTAGATTAAGTAAGAATACCCTCAGACTCGGTGGGAGAAATAAGGATGAAACAATCTCTTCGCATGTGTTGTGTTATATACCCTTGTGATTAACCCCTCCATGCATCATTGTAATTTATTCATGCATGCCACATCCCATGCATGTATTGATCTCTTAGTTCTCACTTCAACCAAAATTAAACCTCAAAGGGAAAAAGCTTGGCAAAGGTCTTAAGTCCATTTGACTCGCATTTCAGCTCCTCTAATTCCGTTTAGGGTTGCTCCATCTCTATCTACGAGTATTCCATCCAGTAGTAGTTTAGTCTGGATGTTCTTTCTACCTATCATCCTGAGGAGATGTCTCGTATCCTAACTCCAGATGGCCAGATTGATGTTGAGGCTAAGGATGTTGCTACTAGTGAGGAGGCAAATGCATCAAGGGCCGATGTTAGGTCAGAGATTTTGAATTCTATCTCACGGTACTTGGGAAGTGATCAGTTCTTAGATCGAATGAATGATAAGATGTTGGCTTCCATCAGGGCAATCATAGAAGAAGAGAGAATGTCCAATGTTCCTCTCAACACACTTGTTAGTGCTCCAGTGGTGAATGTAGTGATCAGTGAGCAAGTATCAGGGGTTACTCATAATCCATTCACTGTGTTTTGATTGCCACCAGTGATGACTCATGAGGATTCTTCCAGTCAGTTTGGTTAGTCGGGTTTTGTGGGTCTATTAGGTTCAGTTAGCATGCCATTCTAGTCAGTGGGAACATTGGCTCCTCTGGTTGTTAATCAGTTTACTCAGCCTAGTCAAGGGTTTGTGCCACCGCCATTTCAGTTTGGGGCATCCAGACCAATCCCAAATTTTGTTGTCACACTTAAGGGGATGGCCTTTCCTTAATCAATAGGTTTGCCCTTGGGTGAGATTACTCAATTAGAGGGATCATCTTTATCCTTAGAATTGCATGACCTACTTTAGAAATTGCTTGCTGTTGATCCCAGCTCCCAACCATCATCACTATCCGTCCAAGCAGCTAGAGAGTAGGATTGGGTGCCTGAAAACTTTAGTATGCCTAGCATAGCAAAGTATATGGGAACTAGTCTGCCTCAATCTCACATCACCACCTATCAAAGGGTCATGAGAATCAGAAAGTTAAGTGATAAGGTCCTAGATGAAATGTTCTGTTGCACCCTGGAAGGTCTTTCTATTGAATGGTACAACACTCTATTAGACTAAGTGACCGGAAACTCGAAAGCTTTATCGGAGGCTTTTATCGAGTAGTTTGGTTTTAATACCACCGTTAAAACTACCATATAGAATTTAGAGGCTATAAAGTAGGCCCCCAATGAGAAGTTCAAACCCTACTTCGAAAGATGGATGGCCACTCAAGTTCTATTGAAGGATAGGCTAAGTCTTCCAAAGATGATCGTAAAATTAATGAATGATGCACTACCTTCTTATCGAAAGGTCCCTAGTATGGATAAATGCTATGTTGAGGTCTCTGAAAAAGCTGAGAAGTGGGAAAGGATTAAGGAATTGGAGAACACAAGTGTACCGGCCAAACCTCGGTTCAAAAAGAATGACCCTTCAGCCCCAGCCCAGGTTTCTAAGTCAAAATCTGGCTATGATCCTAAAACAACGGTAGTACAAGAAGAAGTGGCCGCAGTTAGCTCCATTGAAGATGGTATTTCACCCTAGAAAGCATCTCTGCCCACCATCTTCACTAAGTTGAGGGCACTTGGTCTTCTTCAGGGTATCAAGCCCTATGTCCCACCCAAACCTAAAGACAGAGATTAGTTTTGTGCTTATCACATTAGTAAGGGGCATCATATTGGTGGCTGTAGGGATCTGCTTGAGGCTATTCCAGGTTTGATTAGGGATAAGTAGATTCAGGAACCCAAGCTTGAATCCAGTGCCATGAATAACCCCCTGCCGAATTTTAAGAAACAAGTTTCAACTGTCAAATCGGGCTTGCGCTCCTCCCATGTCTTTAATATGATCTCGCAAGCTAATCCCATGGTTCACTCGATCATGGCTAAACCAAATGAGCCAATCCCCATTGACATCGATGTATTCAATTTAGAAGGAGTGCATGATGAGGAGGCTATATTAGTTCAACATGTACCTATTAATATCGATGCTTATGTATTGAAGAATGATGAGCTCGAAAGACCAGCCTTATTGGTGGAAACTTCCAAAGTGAGAAGTTATATGAAAGATGGAATGTTGCATGTCACCCAAAGTGGAAGGATTTCTCCTGAACCTCTCCTAAAAAGAAGAAGGGGTAGCGATGTAGATATCTGGGTCATTCCAAGCATCAATCAAGCTTCAATCTTTATGTCTACTTCAGTCGGTAATGAAAAGAAAGATTCGAAAGTCACCCGTCTCATCCAGCAATTGCAAAATACCCCCGCTAAGTACTGCATTTGGTAGCTTCTCATTGACTCTATGGATCATTGCAAGGGTCTTAAACAAAATTTGATGATTATAGAAGCTACACTGTCTACTACTCTGGTTGAGGTATTCTCAGTTATCGGGGGATCTCCTCCTGATCAGATCAAACCCATCAAGTCTTATCCATCAGACCTCCCAGCAGAAGGGAATAAGCATAACAAGGCACTCTTCATTAGGGTGCAAATCTTTGACCATTCCATACCTTGTGTTATGGTGGATGATGGTTCCACCCTTAACCTCTATCCTGCCAAAATCCTTCCTCACCTAGGACTAGGTGAGTCCATTTTGGAAAAGTCCAATACTATTATAAGGGCATATAATGATACTAAGAGAAGTGTCATTGGGGTCTTTGAAGCTAAAGTTATAGTTGGGGGGTGATTTCCAAGGTCCTATTCATTGTCCTTAATATTCCCGTCACCCACTCATTACTGTTGGGTCGACCTTGGCTCCATGCATTAGGGGTTGTCCCTCCATAGTCCATCAAAAAGTCAAGCTCATCCAAAGTGGAAAGCTAGTAACAATTGATGTAGACAAGCCATCTGTCGTAGTGGTTATGGAGGCCGTGGAAAAGGAATCTAGGGTGGCTGTAGCTCACCAAGGTACAAAGTTTTCGGTTAAGGGGTACATATCACTTAAAATTGAGAAGATTATGATGAACCAGGTTTATGTGAAAGGTAAAGGGCTTGGAAAGAATCTTCAAGGCATGCTAGATACTCTTTTACCCCTTCCATGGCCATTCAGACTTTGTTTAGGGAACCGCCCAGGTGCCAAAAAGCCCAAACCTCAGTCCTGCCTCATGATAGGAGTTAAAGTCAAACAAGGGGACTTTACAAGTGCAGAAGAACCTGTCGAAGTAAGTGGCAAGAATGTCCCTAGTTTTGAGATTTTCAATGATGTATATGATTTCAAGAAATGCTACCCGATTGAAACCTCAATTTCTATTAAAGTATGTGGGAATGCTGAAGAAGATGAAATGAATGAGGTAATCGAGTCCATCACCAAGGCATTAGCGGTACTTGTGAGGAAGAATTAGAAAAGAAATGAGAAAGGGAACCCCATCGGCAAGGCTGATAAGAACTTAGCAAAAGCAATGGCCGAAGAAACACAAGCAAACTTGCACACCATGGCTGCCAGTTCAGCTATCAATCAATAAGGCCCTCCGCCTGTGGAGGATGATTCAGATGATGGAACTTTTAATGTTGTAAACAATTTTTATGCAAATAATATCGCTTATAAGGCATATCATGAATAAGTTGTAAGCATTAGTATCTTTATTTTTAACATGTCATGAATAAATTGATGCATCTATCATTCATTTCCCCAAGTATTTCATTCTAATGATGTCATGCACTCATAACAACAACATTCAAAAAATATCATCATATTCATTAATAAATTTTACTTTGAGTATAACGCAATGGTGTAAACATCCAATGGTTAAAATATATCATCAAAAGAGAGATACTGAAAAGTGCTTAGCAAACATGATAACAATTAGCCTGGGTTCTTCCTTCTTCAAAAAGGGAAAAGCACATAAGAACATACATCACCAAGAAAGTATACCAAGAAGGTTTAGATAAGCCCCAATAACAGGTCGACCTTGGCCATAAAATATGGAAAGAACATCTTAAGTCACAAGTTGATCATCTCAAGGGCTCTAAAGGGAAACTGATCAGTCAAGAAGATCTTGTCAAAAATGGAAGCTACCTACAGAGATTGGGCATAGGCAGTTTGGGGGTATAGAAGCAGTGTACCCACCAATCAAACACCTTTCCCCTTGGTATGTGGAATATAAGTCGTGTTACTAGTTGAAGCAGAAACAAGATCTCTAAGAGTGGCACTCGAACTGCAGTTAAAAGAATCAGATTAGGCAAGAGCCAGGTATGAACAGTTGAATGTAATAAATGAAAAGCAACTCAAGTCTCTTGACCATCTCCAAATGTACCAACAGCGCATGGTGCAAGCTTATAACAATAGAATTAGATACCGAAAATAACCTCTTAAAGTGGGTGATCTGGTCCTCAAGCAGCTGCGCTAGGTCAACACCGATGCTAGGGGCAAGTTCAGGCCTAATTGGGAAGGACCATTTGACATGAAGAAAGTCCTTGGTAAAGGCGGAATCAAGCTTATAGACATGGATGGAAATGAGTTCGTGAAACCGGTGAATCAAGATAGGCTCAGGCATTAACATGTCTAGCTAAAAAGAATTAAATCATAAAAAAACAACACAAAGAATAAAAGAAATAAAGAATAAAACACTCGGCGAACGGTTCTCTGCTGCTCGGGCAAAAATTAGGGTGCAGCCTGCTGATCGATACCCCGTAAACCAGTCAAGCAAAAATTAGGGCAATCCAACGCAAATAATGCCCGCTAAGCTAAAAACCCAAAAAGTGCGGCTTAGGAAAAAGTAAGGGCATCAAGAGAAAAATGTCAGTTCTTTCTGGAAACTCTGTAAAAGACCAGTAGGTAGTAGGGGTTAACCATTGGAAATTATTACCATTGCCTATGTACTCAAATTATTCTCATCAATGAACATGTAATAATTTTGCAAAGAATCTTGGTCTTATGAATGCATGCATGTCTTTAGGTGAAATAATCGCTGGTATGTGAGCATCAATTTTTCTCTATGTGTTATCCATCATGTATTCATCTTTACCATACATTTGTAATATTTAGAAGATCCTATTGGATTGAAAACCCGAAAGGGCAGTCCAGGCAAAAAAAAAGTCTGCTGAATTGAGCCGTCAAGGACAACTCATGCAAAAATTAAGGATTGAAAACCTGAAAGGGCGGTCTCGATAAAAATTAAGGCAAAAAGAAAGAGAAAAGCTTGCTAGGTTGAAAACCTGAAAGGGCGGTCTAGGCAAAAGTTAAAGCTAAAAAGAAAAAGGTCCGCTAGGCTAAGCCGTCAAGGACAACTCAGGAAAAAATTAGGACAAAAATAAAAATAAATAAATAAATAAATGTTTGTTAGGTCCCCTCACATCGAGCGGCCTATGCAAAAGTTAGAATGTCAACTGATCCCCTCACCATAAAATCACTGGACAAAACACGAGTTCACAAAGCAACAATACTCGACAATCTCAGTTCAAGAAAAGTCCACATGTGTAATAGACACATATCAAAAGTGCCAATCCAAAAGTTTACAATCAAAACAAGCCATGCAGGGCCCCAAAAGGTACTAACAAGTACAGAAGAAATAATCATAACGTAAGCTTCCAGGGGATCATGTCCCTGGTGACCAGTCCCTACAGCGGTCCTAGCAGCATCAACTCCCTCAGTACACTGATCCGCACTCCTTTGAGTCACTGATATACAGAAAGATCATTCTCAGACTCGTCATCAAAAGGAATCAGCATCTGCCTATCCTCAGTCATCCTCACTAGCTTACCCCCAGCGTCTCAATCTCGACCCTCACCCGAGCAGTCTTGGCCCTAGCCTAATTAGCCTCAGCGGTGGCTACCCATAGCTGCTCCTCTAAAAATCTAGCATTCTCCTCAGAAGTGTCCAAATCTTGGGTGGACCAGCTACGCTCTATGGCCAGTAAAGTTTGTAATGAAAATCTTGAGATCAATACACATCTATAAATGTCATAGCATACATCATGCATAGTCTGTTGAAATTTCACAGGTAAAAGAAACTTGCTGAAGCTAGTGCATCCTAGGCCAACAACATATCCCGGATAGAAAAATAACCCCTCCTAGGCCAACAACAGATCCCGGATAGAAAAATAACCCCTGGCTATCCTCTCAGCCTCAGAAATGGTCACCCAAAAGGAAAGCATCACATTAGGATAAAACTCCTTAAGCAAATATAGTAATGAATAGAGTCAAAGGTAAAATATTCCTTACGTGGGTGGAGCTAGAAGGAGTGAAAGCAATAGGTTGGACCAACTCCTTAAGCTTTTTGACAGCTTAATTCCCCAAATGGTTAAGGAGTCGAAAGAAAGTATCTAATTCAACTCGGAGAATGCCCTCTCCCACAGATCCAGAAGCCCAAGACCTCTTCACCGGTGGCTTAGGGGAGCCCGCAGCAGTAGCGGCAGATCTCTTCCACACAGAAGTGGTATGTTGTAGCAACAAAGAATTCAGACTTGAAATCACAGTCAATTTCAAAAAAGCAACAAATTATTCATAAAGACCATGTTAGATACATACCTAAGAAGAAGGGGTAGTAGACCTTGTGGAACCTCCGGTGACCTGAACTATAGATGGACCCCCACGGTAACCCCTCGGTCTATCCTCCTCTTCATCATCATCATCATCATCCTCACTATCGCTCCAGTGAAACTCCAAAGGCTCATCCTTGTGGTGAATCCTATGACAGGGAAGAAGGAGAGATGAATCAACAAACTCAACATAAGAGCCCCTATAGATAGCACGCGAGCTCTCTCACCCAACAAATACAGCCATCGATCGGTCCCCGATATGAGATGAGGCCAGAAAATGCCTACCGATATTAGGGGAGGGATCAGTCTCTCCACCATGGCACTGGTCCTCCACCCCTAGACCCGCTCACCAAATACCACTCATGAGAGAGTGGTGACTCCAGGACAAAGCATCAGTCATCCATATTGGCCCGCGTCCGCTCAATAGCTCTATATGTGACCAATCTCCCCCACGGGTCTTAAATACCCTATACAAAACAAATGCACTATAAGTATCACAACCTAGTGAATACAGTTTCTACTAATGGTTTGTTGAAATGTCATATGTAGGTTTAGTAGGGAAGATTTTTACCCGATCTAAGCGCAGTTGGCTTAAGAACTCTCAATACTACGCTGTGGTCAAGTAATGATTCTGCCAAAGCCCCATCCATCTAGATATGATATGCGGCATCTCAAGCTGCATGGGTAAGCCTGGCCTAGGAATTAATCGGTGCTCAAAAGCCTAAATCTGCAGGACAAAGTAAGGATTAGTTGCAGCACAGTTCAAATAAAAGGTTAAAGCAAGAAATTAGTTCACGATGTTCCAGTAGTATCAGATGGCAGATCTTGAGCTTTGACTGCTCACCTCGGACCTTGATGTCTAGTCCATAGTATAGCTATTCTAGAATAGATCGGCACTAGTTCTTGCAGGGCATAACTGCAAGCTGCTCCACGATAGAAAGCAAACCATAGTTGAGATTGCTCGAATATACGGGAAAGAAGACGGTGGCAAGGAACGTCAGTAGGAAGGATCGTGCCTACTGTCCCTTCTATCAGCTACAACAAGACTCGGCTGCTTGATCCAATAAGCATGCAAGTCCCCTACTTGAGGTTGTTCATCCTTCTCGGATGAAGCCCAAGTAATCTAGCAATGTAGGCCTTCACCTCAGGCCGAGAATGCCATTGGTCGGCATAAACATCAAAATGGAACATCCCCGCTCCACTTTAGGCTCATCTTGGTGCACACATTTGAGGGAGTGATGGTGACCTTCCTGATAGACAAGTGGAAAGTATGGGTCGTCTCCGACCATCTATCCATTAGAGTTAAAGCGGCACTAGAGGCCAATGTACTAGGGGCTTGAGGGTTGGCCCTGATAATGTCACTGAAGCTGAAGTAATCAATGCAATTCAGCCGCTCCGTATCCCCTGCAGTACGAATCTCCTCATACCATTTCTTACAAAAGCTGAAGGCTCCTCAGTCTTGAATTAGAACTGAAAAGATAGAATTATAGATTAACAAGGTCAAAACACAGTAGAAAAGTCAGAAATTGGGAAAAGATTATAGAAAAGAAGCCAACGTTCTGTCCCTACGGATGGGACCCGTACGGGCAAGAACCACTCATACAGGTCCTAGAGGAGCACCCATATCAAAAAAGGGACCCATATAGGTCCCCTCTCACCCGTACAGGTCCCCTGCGAGCAGCCCCTCTGCGAACAATCTCTTAAAAAATCCAAAACTATCTAGTTTCAACCAAAGTTCATCCAAAACTATCCTAAAAGCATTGTAGGCTAAAGTTACATGCATCAGGCTCTATTCTAAGGTCTAAAACAACCTAATTCAGGCCGAAATTCAAGAAATTGCCAAAAGTTCAAAATTGGAAAATGGAGAATCAAGCGAAATTACCTAGAATTTTAAAGCATGGATCTCAGGAGAAGGGATTAGTGGCACTTCAAAGGTAGGAGTGAGCAGCAGGAATGACCCTTCCCCGTGAAATCCATACGCGATGGAAATCAAGCATGCTCGAGGCCCTAAATCATCCACTGGGGGCAAGTCCTCGAGTCTAAGGGAGAAATGGCCAGTCTTTGGCATCTTTTTGTGCATGTTTGGTTGATTTTAGGAGAAAATTGCCAAAAATGCAAAATGGGAAGTTTTGGTCTGAAGCGAGATACAAGGGGGCTTATCTGCCTTTTAAAACCCCCGTAGGGGACCTGTACAGGTCCCACCCTATTTGTACGGGTCCTCACTTTTGAGAACCTTACCCATATGAGTCTGGCCCACTAGTACGATCCCTCTCTTGCCATCCAAAAGGAGAAGTTTTGGTGTGAAGTGGGATACGAGGGGGCTTATCTGCCTTTTAAAACCCCCATAGGGGACTCGTTAGGGTCCCACCCTACCTATATGGGTCCCCACTTTCGAGAACCTTTCTTGTATGAGTCTGGCCCACCAGTATGGGCCCTCTCTTGCCATCTAGAGGTAGTGTGAGTATGGGCTTTTCGATGACCCACGGAATGATGATGACTTTTTGCTCCAAACTTTTTATCGGTCTAGTTGTTCCATTCCTTTAGAATCAAATCGCATTTGGAAAGTTCTTTGTTGATGAATTTATGCCTTTGACCCCAATTGAAAATGATTAACATGCATTTAGAATTAGCCGTTTTCCTTCCCCTCATGCATAGTAATTTGTTTCATAAGTTTCCATAAGATCCGAACATTTTCAATAAGTCTCATTTATACCTTTCAATTCTTAACTCTTCTAGCCTTCTGGAATGTCAAGAATCGCCTTAATCTGATACCGGTAGTGTAAGTTATAAGCATTTGAAGTCTGAACTTTGTTGGGACAGTGTCCCTTGGCCTAGCCCTAGCCTGCCCTCTCCCCGCCGGTGCCCCCGCTTCGGCGACGGCGCAGTGGGGCTACGTGGTCTATGTGGTTGGGGGACCACGCCGCAGGCCGCATCGCCGATGCGGACTTAGCCTAGGGTCTTCTGGGTTCTGCATTTTTCTAGGTTTTTCTTGCCCTGCAAGTTAAGTTTCGCGATTTTTCCGTCAAATCCAAACATTTGGGTGATTAATTGTGAAATTTTGCACTCTCTAGGGTCTATAAAAATCCCTAAAATTTAGATTTTGAGGACTTTGGCTTATTTGGAAAGAAAATTTTGATTTTAGTGTTTAAGGCTGTTTAGGAGGAATAAGTGTCCCAAAGTGGTCGAAATCTAATCATCTTAATTTCCTAAGCTTTATTATGCCTCATTCTTTAGTTTAAAAAGTTAAAATCAAGTAGAAATCAAGTAGAAATCCTAGCAAATCACTAAATGCCTTGCTAATTTTGTCATTGTTTCATCGGGTTTCATCACAAATCAGTCGCAAAGCTTGCCAAACATCCGATTTGAGTCTCGAGGGTGGATTCACGGCCTTTAGGTAACTTTTGGAGTTCCAATTTATTTAATTTAGTTATTTATTGTCTTTTGGTGTGTTTTCTGTTGGTTTTCTGGGCGTTTGGCCCTTATTTTTAGCTTTTTTATGATTTTCCCTCGAAACCCCAGCTGACCATTCCGGCGAACATCTGGCCTCCTAAATGACATGGCTGGGCGACTCAGTGAGTCGGTCTACCACGTCGCTCAGTCGGCCTACGTATCATTCAAGCTGCCAATCGTTATTTCACCGAATTTTCTATGCTCTTTTCCTCCCAAACTGAAAAACTAAAGTTATTTTAGCATTTTAAGTCCAAGTCTACTGTAATAATGTAGTAAACGACTTGAAGTGTCAATAATCTTGGGTTTTCAGGCACAAAAATGTCGATTCTGGCTTGTTTAGACACTTTTTCCGGTAGACCACTTTAGTGGGCAGAAGGCCGACTGAGCATCATCTAGGCCACCTCGCTGAGTCGGCCTACCATGTCGTTAAGCCGGCCTACCACCTCATTGAGTCGGCCTACTGGTAAAAATGTCCAAATGGTCCCTGTTTGTTTTATTTTGTGTTTTTGGCCCTGATTTATCGTTTTAATGCATTTTCAACCCCGATTTTCACCCGAAAAAATCTCCAAAAATCACAAACAATCTAAAATTAATTAATTTAACTTTTAAGCTGCTGGAAAGTATTTTATTTATTATTTAATGGGTTAAATGACTATTTATTAGCGTAAAAATGGGTTTTTCACCTATTAAATCTAAATAAATCCTTTTCCAACAACTAAAAATCCGAAAATATTTTTGGAATTTTCTTTGCATATTTTAGGTTATTTAGTTTACTCAAAAACTTTTTTAGGTTGTTTAAATGCTTATTTAAATGCCCGAAAATTATGTTTTTGTCCCGAAAAATCCAAAAATATGTTTTCTCTATGTTATGTGTTTATTTTCTGCCATTTATTTATTTATGCTTTGTCTATTATTATTCTCATTTATCTTTTGCCTCATTTGGAGCCAGGTCCAAGTCAATAAGTTAGGTTAAAACCCAGTTTTGCCCTTTTATGTATTTATCTGCTTTATTTATTTTACCGCATTAGAAAAATGTATAGGTATTTGTGAAGCCTTGTAATAAGTATTTTATTTGCTTTATTTACTGCTTTTCATGTGATCTATGGCAATAAATTGAAATCTCCCAAACAATAACCAGATTTAAATCGCATAAGAACTAAACGCTTTTATTAAAACATAAATGGCTTGATTTGAAAATTGAAAAGTAAGCAACATCATTTGGACTTGGAATCTCTGTTTTAAGGCATGGTCCAACCACCCGGTGGGAATATCGTACCCAAATTATTGGTGGCGCATAACCGGGTGGCGACTCTATCTTAAAATATGGGATTTCAAGTCTCCTATCCCTTAAGATGTAAATTGGACTTAAATTCAACATCAACATCGTTTTCATTATTATTTTCATCATGCCTCAAATAAGGATTCTCCCTTAGAACACTTCACAACACTCATTGTTTTTTTGCCCCCCGTACTAAGTGGTCCTCGCGGGCTGGAAAGAGGTCGGTAGTTCATAGTGGTGACTCTGCTGGGGATTTCCTTTTAACTTATAACTTGAAAATTGCTTTCATTTTCAACATTTGGTTAAAGGATTGTGATGATGTGCCTAAATCATTTTTAAATCAATGCTTTATTTCTTATGCCTTTTGAATCCAACGCTTAGATAGATTCTAAGTCTTAAGGTGCCATTTTTATCACCCCCATGAAGCTCACTTGTATACCTCATGCCCGCCAGGAATTGGGGATATTTGTGGGTGGATCACTCATTTCAACCAACGTGTAATACTCGCAGTCGTACTCATTTGAGGAGTGGTTGAGTTATATGGAATCAAGGTAAATGAGACCCTTCTATAGTGTCGTTCCATGATACTAGTAGTTTGAGACTATAAACTGCGATAAATATGGCCGTAGCAACTTCCCCTTAGGCTCACCAAAATAATGTAGATTTAGGTCGCATACTCTCTTGTCGTTCCCTAGCGCTAGAGTTAACCTCAGAATCCAAATTGGTGTTGCGTAGGAGTCATAAGGTTGGAAGAGGTTTTTTCACTTTCTTGTGCTACTTGTGAGTCCCACGACCCATACTTAGTTTGCTAGGCATAGCGAGGAATTTGTACATCTCATGTATTTTACGGTTAAGCTTCAGATCATGAGCCATTCTGCTCTCTACCTCTCTAAACCACCTCCGTATATTTGGCATTCATCAGTTAAATATTTATGTAATCATCCATCTCATTCATTGTTTGATTTAGGCTGATCATCTTCTGGTTTCTCTAGCTAGGTCAAGACATCCTCATCGCCGCAGTCCTCTTTAGTTGCGTCCTGATCGCCGCTTGGTTCGCCGGCTAGTGAGTTCAGTGTCTGAGTCTTCTCCTTCAACCATGACTGATATTCCTCTGGTTAGTGGGGTCCCATCCAAGATGTGTCCTCCTATTTCTTCATCTCTATCTGATCAAGGTCAATCTTAATTGGGCTCTAAGTTGGCTAATGCTATGGCTATATTCCTACAATCGAATACGTTTCAGGCCACTATTCTAGAGCAAGTTAGATCGGCTCTTAGGGAGGAAAGAGAGACTCAGAGGCCAGCGAGGCCTATAATTCAAGCTCATGGAGATATCATTTAGAATATGGCTGGTCAGTCTCCACTAGCTTAGAATTTGTTTTCAGTTCTGCCGCTTCCCCCTGTTTGTCCTATCTAACAGAGCCAATTTTAGTTTGGCCAGAGTTCCTCTCAGCCACCCTTGTCATTTGCTCCACCAACCTTTAGTTTTCCTCCCCTTGTGCCTTCGATGCCCATTAGCTAAGTTCCTATATTCTCGGCTTTCTCAGTGGGTTTTACCCCTCAAAAGGCCATTCCCTTCAATGGTTTCATCATCTCCTCAACACCGACAACATCATTTGTGCCATCTCCCCCCAATTTTGTGGTTACCCCATACAGAACTACTTACCACTAGAATCCTTTTGCTCACTCTCATATCGAGATCCCAGGTCCTTCGCCATTTCAGTTTGGATCATCTTTAGTGCTTACTGACTAGGTCACGCATCCTCCGGGCATGATACCGTGCGACTAGGTCAAGCAGCCTCCGGGCGTGACACCATACGACTAGGTTACATAGCCTTTGGGAATGAAACCCGAAAGGGCGGCTTTCTTCAGGCAATTTCTGAGTAGGGGCGAGGATAAGGAAGAAGTGAGAGATGATGATTGGGTGCCCAAGATTTTTTCAATGCCCCAAATGGAAGCTTATTCAAATGAGGGACCTACTAAGTCCTATATAGTGATGTATGACCGGATCATGCGTGTCTAAAAGATTGGGGACAAATCCTGGCTAAGTTATTCCCCTGTATCCTTTCAAGACATGCTATTGAGTGGTGCAATACTCTCCCAGAGTCCATAATCCTAGATTGGAAACTCCTATCTGAAGCTTTGATTGCCCACTATAGATTTAATTCTACAATGGAGACTACCATTCAACATCTTGAGGCAGTCAAACAAAAGCAAGGTGAATCCTTCAACTCATATTTCAACAAATGCATGGCCACTCAGGTTCTCTTAAAGGAAAAGCTCATCCTGAAAGAAATGATACCAAAGTTGCTTGACGGGGCTCTCCCAATGTTCCAAAACCAAATAGAGACTAACTATTTTGAGTCCTATCAGAAAGTTTTTGAAAAAGCTAAAAGAATCGAGTGTCGGGAGGAGAAATAAAAGGCTAACAAGTCGAGTGGGAATCAGCCATGATTTAAGAAGAATGAATCTAGCAAAATTACCCCAGCTCCTGCTAAGGGTAAGTCGTCTGCGGTGCTAACCGTGGCTTAAAAGGAAGTATCAGCAGTTCAAGTTTGTCCCCCTTCTCAGCAACCATTTGTATCCTTGTGGAAATTGCCCCTCGGTATCATTTTTGCTAAGATGTATGAAGTAGGCCAATTGAAGCCTGTGCGCGATGTCTAGGCTCCTCGATCAGATGAAAAGGGAAATTTTTGCAAGTTTCTTGTGCAAAAGGGGCATACGAGGGATTAGTGTAAGGCTCTAGCCTCCACTATCGCCCTTATGGTCAAAGAAAGAAAAATGGTTGATCCAGCCAGGAAGCCAAGCACTATAGAAAACCCTTTGCCTAATTTTAGGGGCAAGGTCTCTATGATCAATTCTGGTACTAAGGAAGAGTATGTTCTGGAAATGATATTCGAGGAATACGTAATGGTTATCGGCTCTAGTCTCCCTTCAAGCTTTGTATTTGATATGATCTCAAAGTCTAATCCTGTCTATGGAAATTAAAGAAATGGGGTAAGAAGAGGAGACCAAAACTGAAGATGTGGAAATGGTCAAAATGGTGGTGTTCAATCTTGATGGTTATGTTCTTAAAGGAGAGTATTCTGATGAAGAGTTTCAGGCTTTCAATGTGGATGAGTATGAGCTTTGAGATTTTTCATTGGTATATGAGGAACCGTCGTATCTATTTGAAAGCCCAGCCACGAAAAGCATATCGATTGATGAGATTCTGCATGTCACCCGTAGTAGTCAAGTATACCAGCCTAAGGACAACTGTCTCCACATTGAGAATGATCTAATCCTGAACCCTGATAAGAATGTAGCTAAGCCATTAGCATCGTCTCCTCAGGTTAAGACAAGTCCCGATATTGATCCTCTGATTACTCAGTTAAAGACAACTCAATCCCGTTTTAGCATTTGGCAATTATTTCTTGGTTCTGATGATTATCCTTGGGCTTTGATTAAGAGGCTTCTAGAGCTTGAAGTAAAGCCTACTACTTCTATTGGTGAGATATGCAACATGATAGGGAAAGGAATACCGCTCCTGAGAGGGGATGATCCAATAATGTTCCCTAATCAAGAGCTTCCACCTGAGGGGTGCAGTCATAACCGAGCCTTGTTCATCCGTGCCCAGGTCCTCGACAGAATTATCATCGAGAAACCCAACACTGTCATCCAAGCCTATGATGATTCAAAGAGGGATGTGATTGGGGTTTTTAAAGTAGAAGTGATTACGGGGGAAATTTCTGCTAAGGTTCAGTTTACCATCATTGATATCCCCGTCACTTACTCATTGCTATTGGATCGGTCCAGATTTTGAATGGTTGTTATCAGTAATGAGAAACCTAAGGCCCCTTGTTATAACTGCTACTCGTCTATAGCAAGGAAGTTGATGAAGAAGCATGGCCATGAGCTGGGTCAATGTTTAGGTAAGTGCTTTGGGGGAATTATCGATCCTGTCCCAATCAAGAAGCACCCCAAGCGAGTTAGTTTCGGATACAGGCCAAAGAAGATTTATAAGCGTGTTCATCCATTCTACTACAACATAGTGACTGTTTGTCAGGTTTAAGGGAAGAGTTTCTACAAAGGAGAATCTGAGCCTATTGAGCATGATGGTCAAGTTTGGCCGGGTTTTGAGATCTTCAAGGATGTGTATGAATTCGAGAAGAATTGCTTTATTAAGAAGGGGGAGAGCCCGATCAAGCCGATATCAGTTGTTGCATCTGATGAGAAAGACAAGGGGAAATTGTTGTCTGATTCAGATGAAGAGAAGCCTGTGGACCTAGAAATTGAAGATGTTGTCGCTGCTATGTCTAAGGCCGTGTCTATTCTACTTAAGAAGAGGCAGAAGAAGAATGATGAAGCCAATCCTCTAGCCAAGGCCGTGAAGAAAGTCGCCCGATCTCTTGCTACTGAAAAAGGTATGTTGTCCGCCGATCAAGTGAAAGCCTTGGATTATGATCTGGATGACCCGCTTATTAAACCTACAAAGGGTGTCAACTCTACTGATGCCGATGATGTAACTTTTAATATTTCTAGTGTTTTTTATGAGAACAATGTTGCCTATAAGGCCTTTAATTCAATGAAAGATTCTGATTTTGCTTATTTGCTTGAAGTTTTGCCTGACGGGCCCTTGCTTTCATTTAATCATAAGCATAATGTGTTTAGTATTCATGACATTTCTCTAACTGAAATAAACTTGAGTACAGATGATAACCCTAAAATGGTAACCCTTTCCAATGACTTAACCCCTGAGATAAAAGTGAGATAATTAAAGTGCTAAAAGATCATGTTAACGCTTTTGCTTGGTCGCATATGGACATGCCTGGTATTGATCCCCATATCAATATGCATTGCATCCTAATCGATCCAAGATTCCATCCTGTCAAGCAAATATTTCAAAGAATGATACCGGAGTGGAGCGACAAGGTTAGGGCAGAGGTTGCTAACATGATTGAGGCTAAGCATGTCAAAGTCATCAAATATCTGACCTAGTTATCCAACATTGTCCTGGTTCTAAAGAAGGATGGAAGGGTAAGGATTTGTATAGATTACTGAGATCTAAACAAAGATCTGCCAAAAGATGACTTTCCTCTACCTCAAATCGATGTGCTAATTGACAGTGCTGCCAGGGCCGTGATGTACTCATTCATGGATGGGTTCTCAAGATATAATCAGATTCTTTTGGACGTAATTGAAAATGTTAAGATAGCTTTCATCATAGAATAAGGAGTATTCTGCTATCGGGTTATGCCATTTGGTCTAAAAAATGCAGGAGCAACCTATCACTACATTGTCACCACTCTCTTCCATGACATGATCCACAAAGAAGTAGAGGTCTATGTGGATGACATGTTGGTTAATTCTGCTACCAAAGAAGAGCACCCTGCGGCTTTGGATAAGTTTATGACTCACATTGAGAAATATAACTTACACCTTAATCTAAAGAAGTGCATATTCAGGGATACATTGGGAAAGCTTTTAGGCCATGTGTTCAGTCATAGGGGGATTGAAATGGATCCAGATAAGATTAAAGCGATCAGGGATATGCCCGCTTTGAAGACTGAAAAAAGAACTCTAGTCTTTCCTTGGTTCCATTTAATATGTCAGTAGGTTCATTTTTCACCTCACCACCGTTTGTGAGCCAATCTTTAAGTTGTTAAGGAAGCGTCAACTGATTATGAGGGATGAGCATTGTCAGATCGCATTCGACAAAATCAAGGCCTACCTTCTTCACCCACCCGTCCTTCATCCGCCCACTCCAAGGAAGCCGTTAATCTTGTACTTAGCAATTGATGATTCTGCTATAGGGACAATGTTGGTTCAGGAAGATGATAGTAAGAAGGAGAACTCAGTGTACTTCTTAAGCAAGAAACTTTTGGATTAAGAAGCTCATTATTCGATTGTCGAAATGATGTATGCTGCCATAGTTTGGTTAACTAAGAAGTTACGCTACTACTTCCAGTCGTACAAGGTTTAGGCCGTTGCTAAGGTTGACCTAATGAAATATCTTTGTCAATTGCCAACCTTATCCGGCAAGTTGTCCAAATGGTTACTATTGCTTTTCAAATTCGATATTGAGTAAGTCACGATGAAAGTTATCAAAGGTAGAGCGGTTGTAGAATTTTTGGCAAACCAAGCTCTCCACTCCGATTATGTTGAGAACTTGGACTCTCTTGACAAGCAATTAGCCATGATTGATGTAGCCAAGCCCATGTGGACTATATATTTGATGGTATTGTAAACAAATTCGGAGTCAGCCTTGGAGTTATCTTATTCACACCCGATAATAAAGTTATCCATCTATCTAAGCATTTGGAGTTTCCCACTACTAATAATAGGGTCAAATACGAAGCTTGTTTATTTGGTCTTGAAGCCCTGTTTCTCGTAGGTGCAAAGCATGTTCTTGTGATTAGAGATTTGGGGTTGGTCATCCGTCAAGTCATGGGAGATTGGGAAATCAAAGAAGAGTCTCTCCGTCCCTATGTCAATGTCATTTGGGATTTATCAGCTAAGTTCAAAATCAAAGAAGAGTCTCTCCATCCTTATGTCAATGCCGTTTGGGATTTATCAGCTAAGTTCGAGACGTGTCTATATGACCATGTCCCCCGAGATGAAAATCAGATGGCTGATTCATTAGCTACATTGGCTTCGATGTGGGAAGGCCCTCAGTGCCAACCTATTTGCCCTCTAATCTTAGTTTTGGCAAGGGTTCCCTACCATTGGCACGACATTGCCCATATCTTCACCATCAAGGACGAACCCTACTCGTATTTGAACATTGTGCAATTTCTTTAGAATAGTTAGTATCTCGAGGGTCCTATAGAATCCGATCGTGCTATGCTCTGCAAGTTGGCCTTTCAATTCAGGATTGTGGACAATGATCTCTTCAAGCGAACTTCTGATGGTTTGTTACTCTAGTGTTTCATAGAATCAGAAGCTCATCGGGTGTTGGGAGAGGTTCATGCGGGTGATTGTGGACCACACATGAATGGCCTGGCCTTAGCTAAGAAGATTAGGTGAATAAGGTACTTCTAGTTAACTCTGTTTGTCAATTGTGTCTCCAGGGTTAAGAGGTGTCACCAGTGTCAGATTTACAGAGATATTCAACATCTTCCACCTACTGAACTTCACATTTTATCTACTCCTTAGCCATTCTCGGCATGGGGGATGGATATAATTGGTGAGATTCGGCCATCATCAACTAATGGTCATCGCTTCATCATTGGTGGCAGTGGATTATTTCTCAAAATGGGTGGAAGCCGAATCGTACACCAGTATTACCGCCAAGAAGATGGACAAGTTCATTGAAAAGCACATTTTCACTCGGTATGGTCTACCTCATCATATTGTATCGGATAATGTGGTTAAGTTCTAAGGGGCAACCTCAGAGTTAATTGAGAAGTATGGTATAGAGCATCATAGATCTTTGCACTACCGTCATCAGGCCAATAGTGAGGTATAGGAAGCCAACAAGTCCATTAAGAAAATCCTTTCTAAGACCATATCCAGTTATCAAGATTGGGCCAATAAGTTACCATTTGCTCTTTGGGGGTGCCAAATGAGCATTCAAACTCCTACAAGTCAAACCCCATTCTCCTTGGTTTACGGTATGAAAATGGTTTTACCTATTGAAATTGAAATGAAGTCTTTTCGAGTGGCACTTGAATCTAAGCTCAAAAAGACATAATTGATAAGGGCGAGGTTTGAGCAGCTAAATATGATGGACAAGCAGCACTTGAAAGCCTTGGATAGCCTCTAAATGTACCAGCAGTGCATGGCAAGAGCTTACAACAGTCGGCTCAAGCACCATAGGCATCATTTGAAAGCTAGTGACTTGGTCCTTAAGCAATTAAAGCCTACCAACACCGACTCAAGGGGGAAGTTTCAACCAAATTTAGAAGGACCTTATGTGATTAAGAAAGTTCTCGGTGAAGGCAGAAGGAAAATGATGGATGTGGATGGTAATGAGTTCACCAACCCTATCAATCAGGATTGGTTAAAGCGTTATCATATCTGAATCAAAAGAATCAATTCTAAAAAAGCGGCAAATAAGAAAATAAATAAAATCAAATCACCCGAGGAGTGGTCTTTTACTACTCGGGCAAAAATTAGGGTGTATCCCGCTGATTGGTATTCCACAAACCAATGAGGCAAAAGTTAGGGTGTAAAAATAGCCCACTAGACTGAAAACCCGAAAAGGGCAGTCTAGGCAAAAATCAGGGTAAAAGTGAGTCATGAGAGTTTGTTGACTAGAAAACCTTCATAGGCTAGTTAACGCCAGAGTTTGAGTCGTTAGAAATGGTTATCATCATTATGTACTCAAGCTTAATTCAATTAATGGAAATGCCACTTTTATTGAGCTCTTATGTTTATGTGCAAATGAGTATATTGGGCCCTAAAGATGAAATGTTGCAGATAAGTCGACTTTGGGATGTCACTTAGCTCAAATTCTTGCGCTCCAGATGAAATAAAAATCATAAGAAATATAAAGAGGCCTAAATTTCGATAGTTTGAAAACATCTAGGCCTATACAAAACTTGGAAAGTCTACTAGATTGAAAACCTAAAAAGGGCGGTGCAGGAAAAAGTAAGGACGTAAAAAGTAGAAAAAAAAGTCTGAGGCTGAACACAATGTTCAGGCCTATGCAAAGGTAAAGACAAATGAAAGTAAAGATAGTGCAATCATCAATCACCTAGAAGGCCCTGCACCCTCATCATCATCATCATCATCATCATCATAATCAAAGTCAAAAACTCGAACTAGCTTCTCCTCTACTGATAAAGGATCGAATCCTGCCTGCTTGTCTGTCCACTCGAACAACAAGCATAGGCGTTTTGTCCATCTCCATAATCTTCCAACCTATCAAAGCCATCCTCAGTAGAATCCATCGGTAGTGGTAGTGTCTAGCCGATCATAATCTAAGGTCTCATAGCTCACTCGGCGGGCCCATACCTCTCCAGCATGGCCAAGAAGGTGGACTGAGATCGGTCCAACCTCGAAATCACCCAAGTGCAGTGGGACCCTCTATTGTCGCCCATTTTGTCGACACAACCGATAAGGCGAGTAATACTCAAAGTACCATAGCCCTACAGGTTGAACCTTGCTTCCACTAGTGTCCATCAGAACATTAAAAATCTCTCACCAGCGGCAGACCTAGTGAATGTCAGCATTGGATAAGCCCTCCAAGATCACCGTCCAATCGCTAGCTATCACGGTATTATGGTCAACAGTGATAAAAGCCCTGCCATGACAATTCCTGGGCCTATATCATCTCAAATTGCCCCGAGGATCCTCGAGCAAAGCTAGCTTCTCTAGGAGACAAACCAACAAATTTATATTCAGATTTAGTTTCAGTTTTAGATTCAGTTTCAGTTTCAGTTTTAGTTTCAGATTTAGTTTCAGTTTCAATTTTAGATTCAATGTTAGTTTTAGATTTAGATTCAGATTTAGTTTTGGTTTCAATCCCAGTTTTAGGTTCAGATTCAGTATCAATTTTTGGTTTAGAGTCGGTTAAGGGAATACCTCTAGTATAGAGAAGTGATCTCTGATGCGGTCAGGATCACCGACAGCTCTATCCAGATGGAATAAGGTCTCAACTAACCTTAGAAATAATGGAGATATGCTTTCTGAGGCCTGTCCAATGATTGAAACTAGCCGAAATGGGGCAACGATGCCAACCCCGTAGATAAACTCAGCCATAAGCAATAGAGCCACCATAAAAGGATAAGAAATATGCAACCTGGGAGTGGCTATGCAACAATCAAGTGCCCTGCTGAGATCGGATCCCGGTAATCTGGGAATCTAGGAAAGAAAATTAGTAGGGGCAACCAAGTTCCATAACCCGGGAAGCTGATCCTTAGCCCCAAAGTGCACCTTCGGCATAGAAAAGCGCATCCCGCGAGTGCAAATCATCCCAAGGATAGTGTAATACTCCTCTACCATCGGGCATAGCTCAAAGCCCGAGAAGTGGAATACATGGTCCAACAAGTCCCAATAAAGGAATGATGCATGGAGGAAGGCCCCGTTCACTGGCCTGCTAGCAATATAGCAAAGACCCGCTAATCTAAAAACCTCCAGCCTCTTATAATCAGAGCTTGCTAAAGTGCGCATAAACTGCCTCAGCCTAGCATTATGTGTCTCCATCAGTGATCTTTCTTTGCTAATCACATATCAAATATGGCTGCTATCTTTAATTTAGATGATTGTAAGCATTAATTATTTTGTTCTTAATCAAGCATCATGCAATCAAATCATCCACAAGTTCACCAGTGCATCAAGAAAAATCAAAATGCATAAGAGTAAGGGCTCATCCAAGGTGGCCCTCGGACGTCCCCTCTGAGGCAGTAGGCTTCAAAGCTTGACTCATGCTAGGTTCGTATGGGGCAATTACGCCCATGGGTTGCATCCCTGTGATGCAGCGGAAGGAACGAAAAGAGATAAACAATCGGATTCCATTGAAATCACAACCTCAAAGGAAACCGATTCTTCTAAAAACCTTAGAAATCGCAACCTCTAAGATAGTTAGGCTTCCAAAACTCTAGAAATCGCAACGTCTAAGAGAATTTAGAAAAAATAATAAGACGCATCTTATTCAATTATTCATCAACATATATAAGAATTGCTTGGCTCTTCTGTACAATTACATATTTATATTCATACAAAATGACTCTTCATATACTAAATTAAATGACTTCTAATGACTCTTATTAATCCTACATAATTATTTGTAACCTACATGACTCTTGAAACTCTAAATATATTTAATCCCTCTCGATGACATCATTAATGAGAGTCATGTAGGTTACAAATAATTATGTAGGATTAATAAGAGTCATTAGAAGTCATTTAATTTAGTATATGAAGAGTCGTTTTGTATGAATATAAATATATAATTGTATAGAAGTGCAAAGTAGTTTTTATATTTGATCATGAATAATTGAATAAGATACGTCTTATTACTTTTTCTAAATTCTCTTAGAGGTTGCGATTTCTAGAGTTTTGAAAGCCTAACTATCTTAGAGGTTGCGATTTCTAAGGTTTTAGAAGAATCGATTTGCAATTTTAATGGACTCCGATTGTTTATCTCTTTTCATTCCTTCCGCTGAATCAGTTGAGCAGAGACCCAACTGATTGTTGCAATTGTCAACCGTTAATTGGAAGAAAGGTTTAATGATCTCATTGGTCAGTTGAGAGATCAATTAACCGATCAGTTTCGGGATGAGTTGAACGAAGAAGAGCAGAATTGAAATTTTTGGAGGGGGAATGGTCCGAATCCAAACCATGATAGTGATGATGAATCTAAAAACACTCATGGTAGGCCATCATCAAAATTCAGATTACAACTTTTGCAATTTCTCTTAGTTTTTGCCATTTCTGAGAGTTTTATGAAGAGTCGATCATTGTTGATTTTGCGATTTCTTCAATTTTCGACTATAAACCAAATTTATTGATATTCTTCTGCGTCACCCTGGAAAGGTCATCATCTCCAAGGTAGCCTGAAAGTGCACAAACTAGCTCACATCAATCATGTTGATCTCGGTATCATCTCCCTCGTCGCTATGGCTACCATCGCGATCTTCCACCTCCTTCTCTAATTGGTTTCACTGCTCCTCCACCCTCTCAACATAGCCCCTCAGCGTCTTCATCTCTTGTGTATGCTACTCCTTATACTCAGATAGTCACATCTCATAGTCTGCCACCTCCTGAGCTAGCCGACCCTCGTGATCTACCCTCTCTCAATCCTACCAGCTTTGGTAATCTGCGTACTTGCGCTCGATCCACATATGCTCCTCTCGCTTACTTCAATACTTATCTTGCTCCGTCCTAACCAAGAGCTGCAAATATTAGTGATCAGCCCAACAAATATTCATGCATTTATCTTATAACATACATGCATAGAGTTAACAAATATCTTATGTGCTTTTCTTATTTTAAAGCTTAACAGGTTGTAAGACATAATATTACCCAGCCTACGGAATCCTATGCAATGACCAAGTCCCTCATGCTAAAGCAACCCAAGGCCAAGCGCTCAACCTCTGAGATAGGTACCTACAAAATAAAAAGCAGAACCACTAATCACAATGGTTGGACGACAGCAGTATGTAAGAATCGATAAAGTAAAGAATGAGTTAGTTTCTCATGTGTGTAGTCTCGAGCAAGGCAAAGGCCAAATGCGCGGTATACTCCTCAACGTGCTTGGGCTCTCAAATTCTTAGATGGGTCATCAGGCATAAAGAGGTATCCAGCTAATTTACCAACACCTCCTCAACGAATCTCGGTGGGAACGCTCTCTGAGTAGGAGGGACAGGTCCAACAAAAATGGTCTCTAGGTCAGTCGTATACTGGTGCAAAGACCTTGGGTATACTTTAGTATTAAGCATGGGGGATCCCCTCTTATCTCTCCAGGTCCCCTGAAATTAAGAGAAAAGGCATATCAGTCAGTCAAATTAGAGTAAGAGTAATATAGTGATTTCAGCAATTATGGTGAAAGTTTGCCAGAAGTTTTAGAAGTGTACCCCTTAGCGCCCCTGCGTAGGGGTAGGTGGCTCAACACCCAACCCAGCATCACAGAAATCTTCTCGCCTGGGTCTATATCAACCATCCTATCATCATCCTTAGAAGGAATGTCATCAGCATCATCATCAATCCCATCGAGTCCGGTACTATCCTCTGTCTGAATGCCATCATCACCAAACTCGAAGTTCTGCTCCACATCATCTTGTGCCCTCCTGAGGGAAGAAGGAATCAGTCACCTTAGATGGACATCATAATCTCTACCAACTGAGGCCAACCGAACCTGGTCACCTCTCTAAAATCGAGTTTGGTCCTCTGATGGTACAAAGTAAGGCCAAAAGACACCAATGGGAACATCAGGAGGGACTCTCCTTCTAGCAGTGGTGTTGGTCCTCCATCGACGGACTCGCTCGCCAAAGTCCCACTCAATGCTGAATGGCCATTCCAATATAAATCAACACTCGTCTACGGTTCCCTGAACTTCCTTTACATGCTCATAGTTTGACAGCTTCTTCCACAGCTTGGAAATGATCTGCAAAATAAGAACAAAGAAAACCGCATCAATGACCAATGTAAGTATTCTTGCTCTTTTTATCAATAAAGTTTTGAACTAATGTTTAAACTAAACGCGCAGAAAGCAAGGTTACCCGATATAGACAGAGATGCCTCAGATACTCTCGGTACCAACGTGGTTCGCCCTCTCGATTGACATTCAACCAACCAACCATCCATCGGGTAATGGCATGTGACCCGGGTAGTGACTGATCTTCTAAATCAGGGGGACAGATAATCTGATACTCGAAAGCCCACATCTGCAAATGCAATAAATAAAGAAGCTCAGAAAGCATTTAAAAGCAAAAGCATATGTTAAGGATGTCAATCAAAGAGGATCCATTACCAAAACCTATAGTTTCTCGACCTTGAATTCGGTGACTTTCTCTCACACTGAGCAGTCGAGAGCATAGTATATCTGGCTAAGAATGGCCCTCGACCTATTCTACATATTAAAGCTACCCAAGACCTCAAGAGTGCATAGTAATCCTAGTGAGGCCCTACTCAAGGAAGAGGGAAAGAATAAGCATCTTAGTATGGTCAGGGGAAATGATTGAAGGTACTGGTCGAAACACGCCCTGTTAATGTCAGTCGCCGCAACCCAATGCTCATGTAGTTCCTCATATCTCAGTTTACCGTCGGCCGGCATCAAAACCCCTAAAAGTGCTAACACCCGGGCATGAGCCTCCGGCTCATAACGAAAGCAGTCAGAATGGACATTGAATATCATCAGGTGACCCTTCCATCGCATCTCAGTCATAGCGTATATATCGGACGGGGTGATGGTCATCTCATCGACCTTTTTTTTGCCTTTTCAAGCCCAATTTCGGTCCAAATTTGTCTAAATGAGTCCCGAAACACACCTAGATGCATCCTCAACATCTTTATTCAACTTATTTAACCTAATTTCAAGACTAAAACACCTTAAAATCCAAATCAAGTTCGTGGCATTTAATGGAAATTCCGATAAAAGTCAGGTTTTAGTGGTTTACTTGAAGGTCTAAAGCATGCACCACCAAGTTGTGAACATCTAAACCTAAGAAGCCTATGTGTATCCTATATATGTGTTAGAACCCCGCAATCCTTATGCCCAATGAATCGGGCAAATTTGCTGGGTATCCTCTCCTCGCAGTAGCGTGTCGTGATCGAGGTTAAGGGACCTCTTAATTCCTTTCTTGTAGTACATCTTTCTCCGAGCTCGAAAAGTCGGGGAGTGGCTCGGCTTTGGTCAAGAGAAGAAAATAAGAAAGAAGAAGTAAGGAAAATGAAATGAATGAAATGAAAGAAAAGGATGAAAAGAAGAAGAAAAAGGAAGGAAGGAAAAAGGAAGAGAAAGAAAAAACTATTAGGAATATATTCCTTTTTGTCCTTTAGTGTGAAGCATATTCTCTGGAATATTCCTTTCAGCAACGGGCAAAATCCTCTGATCAGCTATTTCTTTCTGACTCCCTGACATCTCTTATCGCCGCTATTTTATATTCCCCTTTTTATTGTTAATTGAAGCGGCAAAAAATTTTGTTTCAAAAAATCAATTAAGCAATAAAAAAGGGACATATTTATCACATAGTAATTTCTCAATTTTAATTCTTGATAGGTCTGTCGATGGCAAACCAAGAAAACAACCGATTCATAATTCCTTTAACTTAGAAAAAGTTTAAATTCTTGATTAGTCTGTCGATGGTGCATTCCCAAACCGCCAGTAAATAACCAACTCGAGATTTTCAGCTTTGAAAGGTCCGTTGATGATGCATCCTTGTACCATCCATAGACAACCAACTCAAAGAACTTTTTATCCTCATGAGGTCCATTGATGATGCATCCCTGTACGGTCCGTGGACAACAATTTCAGGAATTTCTCTTTTATGCTTGTCTTGTTTCTCCTGAAAGATCTGTTGATGGCAACCCCAGTAGAAAATCGGCTCAAGAATTCATAAATTAGGTATAACCTCCTATCCCTCACTCTTTCATGAAATCACATTTAACCCGTCAAATGGTAATCTCACAAGGGGCAGCCTGTGAGCACGAGCTTTTCGATGACCCACGGAATGATGATGACTTTTTTTCTCTAACCTTTTATCGGTCTAGTTGTTCCATTCTATTAGAATCTAATTGCGTTTGGTAAGTTCTTTGTTGATGAATTTATGCCTTTGACCCCAATTAAAAATGATTAACATGCATTTAGAATTAATTGTTTCCCTCCCCCTTGTATGCATTAATTTGTTTCGTGATTTTCCATAAGAACCAAATATTTTTAGCAAGTCTCATTTATATCATTACATTCATGACTCTCCGAGCATTTCGGAATGTCAAGAATCGCCTTAATCGGATACCCGTACTGAAAGTTATGAGCATTGGAAGTCTGACCTTTGCTAGGACTGTGTCCCTTGCCCTAGCCCTAGCCCTAGCCTGCCCTCTCCCCACTGGTGCCCCCGCTCCAGCGATGGTGGCTGGCACTGTTCTTAGAGGGTGGAGCCACGTGGTCTACGTGGTAGGCCGCATGGCTCACGCCGCCCGTCGTGGTCCCCCATATCTAAGGGACCATGCCCTAGGTCGCGTCGGTGATGCGGCCTTGTCCCGGCCCATCGCCGACTCAACCTTGGCACGGGGTCTTCTCAATTCTGCATTTTTTGGGGTTTTTCTTGCCCTACAAGTCGGGTTTCACAATTTTTCCATCAAATCCAAACGTTTTGGGGATTAATTGTGAAATTTTAAATTCTCTAGGGTCTATAGCTATATGATGAGAGCTAGATAATGCAATGTCTTTCAGGTGTTGTCCATCAGAGGTGTTCCTACTACTGTAGAGTTGAGTTTGGCTAAAGTTTAGAGACCTAGTTTGCCCTTAGGGACCCATACAGGTGCTGCCTGGTGGCACGGATCCATCGGAGGACCCATATGGGTCTTTCCTTCCATACGCCTGGAGGAACCCGTACGGGTCCTCTTAATGCCTAAATAGGTTCTTTAGAGGGGAATCCTTTCCTATTTCAGGAAAAGGCAGGTCATGAATGCAATTTGTTGCGTTCAGACCTCCTTTCCCCTATAAATAAGGCCCTTCTCTTCACATTTTAGACACATAGATCTCGTATGAAAAATACACTAAAACTCTAGCAATTTCTATAGGTATAGAAAAGGTATAGCCGGTGTATAGGAGGTATAAAATTGGGAGAAAACCCTTTCTTTGAGGTTTTATCCACATTCTATTCATTCCTAGCTTCTTTTATTAGGATTTAGGGGAGGTTCTATCCACACAAATGCTCACCTAAATAATCCTATTTCACCATCTACTTTGGCCAGGCTCTCTCAACAGTAAAGGGATCATCTCAAAGTGGACTCACGCCGCAAAGGTAAACTCCTGAGTTTTAAAGAGACTCACATCTCAGTTATTTCATTATTATTATTCTCTGTTCCTTCTATTATACCTACTATTTTCATTTCTTGTTTCAGGTCTGGTCCTAACCTATATGAGCCTTATTGGCACCATATATCCCCAAAGATATCAATTCGATGCGCCATACTCATACAGAAGAAAATCCCTTTTTATTTTCTTTTCTTGCCACCAATTTATTAATCTATTAATATCTATACCGAGCTAAACAAAGTTTCTGCCTAGACTAGATAGGACCCATACGGGTACACCATACCTATACCAGTCCTACCTGGTAGCCGTATAGGTCCCACCCACTCGTACGGGGTACCAGCCCTAAGTAGATTCTAGAACTCATTTTTAACTAGTTAAAAATCAATCCAACTCACCATTTGCCACGTAATCATTTTCACTAATAATCTAGTAAATCAACCCATAAAATTTAAAATGTGTTTTCATCATAAAATACGCTGGAATGCTAATTTATAGTGTGCTAACAATGCTGACATTTGTGGATGCACGGGAATTTATTTTCGTTTTTGTTTTATAACTTAAAACAAGTGCATAGGCTCTCTTTGCAATTTCCCCCAGTTGTAATTTTTATTCCCCCACTTATTGGTTGTGCTTTATTGTAATATGTAAACGCATGTAACGAGTGTGAAAGAGTGTAGAACTAGGACTTCTTTGATAATTCCCTAAATGATGAAAACTAAAACGGTTTTACTCGGTGAATTTAATTTTGAATCAATTATTTGAGAAATAAGTGACTCATCCGACACTCGAATCTCTGATCTAATAGGTATGAGTCTCCCACCCAGAGGGAACCGTACCAAAACTCTTTCCTAAGTAGACAACTTGGGTGGCGACTCTATCAATTGTATCGAGATTTGGGTCTTAATTCTTTTATTCATTAAAATTGGCTTATTGTGCAAACTTTAACTAAAAATGTTTTGTCACGCCTAAATCCAAACCAACCCCCAGTGGGCCTACCTCTCGGATAGGCGTCAAGGGAGACCCATAGATAATCGACACCTCACAATAGTATTAACCAATTTTGTCAAGGATATGGTTGGCAAATCCTTAGACTCCTCAAGGGATGCTATTTTTTATTCAAATTTTTCAGGATGTGTGACAATAAATTTTTCAACAATTCTTTCCTTAGGAAAATCTTTACCTAGCAGCCTCACTTTATTGACAATGCCTAATAATTTTTCTGAATAATCTTTAATTGTTTCCTACTCTTTCATCTTTACCATCTCCAATTCTCTAACTTTAATCAAGTTAAGAATTTGCATGCTCTTGGTTCTTTCATTGCCATGATATTCTTTCTTATGATATTCCTAAATGGCTTTGGCAAAATTCAAGTTCATAATTCTAGTAAAAATTGTGCCTGAAACAACTAAGAAAAGGCAAGTTATGGATATTGATTTTCTTGTTCTTCTGTCTTTGTAGTTCTTTATATGCGCGACCGTTGGATTTACAGGCAATGGTGCAACTTTGCAATCTTCTTCTACCACCTCCCAAAGATCCATTGCTTGAAGATAGACTTTCATTCGAATAGTCCATGTTTGAAAGTTTTGACCATCAAAGGTTGGTGGAACAACATGACAATTGTAACTGGATTGTGAATCATTCTCCATAGGTGTAGATCGGGCTATAAATTGGGTTGTAAATCTTGTGGTTGTATATAAAGTTTTTGTTGTTGTAAATCTAGTGGTAATTCTTATGCTTGTAAATCTGTTTGAAATTCTTGTGGTTGTAAATTAGGCTTTGTGGTTGTATTCTTGTGGTTGTAAATTAGGTGTTCACAGGTCTATTAAGATAAGAGGGCTTTGATACCTATTTTTCGGTTTTTTAAAGATTCCTAGCAAAAAAATATGAAGAGAAAGATATTCGCACATGTGTTGTAGCATGATTGTTTTTTGGTCATACTAATATTGATTTTTATTCATGTATTTACAGAGAGAAAACCTAAATATAAAAGGACTTCTAATCCTAAACTAATATGATAAAAATCATAACTATTATCTAAAACAGTAAATCATAATTTATCTCTACTTTAAATAACAATCATATTTCCTAATTATAATCTACTTCTAATATATTAAATATGTCTCCAACTAAATAACAACTTCTAAAGTCAATCTTCAACACTCCTCCTTAGCTTTGAAGTTGTAAATCAAAAAAGTATATCATCCTCTTGATGTTGCATAACTACGGTGTTTGCTTCTTCATGTTGTTTTTTGCAAATCTTCTCTATATGACCAACCTGACCACATTTTCTGCATTTGATATCAGGCCTCCACGAATATATTTTTTTAGGGTAATTTGTTTTTTTTCAATGCAGACATGGTGCATATAAATCAATATCGCATCCTCCTGAAACTTTTGCCTTTGCCAAAAAAGCACATTCAATTGTTCCTTCTTCTCTTATTGTTTTTCTTTGTTCCAAAGCTTGCATAGCATTAACCAATTCTGTCAAGGATATGGATGGCAAATCCTTAGACTCCTCAAAGGATGATATTTTTTTATTCAAACTTCCAAGAAGTGTGACAATAAATTTTTCAACAATTCTTTCATCAGAAAAATCTTTACCTAGCAGCCTCACTTTGTTGACAATGCCCAATAATTTATCCAAATTAATCTTTATCAGTTATCGACTCTTTCATCATTACCATCTCAAATTATCTAACTCAAATCAAGTTAAGAATTTGCATACTCTTGGTTCTTTCATTGCCGTGATATTCTTTCTTAAGATATTCCCATATGGCTTTGGGATAATTCAAGTTCATAATTCTAGTAAAAATTGTACCTGAAACAGCTGAGAAAAGGCAAGTTATGGATTTTGATTTTCTTTTTTTTCCCTCTTTATAGTTCTTTATCTGCGCGAATTTTGGATTTGCAGCAATAGTGCAACTTCACAATGTTCTTCTATCACCTCGCAAAGATCCATTCCCTCAAGATAGACTTTATTTCGAACAGTCCATGCTTGAACATTTTGACGATCGAAGATCTTTGGAACGTTATGATAATTGTAACTGGATTATGAATTATTCTCCATAGTTGTAGACTGGGTTGAAAATCTTGCGGTTGTAAATCACATTTTTTTGTTGTAAATCTGGTTGTAATTCTTGTGCTTGTAAATCAAATTGTAATTCTTGTTATTGCAAATTACGTTTTATGGTTGTATTCTTGTGGTTGTAAATCAGGTGTTCATAGGTCGCTTAAGAAAATATGGCTTTGATACCTTTGTTTTGAAAACCCCCTGGAGGAACATTTTGTCCCTCCAAAGGGAAAAAGGTTGGAGAAGGTGAAAATTGCGGGGCGGACCTCCCAACTAGGTTGGCACTTCTGCTTACCTAAAAAATACCTACCCCTCTTTTATTAATAAAGCAAACTCAGGTTCTCAAGAAGAGAACATAAGAAAGTCAATTACAAGAAAGAAATAATCCCAGGAAATTAAATACATCAAATGCAATAAAACTAAGATCTCGCCTCCTATATTTAAAGAAAAACCAACTTAGATAAATATTGGAAACAAATATGTCATCTGTACTCATCGTATTCAGGACGCCTTCAAATACGAACTTATTTTTACTCCTTCAAAGTGACCATGCAATAAGGAACCAAAGTGAAGTGCCAAAATCTCCATATATCCCGGGAGAGAAGTGATGCCTCCACATCACCAAAAAATCATATCCGGACAATGGCATGACAAAAGAAATACCGAAGATTCAAAAGGCTTGTGACTAAATCCTGTAACTCCCATAACAATGAAAGAGTGCACTCTCAGTTGTCTTTGCAGCACACAACGGACAGATTTCATCACTTACGGCTTGACATTGGCGGCTGAACAAAAGTTTTCTTGTCGGGAGATGAGTATGAAACATGTGCCAACCGAAAAAATAAACTTTAGCAATAAGACAAGCTTCCTAAATCAACATGAAATTCATTTTATATTTGGACCAATGCGAGTAGAAGCCATGGCTGAATGACGAAGCCGAGAATAATTGATGTTCGTCCGGCTCCCATTTAAATCGATCATCCCTTGCCAAAAATTGCACGTTTCAATTCTGCCCCTTGTTAGAGCCCACCCCTTGCATCATAAAAATTGTCGAGTAGGTTTGGGTAATCCAAAACTGTAACTGTTCAGCCCTATCTCGATCCGATATCCTTAAGTTTTGTTTCCAAAAGGGACATGAGAAAGCATTCGCACCAAAGAAAATTTTACGTCCCTCAGGTAGTAAACTCCATTCATATTGCGTAAATGATAATTGGATGTCCAATTGTCATGCCAGAAAGGGCTGATTATCCCATTCCCTACTTCAACCCGTACCTACGAAGAAAAGAAATCCCAAAAAGTATTGTTTTTTATACAACAGGAGATTATTGCACACCATATATGTGACAATCATCTAGACTCATAATTTTCAATCGAAGACCACAGTGTGAACCCATATCGATTCACACAAATCTCCGCCCAAAGAGAGTCATGATCTGATACCTGCATCTTTCAAAGCCATTTCAATAACAAACTACAATTAACAAGGGAGAGGTTTCTACTAAACAGCCCACCCAATTGTTTTGGCAAGGATATGTTTCCCAACTTTACTAATTCCCCTCGAATTCCCATCCCCCCTTCCCAAAAAATTCCACATAAGTGTAACTAGCCTATCATTAACCGTACTAGGCAATTTATTTAATGACAATAAATAAACTAGCAATGATCCCAGCACCGATTTGATAAGATCTAATCAACCAGCATAAGATAAGGACTGTCCAGCTAGCTAATTGGTTTTGGAACCTTTCAGTCAACACATTCTAATAAGACACTAGGATTCATTTCACAGTAAGTGAAGAACCAAGATACGTAATCGGAAAATTCTCAATATTACACCCCAACCTCTCTGCTCAAGAATATAACATCGAATTGTAAACATTAATGCCTATAATTGAACTCTTATGATAATTTATTCGTAAACCCGAAATAAGCTCAAAACAATGTAATATACGAATGGAAATAAGTAAAAGGGACTCATCTGCAGGTAAGAAGCACAACGTGTTATCAGCAAATTTTAGAAGGGAGATATTCCTATCAGAACCATCCACTTTGAATCCAGGTAATAGCCCTTTTCGTATACTCACATCAATAAGTTGTTTCAGTCCTTCAATGGCCAGAACAAAGATTAAAGGAGAAATAGGATCGCCTTGCTTGACCCCCCTACCAAACTAAATCGAATTACACGGTTCTCCATTGATTAGAATAAAAGTCATAGAGTTCTCATGGCAGCTCTGGAGCCAATGAATCTTATTATCACGAAACCCCATTCTTCAAAATACCACATCAATATATGACCAAGAGATATAGTCATAAGCCTTATAGAAATCTAGCTTCAGTAAAAACCCAGACCATCTACTCTGACTCAAGGAGTGAACAACCTCTATAGAAATAAACAAAAATTCATGGATGCTACAACCTTTTATAAATCCAAACTGATTTTCTAAAATCAAATCTATCAACATCGGGTTCAATCGGTTAGCCAAAACTTTTGACAAAATTTTATAGATTCTATGTATCAGTGCAATTGGCCTCTAATTGCCCAATAAACATGACCCAGGAACTTTAGGAATCAGTATAGTAAATAAGGAGTTTATAGACTTCGGTAGTTGTACAGATTCAAGGAATTTCATTAAAAGGTTAGTAACCTCCAACTTTATCTCTTCCCAAAAGTGACTGTAGAAGTAAAAATTAAAACCATCTGGGCCTGGAGCCTTTCCTTCATGGCATGACCGAATAGCTCCCAGAATTTCCTCCATCGTGAACGGTGCTATCAGGCTCCCACTATTTGTCTCATTAAGTGTACGAAATTCCATCTCTGTTACGTCGAAAGGAATTTCAGGCCCTTTCGAGAAAAGGCTGACATAAAAATTTTGTATCGTAGTTACAATGGTAGCCTGATCAGAAACCATAGACCCATTAATCTCTAATTGATTTATTATATTTCCCCTCCATCGTGCCGAAGCCATTCGATGAAAAAAAAGCTGTATTGTCATTCCCTAAAACTGTCCAAGTGATACAGGATTGCTGATGCTAAATATTGTCTAGGCTACGACAATGCTCTAAAAGAGTAGACCTCGCTAGTTGTAACTCAGATCCGCCAGTTACATCTACAAGCCATGTAGTTGAACTAGATCTAAGATCAATTACCCGACTTTCCAGCTCTTTAATGCTACATTCTAAACCACCAAAGTTTGTGTTATGCCATGATCTAATGAACTTCCTCAACTGCCCTAACTTAAAGTCGATATCCCGATGAGAAGACCTTGTCCGAATGTCATTCCAATTTGATCGCAAAAAGGGTAAAAATTCCGCATTGTCCTACCAACAATTTAGTGATCAAAAAATTTTGCTCCCTCCTCGTTGCACCACGTGTGAATGAAAAACAATCGGAAAGTGGTCAGATAGAGTAGTATCAACAATCATCAAGCTCAAACGTGGCAATAAGTCCATTATGGCCTAAGACACTAACACATGATCGATCCTCGAAAATGATAAGGAATTGGACCACATATAATCTCAACCTTGCAACAGTACATCGTATAATGCACACTCATTAACAAACTCTTAAAATTGGATCACAGAATTAGAGGTCATTCCTTCTCTCCCCATCCGATCAGCTCCCAACAATACATCAATAAAATCACCATATACTACAATTCAATCAAAGCCCTGAACAATCAGCAATAAAACCTGCCACAATTGATGTCCAAGAATGGCATTAGTAGGATCCTATAAACATGAAACGTAGACATCAATTTGGTTCGAAACTTCATGAATAGTACACCACATATCCAAAGTTTAGACAATTGTGCCACTAAGCAAATGTGAGTTCCAAGAAACAACCAACCCTCCCGATAACCACTCAGCAGGAATACAATGAAATAAGAAGTTGTTATGTCCCCAAAATTTCCAAATTACCAAATTTGACACCATAGCTTTTTCGTCTCAATCAAAACAAAAATCTCTAGATTCCACTTTCTAATATTAGACCACACAAAAAACTGTTTTGTACCACTCAACAAACCTCCCCGACAATTCCAACTCCATAAATTTAATGACATGATTAATAATATCACAACCTAAAAAATAGATCCACTCAAAGCATTTCACATACCTGAACGATTTGTCCCTTATTCCGTTCATCAAACAAATGGATCTCCATTCCTACTTGAAAGACCATGGGTGCCTCATCCTCCCCTGGTGAGAGCTTTGATACCTATTGTTGGGTTTTTCAAAGATTCATAGTAGAAAAATATGAAGTGAAAGATATTGGTGCATGTGTTGGAGCATAATTGCTTTTTGGGCATACTAATATTGATTTCTATTCATCAATTTACAGAGAGAAAAACTAAATATAAAAGAACTTCTAATCCTAAACTAATACAATAAAAATCATAATATTATCAAAAACAACAAATCATAATTTATCTCTACTTTAAATAACAATTATATTACCTAATTATAATCCACTTCTAATTTATTAAATATGTCTCCAACTAAATAACAACTTCTAATGTCAGTCTTCAACACTCCTCCTTGGCTTTGAAGTTGTAAATAAAAAAGGTTTATCATCCTCTTGATATTGCATAACTACTGCGTTTTCTTCTTGACGTTGTTTTTTTACCAAATCTTCTCTATATGACCAACTTCACCACATTTTCTGCATTTGATATCAGGCCTCCACCAACATCTTTTTTGAGGGTGATTTGTTTTTTTGCAATGCGGACATGTGGTGAATATAAATCGAAACCGCCCCCTCCTAAAACTTTTGTCTTTGCCAAAAAAGCAAATTCAATTGTTCTATCTTCTCTCATTATTCTTCTTTGTTCCAAAGCTTGCATAGCATTGACCAATTCTATCAAGGATACGGTTGGCAAATCCTTATACTCCTCAAGGGATTATATTTTTTATTCAAAATTTTCAGGAAGTGTGACAATAATTTTTTCAACAATTCTTTCATCAGAAAAATCTTTACCTAGCAGCCTCACTTTGTTAACAATGCCCAATAATTTATCTGAATAATCTTTAATTGTTTCCGACTCTTTCATCTTTACCATCTCAAATTCTCTTACTCTAATCAACTTAAGAATTTGCATGCTCTTGTTCTTTCATTGCCCTGATATTCTTTCTTAAGATATTCCCATATGGCTTTGGCACATTTCAAGTTCATAATTCTAGTAAAATTATCCCTAAAACAGCTGAGAAAAGGCAACTTATGGCTTCTGATTTTCTTGTTTTTCTCTCTTTGTTGTTCTTTATCTCTGCGATCGTTGGATTTACAGGCAATGGTGCAACTTCACAATCTTCTTCTACCGCCTTCCAAAGATTCATTGCCTCAAGATAGACTTTCATTTTAACAGTCCATGCTTGAAAGTTTTGATCATCAAAGGTTGATGGAATAGCATGATAATTGTAACTGGATTGTGAATCATTCTCCATAGTTGTATATTAGGTTGTAAATCAGGTTACAATTCTTGTGGTTGTAAATTAGGTTTAGTGGTTGTAAATCAGGTGTTCATAGGTCCCTTAAGAAAATAGGCCTTTGATACCAATTGCTGGGTTTTTTAAAGATTCATAGCAGAAAAATATGAAAAGAAAGATATTGGTGCATGTGTTGGAGCATAATTGCTTTTTGGACATACTAATATTGATTTTTATTCATGTATTTATAGAGAGAAAACCTAAATATAAAAGGACTTCTAATCCTAAACTCATACAATAAAAATCATAAATATTACCTAAAACAATAAATCCTAATTTATCTCTAGTTCAAATAACAATTCTACATATATTTCCTAATTATAATCTACTTCTAATTTATTGAATAAGTCTCCAACTAAATAACAACATCTAAAGTCATTCTTCAACACCAACCTCTCTCTTTCTCTATATAGAATAATTATCGAAGGCGGCTTTCCCAAGGGCTTCACAAGATAAGATGCTTTATATATACTAACTCACTTCACCTAACGTGCAATTTAGGGTTTCAACTTCTATTTTTTTCTTGATTGAGTTTTTATTCTTTTATTTCCTTAATTAATTAATTATTTAATTAATTAATAGCCGAACATCATAATTTTTTTATCCAAAGGCGGAGACCGGAGAACCGGACTTGATTTTATTAAAAAAGAAAAGAAAAGAAAAGAAATAAAGAAAAAAGAAAAAAAAACATCTCAAGGATGTTGATAAAACTAATCACAATAGAGTGTGATCCTAATGATCTAAAGATCCAAATAAGTTATATTTGTTGTAAGCCAAACAGCCTTACTGGCACAACTAAATTGTAATCGGCATGATGAGGAACGGACGGAAGAAATTCCCCGCAATGCAACATATTCAATCCCGGTGAGAAGGCTGAGATGATGAAGCCTAACGGTAGCGATGATGATAATATCATCGTAAAATTCAATTCAGTTTCGAGGTCATGGCATGATATGCATAACGTGGAAACATCTAACTATCAACTCAGATCAAAATCAAGATCCAAGCCGAAAAACAAATTCACTTTTCGAGCAGAACCACAGCTTACCAAGGAAGAAAAATCATTCTCTTCTACCCGCTGGATAGGGATTACCACTATCTGTGCACCCCCTTATGGTGTTGCTTGTCTGAGGATAGCTGAGCCGCAGGCCACCATGAACCACCACCATCCTTTACTAGCAAGAAGGAACACAATGAACAACCCATTTAAATAGGTTTAAAAAAATGTCGGACTAATGCCTGACACCGTTAGAGGATGAAAATCGGCTGGCCAAACACCAGTGAGGAAGACCAGAATGGGAGGAGTTGCGTTTCAACCAACGTTTTAGAACACTGCGATCGTCATCCCAACAGATCGTCATCCAAATGAATAAGGAAGGGAAGACCCTCGAAACAGAACCGTCGGCAATAAGCCAGTAATCAAAGTTGTTGGGCGGTCAGGGTTCAAGTGAGATCCCTAGCCACCAAGGAGTTTAGGCCTGAATTAGTGTCGCGCTCGTCATTCCAAAAGTTAGTCATCCAAGCGAAGAAGGAGGGGAAGATCCTACAAAAAGAACCACCGGTGAGAAGCCAGTAAATCAAAGCTATTGGACAGCTAGGGTTCAGGTGAGAACCAAACCTACCCCTCCTTACTCTTCTCTCCCTTTAAAAATTTTATCATAGCCGAACATCATATATTTTATCAACATTTCAAACTATTTCAGAATTGTTTATTTCTAAAATAAATTTCTAATAGATAATTAGTAACATGGTTAATGCTTAGATTGATGCTTTATCCATAATTTTATTTTATAAAAGGACTTATAATCAAGGAAGAAGCAAAACATCCCAACGAGGTTGGCCCCCTTCACAAAATCCCAACTAAAAGTCCATAAATATTATTAAAAGTAGCCCTCAATTGAGGACTCAGTAAGTAATTACAAATGAAGTTAGAAAGATTCATAAAGACATCTGAAAACATTGCACGCAAAATAATGCTTCTTAGCTCGTAACAGATAGAAAGTAAAACGAATGATGCTATAACTACAGTCATAAGGATCTATGCAATTCTAAAATATAATCCAATTACGACGCTTCTAAATCTTCCAAGTTATCATAATCCAAAGAGTTGAATCGAAAATGGGGTCTTTGAAGAATACATGCCATTGAAGAAAAAAATATGCAACCTTCCAAGGGAATGTAAATCATGGAAAGGCCATGTCAGGTGTACCTTGTTGGAGAAATGTAGAGGAATTAGGAAATATTTATAGAACAAAGAACACTCTTAATTCATAACAGTTGCTCTCACTCTCACTTTGTGCACACAAACACTCTAATTAGAACTCACTTTTGTTTGATAGAAGGAAATGACTTTATTTTTTTTGGAATGAGTTGAATACAAATGACTGTTTAAAATACTATTTATAGTGCATATAAGATCTACCTACAAGGCAATAAAATAAATACAATTTAATTTTCAATTAATTTTATTACCCTAATTGCCTCGTATTGTTCATGTTTTGTTTGTATGGAAAGTGATGATGATTCCTTCCCATTAATTCTAAATATTGCTTTCCTTCCTTAGCATGACCTCATTTATTCAAATTTATTTCTTTCCTTTCCAACTTGATTCTAATAACTCCAATTTATTTCTTACCGTTCTTGAATTAATATTAATTGTTTCAACACTCCCCCTTATTCTTAATTCTCAGCTTGTCGATACGACTATTCCAAGCTCTTGGTGCTTGGTTGAGTTCGTACAATGGCTTCTTCAACTTTAACACTTTTTCTTCATGGCATTTGATAATGTAACCAGGTGGTTGTTAAATAAATATATCTTCTTCCAAGTAGCCATTTAAAAATGTTGACTTGACATTCATTGGGTGGATCTTCCATCCATTTTGAGTAGCAACTGAGATCACCAATCTGATGGTCTCCATTCTTGTGACAGGTGCAAATACTTCATCATAGTTAATACCAGATTTTTTACTATCGCCCTTCACAACAAGCCTTGCTTTATGTCAAACGATTTTTCCATTTGCATCCTTCTTTGCCTTGAACACCCATTTGACTCCAATGGGCTTTTTGTTAGCTGGAAGTTTGGTCAACTCCCATGTCTCATTCTTCTCAATTGCATTGATCTCCTCTTCCATGGATTTTCTCCAATTTTCATCTTTCATAGCCTTGTCAGTGTCAATAGGCTCACTATCAATTAGATGGCAGTAGAGAGTTAATTCTTCATCAAGCTCTCTAACGGCATTATAAAGATCTCTAATTCGACAAAACTTTCTTGGCCTTTGTCAAGGACCTTCACTTTCATCATCCTCTTGTCCGGGAGATGCATTCAAAATAGGATTGCTTGATGTTGACGTAGTGACTGGTTCCACCGCATCACTATCATTGCTTTTATCCATGGGAACAGGATAAAAACTATAGTTCTTCTAATCATTATTCCACTCCCAGACTACTTCCTCCTCAATAGTCACGTCCCTACTGATGATTGTCTTTCTCGTGTTAGGATTGAACATTTTGTAACCTTTTGAAAATTCTGAGTATCCCACAAACAAGTACTTTTTACTTTTCTCGTCTAACTTTCTCCTTTCTTCATCAGCAACATGAACACGTGCAACACTCCCAAAAATACATAAATGAGAGATATTGGGCTTTCTCCCAGTCCATGCTTCTTGGGGTGTCATATATGAGATGCTTATTGTTGGGGACAGATTCAAGATGTAGACCACATAATCAACCGCTTCTACCCATAACTCTTAGGCATATTCTTGCTCTTTAGCATGCTTCTCACCATATTCATCATCGTTCTGTTCTTTCTTTCAATAAAACCATTTTGTTGTGGTGATCTCGGGGACTGTTTGAAAATGACGGATTCCGTGATGCTCATAGAATCTTTTGAATTCATTTGATGTGAATTCTCCCCTTCTATTGGATCTTACATCTTTGATGTAATAGCTGCTTTCTTTCTCCACTAATGCCTTGAACTTCTTGAAAGCTCCGAAAAACTATGACTTCTCCTTTATAAAGTAAACCCATGTCTTCCTGCTATAATCATTAATGAATAGTAAGAAATATTTGTTACCTCCTAATGATGTTGGTGTCATTGGTTCGCAAACATTGGTTTGAATGAGTTCAAGTGGCACCTTTGCTCTCGACATGGACTCTTTTGAAAAACTGGTTCTAGATTATTTTCCAATTAGACATGCTTCACAAAGTTGATGGGGTTTATTAATCTGGGGAAGACCATACATCATCTTCTTTTGCCTTAGCAATTTCAAACCTCAAGAATTGAGATGCCCTAATCCCAAATGCCAAAGCAAATGAGAATCCTTCATGCAAGCTTTCAAACACTTTGCAACGTCCGTCTTGTTGTTGAGAGTGAACATATGGTTTTTCAACTTAGGCATACTTGCAAGCAGCTCCTTCTTATTCAACAACACCAACTTTCGGTTCAACATGTGAAGTTGGTAGTTTTTCTTCTGCACTTGTCCCAAACTTTAAATGTTACTTTTCATGTTTGGAACATAATATATATTACCGATAAATTGGTGCTCTCCATTCTAATGGTTCATTTTCCTCTAATATGAACTTTTGACAAATCTCCAAAGACGATAATTCCACAGAATGATTTGTTCGATTCTATGAACATCTTCTCATCACCACACATGTGATTGCTCACTTAATTGTCGAGATACCAAATGTTATTTTCTTAACTGGGGACACCTTCAGGGGTTAGTAAAATCGTGTCGGTTACCTCCTCGTCTTAGATGTTGTTGGTTATCTCCTCTTCTTGGTTCAATGGGCTCTAACATTATGTTTCGTAGTGGCCAAATTTAGAGCAATTGTAGCATTGGATATTGGATTATCACGTCCATCATTTTGGCTTCAATTTCCTCTTCAAGTCCATGACCTCCACCTCTTGTGGACTGATTACTTTTGTCATTTCTTCCAAATTGTTTATTTCTCCCATGTCTTGTTCCTCTACCATTTCCTCCACGACCTCTACCATGTCCTCGTCCATAATGACTAGGATTTCGGCTACTTTCTCCTTTGAATGAAGCCTTTTCGACCAAAACTTGTTCAATAGACTCGTCTTTTTTTCTATTCAGCCTTTCCTCATGTGCTTGCGAAGAGCCAACAAGTTCATCAACAGTCATTGCACTTGTGTCTCGTAACTCTTCTATAGCCACTACTATGTAATTGAGAAAAGACAACTTATGGCTTCTGATTTTCTTGTTTTTCTCTCTTTGTTGTTCTTTATCTCTGCGATCGTTGGATTTGCAGGCAATGGTGCAACTTCACAATCTTCTTCTACCGCCTTCCAAAGATTCATTGCCTCAAGATAGACTTTCATTTTAATAGTCCATGCTTGAAAGTTTTGATCATCAAAGGTTGATGGAATAGCATGATAATTGTAACTGGATTGTGAATCATTCTCCATAGTTGTATATTAGGTTGTAAATCAGGTTACAATTCTTGTGGTTGTAAATTAGGTTTTGTGGTTGTAAATCAGGTGTTCATAGGTCCCTTAAGAAAATAGGGCTTTGATACCAATTGTTGGGTTTTTTAAAGATTCATAGCAGAAAAATATGAAAAGAAAGATATTGGCGCATGTGTTGGAGCGTAATTGCTTTTTGGACATACTAATATTGATTTTTATTCACGTATTTATAGAGAGAAAACCTAAATATAAAAGGACTTCTAATCCTAAACTCATACAATAAAAATCATAAATATTACCTAAAACAATAAATCCTAATTTATCTCTAGTTCAAATAACAATTCTACATATATTTCCTAATTATAATCTACTTCTAATTTATTGAATAAGTCTCCAACTAAATAACAACATCTAAAGTCATTCTTCAACACCAACCTCTCTCTTTCTCTATATAGAATAATTTTCGAAGGCGGCTTTCCCAAGGGCTTCACAAGATAAGATGCTTTATATATACTAACTCACTTCACCTAACGTGCAATTTAGGGTTTCAACTTCTATTTTTTTCTTGATTGAGTTTTTATTCTTTTATTTCCTTAATTAATTAATTATTTAATTAATCAATAGCCGAACATCATAATTTTTTTATCCAAAGGCGGAGACCGGAGAGCCGGACTTGATTTTATTAAAAAAGAAAAGAAAAGAAATAAAGAAAAAAGAAAAAAAAATCTCAAGGATGTTGATAAAACTAGTCACAATAGAGTGTGATCCTAATGATCTAAAGATCCATATAAGTTATATTTGTTGGCAGCCAAACAGCCTTACTGGCACAACTAAATTGTAATCGGCATGATAAGGAACGGACGGAAGAAATTCCCCGTAATGCAACATATTCAATCCCGGTGAGAAGGCTGAGATGATGAAGCCTAACGGTAGCGATGATGATAATATCATCGTAAAATTCAATTCAATTTCGAGGTCATGGCATGATATGAATAACGTGGAAACATCTAACGATCAACTCAGATCAATTTCAAGATCTAAGCCGAAAAACAAATTCACTTTTCGAGCAGAACCGCAGCTTACTAAGGAAGAAAAATCATTCTCTTCTACCCGCTGGATAGGGATTACCACTATCTGTGCACCCCCTTATGGTGCTGCTTGTCCGAGGATAGCTGAGCCGCAGGCCACCATGAACCACCACCATCCTTTACTAGCAAGAAGGAACACAATGAACAACCCATTTAAATAGGTTTAAAAAACTGTCGGACTAATGCCTGACACCATTAGAGGATGAAAATCGGCTAGCCAAACACCAGTGAGGAAGACCAGAATGGGAGGAGTTGCGATTCAACCAAGGTTTTAGAACACTGCGATCGTCATCCCAACAGATCGTCATCCAAATGAATAAGGAAGGGAAGACCCTCGAAACAGAACCGTCGGCGATAAGCCAGTAATCAAAGTTGTTGGGCGGTCAGGGTTCAAGTGAGATCCCTAGCCACCAAGGAGTTTAGGCCTGAATTAATGTCGCGCTCGTCATTCCAAAAGTTAGTCATCCAAGCGAAGAAGGAGGGGAAGATCCTACAAAAAGAACCGCCGGTGAGAAGCTAGTAAATCAAAGCTATTGGACAGCTAGGGTTCAGGTGAGAACCAAACCTACCCCTCCTTACTCTTCTCTCCCTTTAAAAATTTTATCATAGCCGAACATCATATATTTTAACAACATTTCAAACTATTTCAGAATTGTTTATTTCTAAAATAAATTTCTAATAGATAATTAGTAACATGGTTAATGCTTAGATTGATGCTTTATCCATAATTTTATTTTATAAAAGGACTTATAATCAAGGAAGAAGCAAAACATCCCAACGAGGCTGGCCCCCTTCACAAAATCCCAACTAAAAGTCCATAAATATTATTAAAAGTAGCCCTCAATTGAGGACTCAGTAAGTAATTGCAAATGAAGTTAGAAAGATTCATAAAGACATCTGAAAACATTGCAAGCAAAATAATGCTTCTTAGCTCGTAACAGATAGAAAGTAAAATGAATGATGCTATAACTACAGTCATAAGGATCTACGCAATTCTAAAATATAATCCAATTACGACGCTTCTAAATCTTCCAAGTTATCATAATCCAAAGAGTTGAATCGAAAATGGGGTCTTTGAAGAATACATGCCATTGAAGAAAAAAATATGCAACCTTCCAAGGGAATGTAAATCGTGGAAAGGCCATGTCAGGTGTACCTTGTTGGAGAAATGTAGAGGAATTAGGAAATATTTATAGAACAAAGAACACTCTTAATTCATAACAGTTGCTCTCACTCTCACTTTGTGCACACAAACACTCTAATTAGAACTCACTTTTGTTTGATAGAAGGAATTGACTTTATTTTTTTTGGAATGAGTTGAATACAAATGACTATTTAAAATACTATTTATAGTGCATATAAGATCTACCTACAAGGCAATAAAATAAATACAATTTAATTTTCAATTAATTTTATTACCCTAATTGCCTCATATTGTTCATGTTTTGTTTGTATGGAAAGTGATGATGATTCCTTCCCATTAATTCTAAATATTGCTTTCCTTCCTTAGCATGACCTCATTTATTCAAATTTATTTCTTTCCTTTCCAACTTGATTCTAATAAATCCAATTTATTTCTTGCCTTTCTTGAATTAATATTAATTGTTTCAACACTCCCCCTTATTCTTAATTCTCAGCTTGTCGATACGACTATTCCAAGCTCTTGGTGCTTGGTTGAGTTCGTACAATGGCTTCTTCAACTTTAACACTTTTTCTTCATGGCATTTGATAATGTAACCAGGTGGTTGTTAAATAAATATATCTTCTTCCAAGTAGCCATTTAAAAATGTTGACTTGACATTCATTGGGTGGTTCTTCCATCCATTTTGAGTATCAACTGAGATCACAAATCTGATGGTCTCCATTCTTGTGACAGGTGCAAATACTTCATCATAGTTAATACCAGATTTTTTACTATCGCCCTTCACAACAAGCCTTGCTTTATGTCAAACGATTTTTCCATTTGCATCCTTCTTTGCCTTGAACACCCATTTGACTCCAATGGGCTTTTTGTTAGCTGGAAGTTTGGTCAACTCCCATGTCTCATTCTTCTCAATTGCATTGATCTCCTCTTCCATGGATTTTCTCCAATTTTCATCTTTCATAGCCTTGTCAGTGTCAATAGGCTCACTATCAATAAGATGGCAATAGAGAGTTAATTCTTCATCAAGCTCTCTAACGGCATTATAAAGATCTCTAATTCGACAAAACTTTCTTGGCCTTTGTCAAGGACCTTCACTTTCATCATCCTCTTGTACGGGAGATGCATTCAAAATAGGATTGCTTGATGTTGACGTAGTGACTAGTTCCACCGCATCACTATCATTGCTTTTATCCATGGGAACAGGATAAAAACTATAGTTCTTCTAATCATTATTCCACTCCCAGACTACTTCCTCCTCAATAGTCACGTCCCTACTGATGATTGTCTTTCTCATGTTAGGATTGAACATTTTGTAACCTTTTGAAAATTCTGAGTATCCCACAAACAAGTACTTTTTACTTTTCTCGTCTAACTTTCTCCTTTCTTCATCAGCAACATGAACACGTGCAACACTCCCAAAAATACATAAATGAGAGATATTGGGCTTTCTCCCAGTCCATGCTGCTTGGGGTGTCATATATGAGATGCTTATTATCGGGGACAGATTCAAGATGTGGACCACACAATCAACCGCTTCTATCCATAACTCTTAGGCATATTCTTGCTCTTTAGCATGCTTCTCACCATATTCATCATCGTTCTGTTCTTTCTTTCAATAAAACCATTTTGTTGTGGTGATCTCGGGGACTGTTAGAAAATGACGGATTCCGTGATGCTCATAGAATCTTTTGAATTCATTTGATGTGAATTCTCCCCTTCTATTGGATCTTACATCTTTGATGTAATAGGTGCTTTCATCCTCCACTAATGCCTTAAACTTCTTGAATGCTCCGAAAAACTATGACTTCTCCTTTAGAAAGTAAACCCATGTCTTCCTGCTATAATCATTAATGAATAGTAAGAAATATTTGTTACCTCCCAATGATGTTGGTGTCATTGGTTCGCAAACATTGGTTTGAATGAGTTCAAGTGGCACCTTTGCTCTCGACATGGACTCTTTTGAAAAACTGGTTCTAGATTATTTTCCAATTAGACATGCTTCACAAAGTTGATGGGGTTTATTAATCTGGGGAAGACCATACACCATCTTCTTTTGCCTTAGCAATTTCAAACCTCAAGAATTGAGATGCCCTAATCCCAAATGCCAAAGCAAATGAGAATCCTTCACGCAAGCTTTCAAACACTTTACAACGTCTGTCTTGTTGTTGAGAGTGAACATATGGTTTTTCAACTTAGGCATACTTGCAAGCAGCTCCTTCTTCTTATTCAACAACACCAACTTTCGGTTCAACATGTGAAGTTGGTAGTTTTTCTTCTGCCCTTGTTTTTAAATGTTACTTTTCATGTTCGGAACATAATATATATTACCGATAAATTGGTGCTCTCCATTCTAATGGTTCATTTTCCTCTAATATGAACTTTTGACAAATCTCCAAAGACGATAATTCCACTGAATGATTTGTTCGGTTCTATGAACATCTTCTCATCACCGCACATGTGATTGCTCACTTAATTGTCAAGATACCAAATGTTATTTTCTTAACTGTGGACACCTTCAGGGGTTAGTAAAATCGTGTGGGTTACCTCCTCGTCTTAGATGTTGTTGGTTATCTCCTCTTCTTGGTTCGATGGGCTCTAACATTATGTTGCGTAGTGGCCAAATTTAGAGCAATTGTAGCATTGGATATTGGATTATCACGTCCATCATTTTGGCTCCAATTTCCTCTTCAAGTCCATGACCTCCACCTCTTGTGGACTGATTACTTTTGTCATTTCTTCCAAATTGTTTATTTCTCCCATGTCTTGTTCCTCTACCATTTCCTCCACGACCTCTACCATGTCCTCGTCCATAATGACTAGGATTTCGGCTACTTTCTCCTTTGAATGAAGCCTTTTCGACCAAAACTTGTTCAATAGACTCGTCTTTTTTTCTATTCAGCCTTTCCTCATGTGCTTGCAAAGAGCCATCAAGTTCATCAACAGTCATTGCACTTGTGTCTCGTAACTCTTCTATAGCCACTACTATGTAATTGAACTTCGGTAGAAGCGACCGTAGAATTTTTTTCTACAGTTCTCGATTAATTGATTTTTTCTCCATACTATTGCATTTGATTGATGATAGATTTTATTGGTGAGGAATAATCGACAATAGCTTCCATTTCCTTCATTTTCTTCATCTCGAACACTCCTCTCTACATTTGCAGTCGAACTTTCTGTACTTTCTCCTCTACTTGAAGAGAAACTCATAGTATATCCCAAACTTGCTTGGATGTGGTTTCTTTGGCCACCTTCTCAAACTTTACATCATCCAACCCTCGATGAATCAGACTAAGCACCTTCTAGTCATTCTTGCGACTTTTATGCAAACTATCTTTTTCGACTTGTGACAATTGTGCATTTTCAACTGGGGCTATGTAACCTTTTTCGACTATGTCCCAAACATCTTGGGCTCCAAGAATCGCTTTCATTTTAATGCACCAATTTTTAAAATTGGTTTTGGTAAGTTGAGGGAAGTTTAAGGAAACACCGTTGATGTTCATTTTAAGGCGAATTTTTTAAGAAAAGATTGGTTTCTCGGCGTACAGGGTCTACTGCAACACTTTATATACCTTTTGCAACACTTTTGACTTAAGGCTACACTTACAGAAATCTTTTGCAACGCCTTGGACAGACTTCTTGCAACTCTTCTAGACTATTGCAACGCCTGGAACTTCTTAAACTAGACTTTGAAATTTATTTCTCGGGAAGAGGAACAGGATCAAAATTAGCTCTAGTACCACTTTGTTGGAGAAATGTAGAGGAATTAGGAAATATTTCCAGAACAAAGAACACTCTTAATTTATAACAATTGCTCTCACTCTCACTTTGTGCACACACACTCTAATTAGAACTCACTTTTGTCTGATAGAAGGAATTGATTTCATTTTTTTTGGAATGAGTTGAATACAAATGACAAATCAAAACACTATTTATAGTGCATACAAAATCTACCTACAAAGCAATAAAATAAATACAATTTAAGGTTGAATTAATTCTATTACCCTAATTGCCTCATATAGTTCATGTTTTGTTTGTGTGGAAAGTGAGGATGATTCTTTCCCATTAATTTGAATTATTGCTTTCCTTCTTTAGCACGATCTCATTTATTCAAATTTATTTCTTTTCTTTCCAACTTGATTCCATTAACTCCAATTTATTTCTTGCCTTTCTTGAATTAAGATTAATTATTTCAACACACCTATCAGAATCGGAAGAGACCAATTACCAAATCCACCTATCATCGCCAGCATAACCATAAAACAGATCATTAAAAAAGCATGAGCCGTTATTAAAACATTATAAAGTTGATGATTCCCACCAAGAATTTGATCGCCGGGCCGTGCTAATTCCATACAAATCAGTACCGAGAAGCATGAGCCCATCACTCCAGCAATGGCACTGAAGATGAAATAGAGAGTCCTTATATCCTTGTGATTAGTGGAGAAGAGCCATCGGACCAGATTTGTTGTAAAATGGAGATTCTTTTGTTTCCTTCCTTATCTCAGAGGGGTACCTGAGGGCTTCTTTATTGAATTCAAAACGCTCAAATAAAACTGAGAAGCCTTACAAGCCAAAATGAACAATAATAGAAAATTAAGTTTCGAAAATCTCCTGACAACGTAAAATGGTTATTGGTTTGATAATAATGCATTTTCTGGCGAATAAGATTACATCCGTCCCTTTTTTTAGGGATGTAATGCTAGTTCTATTAATGAAATATGTTTCAGAAAAAAAACCATTTACATGTCTAAAATTATCCATTGTTTAGAGCTATTATTATTGTCTAAATTTTGTTAGAAGTGTGTTATGCCCATGATTTATTGAATATACTTTTTCTTTCGTCAAAGTAATTATCCGTTATAATTATTTTGCATGCATATTACTTCTCAAACTTAGATCACGTAGAATAATACAGTAAGTGCTACGCTTCTCATTCTCGTATTCAATGTCATTAAGAATTCACCAAAACTGCAATCCATGTTCGTTCAGCCCATATTTTAGAACATAGGGCTCATGTTGGACTTACAAGTTCATCAACTTGAGTGAACTTTTTTTTTTGAAAAACCCCGAAGGAACATTGTGTCCCTTCAAAGGCTAAAAGTTTGGAGCAGGTGAAAATTTCGGGGCGGAGTCCCCAGCTAGGCTGGTTTCCCCGCTTACCTACAAAACACCTACCCCTCTTTTATTAAATAAAAATCAACTCACGGTCTCAAGGCGAGAGCATGAGTAAATCAATTACACGAGAGTAGCAAGTTCGGGAAAATAAATACATCAGAAGTAACAAAATTAACATCCCGCCTCCTAGTTTTAAAGATGAACCAACATAAATGAATGCATAATCCAATAATGTCTTCTGAGCCCATCCTGCCTTCGAAAACAAATTTATTCCTTCGTTTCCATAGTGCCCAAGCAATTAAGAACCATAGCGTCGTTCCAAACTCTCTACCCCTTCCATCAGCAAAGAAGCCGCGCCACATGGCTAGAAAATCCACCGCCTTCCACGGTATAGGCATCGAGATACCGAGCAATCTCATCACCTGCATCCACACCTTATAGCTGTTACTGCAATGGAGCAGGGCATGATCCATAGTCTCCTCCGAATCATAAAATGGGCATTGACCGTCCGTTATAGATTGGCAGCTCCGGAGGAAAAGGAACATTTTTGTTGGTAATCTTCCATGAAAAACAAGCCACCCAAAGAAGCAAACTTTAGGGGTCACACATACCTCCCATATTACAGAAAATTCGAGCCTCGGCTTTGGCCATTTTGGCGAACTATAGTAGCCCATACAAAAGGAGCTTGTCATGTACTCCTTCTTCTCCCCCACCTCCCACATAAACCTATCAGCTGTCCCTGAAAAGATAGGCTGCCGTTGACCCTGCCCCAACTCGTTGTCACCCTCTAGAAATAAGCTCAGACAGCTTATACCGATCCAATTTCGAAGTTCCGCACCTCTCTCCTGTCCTGAAATCCTTAAGTTATGTTTCCAAAAAGGCCACAAAAAGGCCGATGACCCGAAAAGATAATGACACCCCTCGGCCACCGAACACGATTTCCTATTACACAATCGGTATAGGTCAGGGAACAAGACCGCCAACTCCAAATTCACCGTCCAGTTGTCATGCCAGAATGAGTAATTTTCCCCACTTCCAATAGCAACCCGAGTGCTCGACCTAAAAAATTCCCACCACTCCCCACCTCTAATACAACATGCTATAATTCCTCTCAAAGTATGTGACAATGTAGATGAATCATAGTTTCCAATGGACCACCATGAATCAAACCCGTATCGTCTAATGCAAATCTCGTACCATAATGACCCATGATCAGCACTCCTAACCTTCCATACCACTTCATCAACAAACTACAATTAACCAACTTTAAGTTCCTAATGTAGAGGCCCCCAAGATTTTTGGGTAGGACAATCGTCGCCCAACTAACCTTACTAATGCCCGTAGTAGTTGAATCACCCCTCCACAAAAAATTCCGCATCAGCTGCTCAAGTTTCATAATTACCGCTCCTGGCATTTTATTCAATGATAACAAAAAGATTGGAAGAGATGATAATACCGATTTCACAAGCACCATTCGTCCCGCATAGGATAAACATTGTCCTTTCCAACTCGCTAATCGACTCTGAAACTTGCTTATCAATGGGTTCCAAGCGGAAACGGGAACACGCCTAACGCTGAGAGGGGTTCCCAGATAGGTAATCGGAAAGTTCTCCACTCGACATCCCAGGACTCCTACACAAGATGAAACGACCGTCTCTTGTATATGAATACCTATAATAGAGCTCTTATTAAAATTGATTTTCAGGCCTGAAATCAACTCAAAACATCGCAAAATTCTAACAAAAATGGGTAATAGAGACTCATCGGTCGGTAAAAAGCATAGCGTATCATCAGCAAATTGCAGGATAGACATGTCCTTCTCTGATCCGTCAACCCGAAAGCCCGGTAAAAGGCCAATTCGAATACTCTCCTCAAACATTAGTTTCAGTCCCTCACTCGCCAGAACAAAAAGAAACGGGGAAATAGGATCACCTTGTTTAACCCCCCTTGCTAATTTAATTGGTTCCGACGGCGTCCCATTGATCAGAATTGAAGTGACCGAATTTCTTCTACAGTTGTCAAGCCATTGAACCCATCTTTCCTCAAAACCCATTTGTCTAAAAACCGCATTCATATAGTTCCACGAAACACAATCATAAGCCTTATGGAAGTCTAACTTAATAGCTAAGCATGGTTGACGATTCCTATGAACCGAATGGATAATCTCCGAGGCTATGAACGAACATTCATGAATATTACGACCTTTAATGAAAGCAAATTAATTTTCTGATATCAATTTAGGTAGCAATGGTTGCAGTCTTTTAGCCAGCACCTTAGACACAATTTTATATATACCATGGATCAAGGCAATCGGTCTAAAATTATTCAACGAAGAAGAACCTGGTACCTTAGGAATTAGGACTGTATATGACGATTTAATAGCATTCGGCAGTCGTCCCGTCGCATGAAACTTCGCAAATAGGTCCATTAGCTAAGGCTTCAGTTCATCCCAAAATCGTTTGTAAAAGAAAAAATTAAATCCATCAGGTCCAGGCGCCTTCCCCTCATTACAGGAACAAACTGCATCCCATATCTCGGCTTCTGAGAATGGTTCAACTAGGCAACAATTCTCCGATGCATCGACCGTTATGAACTTTAGTCTTTCCAACTCGAATGGAATAACTGTAGTTTCCGAAAATAGGTTCAAATAGTAGTTTTGAATCGTAGCTTTGATCTCTATAGGATCGTTAGTGACTCTCCCACCAATTTCCAACTGTGAAATCCGATTACCTCTGAACCTAGCTGAAGCGATGCGGTGAAAAAATGCAGTATTATCATCACCCAATAAAGTCCACTTCACTCTTGACTGTTGGTGCCGAATTTTTTCTTGGTTTTGTCTAACCTGAAACAATGTAGTTTTCACGTTTTGTAATTCAGACACGGTTGAAGCATCCAAAGGCCGACCCATACTAGAGTCAGTCAACTCTAAAACCCGGGCTTCCAACGATTTCAATCTACTATCCAATTGACCAAAATTAGACGAATGCCAAGGACGGATAAATCCTCATAATTTACGCAGCTTGTAATCGACATCTCTATTCTTACACCCAGCTGTACCATAAATAGAATGCCACTTACTAGTGATAAGTGGCAAAAAAGTATCAACATCCCACCAACAGTTTAGCGATCTATCTACTCTCCTTCTCCGTCTCCTCGAAGTATGCAACTGGAAAATAATGGGTAAGTGATCCGATAGGGTTGAGTCTACCGTCATGAGTTGTAAATTCGGCCAGCTATCTAATAGACCACCTGACACCAACACTCGATCGATCCTCGAAAAGGACTGACTGTTACTCCACGTATAGTCCCTTCCAACTAAAGGAACATCATACAACGCACTCACATTCACAAATTCTTGGAATCTTATCATAGAATTAGAAACACTCCCATTCCTGCCCGCTCTTTCCGAATAATGAAGAATTTCATTAAAGTCACCACATAACAATACATTACCAACATCCCGAATAAGGGGCAGCAATTCAACCCATAATTGATTCCTCTCTACGGCTGTGACTGGCCCATATAAGCATACAATATCGATCTCAACCTAGTTCACGACCGAGCTCAGAATACACCATCTTACACCAACCGCTCTAACTGTACCCCTAACTACTTTAGAGTTCCATGACACAATTATCCCTCCCGACAAACCTTGAGCAGAAACATAATAATATGAAAAATCGTTATGGCCCCATAATTTCCTCACAATCATCTCTGATATATCCGACACCTTCGTCTCCACTAACACAACAACATGCAAGGACCATTTGCGGACACACGAACGAACAAAAAATTGCTTTGCTCCATTCGTGAGCCCCCCACGATAGTTCCAAGAAAGAAGGTTTACTGACATAAAGAAACGTGTACCAAACCTCGATTCAGACGGGCTATTCAAACTCTTAGCTCTTCCAGTACCTGCACAATTTGCTCCACATGTTGCTCCTGAAACAGCCCCAGCATCTCACCCACTTTAACGACCATTCTAGCCTCATTCTCGCGCGGTTCTGTAAGCTGGGCATTCATTATCACCCTATTTCTATTTGCCACGTCTGGCCCCGATGATCCAGATATTCTGCCAGTCTTCGAGTTTCCTCTAGCTGCCGAGTTCGCACTCTCATTACCGTCTGGCTCCCGTAAGGTAGAATTTTCCAAAATACCGTTATCCCGCAGCATTCTCGTGTCACAATCTTCCTCCGATATAGTCACTTCTTCAGATATCCTGTCCGTCATTGAACCCTCATCCGACTCGTCCTCCGAGCTAGAGTAATCCTCCTGACACCTCGGACAGCTAACGGCCTGACGCATAGAAGTGTAAATCGTAATCTCCCTCTCCCCCATTGCTAACTTCAGATTGCGGCTCATAGTACCTATAGGAACTGACACTAAACAAGAAATCATATCCAATCGATCCGGCCGTTCCAAGTTGCACTCCATAGCCACCAGCCGACCAAATCTCCCAGCAAGGCTGCGAACTAATGATTCACATATAATAGTTGGTGGAATACCCATGAGATCAAGATACATGACACACTCGGAGGGAATAAAATTCCCTGCCAGACGCTCAACCGAAAACATAAGGTGGCTGAGAACCTTCCATTCATGACTAACAAAATTACTCATTGCATCTCCTGTGATAAAGGAGACAATCACGCACTCCCCACCAACAGGAGCGGCAAATTCAACATCAAAAACATGCTCACACAATAAATCATATATATTTCGAATATGAGATATATTATGAAGCCGAATCAGGCAGGCCTTATCTTTCCATGAGGTAGACTGCACCATGCACTCCTCACTCTTCTGTGACTCATTCTTATCCATTGGGCTCGTCACAATCTTAGGCTGCCCCTTACTTGCCTCCTCTATAGAATTACGATGAGGGGCCGCGACATCAACATACGATCTCCCATCTCGAGGTGATTCGTGAAACACTCGGTTCACACGCCTAGATGACTTTTGGATCGGCTCCTGGATTTTTTGAACGTTCAAAGGCCTTGAGTATCTTGCCTTATACGCCCGTAAACGAACCGCCCCAATTTCAACAGAATTCATCCTGTTCAAAGCTTCATAAAACGGAACAGTTACATCAATCGTAATGAACCCAAAATTCAAGTTCCTGGCGTTTCTCTTTTGTGCGACAAACACCCAGCCAGAAACTCCAAATCTCCCAAAAACCTTCTTTAGGGCTAGTGCATCGTAACCATTCAAAAAAGTCTCAAAATAGATCTTGTTCGTTGTCGGATTTCTGGTGTTGGCAATATGATTAGGATTTGAATCCCTATTCTGCGAAGTGGCGGTAAAGGGCACATAAAAGGGATTACGGCGAGGGTTTGTGGTTTGGCGATTTCGGGTTGGCTCATGGAAGGGGTTTCGGTGTTGGGGCTGACGGCGGCTGGTGTCCGATCGGAAAAGGTTGGTTGATGGGCGATGGTGGCGGCAGTGTAGGGGGGCAGGATGGGTGCGGGTTAGGGTAGGGTTTCTCTCTATGGTTTTTGATTTTTGTTTAAACTTTATGAGTTATTATCTTTCCTCATCCTTTGACCCTCTCAACTCTACTCAGATCGCCAAATCAAATCCCAATTCAAAACATTTTGACCCAAATCAGTTAAACTGTACTTTCAACCAAAGATTAACCGATAAAACTATCTTACAAAGAATCCGGGTGATGCAGAATTGAAAATCAAGGCTTTTCTGAGTCAGGACTTTTAACAAACACCTTGAGTGCAGCGATGAAAACCAGATGAGACAGACTTTGGTGTTTGGCTAATGGCAGGTGGGATGCGGGTAGAATGGTGGATCGAAGGATTAGATTGGAAAGGGGATTTGTGGGATTAGAAAGGCTGGTAAGGACAACGAGGAAAGGGTTGGTGGTGGTTGGTAGCAGCCAATATAAACTTGAGTGAACTACTTGTGAGATATTTATATCTCAGACATTCATATATTATTTACTTGAATTCTCACTCTCTCTTTCTTAATCTACCTCTTTGGGCTCATAATAATAATAAAGAAAAACCTTACCCCACCCATATGTGGACTCGAAGCTGTGACCACTAGGATCACAACTTCAGGCTAATTGACACTAAACCAATTATTTACTTGAATTCTTTAATATACAGTAGCCCTTATTGTAATCAAGTTTTAAAGTCGAATATGCTAAAATATAAAAATTGAAGATAATTATTAGCTATAATAAATAAATAAATATGTAATAAATTAAATTTGAGCTTTAACAGCTCGGGCCAAACTTTGAAAAAAAAAATGAGTGTCCAATTCATTGTAAAATAAAATACATTTAACCTTTCCTTGGGAGTTCAAATAAATTTTGGTAAAAATCCTATTCATTGTTGATCAAATCTTCTTTATATTAAAGTCCATCCATAATCCATGATGGTTCTCATCTCTTACAATAATGTTCACAATATCTTCAATAGAGTGATGTCCGCTAGATTATTTTATTTATAATAAATAGTAATTTATTTATAAAAATAAGTGGGCCCATGATTTCATATTTTTAGGGCTCTTTATATAAATACACATAAAATTGGGCCAAAAAATATTAATAACACAAACATGTAAAAATAGGGGAAAATATTTCCATAAATGCGTTCAAAGCTAATTAAATATCAGCAATCTTCCGCTTCCTCACCTCTCTCCCTCTTGCACGGTTTCACCTGAAATCAAAATTCAAAAACGAAACTCAAAAACCATTCATGGCAAAAACCGTTCAACTAATCTCCCAACAACGGTTCCATCTGCTTTAAACACTAGCATTGATTTCGAAATTCATTCACAGGAGTTCAAAATCTACAATTCTCAAACAGATTTGAAATCTACAGAGGTAACAAAAATGAAACCTAATCTCATTTTTTGTTCTTCTGTTACCAAATTCATGTTAAAAGAAAATCTAATTTCATGTTATTAATCAGAATCAAAATAAATCTTTACTTCTTCCATTATTTACATAAAGTTGTTGTTGAGAGGTGTAATTGTTTCCCTCCAATTTTGTTCCGAATTATATCTTGCAATTGTGCACATGAAGTATTTGTAGAAATGCCTGAATGACGTTTGATTAATGAGTATTTGATTTATATTGGATGTCTATAGGATTTATATTGGATGTTTGTTGGATTTCTATTGGTTCTTACATATTAATAATTCCTTAGCAGGTTCTGTAGTTGAGGGAAGTGTGAATTGGATTGTTCTTTTTGTTGAATATGTTGAAGAGTCTTTTCTTCTTCTTTGGTCCGTAGCATGCAGTGGAGACCTAGAAGTCCACTCCAAAATCAAAATGAGTCGGTATCTTATCTATCTCATGCATATCCATTTTCTGTCTAGTTCTTAGGGTTGATACAATTAGTAATTGGAGGAATATTAGTGCAGGGAAAAATAGACTACAGTAAAATAATCAGGTTTCTACAGTAGCATGATACTACAAGCCACTATCTTAGTATCTTGAATCTTATATCTGTTCAATTCATCATTATACCTGCTATCAAATGTCAATATTTCATCTATTCAATCTCAAATGACACTGATTATTAAGTTCCTTTATGTAAAAATGAAGTTTGATTAATGAGTATTTGATTTATATTGGATGTCTAATGGATTTCTATTGGTTCTTACATATTAATAATTCCTTGTCAGGCCTGTAGTTGAGGGAAGTGTGAATTGTATTGTTCTTTTTGTTGAATAGGTGGGAGAGTCTTTTCTCATATTTGCATTAAGGCACACAAGGTGCATCCAAGGCGTGCTTGAGGTGCATGCTTAATGAACCTCACCTCGCCTGACCCTCCACGAGGAGTTGACCCTTGAGCCTCGAGCGCCTTAAGCCTGAGGCACGCCCGAGGCGCGCGCCCGTAACAACAATGTTATACCTGTCATCAAATGTCAATATTTCTTCTATTCAATCTTAAATGACACTGACTATTAAGCTCCTTTATGTAAAATTGAAGTTTGATTAATGAGTATTTAATTTATACTGGATGTCTATAGGATTTATGTTAGATGTCTGTTGGATTTCTGTTGGTTTGTACATATTATTAATTCCTTTCCAGGTTCTGTAGTTGAGGGAAGTGTGAATTGTATTATTCTTTTTTGTTGAATAGGAATGTGAGAACACATAAATTTTATTGTCAGAGATACAATTTGTTCAATTTGTTTGATTAATGAGTAATTTTTTGGAAGCACGATGTAACTTGTTCTTAAGTTTTTTATAATTATAATTAAAGTAGTATTTGGATAGATTTATTACATCTTCTTCATCAAAATATCTTATGATAATACTGATATTCTGTTTCAAAATAAATTGCAGCGATTCTGGTATCGTTAGGCTAAGCTTTTTGGAGTACATGATTGAGCAGAAACTAATCCTAGATCAGTTTGATGGCCAAATCCACAGAACAGGGTTGGCTAGCTTTGAGCTTATATAGGCATGGAAGGGAATATCAAAAAAAAACTTGAGAGCCACGAGCAATATATCGACACAATAGAAGGTCAATAGAGATAGTTTTGATGATCAATTATGTTTGAATTCTGGAAATCTTGTGTAATTAGGGATCTAAGTAGTTGGAATTGAAGTCCCTTTGAACATATTTGAAGTTTACAAGATATGAAATTGTCTTCCTCTATCATAATACAATATCTATTTCGCAATTCAATTGAAAAAGTATGACACTTATAGTAGATATAAGACATGTTCAACATATGAAACAGATAGTTAGAAAAACTTTCATGAATGACAGCAATACACTGGTATCCGTAGGGATCATATACAATGCCTACTTAAATCCTATAGAAAAGCATTACACATCCTATAAAAAACCTATAAACATTTATCAGTAGACAATAAAATCATACCACTTAATTCAAACAAAGTAAAAAAAAAAAGAAACGGTAACTAAAAATGATCATTATTCAGTATACAAAATAACAAATAACAATCTATTAGAAATCTATTAAAATGCTAATTGAAAACACACAAGTCAATTACATATACTTGTACAGATGTCTAATATCAACTTCAAAACTAGTGACAATTGAAATTTTGCATACTTCTACATATATTGAATATCAATTTCAAAACAGATTTTCTAATACAATTCTAGATGTCCAATAGATGTCCACTTCCTGAAAAGCACATCCTAGAAGACCAACAATCGATGCTGCTGCTAGTGACACAAACATTACTGCAAAATAAAATTGAACCGTACCATTTATTTGCAAGAATGAATGAATTACATATCATGTCGTTGGTTTCCAAAGATTTAAGCTTAATTGAAATAGTAGATACTAATTCACCATGGGAATAAACACTAAAACAGATAGTCAATCTTTGCAATCAATCACCAAAACGATTTGTGATCTAACTAAATATCGTATCATATACGTTGAGACTCAAACAGAATTGTAACGTTCTTCCATTCAATATATGCCCAATAGACATCCTATATATGCCCTACAAAAATTCAAGGGACATTCAATTTCACACCACAACTTTCTTCAACAATCTATCGAGCAGTTGGTGTGCACCTCAGTTTCACACAAAAACAACTTTCATCAACAATCTGAAAACTACCAAAAAGTATAAATCTATAAATAAACTCCTAACATATCAATTTTCCCGCTCCAAATGATTGACCGTACAGTGTTTCAAGAGCACTTCACATTCCAAGCCGTTAATCGAATCAATTTAAGATCAGAATTGAAAAAAATAAAAACAAAAAAAATTAATTAACAAAAACACAAACACAGAGAACGAGCAAGAAATCAAAAATGAAGAAGAAGGAGAAGGAGAAGGAGAAGGAGGAGGAGGAGGAAGATGAGCAGGAACTGGTAACAGCATAAATATAATGTAATTATGTAGATATTTAGGAAAAGATGTTTTAATTCGAAAATAATTATATTACATAGCAAAGGTGTAAATATTTTGAAAATATTATACAATTATGACAAATACCCTTATTTTAATTAGTAGTGGGAAAAGGCAAGCAGAAATTATTTCTGCCGCCGTTGAAAACCCCTCCATTTTATATTTTTATCAAAAAAGAAACCAAAAAAGAAAACAATGAGTCAAGAGGTGGAACGAAACATGCTTCGATTACCAAAGCTAATCAAAATAAATTAAGACTACTATGTAATTCAATACCTAGAAGAACTCCGAAGATCGTGGATGTAAAAACCCGAGCAAAAATTAGGAGCGGTGTCCCAACTACCGTTGACCTGAGTAACTTGGCAGCAGGTAGCTAGCGCATCAACGAACCCATTCCTTTCTCGATAAATATGAATAACAATGATTTCCATAGATTTTAATAGCCTTAAGCAGTTTGACCAACCTGTTCTTAGCATCCATGTGACTGTGTTATTTCTCGAACGCAGAATTGTGACCACAAATAAAGAGTCACTTTCGATCCAAATCTTATTCCAACCACGCCTATTAGCAATAAACAAGGCGTGAATGGTAGCTTGCAGCTCCGCAATAAAAGAAAAAGGCATTCGCCATTGGCAAGGACAAACTATGTAATACCGCCCCATTTTCATCCCGAAATACACCCCCACAACCTGAAGGGCCAGGTGAGCCATTGAAAGAGGCATCCATGTTAACTTTAGCCCAGTTGGGAGGAGGACGAGTCCATCAAACTAGTATAGCTCTAGGAGAACGTGCCAGCCGAGGAACTAGAAAGAGGTTGCTAAGAATTCGATGCTCTGTTGTAGAATTCCGAATTGTACCAAAACCCAATTGATTAGTTCGGCATAAGGTGGCCATAGCAGGTGAAGAGATTGATGTATATTCGATCTAATGTTCTAAAAAATGCAATTATTTCTGACTTTCCACAACAACCATACAACACTAACCACACCCGAATGCCACAATGTCTGCATTTGTGGGCTAAAGCGTTGGTTTAGGGTCGTGGACACCGCATTTTGTAAATCAGAGTTAACATCAATAAATCTTCCAAAAAGTCTCATTAGAGATGACCATAATTGAGTGGCGAAAGGAAATTGAACAAAAAGATGGCTGCGTGTCTCGCAATTATTTAGACAAAGTGCTGAAATTAAAACGATATTGACCCCTCTGTGTTGTAACATATCATGTGTAGAGATGTAACCAGAAAAAGCTTTCCAACAAATCACAAAGTGTGAGGGAGCGATTGTTTTATGCCAAAATTTAGAGAACACATGACTATGATCATACCGTGGTTTCACTTGCACCTATGTAAATTCGCTTGTCTTGAATGATAACTTCAAGCACTCCGTGGATAGGCAAAGACATGACAATGTAGAGACACCGCGAAATTGGCCATATGACCCGCACATTGATTTCGCTCACAATACACATGTTGCACCGCCACCTTCCACTCTCTACCAAGGCCTTCACCACAAGGTTATAACAATCAACAAAAGTCTTCGGCGTATGTAGCTAGCGTATCATAAACAAATTTGTTGTCGATATCAACAATCATATTCCTATAACCGCGATCCCACGCCGATGATAACCCATCCATCACTGCCACAACTTTTTGATCGAGCAATGGAACAAATGCATGATTTATGCAATTGACGCCTATTTCGTATCCAGCCTCTCCAATTTTAATTTGATAACTTTATGGACAATTTATGGTTGACTATTCCATGCATGGTTACATATGCTCATGTTATAAATAATGGTATTGGTATTTCACGTATTTTGTGTTGTTAAATGGACATTTAATATTGCTAAAATTGGATTTGTCATACACTAAGTAGGAAAAAGTTATATAAATCAAATACCAAATACGCAAAAAAAGTTAAATAAGGCACCAAATAGACAATTCAAAGTATCAAACACCAAATAGGCATTTAAATTATAATTTAAGATCCAAGAAGGTAATTAAATCTTATTAAATGCCTACAAAAAGACTGCAATTGGGTATAAAAATTAGAAAAGCTTAAACTCAGCCTAATTATTCAATTGAAAACGTAAAACATAATATTGAAGTCTTAGCCAATGACATTTTCATCAACCAACCAGAATCGCTTTCAGATTTTTTTCTATGAATGGCTTTGTTAAAGGCAGCCATTTTGCTGGTAGTAGCTGCGAAGAAACTTGTCTCATTGTTGGTCGGTTTTCAGGATTTGTACTCAAACATGCGAATGCGACTTTTACTACATTTATCACTCCTTCAGCAATTTTATTCTTCGGAGGCCAGCCGCGTTGATCAATCACATCCTTCAATAATGTTTGCTGGTGACCAATGGAAGACGATGAAGATAATGATGATGATGACGACAATGAAGATGATGAAAAAGACGAGATGAGATCTCCTGGATGCTTTCCTATTATTATCTCGAGTGACACCACACCAAAACTATACACGTCGCATTTTTCATTCACTTTCATTGTATATGCCAGCTCTACAGGAAAAAAAAAACCAATCAAGCATCTTCTCATTCAAATCTATATTTAATGAACTAATATGAGAAAATCTTATACACATGATAAATAAACGGACAAATGCATCAACACCCCCTTAACTTGGCAACTTTTGTTAGATGTTACTCTGAACTTTTAAAAGTTTCAAATACCTCCTTGAACTTGGTAAAAGTGTACTGGTTTGCCGCCCCCCTCAATGTCACATGTCAGCTTTCAGTTCGTTTGATTTTTCAAATTGGCCATTTTTTCTAATTTTCTCTCTCCAACCAAAAGCTGACATGTGGCAATAAGAGGAGCAAACCGGTGTACTTTTTCCAAGTTTAAGGAGGTAGCTAGAGCAAATATAAGTTCAAGGTGGCATCCGTGAAAGTTGCCAAGTTCAGGGGATATTCATCCATTTGGCCATAAATAAACAAATAAAACTAAGCAATTCACCTGGAGCAGTATATCCAAATGTGCCGGCAAATGATGTCCAATTTGAGGAATCAGGCATCAATAGTCTAGCTGTGCCAAAATCAGAAACATGAGCCTCGAACTCTGAATCCAACAACAGATTACTACTCGTGATGTCTCGATGAATAATCGGAGGAGAGCAATCATGATGCATATATGACAATGCGTCAGCTATTCCTTCAACAATATTGAGCCTTTTCATCCAATCCAACTCCGTTGCTTCTTCTCTATCGCTAATTATCTTCCTCAGGCTCCCTCTTTCAATGAAGTCATAAATCAAGAGTGTGTTTCGGATGTGAACAAAACCCTAGCAATTTCACAATGTTCCTAGGACGTATATTTGTCAATGCACTAATCTCACTTTCAAATTCTTTCATATGATAATAAGACTCCCGAAGTTTCTTCACAGCAACCACTCGATTTGGCAATACTAAAGCTTTGTAGGCAACTCCATAGCCTCCTTCCCCAATACAATATTTCGAGTCGAACCCTTCTATAACCTCAACAATATTTTCGTACCGTATATCTTTATCTTCCCCAAACATGATAATCCCTTTCTCCCTCGAGGACTTGACCTTCTCGGCTTTAGTTCTTCGATAGAGAATAAAGAGTGTGGCAACCAAAAACAGCAATACCAAAAAACCACTCAATGAGAGAGCAAGAACAATTGTTTTGCCCTTTTTATTGCCTGCCCTCTTAGGTGTATTACATATCTTCATTACGGTATTGTTCTCACATAGATTCCTGTTGTTTCTAAGTGCTTCGAATGGAGCCTCACAGAAAGCCTTAGTATTCGGAATTTCGCCTTCTAATTCATTCCATGATATGTCGACTTTTGTCAAGCTTATCAAATCCTCAAAAGTTTTGGGAATCGAACCTGAAAAGTTATTATGGGAGAGGTTCAACCACTCTAGTTTTTGTAGATCCCCGATCTCGCGTGGTATATCACCTGCCAACTGATTTTGACTGAGATCAACTTTTTCTATAGAGCTTAAACTGGCAAATTCTGACGGAATTCTCTCATTCAGTTTGTTCATGCTAAGATTCAAAAGCAATAGTTTTGAGCACTGTCCAAGCTTCTCAGGAATCACCCCGTTCAAATTATTCATAGCTAAATCAAGGATTTGAAGATTATACAACATTCCGATTTCTTCAGGAATGGTCCCTGAAAAGTTGTTATCATTAAGAAACAAATCAACTAAATTTAGCTTCCCCAATTCCTTTGGAATGGTCCCATCAGGCTTATTGGACGAGAAGTCTATTGACTGCAAGAAAGGCGCTTTTCCAATTTCAACTGGTATTGTTCCGGAAATAGTGTTTTTTGAGATTATCAAGGAAGACAAATTAGCAAAAGTTTCCCATTTCAATGAAAGCTCGCCATAGAATTTGTTGTCGCTCAAGTCAATGTAGGTCAAATTTGGATATGTGGCGAAGTCTTCAGATATATTTCTGTCAATTGATTACCATCAAGACGAATTCGTTCCAAACTACTGCAGTTTTTAAGGCTTTCTCGAATCAAACCACTCAAATAATTTTCAGCTACCAAGAAGCGTTCGAGTTTTCCACCACTGCATATGCCCTCTATTAACTGTCCAGTCAATCTATTGTAAGATACATCGAACCACATTAAGAAAGTCAAGTTATTCACCTGTGGAAAATACCCGGAGAGCTCGTTGTTATTGAGGAGGAGAAAGGATATTTTGTCTAAATTTCCAATCGAAGTTGGGATTGGTCCGGTAATTTTATTGAATTGTAGTTCAAGATCTCTAATTGATTGCAATTTTCCAACTTCGGGAGGTATAGAACCGGAAATTTGATTTTTGTATAGATAAAGAGCGGACAAGTTTGTCAAGTTTGCTATGGAACTTGGGATTGTAGAACAACAACAACAACAACAAACAACAACAACATTACCCCAATGGCTCCCGCACAAACAGGGTAAGGGGGGTCGGGTGTATGCAACCTTACCCCTATAATTACAGAGAGGTTGTTTCCAATTGAAACTGAAGTGGAGTTGCAAACAGCTATCCGTAACATCACAATATAAAGAAGCTTGGACAGTTTAATGAATCATTTTGTTTTAGTCCATTATAATCTAAAGCCAAAGAATGGTGAATCTTTGGCCCCATCAAACTTGGGATTGTACCAATGAAATTATTCTTCGACAAATCAATACTTATAATGGATCTCAGCATTCCGATTTCTCGAGGTATGAGACCAGAAAGTTGATTGGAATGAAGATCAAGATGCAACAAATATGTCAAGTTCCCTATGGAACTCGGAATTTTACCAGAGAGACTATTATTTGACAATTGGAGATCTGTTATCATTTTCAACATTCCAATTTGTGGAGGTATGGAACCAGAAAGTCGGTTAGCGCCAAGATAACAAGTTGATAATCTTGTCAAATTTCCTATGGAAGTAGGAATAGTACCAACAAGATTATTATATGACAAATAAAGAATTGTGACGGATTTCAACATCCCTATGGAAGTAGGAATGGTACCAACAAGATTATTATATGACAAAACAACAACAATGATGGAATTCAGCATTCCGATTTCTCGAGGAATGGGACCAGAAAGCTGATTTTTATATAAATAAAGAATTGATAAGCTTTTCAGGTTTCCTAAAGAAAAAGGGATGACACCACTAAGATTATTGTTTGACAAATCGAGGTGATTGATAGAGCTCAAAATTCCGATGGTTTCAGGTATGGAACCAGAGATTTCATTGGAAGACAAATCAAGTACCTTAAGATATCGAAAAGATGATAAGCGTAAGGTACTAAGCGTACCCTTTAAACAATAACCTGAAAGGCTGATATTGGTTACAGTTTTGGCCTTAGGATCACACGAAATACCGGACCAATTGCAAGGAGATGTAGATTCATCCCATGAAGATAAGGTTTGATTATTGTTATCGAATTGAAGAGTAGCTTTCCACCTCAAAAGTACTTGTTTCTCTTCATCAATAACAAGTGAAGAAGAAGACGAAGAATGGAAATTAAAGGAAACAAGAACAAACAGATGAAGAACAATGAGGAAGGACATGCCTATTACTACTAGTTAGTTTGAAAATAGTATGATGATGAATTTATGGTTTAGATTTAAGCCAATGAGCACCCAAGAAGTTCGAGTATGGTCTTGGATCAGACTAGACCGTGGCTTGGGATTAACACCACACAGGTTAGTAAAACTATGTCTATATTCTGTGGTCTGAGACTAGCTATACGTTGAGGACCATTGATAAGTTTTTGAATACAAGTTGAGTTTTTTCCCGATGTAAATAAAATCGGACTAGACCAACTTGTTCAACTGGGATGCCGTAATGAGTCCAAACGACTTGATGGAAAACAATATTATGGTTAAGAGAAAAATTATATTGCTTCTTTACTTCTTTAATCAATAGTAAAAAATTATTTTTTTAATGAATAGTAAAAAATTATAAATTCGATCGTCAAATTAATTTGACTAATTATTATGACTATGCACATTTCTATAATATATTTACCCACACTGTCTGATTATTTAAAAATAAATATAACATATTACTTTTAGAGTTTAAACCTAGTGCCCCAAGTTGTACGTTTTTTTTTTAAAACCCCCCGGAGGAACATTGTGTTCCCCTAGAAGGAAAAAGATCGAGATAGGTGAAAATTTTGGGGCGGGCGTCCCAACTAGGTTGATGCCCCTGCTTACCTACAAAACGCCTACCTCTCTTTATTAAAGAAATCCAAAGACCGCTCACAAGATGAGAGCGTCAGTGGACAGAAATACAGCCTAAAGGTGATACGGATATGAAGTCCGATCCCAAGACATGCCTATACATTGAATGAGGCCAAAGAATGCCAGCTAACTAGTTACAACTTAGAAATAAATTCGGAAAATTAAATACATCAGAAATGACAAAATTAAGATTCCGCCTTCGATACTTGAAGAAGAACCAGCATAGATGAATGCATGACCCCAAATGATCATCTGTGCTTAAGACACCCTCGAACACAAACTTATTCCTCCTTTTCCAAATAGCCCACGCAATCATAAACCATAAAGCCGTACCAAACTCATGTCTGATCCCGGAGGAAAAATGCGCTCGCCATACTACTAGAAAATCAGCCCCTTTGAATGGCATTGTTACTGAAATCCCTAGCACCAGAAAAGCTTGAACCTATATACGATAACTACCCAAACAGTGAAACAAAGCATGATCAATTGTTTCAGACTCATCACAAAACGGACACTTATCATTCATTACTGTAACGAACCAAAATTTCTAAAATTTGCTTATAATAAATTACTATGGTATTAAAAATATCATAGAAATTATTTTTATTGTTATTGTTGTTATTGGATATAAGGCATGAGGAAATAAGAGCTAATTATAGTAAGAAGGATGAATTGGACATTTAATTATTTGTCCAAGGGCAATATTGGAAATTGAAAAAAAAAAAAAAAAAACAAAAACAAAAAAACAAAATGCATACCTTATCATCCAGCCTCTCTCTTCTTCACCTCCATCATTTTTCATCATTTCTCCTTCTCCATTTCCCTTTAACCAAAATTCTCCCTAATTCAAAAACTTCCGATTTCTTCGATTCAACTTCGAATTCTTGTTAGAAATTGATCCTTAAGCCCTCTATCATCATCAATTTCAGTCAATCAAGACTAGAAGAGAAGGATTTCAGATATTAAGATTCGGATGAATAGTAACCCGAGTTTGAGGTGAGTGATTTTTGGTGAAATTAAAGCTTAATTAGTAGAATTTATGGTAGATTAAGCATATTTATGGTATTAGGAAGTTTATTTATGCAATATCTTGATAGAATTATATATGGCTGTTGTAGAGGAAGCTATTGCAAGTAAATCAAAGGCAAAAGGGGTAGAAGAGAGCTAGAAAGAGCATAGAAAAAGGTTTGTGTCCCGAATTTCGATTTCTCGGTTTTTCGGGAAATTTTCCAGATTATATACCTGTTTTGTTTTAATGTTTTCTCTCGTTATATAAATCCGATTTGAACGATTCTTGATTTTATTGATATCTACAGAAAGTAAGGAACATATGTTCAGAAGAAACCTTGTCGAATTTCGTTGGTTTTCAATGTGAAATTTTCGTTTGAAGTTGAGTCATGAAATCTGTTTTCGGAAAATCTCAGCTTGGTACACTGTTTAGTATTTTGTTCATAACTTTGGTTATAAAATTTGGATTTCTGTGATTCTGGTGGATTTGGAAAGCTGAGACATGTGTCTAATTATGTTTAGAAGAAAGTTCTTCGATTGGATGATGTTTTGATAGTGAAAAATGCAGGGGAAGTCAGGTTACGAAACCTGGAAAAATTCTGGAAAGTATGATATTGATTTTATTGAGTTTTATTTGAAGTTTGATGCTTAAAAATTTGGGATTTGGATTTCTTAATTACTGAAGATATGTTGAATTGTGATTGATGGTTTATACTGGAATTTTTAAGATGTTACTTTGTTTTATTGCCCTTATTAAACGAGTAGAATACGGGTCAGGGTAGATTGGCGCCAATAAAGGGGGGTACAGTACTGTACAAACAATTGAAGCTTTGGCTTCGGGCTTTGGCTGATATTATGATATATATATATTGATTTTGAAGCTCCGGCTTCGGGCTTGACCGATATATTGATTTTTGAAGCTTCGGCTTCGGGCTTGACCGATATATTGATTTTTGAAGCTTCGGCTTCGGGCTTGACCGATATATTGATTTTGAAGCTTTGGCTTCGGGCTTGTCCGCTCCCGTATCCATTTTACCGTTATTCAGGACTTGTTTACTTTGGGCAATATGTGGTTAAAGTGTTTGGAAAAATTGGGTATAAATTTGATTGTACTTTGAAAGGATTACTATATAAGTTTTGTGATTTGGTTCCATAAAGTTGGTTAATTTGTTTTTGACTTATAAATTTACTATGTTTCTATTTTAAAAATATTCAAAGTTGTTATTATTTTTTTTATGGACACCACTAAGCAAATTGCTTAGCGTGTAGTTGATTTTCTACGCGTAGGTGGAGAACTTGTAGATAGCTTGGACCAAAGTGGTACAGGTGGATCAACTTAAAGAGCAAATAAGGAAGGACTAGAGGTGGATATGTATTTTAATGTAATATTATGGTTTGTAGAATAATGGCATGTACTAGAGATTGAGAAATGTAAAGTGACATTGAGAAATATTTGGAGAATAATTAGCATTTGGAGAATAATTTGGAGTTTAAAACTTTATATTGGTATTTGTACGTATTAAATCTATAGGTATTGAACTCTATATAATGGAGTAGAGTTGTTTATTGGGTGTTTATTGTTACCGTGGCGCTCCCTATAGAGGGGGGGGCGTTACATTTGTTGGTATCAGAGCTGAGGTTTAGGCGATTCTAGGACTAGTATGTACATGCCATTTAAGATATAAAAATGTTATGTTAGTTGTTTGATCCACTTTGGTCCAATTTTCAGGAATAAGTTATGGCTAGTAGTAGTCACAACCATAGTGAGGAATAGGATGCTGAGAGTACGGTCCGAATCAGACAAGGGGATGAACAAAGACATGAACCACCACCAGTTCATGGGTTTCCTGAACAACCTACTCCGGCACAAGCTGCTTTACTTCAGCATATGACTACTGAAGTAATCACACAAGTACTACGAAACATACAAATCCCCCAAGTTCCTGTAGTACCTCACATTGAAAGAAGAGAGGAGAGAACTCCTCTTGAAAGAATCAAGAAGCTTCCAGTTGATGATTTTAAAGGGGATACAGTGAATCCTGCAATTGCAGAAGATTGGCTTGATCATACTAAATGGTGTATGACTAGGCTTCATTTTACAGATGAAGAGAGATTAGACTGTGTGCAAGGTCTACTCAAAGAACAAACTAGGAGGTGGTGGGATAATATTGTGAGAGAAAGGCGACCCGGAGAAATCACTTGGGGTCTTTTCTTGGAACAATTTGACAAGAAATACGTTAGCGAACGATTTAAGGATGAGCAGAGGAAATTGTTCTTGTCTTTGAGACAGGGACGAATGACTGTATCAGAATATGAAGTTCAATTCCTCAAACTCGAGAGGTATGCTCGTGATATCGTTGACAGTGAAGTAAGGCGATGTAAGAGATTCGAGGATGGGCTGAATGATGAAATTAGAGTGCATTTACTTGCACAAAAGATCAGAGTGTTCAATGACTTGGTCGATGCTGCTACGGGCATCGAGAAGATTAATTCGGATAGACAACAAAGAATGGCTAAAAGGTCAGGATTTCAAAAGGGATCACATGGTCCAGCTAGTTCAGAATCTCCAAGTAAGAGACAGAAGGGAACGTCAGAACAAACACAATCTCATTTCAGAGGGTTTTCACCGAGATAAACCATAAGTACGGGGTCAGCGGCTAGTGTACTTTCAAGTCGAGGCAGAGGAAATATTCCACAATGTTCTAATTGTGGAAGGATGCATACAGGGGAATGTTGGGGAAAAGGTAGAGTCAGCTTTAAATGTGGCTCGAGGGAACATTTGATTGCAAATTGTCCTCAAAGACAGATTAGTACATCTGCACCTACAGTAGTTCCTACTCCTACAATGCAAGGTGGAAGAGGAAGGGGAAGAGGAAATGCTAGTGGTTCAAGTGGGCCTGATGTGGCTCAACAAGCACCACAGAGTGGTAGACCGGGAGGAATGGCGCGAAGTTATGCAATCCGAGGGCCTGAGACTAGAGAATCTACCGAAGTTATTATCGGTAAATTTTCATTCTTTAATCATGATGTTTATGCTTTGATAGATCCTGGTTCATCTCATTCATATATATGTACTGCATTAGCACAAGAGAAAGGATTGCGTGTAGAAGAATTAGGAGAAAATATTGAAGTGACTAATCCTTTAGGACACAGTGTGATAGTAAACAAAGTGTACATGAATTGCCCTATTATGATTCAACATCAACTTTTCAATGCAAATTTAATTGAGTTACCTTTCCGAGATTTCGATGTTATCTTGGGAATGGATTGGTTATCGGAACATCGAGCTATGGTGGATTGCAAAAACAAAAGAATGTCACTTCAAGTTTCTGATGGAGAAGAAATAGTTATCGTGGGGGAAAGATCAGATTATCTCTGTAACATAATTTCTTTTATGAAGACTAAAAGATTAGTTAGGAAGGGATGTCAGGCCTACCTAATCTTCGCTCTAGAATTGAAGGAGGGTGAGTTAGAATTACAGAATATTCCTACAGTATGTGATTTTCCTGATATATTTCCAGAAGAACTACCGGGGTTGCCACCAAAAAGAGAGGTAGAATTTGCAATTGATGTATTGCCGGGTACCGCACCAGTATCCAAAGCACTATACAGAATGGCGCCTGCTGAACTGAAAGAGTTGAAGATTCAGTTGCAAGAATTGTTAGACAAAGGATTCATACGCCCGAGTATATCCCCATGGGGTGCACCAGTGTTGTTTGTTAAGAAGAAAGATGGGTCACTCCGATTGTGTATTGATTACCGGGAGTTGAATAAATTGACAATCAAGAATAAGTATCCATTGCCAAGGATTGAAGACTTATTTGATCAACTCAAGGGTGCCAAATACTTCTCCAAGATTGATTTGAGATCGGGCTACTATCAGATGAGAGTGAAAGATGATGATATTGTAAAGACGGCTTTCCGAAGCAGATATGGGCACTATGAATTTTTGGTGATGCCATTTGGTCTAACTAATGCACCAGCAGCATTTATGGACCTTATGAACCGTGTCTTTTACTTATATTTAGACAGGTTTGTAGTGGTTTTCATTGATGATATTTTGGTGTATTCTAAGTCACGGGAAGAGCATGATCAACATTTGCGGATAGTCTTCCAAACTTTGAGGGAAAATAAATTGTATGCCAAACTTAGCTAATGTGAGTTTTGGCTTGAAGAAGTTTCTTTCTTAGGCCATGTTGTTTCTGCAGAAGGAATTAAAGTGGATCCTAAGAAGATAGAAGCAGTTGTTGAATGGAAACCACCAAAGAACCCTACGGAAGTCAGGAGTTTCCTTGGCTTAGCAGGGTATTATAGAAGATTTGTGAAAGGATTTTCAGTCATTGCTGCCCCACTGACGAAACTACTTCAAAAGAATGCAAAATTTGAGTGGAATCACAAGTGTCAAGAAAGTTTTGAGAAGTTGAAAGCGATGTTAACAGAAGCACCCATCCTTACCCAACCAGAACCTGGAAAAGAATTTGTAATCTATAGTGATGCTTCACATAGTGGTCTTGGGTGTGTTTTGATGCAAGAAGGAAAAGTGATTGCCTATGCTTCCAGGCAATTGAAGAATCATGAAAGGAATTATCCTACTCATGATTTGGAATTGGCTGCAATAGTCTTTGCCTTGAAAATTTGGCGACATTATCTTTATGGAGAAAAATGTTATATTTATACAGATCACAAAAGTTTGAAATATTTGCCAACACAGAAAGAGTTGAATTTAAGGCAAAGAAGGTGGATGGAATTCATTAAAGATTACGATTGTCTTATTGATTACCATCCAGGAAAGGCTAATGTAGTGGCAGATGCTCTCAGCAGAAAGACGATGATGGCACTAAGGGCTATGAATACGGGGTTAGCTCTTACCAGTAGTGGAACCTTAATTGCAGAATTGAAGATTCAACCTGTACTACTACAACAGGTTAAGCAAGCACAAAATGAAGATGATGACTTAAACATTATTCGAGCACGGACACAAGTGGGTATCGTAGACGACTATATGGTTCGAGAAGATGGGTGCCTATATTTTAAAGATAGACTATGTGTGCCAAACAATGAAGAATTAAAGAAGAATATCTTACAAGAGGGGCATAATAGTCCTTATGCGATGCATCCTGGAGCAAACAAGATGTACCAAAATTTGAAGAGCCATTATTGGTGGAATGGGATGAAGAAAGACATTACTAACTATGTTGCTCAATGTCTAACTTGTCAACAGGTGAAAGCAGAACATCAAGTTCCTTCTGGATTGTTGCAACCTATAATAATTCCAGAATGGAAATGGGAAAGAATCACAATGGACTTCGTGACGTCTTTACCACTTACACAGAAGAAACATGATGCAGTGTGGGTTGTTGTAGATAGATTGACAAAGTCTGCCCACTTTCTTCCAGTTAGGATGGATTATTCACTTGATAGGTTGGCTCAGTTATATATAGATGAGATAGTAAGGCTACACGGAGTGCCTATTTCAATCATTTCTGACCGAGATCCAAGATTTACTTCGAGATTTTGGAAGAAGTTGCAAGAGGCCTTAGGTAGCAAACTTCATTTCAGTACTTCATTTCATCCTCAAACAGATGGTCAATCTGAAAGAGTAATTCAGGTGTTGGAAGACATAATGAGAAGTTGTATCATCGAATTTGAAGGAAGTTGGGATAAGTATTTGTCCCTCATGGAGTTTGCTTATAATAACAGCTATCAGTCAAGCATACAAATGGCGCCATATGAAGCATTGTATGGAAGAAAATGTCGAACTCCATTATATTGGACCGAACTTAGTGAAAATAAGATTGTGGGAGTGGATTTGATTCAGGAGACAAAAGAGAAGGTAAAACTTATTCAAGAAAGATTGAAGGCTACATCGGATAGACAAAAATCTTATGCTGATCTAAAAAGAAAAGATATTACTTATGAAGTGGGAGATAAAGTGTTTCTCAAAGTATCTCCTTGGAAGAAAGTCCTGCGATTTGGCAAGAAAGGCAAGCTCAGTCCGAGATTCATTGGGCCATATGAGGTTATAGAGAGGGTTGGACCGGTAGCTTATCGGTTGGCACTACCCCCAACACTCGACAAAATTCATAATGTGTTCCATGTATCAATGTTAAGGAGATACAGATCAGATCCATCACATATCTTATCTCCTGATGTCGTAGAAATCGAACCCGACCTGACGTATGAAGAGGAACCGATACAAATCTTGGCGAGAGAGGTTAAACAATTGAGAAACAAGTCTATTCCTTTGGTAAAAGTACTTTGGAGGAATCATAAGGTTGAAGAAGCAACTTGGGAACCGGAGGATACAATAAAAACTCAATATCCGCAATTGTTTTCAGGAAATTTTCGGGACGAAAATTCATAAGAGGGGGAGAATTGTAACGAACCAAAATTTCCAAAATTTGCTTATAATAAATTACTATGGTATTAAAAATATCATAGAAATTATTTTTATTGTTATTGTTGTTATTGGATATAAGGCATGAGGAAATAAGAGCTAATTATAGTAAGAAGGATGAATTGGACATTTAATTATTTGTCCAAGGGCAATATTGGAAATTAAAAAAAAAAAACAAAAAAAAAAAACAAAAAAACAAAATGCATACCTTATCATCCAGCCTCTCTCTTCTTCACCTCCATCATTTTTCATCATTTCTCCTTCTCCATTTCCCTTTAACCAAAATTCTCCCTAATTCAAAAACTTCCGATTTCTTCGATTCAACTTCGAATTCTTGTTAGAAATTGATCCTTAAGCCCTCTATCATCATCAATTTCAGTCAATCAAGACTAGAAGAGAAGGATTTCAGATATTAAGATTCGGATGAATAGTAACCCGAGTTTGAGGTGAGTGATTTTTGGTGAAATTAAAGCTTAATTAGTAGAATTTATGGTAGATTAAGCATATTTATGGTATTAGGAAGTTTATTTATGCAATATCTTGATAGAATTATATATGGCTGTTGTAGAGGAAGCTATTGCAAGTAAATCAAAGGCAAAAGGGGTAGAAGAGAGCTAGAAAGAGCATAGAAAAAGGTTTGTGTCCCGAATTTCGATTTCTCGGTTTTTCGGGAAATTTTCCAGATTATATACCTGTTTTGTTTTAATGTTTTCTCTCGTTATATAAATCCGATTTGAACGATTCTTGATTTTATTGATATCTACAGAAAGTAAGGAACATATGTTCAGAAGAAACCTTGTCGAATTTCGTTGGTTTTCAATTTGAAATTTTCGTTTGAAGTTGAGTCATGAAATCTGTTTTCGGAAAATCTCAGCTTGGTACACTGTTTAGTATTTTGATCATAACTTTGGTTATAAAATTTGGATTTCTGTGATTCTGGTGGATTTGGAAAGCTGAGACATGTGTCTAATTATGTTTAGAAGAAAGTTCTTCGATTGGATGATGTTTTGATAGTGAAAAATGCAGGGGAAGTCAGGTTACGAAACCTGGAAAAATTCTGGAAAGTATGATATTGATTTTATTGAGTTTTATTTGAAGTTTGATGCTTAAAAATTTGGGATTTGGATTTCTTAATTACTGAAGATATGTTGAATTGTGATTGATGGTTTATACTGGAATTTTTAAGATGTTACTTTGTTTTATTGCCCTTATTAAACGAGTAGAATACGGGTCAGGGTAGATTGGCGCCAATAAAGGGGGGTACAGTACTGTACAAACAATTGAAGCTTTGGCTTCGGGCTTTGGCCGATATTATGATATATATATATTGATTTTGAAGCTCCGGCTTCGGGCTTGACCGATATATTGATTTTTGAAGCTTCGGCTTCGGGCTTGACCGATATATTGATTTTTGAAGCTTCGGCTTCGGGCTTGACCGATATATTGATTTTGAAGCTTTGGCTTCGGGCTTGTCCGCTCCCGTATCCATTTTACCGTTATTCAGGACTTGTTTACTTTGGGCAATATGTGGTTAAAGTGTTTGGAAAAATTGGGTATAAATTTGATTGTACTTTGAAAGGATTACTATATAAGTTTTGTGATTTGGTTCCATAAAGTTGGTTAATTTGTTTTTGACTTATAAATTTACTATGTTTCTATTTTAAAAATATTCAAAGTTGTTATTATTTTTTTTATGGACACCACTAAGCAAATTGCTTAGCGTGTAGTTGATTTTCTACGCGTAGGTGGAGAACTTGTAGATAGCTTGGACCAAAGTGGTACAGGTGGATCAACTTAAAGAGCAAATAAGGAAGGACTCGAGGTGGATATGTATTTTAATGTAATATTATGGTTTGTAGAATAATGGCATGTACTAGAGATTGAGAAATGTAAAGTGACATTGAGAAATATTTGGAGAATAATTAGCATTTGGAGAATAATTTGGAGTTTAAAACTTTATATTGGTATTTGTACGTATTAAATCTATAGGTATTGAACTCTATATAATGGAGTAGAGTTGTTTATTGGGTGTTTATTGTTACCGTGGCGCTCCCTATAGAGGGGGGGGCGTTACAATTACTGCTTGGCATCCGCGATAAACCAGAAAGACTTTCGTTGGAAGACGTCTATGTAACAATAGCCAGCCAAAGAATTTAACTTTAGGAAGAAGACACGCATTCCAAACCACCATGTAATCCGTTTCCGGCGTACTCCGTTGAGGCGTCCTATAGAACCCTAAACAAAAAGATGCAGCTGAAAATACCTTATTAGCTCCCAGATCCCATTCAAATCTATCTGCCACCACCTGAAATACAGCATGTAGCTGCTGCCCCCTACTGCCGTCAGCCCCATTCCCCCCAAAAACAGCAAGGCAGGTCTGGGAAATCCAATTCCGCAGCTGGAAGCACCTCTCCCTACTTGTAATCCTTAGACTACGTTTCCAAAAAGGCCTAGATAGTGCTGCTCCCTCAGAAATTGACAGGCACCCATCCCTAATTGAGCAGCTTTTTATATTACATAAGAGATACAGGTCAGGGCAAAGAATAGATAATGACACATTTGCAGTCCAATTATCATACCAAAAGGATCCTCAAGCACCATTCCCCACTTTCACTCTCACATTCGATTTAAACAACTCCCAGAAGGTTGAGTTCTTTACACAGCAAGATAAAATGCCTCGCCAAACATACGAAAGGCGGGAACTATCAACATTTTCAAACGAGTTCCATGAATCGAAGCCATGTTTACGGACACACAACTCATACCACAGCGATCCCTGTCCGTCTACTCTAGACCGCCATATCCATTTCAACAATAAACTACAGTTTACTAGTCTGAGATCCCTAACATATAGGCCACCTAGATTTTTCGGTAGCATAATTGTCTCCCAACTCACTTTGCAGATCCCACTAGAGTCCGCGTTACCTTTCCACAAGAAATTTCGCATCAGTTGTACAAGCTTATTATTAATAGAGGCCGGCATCTTATTCAATGATAACAAATAAATCGGTATGGAGGAGAGAACCGATTTTATGAGGACCACCCTGCCAGCATACGATAAACACTGACCTTTCCAACTTGCCAGCCTATTTTGGAACTTACCAATCAACACGTTCCAATAAGACACCGGGATGCGTCTCGTACTAAGAGGGGCGCCTAGATAAGTAATGGGAAATTTTTCGATCTTACAACCCATAGTCTCCGCACATCGATTCAACATGTCGTCCTGCACGTTAATACCCATGATTGAGCTCTTAACAAAATTAATTCGTAGACCTGAAATCAGCTCAAAACAACGTAATAAACGGATAAAAATAGGTAAGAGGGACTCATCTATAGGTAAGAAGCACATCGTGTCATCCGCAAACTGAAGAATAGATATATCCATCTCTGACCCATCAATACGAAACCCAGGTAAAATGCCCTTAAGGATACTTGCGTCAATGAGCTGTTTAAGACCTTCCACTGCTAAGACAAAAATAAATAGAGAAATGGGGTCGCTTTGTTTAACCCCTCTACCCAAATAGATCGGATTAGTAAGGCTTCCATTGATAAGAATATATGTTACCGAGTTCTCTCTGCAAGCCGCCATCCATCTAATCCACTTATCAGAGAAACCCATCCTCTTCAAAACTGAGTCAATATAAGTCCAAGAAACACTATCGTATGCTTTATAGAAATCAAGCTTGAGTGCCACAGAAGACTGACCACGGCGATGGATTGATTGGATCACTTCCGAGGCTATAAACGAGCATTCATGAATATTACGGCCTTTAACAAATGCAAACTGGTTGTCAGAGATCAGCTGAGGCAACACAGCCTGTAATCTTTTCGCGAGTACTTTCGACACAATTTTATATATACCATGGATAAGGGCAATCGGTCTATAGTTCCCCAATGACGACGACCCCGGGACTTTAGGAATCAACACGGTAAAGGATGACTTAATAGAATTGGGCAGATGATCATACCTATAAAATTTGCCGAACAGTGCTAACACATCCGGTTTCAGTTCCTCCCAGAAGCGTTTATAGAAGAAAAAATTAAATCCGTCCGGCCCCGGAGCCTTACCCTCTTGACAAGGACACACTGCATCCCACACTTCAGCCTCTGAAAAAGATTCAACAAGCTGAGAATTGGCCGTCTCATCAACCATACGGAATTTTAGCTCTCCCAAAGAATACGGCACCTCCATTTGTTTCGAAAATAGCCTGGAATAAAAATTTCGTATCGTGGATTTAATAAGTACCGGGTTAGAAGATACAGCCCCATCAATTTCCAGCTATGAAATCCGATTCCCCCTAGCCCTCGCTGATGCAATCCTATGAAAAAAACTTGTATTATCATCACCCAATATAGTCCAGTTAACTCGTGATTGTTGATGACGAATTTGTTCAAGGTTCCGTCTACAGGTAAGTAATTCCGATCTCATGCACTGAAGCTCCAAACTACTCTCCTCCTCTAAGGGTCGGGACACCGAACTAGATGTCAAAAATATAACATGAGCCTCTAGCTTCTTTATTCTTCCCTCTAACCCGCCAAAATTAAATAGATGCCAAGGCCGAATAAAGCTCCTTAGTCGGCATAGCTTAAAATCAATATCGCGCCCCGGATCCGCCAATTCTATAGCCTCCCACTTCGATCTTAGAAAAAGTAGAAACCCGTCCTTCTCCCACCAACAGTTCAAGGATCGAAACATCTTTTTGCCGTCCCATACCGATGCGTGGGACCGGTAGATAATTGAAAAGTGATCTGATAACGTCGAATTAACCGTCATCAAACTCTGACCCGGCCACCTATCAAGAATATTGCACGACACCAAGACACGATCAATCCTCGAGAAGGATAGGCTATTAGACCACGTATAGTCACGGCCATGTAATGGCAAATCAAAGAGAGCACATTCATTAACAAACTCCTAGAACCTAATCATCGAACTCAACCCCGTGTTCCCACTTCTACCTCGCTCAGAACTATGTAACACTTCATTAAAATCACCACATAGCAACAAGTTATCTATGTTTTGAATATGGGGCAGCAGATCAAACCAAAATTGATTCATATCCCTGGGGATAGGGGGACCATATAAGCATAGTAAATTTACCTCAAGTTGACTAGATACAATATGTAGCAAGCACCATCTATCTGTAGAAGCAGTGATCGAGCCATGAATTAAATTAGAATTCTATGAGATCAGTAGACCCCCTGACAAACCATGCGACGGGATACAATGAGATTGAAACTCATTATGGCCCCAAAACTTCCTGACAACCTGATCTGAAACCGACAGGGACTTTGTCTCAATCAGAATGAAAACCTGAAGCTGCCACTTTCGAACACATGACCGCACCAAAAACTGTTTGGCCCCATTCAACAGGCCCCCACGACAATTCCAACTCATAAAACTCAAAGACATGATAATACTAACGATATCCCAGCTCGGACAACAGCCCTCTCAACGTCGTTGCCCTTCCAATGCCTCTATAATCAAGCCCATGTTTTGTTCATTAAACAACTCAAGCTTTTCCCCAATTCGGAATGTCATTAATTCCTCACTGACAGTTGGCTCATTTCCTTCCCTACGGATGACAATTCTATTCATATTTGGGATGTTTGGGCCCGAAGAGCTTGAATCCTCCGTATCTGGAACCAACGCATTATTCCCCCCAATTAACGGGCTGTCGCCAGGAGCATGGTTACTTCCCGGAATTGTGTTATTGCTATCCACAACAATCTCATCATCCTCGGCCGATCTAATTTCAGCTTTGTTCCCTGATGATTCACAACTACTCCTGTCCGAAGGATCCTCCTCTGGTTCACTCCACTCTTCCGATCCATACTCTTGACTATGTTGGCACCCAATTCCTTGTCTAAGGTTCGTGTATATCGTTATATCCTTATCCCCTACTGCCAGCGTCAGATTCCTACTGGCTGTCCCAAGCGATACAGAAACAAGGCACGATACTACGTCCAAACGATCCGATTTTTTGAAATTACAATCTATCGTAACAATTCGCCCAAATCTCGCTGCTAATTCCCTCACCACAGGTTCACAAACAAGAGCTGGCGGAATTCCCATGAGATCCAGATATATAATACATTTCGACGGCGCGAAATCTACTGGAAGTGCACAAACTGACTCCACAATATGTTCCATAACCTTCCAATCACCATTCATAAAATCCTTAAGAGCCCCATCTGATACAAACGAAATAATCACACAATATCCACCAACAGGAGCAGCAAACCTAAACTCAAAACCATGATCACTCAGAAGATCATGTATATTACGGATGTGAGAAATATTGTTGAGTTTAACCAAACAAGATTTTGATTTCCAAGGTGCAGTTTTAACCACTACCTCACTGTTCAGTAAAGGTTCAGCAGGTATAGTAGGAAAGGATGCCACCTGGATCGGGTTGATGGTCGACTCCTCTCGTCGAGCTTGATTCGCCACAACATCCACAAATGACCGATGATCTCGAGGGGAGTTTCGAAACGTCGCCTTCTGGACTGGTATCGCGGGATTAGACCGTGCTTGAGGGGCTGTTTTCAATTTGTCATACCTGGCTCTGAAAGCTTTGAGTCTTATTGCACCAATCGCTATCATATTCAGCGCTTCCAACGCCTCCTGTATCCGCATAGATCCATCGAGTGTGATGAACCCAAAATTAAGGTTCTTCGCATTCCTTTTCCGAGCAATATAGACCCATCCATACACTCCATACCTATTGAACATTCTTTTCATAGCCGCTGCATCAAAGTGATTTGGGAAATTCTCAAAGTAAATTTTTGGGGGATTAGGGTTTTGGGTGTGGCGATTGTGGGGGGGCAGAGGGTTTCGGTATTGTGGCTGGCGGTGGTTGTTCTCCGGTCGGTTCAGGGTGGTTGACGGCCGGTGGCGTAGGCGGCGGCTGAGAAAGGGGGTGGGAAGGGTGCGGGTAGGGTTTCTTTCCATAGGTGTGGTTGGCAATGAGAGAACCGTAAAATACCAAAGTTGTACGTAAACGACTCAAGTTGTCCATGTCCACTTTAACTTTTTTTTGACATTGACATGTATATGTACATGACACCTTAACCTTTTTACGAGGCCATATGTCGCTATTAAAATAAACCAACAACAACAACGAAGAATAATCAAATAATTGTTTTTAGTTAGGTATTGCAAAGGCAAAACGAAGTTAGCAACAATAATAAGAACTTTAAGCAAACACGTCTATTCTACGAGTTGATGGAAAACAATATTATGGTTTCAGAGAAAAACCATATTGCTTCTTTACTTCTTTAATCAATAGTAAATAATAATAAATTCGATCACAAATTAATTTGACTAATTATTATAAACTATATGATTATTAGCATATTTACCCACACTATATGATTATTTTAAAACAAATCTAACATATTACTCTTAGAGTTTAAACCTAGGGACTAATAAGTTATGATTATCTCTGCCCAAGTTAAAGACTCAAGTTGTCCATGAGTCATGACACACGTCCACTTCAACTTTTTTTTTGACACGGACATGTACACTATACCTTAACCTCTTTACAAGGCCATATGTTGCTATCAAAATAAATTAATGATAACAACAAACAATAATCAAATAATTGTTATAGTTAGGTGTTGTAAAGGCAAGAAAAAGGTTAGTAACAATAGTAAAAACTTTAAGCAAACACGTATTTTCTATGCTCTAATTGAATATTTTTTATTTTAATTAAATAGTACTTCATAAATACTCAACTGTTGGATGAGAGCGTGGTAGAAAACACTCGGCTCCAATTATATTTACTTCATAACATGAGTTCAAATTATAGCTCCCCATGTTGTACGTCATTGACTCAAGTTGTCCAACACATGCGTCCACTTCAACTATTTAATTGCACATGGCACCTTATACTTCATATACAAGGCCATGTTGTTATCATAATTGTCAAGTTGTCCAACACATGCGTCCACTTCAACTATTTAATTGCACATGGCACCTTATACTTCATATACAAGGCCATGTTGTTATCATAATTGAATAAAAAATTCGTTACATCAAGAACAACAATCAAATATATTTTTTTAACTAGGTGTGACAAAAAAATTTAACAATAACAACTCTAAACAAACACATAATAATTTATGTCAGATTAATAATTGTAGGCTTAGAAAATTCTGATGCAACTCCGTCAGTTATGTCATACGGACTTATTTACAAGTGTCCGATATAGGTACGGATCCGAGTATCGGGTACTGCAAGTTTAAAAATTTTAAACACGCGGACACTTTTTAAAATTTGGACACACAACAATTATATATATTACCATATAAGTGATATATTTATTTAAAATTTTGATTAATTGATGGTAATTAATTCGAAAAATAATTAATCAGAAAATAAAAATGGTAATTGGTGAGAAGATACGTAATCAGCAACAGTAATTAATCAGGAACAGAAAAAAGGAAATATGGAAAGTCTATTTTTGGGTAAGTGAATTAATTATAGTATTTATTTATAGCATTAAATTACTTGTCTTTTTTGTAAATTAACGCCGTCAGAAATTGTTCTTGTTATGGCTCTTCCGTCACAAAATGTCGTACAAATTCATGCTTTTTCATTGTGCAAGTGACACGTCAATAAAAGAGTTCAAATTATATGTGCCCCATCTTGTACGTCATTGAATACTCAAGTAGTCCAAGCCACGCGCCCACTTCAACTTTTTCTTACACATGACACCTTTACCTTCATACGAGGCCATATGTTGTTATCAGAATTAAATAAAAAGTAGTTCCAACAAGAACAAACAACAATCAAATAATTGTTTATAATAAGGTGTTACAAAGAGAAAAAAGGTTAACAACAATAAAAAAAAAATTTAACTACAACAAACAACAATCACAATAGCAACACCAAATGTATTGCAATGACAATGTTCATGGTCAAATATACGTTCAACCCATATTATGTTTCAATTACAGAATAAGTCATGGATTCGATACTACATCACAGATATAATTCAGATTAGGGGAATTCTCTATCCAACTGAGTTAGCGATATTTGTATATATATCTTCAGGATTTTTTCACACAATTACAAATAGAGGCCTAAAAATATGAACAAATACAATTCGGTATATACACTAAATATTAATACAATATATCTATCATCCCCCCGCATATTGAGCCGGGGTGGCAATCACGGGCAACATGTCACGCAAAACAACAAAACGAGACTTCAATAATGGCTTGGTGAAAATGTCTGCTACTTGGTCATCGGTAGAGATGTAACACACTATGAGTTATTTATTTGCCACACGTTCACAAACGAAATGAAAATCCAACTCAAGATGCTTGGTGAGATTACGAAAATTCGGATTCGCCGTGAGATACGTAGCACTAAGATTATCACACCATAGGACATGAGTGGTTGTCAATGGGATAGAGATATCACACAAAAACATTCCCAACCACGACAATTATGATATGGCGGCTGCTACGGCTCTGTATTCGGCCTCTGCAAATGAGCATGACACAATTTTATGTTTATATGCTGCCCAAGAAATAGGATTCGTACCATGATAAATTGCGAATCCTGTAACTGAACGTCTGTCATCCGGGTCACTGGCCTACTTAGAATCTGGAAAAGCGTGGAGAGTGATAGACGACTGAGGTGTGTATCGCAACCCATGTTTCGGAGTGGACTGAATAGAACGGAGAATCCATTTGAGGGCTTGCCAGTGAGATTCCGTTGGAGAATGCATAAATTGTGCCAACTTGTGCACCTAGAAGGCTAAGTCAGGTCGAGTGATGGTGAGGTATTGTAATCCTCCAACCAAGCTACGATATAATGTCGCACCCGTGAACGAGGGGCTGCCACTAGCCTGTAGTCGCGTGGCTAGACTGGTTGGAGTAGAAACTCCTTTTGGATTCATCATGGTTGCACACATAAGAATATCCTGAGCATAATTTTGTTGAACGAGAATTATATGACCGGGTCAACGAATTATTTCAATGCTGAGGATATATTACCGGCCCTAAATTATTGATCACAAATTGAGATTGAAGAAAACAAATCAACTTAGCTTCCATTTGAGAGTCATTGTCCAAAACCAAGATGTCAACCACATAAATGAGACAAAATAGAGTCGTTGTTGCTACCTAAAGGTATAACCTAGCAAGTACACTAGGGCTGGTGTAGTGTGGTAAGAACAAGGTCGTATCCAAAAGGAGCAATCTTAAATAGTCTGAGATTTTCCTAACAGATTGGCTCAAAAAGGTTTTCTTTAATTTTTAGGTTGTATTGGTTATAAAACAGAATGACACAAATGTAAAATAAGAATATAACAAAGATATAGACGCATGCTTTCCCTACCCGTAGACAATCTAAGGTTTTCCTCGAAACAAATATGCTGACAACTTGTTTCAAAACATAGATCCAAGGTATCTCAACCTAATTTCTCCGAGCTTACCTCTCGGCATCACCTGGTTTCTAATGTTATTTAACTTAAATCTCCTCTCGGTCTCCTTAATCTAACAACATTGCATTAAGATTAGTTGAGCATTTAAAAAAAGTCTAAAATCCCTAGCATACATGTAATCTCCTCTCAGTCTCATGCTTTGTGTATGTGTGTGATTGTGGTTTCACCATACAAAATCTCTTCTCGGTTTTATTGATATAGTTATGTATGAGTTTAGGCCCTAAACTCACTTAGATTAAGCATAAAAGCACACAATCAACAAATGATAGCAAGCAAATAATACATACTTAGAGCTAGAGATGGTCTCAGACAGTCTATTCGAGACAGGCTCAGCTTACAAATAGACTGCTCACAAATATTTGAAGAAAACTACAAAGTCCATTAAAAGAAGAGAATTACGAAGAACATGAACAAAAATGGCATCCAAATGGAGCCTAAAAGAAAGAAAAGTTGCAAAATAAAGAGATAAATCACCAAAGGAGGATCAAGTTACAAAGAAGAAGGTGATGGGTATATATAACGCAAAGGATAAAGAAAAGATAAAAGAAACAAATAATACAAAAGATAAGTAAAAAATCCTACACCAAGATATTGGCCACAAAATAATACAATATAATAATCACACTTGCTAACTTGGTCCCTCCAAAAAGTTTTCTAAAAGGGGCGGTCTTTGTAAATATAAAAAGTCAAAATATACCCCTCTTTCTCCATTAGAGCACGCTAATTATCAACCACTCCCACAAATTATGGCATAATTTTAGTCTTACTCCCCCCCTCCTTTCTGCCGGGAAAGGCTTCCCAAAAATCTATCGATTTCCCTAGATTGCCTCAAATGAAGTTTAAAAGCTAATTTTTTCACAATAATTAAGCACACAATTAACATGTATTTTCACTACATAGTTTCACTTATCACACTGCGCAATGATACAAGGAAACATCAGCTTTAGAGGCTAGAAAACTGGATTCAAGAAGGACGGTTGTAAGACGAGGGTGCCACATTCTTGGTGATTGTTTGAGGCTATAGCTGGACTTCCAGAGACAAGAAACCAATTGGTTGGGACAAGAATACGGGTTCATCTAAATAGCCATACAGAAAGGAATTCGACACATCCAACTGAGTTAAAGACTAACAATGTTATATGGCCAAGGGCATTAGTAAACGGATCGTTGCAGGTTTTACCACGGGAATAAATGTATCATTATAATCAAGTCTAGGTCTTTGATGAATCCCCTTCATAAAGAATCAAGCCTTATGCCTATTGATACTACCATTCGTGTTTAATTTGGTTTTGAAAACCATTTTACACCCAATAACGTTCACTTCTTGAGATGACAAAACCAACTCCCACGTTCTATTAGTAATTAATGCATTATACTCGTCAACCATCACCTGACACCAACAACTATATTTCACTACCTCCGTGTAGCAAGATGGGGCCGAAGGAACTACCATGGCATTGTTGGAATTCGGTTTAGGTTTAGGTAAGGTTTTATCTACCACGACCTTGATACTATTACCACTAGGCTGGACTCCATCCATCTTTTTATCAAAGATACATGTTAGACCTTTCAAATTAGACACCAATATCTATCTCCTCTAAGAAATATCAATTATTTATTCAAAAAAATGGGTTGCTGTTATGGCATACAAATGAGCTCTTATGGTTAAGGATTTTTGAAACGTAAAACATGTTAGATATTCTACGAGGAAGAATGTCATTCACCTGTTTTGTTGATCGTACGGGTGAACGTGTGTCTATAATGATACTTACTGATGGTAATCAAGAAAATGGTGGCAACAATCTCATTAACGCATTGTACTGCCAATATGAATATGTGTGGTCGAGTTAAAAAATGTTGACCTAATTAAGGTTGGTGAGCTTGTCGCTAGTCTTGGCCTTAACAATGAAAGGTACTATACGGAATACATGGCACAACTGGTGTTGGATATGATGTATGCCCTTAAGGCAATTAGGATGATATATCTTTATTATGTAGTAGTACAAATATTTTGTTTAATTAATAAAGGCATTTAATCTTTTTGTTTATATCAATGTGTTTATAAATATATTATAACTAGTTAAAATATACTAATTAATGTATGTATGCAAAAGTCCTTGACATATCATAGCATGTAGTCAGAAAAATTATAGTTGGACTATATTTAGTGAGACATGCTTCATATGCAATTATGATTATGGCTAAACTATCCCTAGTTATAGTTTCATCAAGAAAGGATATTGATGAAAAGCGGAAAGGCTAGCATGTGGTCAACTTTCTTGGAAATGGTCCAAGCAGTCAATCTCTTAAGGATTGAAGGTAGTGCCTTAAGTTAGTCACATGGATATATCTAGGAGATATATTGAAGACCGCAGTAAGATAAACACTTGGTGTATATATCAATGTGTTAGTGTTTATCTTCATGTAATAAGCTTTGCGAATATCCTCATACTTGAGATGCTAGTTACCTTGTGTGGTACAATTGCTATATTTTGGGTCATTCCCATACACTCATTAATTTAGTGTGTACGGGTGATTACGGGTATAGTGATGACAGCACGTTGATAAGCTAAGTAGTCGGAAACAATCCATCACTCCGGATATATTAATGAGTTGTACCTGGCCACTTGTTGAAGTAATGATTTTCATAAACCTCTGAACAAAGTATTTGTTTGATAGAAATGGTTTCTAGTCAAACACACTATGGTAAAAGGCATATACCTCGGTAACAAGTTAATAACTGGGATAGCTTCTTGCTATTAGTGGGTTAACACTTTAACCGAACCCTATAAATCAGATGGTACTAATATTAAAGAATGGAAGGAGTTCGTCGCATTGGACAACTATTGCATTAACCAGGATTAAGTCATAAGCATAAAATACATTCTGAGTAATGGGGGATGGTAGACCCTTGCTAGAGGCGTACTACAGTCGTTTAAGGTAATCGAGTTCTATTCACTGTCTAAAACCTCGAGCCAATGATTCTATTAGAACAAGGGTTGGTTAAGCTGTAACAGCTCAATACTTTGGGATGCTATAAGGTCACACACATTGGACCTTCATCGAACTAAGTAAAGAACTAATAGATTTATTCTATTATGAAAAATATAATATAAATAATAATTGGTTTATTATATAATTGGTTAAAAGTGATTAGATCATTTTGGATAAACCAAGGAATTTATTTTGACTTGTAACTAATTTATTAGGGTCGAAAAATAAATATTTATTTGAAGGGGATTAAGAAGGAGTTTTGCTTTGGCGAGTTAAACTAAAAATATTAAATATATTTTGTACAGGTTCGGTTGCACGGAGTACACCGAAAGGTGTGCGAACACTACTGGGCAGTGTTCATGGCGGCCCATGGCAGACCCACAAGGGCTTGCCTAGCGGCATATAGCGTGCATTGCACGCTGTGTGCGTGCGGGTCAACACGCGGATCCATTGGATCCGTGTGTATGACCCTCGTGGGATAGGGTTTTTCACCCTATCCCACATTGCTTTATGGGGAGCAATATTTTGCTCCCTAAGCCTATATATAGGCTTTCCCTCACCCCTTTTAAAGTGCACCATCAGCTCAAAAGCTAAATCCTAAGTTAAGATTCGCAAAGATTAATCTCTTAGGTAATTGAGCTAGTTCTTTTTTAGGAGCTTGAATTTATTCGAGCACCTTTAGTCTATATTTTTGGGTGGGGCTTCTGGAGTGGTCTAGCAACTACTCAAGGCTCCTTAGTTCTTCTTCTCGGGGAGGTTTTGGTTGGTGGGGTTCGAGTGGATACTCATAGAGGCTATCCTATGCTTGGAGGCTTGTGCAAGGAGGTTCTGCTAAAGCACGCTTCAATTGGTAAGTTTTCTTTCTTTCTCTTTTAATTATTAGGTCTTTTTCTTTAAGCGATTTTAGACTTAATAATTATGCTTAGGTTGTTTTGCATGCTTAGTTTATTTTATGCTTAGGTTATAGCTTAGAGTTATAACATACTTAGGTTATAGCTTAGAGTTATAACATGCTTAGGTTGTAGCTTAGAGTTATAACATGATTAGTATAAAATGTATGTGCTAGGATGTAATTTAGAATTATGGTATGCCTAGCCCTTTGCATGATAACCTAGATAGAGAATTATTTAGTTAAGGCTTTATTCAATTTACATGCATCTGATATGAATTCATGGGGACAGGGACAAAATTTTGAATTTCTGCCATGCCTATTATGCATGTTCAATTTGACTGTCAGTTCCCAACAGTGGTATCAGAGCTTGCTTATTTAGTGCATAATTAAGTTCAAAGCGAACTGAATATTATTTTCTATTTTAAATGTTTATTGTTTATTTAATTGTTTGGAACAATATATATGAACTTGATTTTTCATTTCAAGGTTAGAAAATGGTTTTAAAAAATTTAAAATAAGCAAGCTCAACTTACTCAATTTATACAAGTTTCAATAATTTATTTAAATTACATGGATTATAGATGCTTCCAATTTACATGAATTGGAAGAATGAAATTTATTAGTTCAAGAGAATCCATTGGTCTTCAAGTTTGTGTCCGTATTTATTCTGGCTAAGGATTGAACTTGGTGTTGACTCACTTCAAGGGCACCTTTCCTACTTGGGAACCTATATCGGTGCACCTTGAAATGACCAACCGGGAATTAAATATGGACTAATTTATTTCTAGTATATTAGATGGTGCTTACATCTTTCTATAACAAAGTAAAAATTAAATTTATTAAATAAAGACTTAAAGGAAATGCAATATAAATATAACAAATAAAAGTGTTAATTATTTTGCATATAATCTAGGTTGATAGAATAATTATAATAAAGAGCTTGAATCCACCTTAGGTTAGACCTTATAAATTAATTCTAAAATTCTCTGAATTAATATAAGTTATTTTAAATAGTCCATCTGATAAGATCATAGATTGGGTGAGACGTTTAACACCAATAAAATCCCAAAGTAAATATATTAAGGCAAGTTATAGTCTTCCTCACCCAAATTTATAATACGGTCTCTTTGGGCTATCAAAGTGCTATGCAAAGCATTCCTTCTAGTCCATATTGATTAGTTATAAAGTTTGGGCAGGGTCTGCCTTAACGGAATTGGGGTAGTCCACTATAAAATTGGGGGCTAGGCTCAGGTCTGAGACATGTTCAACGAGATGCTAAAATAAGAGCACACATTCCTTGGGTTTAGGGAACTTGAATGAATTAGCAATTGCATAAGATGCAAATGGAATGGGATTCCAACTATAACTTACTATTGTGACTTGACTCATAAAATTGGGGGTCATAATAGACTAGTTATAGACACTACGTACTAGGAAATTTAGGTGGACTAAAATTCCCGAATTCAATAGAATGAACTATTTTAAATTTCGAAGAAAATAGTAGGACAAATGTATTTAATTAAAAGACCTTATATTAAATGCATGTACTTAAACTAATATCTAAACTCTTTTTCTTTTCTTATATCTTAGGTTGAAAATGACTTCCAATGTTAATCTCCTTATGTTACTTGACACCAAATTGAATGGCTCGAACTTTTCTAATTGGTTCTGAGCTGTGAGAATAATTCTTAGATCCGAGGGAATTGCCTATGTTCTAAGTGAAATTTTCCCTGTCGAACCTGATGTTGAGGATCATGTGGAACACGAGGCCTGGTTAAAGCACAGGAAAGATCGTGAGACTGCCATGTGTATAATGTTGGGGTCCATAAATCCTGAGCTTCAGAAACAACATGAGAACATGTCCTTAGAGGATATAGTTCTCCATCTTGAAGAGCTCTTTTCGAAGCGGGAAAGGATAGAGAGGTATGAGACCTCCAAGCTCCTTTTTGGAACAAAGATGTAGGCTAGAACCTCTGCCTCTCAGCATGTACTGAAACTCTTGGGATACCTTGAGAAGCTGAATCGATTGGGATTCGAGATGAATCATGACTTGAACATTGACCTTGTGTTGAGGTCCTTGACAGATAGTTACTCAGACTTCATCACTAACTATTACATGAATAAGATTAATTCTACTATCCCTGAATTAATCAACATGCTCAAAATAGTAGAACCTCATATTAAGAAAGATGAGAAACCTCTACAATTGGTTGAGAAAGGCAAGGCTTCTAAGAAGAAGAAGCTGGCATTAGGTGCCAAGAAAAGAATCAGTAAAAAAGAAGAAAGAAAAGAAGACATCTAAGTATATCTATTCCAGTGTGGGAAACCGGGACAACGAAAGAGGGATTGCAAATCTCTTATTTCTTAGTATTTGAAGAAGAAGCCTACAGAGGCATCTACTTCAGGTATGTTTGTAATTGAAAACTTTGCTAGTTTTCCTCGTGAATCCACTTGGGTATTAGATACTGGTTGTGGTTCTCATATATGTACTTCTGTGTAGGGACTAAGGAATAGTAGAAAACTTTTAAAAGGGGAGATGGACCTGCATATAGGAAATGGAGACATAGTTGCTGCATTAGCCGTAGGAAGCTTTATTCTTATTTTGCTAAGTGTACTTGTTTTAGTTTTGAATAGTTGTTACTACATTCCAAGTGTTACTAAGAATATTATATCTATAGCGTGTTTAGCAGCAAAAGGATTTGAAATTTTATTTTTGAATAATAATTGTCAGATTCGTTTGAATAATGTTCTTTATGGTTATGGGATATTGAAAGGTGGCATTTATGTTCTTGATACTAAAACAGAAGTTTTTAATATATACAATGTGAAGAAAGTTAAATTAGATAATAAGAATTCCTTCTACTTATGGCATTCTCATTTAGGCCACATAAACAAAGATCGTTTAACCAAGTTACATAAACGTGGAGACTTGGGCCCAATAGACTTGGAGTCTTATGATAATTACAAACCTTGTTTAAAAGGAAAAATGACAAATTTACCCTTTCAAGGAAAGGGTGAACGCGCCACGAGTACATTAGAACTTATACATACTGATGTGTGTGGTCCAATGAGTGTTCAGGCACTAGGAGGATACTCCTACTTCATAACCTTTATTGATGATTATTAATGATACGGTTATTTGTACTTAATGAAGCACAAGTCTGAAAGTTTTGAAAAGTTCAAACTATTCAGAGCTGAAGTAGAAAAACAGCTTGAGAAAAGTATTAAAACACTTCGATCGGATCGAGTTGGAGAATACTTAATTAAGGAGTTTTAGGATTATCTAAAGGAAAACAGGATAGTTCCCTAGTGGACCCCTCCTTATATGCCCCAACATAATAGAGTGTCAGAAGGGGGGAATCAGACTTTATTAGATATTGTTCAGTCCATGATGAGCAATGCAGATATCAGTAAATCCTTTTAGAGATATGGACTAGAGAGCGTAGTTTATGTATTAAATAGAATGCCCTCTAAATTAGTTGATTTTGCACCTTACAAAAGATGATGTAATGAAAAGCCATCTCTAAGTCTCTTAAGAGTATAGGACTGTCCTGCTATGGTAAAGAGGATAACGTCGGATTAGTTGAACGCCAAATCTAATAAGTGTCTGTTCATTGGATATCCAAAGGAAACTATTGGATATCTATTTTACCAATCGAAAGCACAAAAGGTATTTGTGTCTCAGAATGCTCACCTTTTGGAAAAGAAAGACTTACTCACAAAAGCTAGTGGGAGCAATATTGAACTAGAAGTTTAAGAGGAAGAAACAGACAATCGGCTGATTGACCCTGTTCTAGATACATAAGAAAATGTGATCCAAGAACAGCCTGTTAAAACACAATCATTGTGAAGATTAAGTCGTGTTCATAAAGGTCCCGATAGATATAGTTTTATCATCAATGATGATAAGGAACTATATCTCATGGAGGATGATGGATCAAGGACATATGATGAGGCAATGAAAAGCTTGGATTTTGATAAATGGCCAAAAGCCATGAAATCGGAAATGGATTTCGTGTATGAGAACCAAGTTTGGAATTTGGTTGATACACTACAAGAGGTTAGACTGATTGGGTGCAAGTGGGTCTTCAAGAAGAAGACTGACATGGATGGTTATATATTTATCTATAAAGCAAGGTTGGTTGTGAAAGGTATAGTCAATGTGAAGTTATCGACTATGATGAAACTTTCTCACAGGTGGCCATGCTTAAATCCGTAAGGATACTCCTCGTCATTGCTGCTCATAATGATTATGAGATCTGGCAGATGGATGTTGAAGCAGCATTCCTGAATGGGGATTTAGACCGGGATGTGTATATGACACAACCTGAGGATTTTACATCTCAGAATGGCTCAAAGGTATGCAAGCTATAAAGATCCATTTATGGACTTAAGCAGGCATCCAGGAGTTGGAATATAAGGTTTGATCAGACAATCCGTGAATTGGATTTCTGTTCAAACGTTAATGAGCCTTGAGTTTACAAGAAGGTTAGTGGGAGTGCAGTCATTTTCTTAGTATTATATGTCGATGACATTTTACTAATAGAGAACGATATTTCTCTCTTCAAAATATTAAAGCATGGTTGTCAAGAAAATTCTCCAGGAAAGACCTTGGTGAAGCAATATTTATACTAGGTATAAAGATCTACCGGGATAGATCTAAGAGGCTGTTAGGTCTTTCTCAAAGTACATATATAGAGAAGGTATTGAATAGGTTCAACCTTGAGGATTCGAAGAAAGGTTATCTCCTGATGACAAAGGGGATTAACCTATCTAAGGTCTAAGGCTGAGTGTCCGAAGATAGCTTAGGAAAGGATGCGCATGAAGGATATAACCTATGCATCCGTGATAGGATCCATCATGTATGCTATGATAAGTACTAGGCCAGATGTCTCTCAGGCTCTGAGCTTTAAGAGCAGATATCAGTCAGATCCAGGTGAAAAGCACTAGATGGCCGTCAAGGCAATCCTTAAGTGCTTGAGAAGGACTAAGGATGAGTTTTTGATTTATGGAGTAAGTGACCTAACAATTAGAGGTGACACAGACTTGAGTTTTCAATCTGACAAGGATAACTTTAAGTCTCGGTCAGGTTTTGTGTATGTGTTAAATAGAGGGGTGGTATGCTGGAAGAGTTCCATGCAAGAAACTACTGCTGATTTAACCACAGAATCTGAATACATTACTGCATGCAAAGCAGCAAAAGGGATTTATTGGTGATCTCAGTGTGGTGCCTGAGGCTGTTGATCCAATTACTTTGTATTGTGATAACAATGGTGCCATAGCTCAGGCAAAGGAACCACGGTCTCATCAGAAAAATAGACATGTATCCAGAAAGTATCATATAATCAGCGAGATTGTTTATGCTAAGATAATAAGACTAGAATATGTACCCATTGATCAGAACCTCGCGGATGGTCTGACGAAGCCACTGACTCAAGTCAAGCATGACCAGCATGTTAAAGCATGTGTATTAAGACCTATGGCTAATTGGCCTTAGCACAAGTGGGAGTTTTTTTGGATATGATGCATGCCCCTAAGGCAATTAGGACGATATATCTTAATTTTGTAATAGTACGAATATTTTGTTTAATTAATAAAGGCATTTAATCTTTTATTTACATCAATGTGTTTATAAATATATTATAGCTGGTTAAAATATATTCATTAATGTATGTTTACAAAAGTTCCTGACATATCATTGCATGAAGTTAGAAAAATTATAGTTGGACTATATCTAGTAAGACCTGCTTCATGTGCAATTATGATTATGTCTAAACTATCCCTAGTCATAGTTTCATCAAGAAAGGATATTGATGAAGCGAAAAGACTAGCATGTGGTCACTTTCTTGGAAAGGGTACAAGTAGTCAATCTCCTACGGACTAAAGATGGTGCCTTAAGTTAGACACATGGATATATCTAGGAGATATATTAGAGACCGTAGTAAGATAAACACTTGGTGTATATATCAATGTGTTAGTGTTTATCTTCATGCAATAAGCTGTGCGAATATCCTCATACTTGAGATACTAGTTACCTCGTGTGGTACTATTGTTATGCTTTGGGTCATTCCCATACACTCATTAATTTAGGGTGTTACGGGGTGATTACGGGTATAGTGATTACAGGACGTTGATAAGCTGAGTAGTCCGAAAGAATCCATCACTCCAGATATATTAAGAAGTTGTACCTGGCCACTTATTGAAGTGACGATTTCCATAAACCTCTAATTAGAGTATTTGTTTGATAGAAATGGTTCTAGTCAAACACACTATAATAAAAGGCAATATACTTCGGTAACAAGTTAATAACTGGGATAGCTTGGAGCAACCTTGCTATTAGTGGGTTAACACTTGAACCAAACCCTATAAACCAGATGGTGCTAATATTAAAGAATGGAAGGAGTTCATCGCATTGGACAACTATCGCATTAACCGGGATTAAGTCATAAGCATAAATGATGTTTCGAGTAATGGGGGATGGTAGACCCTTGCTAGAGGCGTACTATAGACATTTAAGGTAATCGAGTTCTATTGACGGTCTAGAACCTCGAGCCAATGGTTCTGTTAGAACTAGAGAGGGAATTTTGCTTTCGTGAGTTAAACCAAAAATATGAAATATATTTTATACAGGTTCGATTGCACTGAGTACACCAAAAGGTGCGTGAACACTGGTGGACAGTGTTCACGGCAGCCCATGCAAATAGGCTGCACGAAGGTAGCCCATGACAGGCACCGCAAGCTGGGCTCACGGCATGGGCTGAGAGGCCCAACTCGCGCACATGGTAAGCCCGCAAGGGCTTTCCTCGCGATACACAGCGTGTGCTGCATGCTGTGTACGAGAGGGTCAACACGCGAATTCGTTGGATCCTCATGTATGACCCGCGTGGGATAGGGTTTTTCACCCTATCCCACATTGCTTTTTGGGGAGCAATATTTTGCTCCCTAAGCCTATATATAGGCTTTCCCTCACTCCTTTCAAAGTGCACCATCAGCTCAAAAGCTAAATCCAAAGTTGAGATTCGCAAAGATTAATCTCTAGGGTAATTGACCAAGCTCTTTTTGAGGAGCTTGAATTTGTTCGAGCACCTCTAGTCTATATTTTCAAGTAGGGCTTCTGGAGTGGTCTAGCAACTACTCGAGGCTCCTTAGTTCTTACTCTCGGGGGGTTTTGGTTGGTGGGGTTCGTAAGGATACTCATAGAGGCTATCCTATGCTTGGAGGCTTGTGCAAGGTGGTTCTGCTAAAGCACACTTCAACTAGTAAGTTTTCTTTCTTTCTCTTTTAATTATTAAGTCTTTTTCTTTAAGCTTTTTTAGACTTAATAATTATGCTTAGGTTGTTTTGCATGCTTAGTTTATTTTATGCTTAGGTTATAGCTTAGAGTTATAACATGCTTAGGTTATAGCTTAGAGTTATAACATGCTTAGTATAAAATATATGTGCTCGGATATAATTTAGAATTATGGTATGCCTAGCCCTTTACATGCTAACCTAGGTAGAGAATTATTTAGTTAAGGCTTTTATTTAATTTATATGCATCTGGTAGGAGTTCCTGGGGATAGGGACAAAATTTTGAATTTCCACCATGCATGTTATGCGTGTTCAATTTGACTGTCGGTTCCCAACAACTGGTTGGTGGCTATTGTCGCTACCCTTATAAGCCTCGACAGGACAAAACCAGTTGGCACGTTCCCGAGGTAAAAGGTTAGTCTCGTTGTATTTGGGAGACCTGGAGATGTCACATAGGCGGCTTTGGTTGTGTCAAACTCTTAGCCCTTGAAAAAATGAGGTTTAATAAATTAAAGGTTGTAGAGTTTATTTTTCACTTATTGTTGTCTATGATGTCTTCTTACTCTTATCGTAATTTTTTTTGTATCCCTGAATATATAATTTTGTTCATTTTTTATTTGGTTGAGTGTTTTGTTTGATTTAAATGGTCTCTTTTCCCCATTTATCATCCAAATGTACTCTATAATTCAATATTAATAAAAATTTCTCATTATTTTAATAAAACAGCAAGGGCTTTTCATATAAATGGGCTAGCTACATAATGTATTTGGGCCAAACTTTTACCAAATTATACAAAAGTCAATCTAAGTTCCAAATTTCTCTTACACGTTCCACCAAATTTCTCATGTTCCTGAGATTTTTTTTAATTGGTGGTGGGAAAAGGCAAGCGAACATTCTGTCCATCACCGATACTTGCTGGGATTACACATGGGCCAATAGCTTGTCGTACTCGAGAATAGATCGGTTGTTGGTTAATTGCACATTATTGGACTTATGGCCGAGACTGAGGTTGATGACTGTTGATTCTTCTCTCTTTGATCATTTCCCGATTATTTTTCAGTCACACACTATGTGCAGGGGAGGGAGTAGGATTTTTAGATCCTTGAATTATTGGTGGGATAATGTTGATTTCTTACCTTCCCTGAAAAATAAATGGAATGAGAATCGAGTTTGGAACCCGAAAAGGGACATCGACTTTAAACTAGGACAGTTGAGAAAATTCATCCAACCTTGGTATTCTATGAATTTTGGGGGCCTTGAATGACGCATTAAGGAATTGGAGAATTAGGTATTTGATCTTACCTCTAGTTCAGTTTTACGTCTTGTTGATGTTTTAGTTGGGTCGGCGTTACAGATGGCAAAATCCTCCCTGAATGTGCTTCGTCATAGTTGAGAGAAGGTTCGCCATGAACAATCTAGGGTGACTTAGATAGTACTTAGAGATAACAATACGACTTTCTTTCACCGTATGGCTTCAGTGCAATGGAAGGGGAATAGGATAAATCAATTGGAGATAGATGGGAATATGATTTTGGACCCGGCAACTATTGTGAACTCCATACGTAATTTCTATGTCAATCTTTTCTTAAGAGGAGTTGATGTTCCTTTTGATTTAAGGGAGTTGTGGTTTCATACAGTTGATGAGTCAAATGTTAGAATTCTTGAGGCACCATTTTCAGGGGAGGAAATAGGAAATGCGATTCGGTCATGTAATAAAGGGAATTCACAAAGACCTGATGGATTTAACTTTTACCTTTATAGGAGGTTTTGGGACGAAATGAAACCTGAAGTTATTGATCTTTTTAATAAATTTCATGAATCAACACAGCTTCCAGATTCCATTAAAGCCTCTTTTTATAGTATTGATTCCTAAAGTCCCAAGCTCATCATTACTGAGTAACTATAGACCAATAGCCCTTATTCATGGAATACACAAAGTCTTGTCAAAAGTTTTGGCTAACAGATTATAACCACTTCTTTAGGGATTAATATCTAAGAATTAGTTTAGGTTTATAAAAGGACGTAATATTTACGAATGTTCATTTGTTGCCTCAGAGATTGTGCACTCAATTCATCAGAGACAATAGTCAGGGTTGGTCCTGAAATTGGATTTGCATAAAGCCTATGATTGTATCTCATAGCCTTATATTGATGCAGCCTTCCGACAAATGGGTTTTGGTGATAAATGGATTCGCTGGTTATCGAGCTGTCGGGAGAACTCAGTGACCATTATTCTTATTAACGGTAAACCGTGTGATCCAATTCGTCTAGGTAGGGGGTGAAACAGGGGGATCCTATCTCCCCATTTATCTTTGTGCTTACTATTGAGGGACTAAAACAGCTTTTAGATACTAGTATTCACAAGTGCTTGTTACTTGGATTTAAAGTAGACGGTTCGGAAAGGGATGTGTCTCTTCTCCAATTTGCTGATGATACACTATGCTTCCTACCTGTATATGAGTCTCTTTTACCTACTTTTATCCGTATTCTACGATGCTTTGAGCTTATATCGGGTCTATGCATTAAATATCATAAGAGTTCTATTATTGGTATTAATGTTTGCGATTCAATGATTAGTTCTTGTGCGGGTAAACTAGGGTGTAAAATAGAGAAATTTTTGGTCACATACTTAGGTTGCCCGCTCAGTGTAAAACTTGTACCTATATCCTTCTGGAACGTGTTGATTGATAAGTTTCAAAGTTGATTGTCTTGTTAGAAGGGTCACTCTTTGTCTTATGCCGGTCGATTGGTCTTAGTGAAATCAGTCCTTGCATCTCTGCCGGTTTACTTACTTTCTATGAATAGGTTGCCTTCTTCGGTTAATGGTAGACTCAATCAACTTATGCAAATTTTTTTATGGAATGGAGATATGAATTCAAGGGGTATTAGTAAAGTTAGTTGGGACACCATATCCTTACCGAAAAATTTAGGCAGGTTGTTTATTAGAACCCTAAACCCTATTAATTATAGCTTATTACTGAAATGGCTGTGGAAAATGCGGGCTTCAGATCAGGGTTCTCTTTGGTTTGAAATTTGTTTTAAGAGATATGGGTTCACCTTGTGGTTTTCGGTTAAAAATTCTGATTCAAATAGATTATCCCACATATGGCGAGACATTATTTCTTGTTGTATTAAAAACAATGTGTTTTGGGTCTTCTTTTGTTGTCAGGTCCAAGTTGAGGTGGGGAATGGACTATTATACCCTTTTTGGCCTGACAATTGGACTTTGAATCAACCCCCTATCCGTGTTATTTCCAGATCTCTATTATCTTTGCAATAAGAAATCTAGTTCGGTGCTTGAGGCCTGCAATTTTGTATTTGGTGTTGCTACCCCTATGCGTCCTTTTTAGAAACGCAAACTCAGGATTTCTACAATGGAAAGATGCGATCATCTCAGGTACTGGATTACCCAAGGCTTCCTGTCATTATTTTCAGTGATAGGAGACGAGATAGAGGCTGGACAACATAATCATCCTCAATTCTCAGAAGTGGTAGATCGGTTCAGATGGGAGCTAAGCGAAAATAAACAATATTCGGCATCTTCATTTTCCCGGTGTTCCTATTTATATTGGCCAAAGCCAGAAAAGGATTTCATGTTGATTTGGGCGGCATACCTTATTCCTAAAGTCCGGTTCTTTGGATGGTTAGTGTTCCATGATCGTTTGTCGACGAGGAAATTTTTGTTTTATTATAGATGCCGATTGGTGACAGATGAGATTTACCCATTCTGTAATAACCCAAAAACAATCGATCATGTTTCATTGCTATGGGAGTTATAGGATTTAGAGCCAAGCATTTTGCCTATTTGGGTTTTCACTAACCATGCCATCGTCGGGTTATGATTTTCTAGTGGCGTGGCGGCACCATTTTTCTCCAGGGTCTAGTAGAGATTTTGGTACCTCTCTTTGGTTCCTTATTGCATGGTCGTTATGGAAAAGAAGGAACAAGTTCATTTTTGAAGGCGTTCTGAGCACGGATGATCACTTGGTCTCTAGTATTTATATTTAATGGTTTACATTCAAGCATTTGGGTAGGAATTTGTGTTTTTTACCCTCCGATGTTTTTATTTCTTCGCACTTGCTACTCTCTTATACCTAAACTATACTGATCTCATCTTGAGATCTGGAATTTTTACTTTAATAAAAGAGGAGTAAGTGTTTTGTAGGTAAGCGTATGCAACAACCTAGTTGAAACATACGCCCTGAAATTTTCACCTATTCCAATCTTTTTTCATTTGGAGGGACACGATGTTCCTCCAGGGGATTTTCAAAAAAAAAATACACAAAATGCGTAAAGTTTCCAATTTTGTTGTATTTTGTAGTATAATGTTTCCATATGCATCACTGTAAAAATTGAGGACTATTAATAACCATATGATCATGAAATCGGTGCTCAGCTAGGGTTTAGCACGATGCCCTAGCCACTGTCTATTTTTCGACTATCTGTGCTCTTTTTCTGATTACTTTTGATCATCAATCATGATTGCCCAATCCCCTTCCCATCTAGATGCTTAATTGAGCTACAAGGAGCTTTTTTTTGCTCCTACAAAATAGGTTCAACCTATGGTTGCGATACCTAGTTTCGCTAATACTGTAAAGGGAGGTGATGCTAATGTTTCCCTAGCGACCTTGATGATTGCAAATGCAGAAGTAACCATGAAGGGGGGTTACACATTAGCCAAGATTTCGTAAGCTCTTATCGATCAAAGAATTGCTTTGTATGCTTACTCGATGATTGCAGGCTTATCTTACAAAAAGATGATGCATGATAAAGATTGTCGCATTGAAATAGTCCCTCTCTGCTATTTGGGGATTGAAGGAAGCATGGCGACTGATTTCACTAGGTAAGGGTTATTATCATGTTTTACTTAACTCTTTATATTCGAAATTGAAAGTTTTAGGGAGAGGGCTATAGGTTTGAAGCCGAGAATTTTTTGGGTTCAGCCTTGCTAGGCTGATTTCAATCTAGATGACTAGAAAACGATCAAAGTTCTTGTATGGGTACATTTGCATGGACTACCATGGGAGTACTAGGATTAATCAATCTTAGCTTGTATAGCTAAAGGAATCGGGGGATTTCTCTCGAGTTGATAAGAACATCATGGAGGGGGGTTTCGGGCACTTTGTCAGAATTCTCATGGATGTTGATTTGGCTAATTCTTTGGCATATACTATTGGCATATACTATTTGGCTAATTCTTTGGCATATACTATTGGTGTTGAGAAAGAAGGAAAATAAATTTGGGTTGAGGTGGAGTATGAGAACCTACCTGGGTTTTGTAAAATCTTCTCTTCGATTGGGCATTCTTGGAATTAGCATCGTCAGAATAAACAAGTTAAAAAGTCCATTGTTAAAGAAAAGGCTCCTTTGCATGAACCTCAGGCTAAAGTTGATGGTAATAATAACGTGGTTGAGAATAGTGTGGCGAACACAGGTGCAAAATCTTCAAGGGATATTGTTCAAGCTTCTTCGGTTCCTTCAGTAGAAATTCAACAATGTTTACGGACTGATTTAACTCATTCGACGATGCCCACGCTGGTTAATAATGTAGTAGTTGGTCAACCGCTTGTTGTTTATACTTCGGGTGATACTCAAATTCTTCCTAAAGAGTCTGAGGGACTGCTAGTTGTTTCTGGGGAGGTATAGATGGTTGATAATTCATTGCTCTCTGAATTAAGAGAAGTAAATTTAGCTTGACATTGGCCCCAAAGTTGATGGTCAATTGACTTAAGTATCAGAGGATGGTAGCAGTTCTGACATGCAAGTTTGCTCAAGCCCTGCAAATTTTTCTTTGCCATAGCCATGTTGACTTCAACACAGCCTCGAGACTGAACAAGGAGTTGATGGGGTTCATTCACAAGAAGAAGATAATTTCGTGGATTCTGATTAGGATTATTCTCAACCTGAAAGATGTGTTTTCCGGGCTCTTGGGCGGATTCCGCGGGATGAGAAGAGGCAAGACAGAAAAACAAAGCCAAGAAGATAACACCTCCTTATGTCAGGCGAGAGTATTCAGTTTCATCTTATGAAAGCTTATGGCACGAGGCAGATGAGGGAGACACTGTCCCACGGAAGAAAAAATGTGACCAATCGAACAAGCTAAGTGAGAGTGCAAGTCTCCACTAAAACACTCTCCTTAGTTGGGATTATTATTTTCTATTGCCTAAATGGTTGACTGACTTTTGATTTTTTTTGTTCTTTTTTGCTTTTCTTTTCTTTTTTTATTTTAATAATATTTGAGCACGGTTCTCCGGCCTACGCTTTCAAAACAAGCAATGTTATCTGTTAGATGTCTATAGATATATTGTATTTTCTATTTTGTTGTACAATGATCTCAGATGCATAACTATTAACATTGAAACGAGAAAACACAATTTTGAAGCAAAACGAGTTGATATATATAGATGTCTATTAGGATTCTTGAGATCAAGAGACTACAAGATTTTTTCTGAAAAATGAAGAAACATGAACAAAAAAAACAACTATATCCTCCATTGTTCTGATTCGAAAAGCAATTCATAATTTAAATTATAAATCAAAGGAAAAATCATAGCAAGTATCGAGATTATAAATCGAAACTAAGAAATGATAAGTTTTTCCGGTAATGAAAATGAAAACGATGAACAAAACGAAGACAACGATGAAGAAAACGAAGAATACGATCAAGGAAACAAGAACAAAGAGAAGAAAAAGTGACAGAAGTCGGTTGAAGAGAGAAATCCAGAATAATGGAAAGGAAGCAACAGATACAAGCTATTATTAAAGAACGTATAAAAGTCACTCAGAGTTTTTTGAAAAAATTAAACTGCAAAAAGGAGGGAAAAGGGTAAAAAAAAAAAAACTTTTGCAATTTAAGCTTTGACAAATTCCCAAAAAGTAACCACACTAACGTGAAATACAGTTACACATGTTCATCTATAAATAATCAAGACTATTACTAAGAAATTAAAGATAAATTAACATACAAAATCCGAAGATCTTCAAGATGAACAAGTCGTTTGTCATAATGTTCATTCTCTTGCTCACCATTACCTTTCCTCCATCTTTCACTTCTGCTACAGAATTAGTTAGAAATGGTACAGTTAATTTTTCCTAATTATTTTCTTTGATATTCTTTCTTAGCAAATATCCACGGTTACTAAGAAAAATCACCGTTCACTCTAAATGTGCCTTACATACACGTTAATTGTTATGTATGCTTTTATATGTAGATGGAACGCCAACAATGCCAGGAGCCACTAGTTATGTTGGTCTTCCATCAACTCCTCAAACAGGGGGTGATTGTCCGGGTACCAATGATGAAGTTACCGGTGTTCCGAATTCAAATTCTTTTGAGAATGTTCCTTCAACTCCTTAAATATGAAATTCTCATCCTAAAACCATGTAATCAGATTAACTATTTATTATTATGTACTAATTAAATAACTAGTTATATCAATTTAGATGGTGTCTAAGATAATAATAATAATAATAATAATAATAATAATAATAATAATAATAATAATAATAAAAACCTAATATTATGTCTTAGTTACCAGTTTAAACTTTTGATATCAAATTATTACATGGCCGATGTTTTGTTAATGTTGAATCAAGATTATGTACTTTTTTTGCTTTTTTCTTTTTTTTTTCTTTTTTCAATCAATATATGTTATGTAATTATGTACTAGTTAAACATACACGACTCATAAAAAATACTAGTTACTCTTCAAAATTCGCTTTTAATTTGGGGATGTTTAATATATAAGGGAAGGTTCCCATCGGTTGCGCAAGAGTGCACAAGAGCCCACTTAATCCCGCTCACAACTTAGCTAGCCCATTTGGAACATCTCGTTATAAAACCAAAAATTCACTTGTTTACAACCCATTTGGGATATTAAATCTGTTGAAAGTAACTAAAAACCCAAGTTTTTTCAACAGAGCTAGCATTAGGAAAATATCTCTGAAACTTGTTTTTACAGGGAGTTTTATAAGAAGAAGCCAATTAATACCGTCATTGGCTAGAGTAGTAAGAGACTCCTCACCCTTGTATAATGTCTCATATTCGAGGTTTCTGATAGAAAAAACAGTTGCTGGGGGAGAATTTTATGCCTTCGAAACGAGTTCATTTGGGTTATAATCCATATTAACTTTGGATGACGCATAAGCTGTTTATAGTGTCCCAAGTTATAAGGCACAAGTCAAGTTGGTCCAAGTCACATTTAAGACTGGTTCAACTTTTTGTCACACATTATCCTTCATAAGAGGGCATGTTTCAATCAAATATGATAATAATAATAATAATAATAATTAAATAAAAGAGATTTCGTACGTATTTTTTATTGGCCCACAATCAACAATTTTACTTTGTTTGGTACCAGTTTTGATTAAGAATTATATATTCCCCTCTATATATAAATACTATGTACAATTGGGCCTTATCTATCAGCTTAAGTTCTTAGGTCAAATGATTTCATGACATGATATCCGAGCAGTTTAGACCTAAAGGTTGAAGGTTCGAATCATGAGAGCTCCATTTGTTGAATTAAATTGCAACACATAGCGGAATGAGTTAGTGTTATACCCGCTTCAAGCCCATGGGGCATTCGCGTTTGGGGGAGTGTTAAGAATAATATAAATACTACAATTGGGCCTTACCTTTCAGCTTAAGCTCTTAGGTCTCCATAACACATTGTACCTTGCATACTTTTGCCGAGTATACAATCAATGGGTTTGTAAAATATGAAACTTCAAATTGAAGTTCCAGAAATATGTATATCTTTGAGAGCTCAAAATTGTAGTCATGGATAAGGTATCCCGAACAATTCCTTCCCGTAGTCATATGGATGAAGAATTAATGGATAGTCATAACAGTCATTATGAGTCAATCCACCAACAATCACATTCAGTTATTTTCCTAAATGACATATACTTCCTCCGTCTTTTATTACTTGTCTACTAACATATTTTACACTTTTTAAGGAATTAATTAATTAAGGTAGAAAAATATTATTTTACCCTTTAATTAATATTTAGTTTTCCACTCCATTACAATTAATGATAATGGGACAAATGGGGTTATATTTGGAAAAATAATTCAAAAAGTGCCTAGATATTTGAGAATAACAAGTAAAAAAATATTTAAAAAAGTGGCTAGAATGCCTATTTTAAAAAGATGGAGGGAGTATCAATTATAGGATTGTAGTGTTGAAACTACATGCAATGTAATCTATCATGTCTATTTTCAACCAGTCCTCTTTATTGAGATCAAACATATATTAAGCGTAATATGTATGTTAAACAGAGTATGTATACAGCTGAATACTTTATTTTCTGTAGAACCTAAATTATGGCATACATATATCCATACGAAATAAAGAATTAAAGTTACATAATCAAACTACCACTGAAACTAAATATGCTAAAATAGTGCAATATACAAATGAGCTACATGCTCTTGAATTTGAAAAGCCTTATATGTCACTAATTTAGTAAGCGGTTCTATAATCGTGGAGTTTGCACCAACACACTATAGATACCTTTCCACTCTCTACTTTCTCCTTTATAACTAGAAACATTATCTCAATATGTTTTTGATATATAAAAACTTCTCTGTTATCAGAGAACATGACTGTAGAACTATAGCCACAACATAACTTTAGTGGCCGTTTTGTGCCATTTACTAACCATAATCGTGTGAAAAAATTCATCAACTACAGTCTCTGATAGGATGCACCATAAGATGCTACATATTCTGCTTCTATAATGGAGGTGACTATTATAGTTTGTTCAGAACTCTTCTTGTATATAACACCCCATGCCAAAATGAAAATGTAGCTTGATGTGGACTATTTGCTACTTTTCCACACACTAGAAATGAGTTCTTTGAATAAACAGGCGTTGTCAGTGCCGCTAGTGCAAAATTAGAAAAGAGGAAACCGCAAGTATATGGTTGCGATGTAGTTTTAAAAGATTATCGATCCCATGACGAAAGAAACGAACTTAATTCAACCGAAATTCAGATAAAATGGATAAAATTATGGGTAGGTGAAATGGGGATAGACTAGAGGTGAAACAACGAAGAGCAGAGAATCACACAACAATTAGGCACGAAGTTATTCCAGTTTAAAATCGGTATTATTTTTTATTAAAGCGTACAAATATATCATATATGTTCTATTTTATGATCTAGAGTTGAATTATTATCATGCATGAAAACCTAGATACCAAATATATTATGCTTAGTAAGGATGGCTCTCATATAAACTACAATAATACTAGTAAAGACAAATATATCCAGGTAGGACTATACCTAACTCCACTAACAAGATTAAGAATGAACACCGATTTGAAGTTACTTGAATGTGAATAGAATGTCCCCTCTTGTGACGCAAGACACTAATCTATTCAAACTCACAAGTATAACAACAAAGCAAACTCAATAAAACAAGCACTGAATATCATATATTCAATCATAAAACGTATTAAGTACAAGTTTAGAGGAAATGTGATATGAAACGAATAAGAATTAAGTATGATACAATAAACGAAATCAAAGAATTAAGTTAGATCAATCTGCCTTCTTTGATTAGTTGTCTATCCTTGATTGTGGCCCTTCTTCTACTTGAATCTCCAAACGCACTAATCTTTCAGGTAGAACAAATTATTATTAATAGAAACCTAAGTGTTTTGGAAGTACACTGTAAAACAACACTCTCAAGAATAACTAAGAAACCTAAGAACTATGTAGATTTCTCTCTCTTTTTTCTCTCTATCTATGGCTAATGTCTGACAATTGTGAAATCAGATCATGCCCCCTTGTTCAGGCCAAAATTGCTCTATAGATAGATGGTAAAAAGTTGCATCTCTTTGTGTAATTGGTTGATGAAAAGGTTCCTTATCCAAATGGTAGTTAATGGCGGTTGAAATGCCTCTTGGAAGAAAATATGTGCAGCCTTTGATTTGGCATGTTGCAATCATGACAGAAGATGTCACACTCGTGGCTTAAACATGGAAAACCTACTGCCTTTGAGATTGCATAGTCGCGATTGTGGCCCTGTGTGTCGCGGTCGTGAATAACAAAATTGCAAGAGTCTTCATGTTGACTTTTACTTCATTCCAAGCATCTAATACTTAGCCAATTTTATAATGAAATAAGCCCATTGCTGCTAACTTCTCATACTTCTAGTCCAAATTCCATTTCTGAGCAAATTCCTTATATAAGATTCACCTATTTCTTGAAAATGCATCTAAAATAACAACCCATACCACGTGAAATCTTAAAAATAAAATAATAACACTCAAGAAATGTATACGATTGAAAATTTTTTAGCCTCATGATCAGTGTAGTTTTAACACTTATCACACCCCCACACTTAACTGTTGCCTTGTCCTCAAGGTAAACAAAAAAAAATTCTAACTCACCTATCTTGACTTTGCATAATTTAGAGATTTCGCAATAAGTACTCATATTCCTCAAGCTAGCATTATACTTAGAGAATAGTTTTGAATAATTTCCACAACTAAGTAATGTGTAATATATATATATATATATATATATATATATATAGTCAAACGCGTACCTTTGTCTTTCGTAGAGAGGTTACTAAGTCATGTCTTCGCATGGTAGAACGATATGCTTGCTTAAAACCGTCTTTCTATACCATAGTCAAAATCTAAGATACTTTGGACAAAGAAAAACACACTATTTTGGTATGATCTCAAGGCATTTAAGGTAACCTATGATATCTAACACTCACAAGTGGTTGCATTCTATGCTCCATACCACTTCTCACATTTGGCAACATACTATATATACACTATGTATGTAAGCTTGAACAAAGTAGTCAATTTTGTACTACTTGAGATGCACCAATTTTTTGTGCTTGCTAATTTTGCATAGACTTTTTCACACTCATTATATTTCATTTGCGCACTCATTTTTTATGCTTATGCTTTTGTCTTTCTCTCAATGAATGGTTGCGTTTTACGCTCCGTACCATTCCTCACCTTTTGCATATGTCATTGGCTATCCTCTCAATCTTTTAACTCTCAAAACAATACCCTCATCCTTTATTGATTAATACCTCAAGTATTATGGCTATAGTTTCCTTCACGTACTATCTCTCTTCCATGCTTTAAAAGACTATTAAAAACACTCATAGCATTTTTCCATACTTGGGCATCACACTTAGAATTTAATATACTTATAACATTAGCACAACATAAAATAATGACTATATAAGGCTTACACACTCATGTTGCGCGAAATTGTACTCCAAAACTCCACTTGAATGCTTTGAATACGACTTACCACTCATCTTAGTCATATAAAATCTCTATAGACTAGAAAGGAAAATTTAAACTATAGACTAGAAAGAAAAATTTAAGTCTCCCTTTAAAACAAAAATAAAGTTAGTATAGACAAGGTATAAACAATCACTTCAAAATGTATTCTTCATCGGTTTTATATTTTTATAAAACACGCAATACGATTTTTTTCATTTTCTTATTTATAACACATGTGAAAACGAAAATATTAGGCACTAGAAAAATAAAATTTCTCTTCCGTCCCCCACACTCAAAGTACACAATGTCCTCATTGTATGCAGTGATACCAAAAATCCTAAAAAGAAAAGAGTAGACTAATCCTAAACACACAAATACATAAACAAACAAACACACACACACACACACGCACACACACACACGCACACACACACACACACACACACACACACACACACACACATACACACACACACACACACACACACACACACATATATGATATGCATGCACATTAAACATGTTACAAATCATGATAATAAACAAAACATACCATAAAAAATATCCAAAATATCCTTACAAACTTAAAAATAAAAAAAACTAAATTAGAGACAAATTGTTCAGAATTTTTAGAGAATCAATTAGATGAATTAAAATCATCAAGGAATGTCAAGAGTTTCTTGAGTTCTCCTTCAAATTCTCCTTTGATACTGTAAATGTACGCTAGCTTTTAATGAAGAGCATCTCGTTCCACTTGAAGAGACCTTACACTTTCACTTGATTTCGAACACTCCCCCACTTCATTGTCCTTTTCTCCGTTCCTTTAATCATCAATCTCTTTCATCTAGTAAAATCTGACTCGACCCTTTCTTCCCAAGTTTTTCAATCATAATATACCTTATTTCCATTGAAACACTTAAACAAAAATCCTTTCTCTAACGAAACTTTGGTAGTCAAGAATGGAATCTTATCCTCTATAATGAATGTATCGGTGAAAAATGATATTCTTGCTATTTGACATAGGATGTTCCCCATTATTCTACAAACCATATTGAACCGCGTCAGAATTCTATGATGCGTTCATAAGAACGGTCATCATTATCCTACCTACATCCACTGTATCGTTATTCTAGATGCACTCAAATATAAACAAGTCTTCAGGGTAAACTTTCGATGCATCAACTCTTTCAAACAAGGCAAAACTAAAATAAAAATGGAGGAGTAAAAGGATAGGGTCTTTGATCTATGCACTAGAGTCAGAATCTTGTGAATAGCTTGGTCGACCGGTAATCCTAGTCCATGTAGGGTTTGGTTCCTAGTTATCCGGCTTACTCATAAAATTATCTTTAGGGAATTCTAGAAATTGGTATGACTTAAACCTATCTAGGACTTGATTTTCCCCTCTATAATGAAAAGAAATTGAGCACTTACGATCCATAATCCACTTCAAACTTACCAACATCTTAAGAAAGATGTTCTTGCTATTTCCTAGTACTATATAGCTGTGGGTAATCAAATTAAGAATTTGTAGATAGTCCATTACCTTCTTTTATACGCCAACGTATAAATGGGTTCCTCTCTCGATCAAGTAGTTCCCTGAAAGTGCAGTGTCTTTAATCTTCTCAAAGTGTTTACTTCTTCTTCGTCAAAGAGAGGAAACGGGCACTCATACCATAACATTAACCTTCTTCTTCTTTCCCTCGATTAACTTCTTGCGTATTTCTTTGAGCCATTGATAAACTTGAAGAGTTTGTAGGATTTTGGGGTATTTGGAAAAGACAAATTGAGAAAACTTCTGAAATAGTGTTTGAATGGAAGTTGAATAGAGTTTTAAAGAGTTTAAAAACTGCTAAAACTGCAAGAATCGCACGGGTCATGATCGTGACTCTTGTCACGATTGTGACAAGGAAAAATTCAGAAATTTAAAGAAATTCCCACGCACACTACATGAGCGTAAAAAAAGTCGCACTCACAAATAGTCAAGAAAATTCCTTTTTCGATGGCTTAGCAGAATTTCTTAGAGTTATGTATGTTTTGTACATTATTATGAAAATTCGTGGTTTGCCAAATAATTTATATGTTTTTATATTTAAGTTATATATTTGAATAATAATTATAAAAGATAATTTTGGCAAAAAATTCAAGTTTGCTTTCCTTGGCAACGGTGCCGAAAAGTTGTTCGCTACTTTTCCACACACTAGAAATGAGTTCTTTGAACATGCATTGTCAATGCCGCTAGTGCAAAAGTAGAAAAGAGGAAACCACAAGTATACAATTGTAATGTAGTTTTAAATGATTATCAATCCCACAAGGAAAGAAATGAACTTAATTCAACCAAAATTTAGATAAAATGGATAAAATGATGGACGGTGAAATATGGATAGACTAAAGATGAAACAACAAAGAGTAGAGAATCATAAAATGATTAGGCACAAAGTTATTCAAGTTCAATACCAATATTATGTTTTATTAATGCTCAGAAATATATCATATATGTTCTATTTTATGATCTAGAGTTGAATCATTATCATGCATGCAAACCCAAATACCAAATATATTATGCTTAGTAAGGATGCCTCTCACATAAAATATAATCATGCAAGTGAAGAAAAATATATCTGGGTAGGACTATACCGAACTCCACTAACAAGATTATGAATGAACACTAATTTGAAGTTACGTGAATGTAAATAGAATGTCCCTGCTTTTAACGCAAGACCAATACCACTAATTTTATTCAAACTCACACGCATAACAATAAAGCAAACTCAATACAACAAGCACTGCATATCATACATTCAATCATAAAATGTATTAAGTACAAGGAGAGAGGAAAGGTGATATGAAACGAATAAGAATTAAGCATGATGCAATAAATGAAATTAAAGAATTAAGTTAGATCAAACAACCTTCTTTTACGGGTTGTCAATCCTCGATTGTGGCCCTTCTTCTACTTGAATATCCAAATGCACTATCTTTTAGGCAGAATAAATTATTGATAATAGAAGAAAATATTTAATGAAGAATAATGAATTTTATTCATAAGTGTTTTGCAAGTACACTATAAAATAACACTCTCGAGAATATCTAAGAAACCTAAGAATTGTGTAGATTTCTCTCTCTCATTTTTCTTTCTATCTATGGCTAATGTCTGACAGTTGTGAAATCAGATCATCCCCCATTGTTCTTGTTGGTCCCTTGTGAGTGTTAACTAGGGTCAGAGGGGGGGGGGGTGAATAACCCTTTTTGCGGAATTTTTAGACTTTAACAAGTCTTTGTGTAGCGTGATATGGATGATGTGGATGCTAACTGGTGTAAGCTTCGGATAATGAAAATATTTAATATAAAGGTACTTGAATGTAAAGGTTAGAGTTAGAGAAATCAAACACAGATTTTTTATCCTGGTTCGACCCTGCCTACCTCCAGTCCCCGGCATTTCCTTCTCTGAGCTTAAATCCACTAGTGATTAGATTTCTTCCATGGGTGGAAATCAAACCTTTACAATTTGTCTTCAGAGATTTATTCTCCTCCGAATGTAGGATATACCACTAAAGACAAAAATCTTCAACTGAGTCCTTTCATGTTGTCTTCGAAAGATGACCTTTCTTCTGGATGTAGGATATACCACCAAAAGGTCCAACTTCTGGCTGAGTCCTCTTTCTTTAGTAGGATATACCACTTAAACTCTACCCAAGTCTAAGCTGAGTCCTACAGGAATATACCAACCAAACTATCTTAGTTCAAGCTGAGTCCCAATCTCAACACTTACCCAAGTATGATATTTTCACACGTTATTTTATCAAAGGGTTGGGTTTTTGGATTCTTTAAGTTTATAGACTTACTTGAGAATCCTTACAAATAAATTAGAGTGTTTGGTTCTTGGAGGGATTAAGTTCATTGAATGAATAGCTTAAATTCTCAATGTAATAGTTTTTGTAAAATAAACCAGCATCTTCTCAATTGGTGAGGCTTCCCTTTTATAGGCTTGGATCATAAATGTAGCCATTGTGTACAATTGGTATGATCTTGAATCTCTACCATTGATTAGATATGAAGTGGCACTTCCGGGGTTATTGATTAGTTCATTAGACTTATAGATTGACCCATTTGAATTGTTGGGATTGGTGAGACAAAGGTGTCAGTCGTCGTTGATATGGCATTTTATGTACTGCCAAATTTTTGGTAGCCTTGTCAGTTGTTTGAGCTCCACACGCCAAGTCATTGGTCTATGTTAAAAAGGTTATTACCTTTTTCTCTTTCCATATAAGTTCTTTTCTCCTTTTTTGAATTACGTGCAAGCTGTCACTTTTCCTTTTTCCAAGGCAAAAAGGGCTTGTTGACTTTAGACCAATGTTGGAGTGAATTTGAATATTTGAAAATTCCCTTTGTCTTGAGAGTTGAGTCTTCCGAATGTCTTTAGACTCAATCTTAATCCGGATGCTATTCATTAGTGATCTATTTTGGATGCTATCTTCGAGGGGTTAGAAGTTTGTTTCCTTTCCAAACTCTAACCGGATGCATTCTTCTTGCACTTAGGGATTTGTTATCTTCAATATTGTGAACTCTCGTGGTAAAAAATATGTGGATTTCCTTTGGTGCCTTGCAGTGATGGAACCATTTAGTTCAAGTTTGCACAAATTAACCAATTTTAAAGAATAAAAGAATCGAGACCCAAATCTCGATACAAATGATAGAGTTGCCACCCAAGTTATCTACTCGGGAAAGAGTTTTGGTATGGTTCTCACTAGGCAAGAGACTCATACCTTTTGGATCAGAGATTTAGGTATCGGATGAGTCACTTATTTCTCATTTAGTTAATTCAAAATTACATTCGCAGCGTAAAACTGTTTTCTTTTCTTCATTTGGGAAATTATTGCAAAAATCCTATTTTTCTACACTCTTTCACACTCGATACATGTGTTAAACAATTCATATTAAAGCACAAATAATAAAGGGGGTAAAAATTATAGCTAGAGGAAAATGGGGAAATTACGAGGGAACCTATACATTTATTCTAAGTTATAAAACAAAATAAATGAATTTGCCTGCATCCACAAAGATTAGCACAATTTACGGCACATCGTAAGTTAACATTTTGTTCGGAAAAATGTTATTATGTTAGTGTGGCAGTTTTGCAATGGATAGCGGCTACTACGATTGAAAGGAAATAATGGGTCTTCAACTTATTTTATTACAAAAACACATTTTAACTTTTCATGGGTTGATTTACTGGATTATTAATGAAACTAATCACATGGAACATGATGATGTTGAGTTCATTTTACAGGTTAAAGGGATAACTGACATTCTGGTTAAGGGACTAGTACCCGTACGAATGGGTGACACCCATACGGGTACTAGGGAGGACTCATATGGGTATGGGGTACCCGAACAGGTCCTGTTTGGACCCTAAACAAAACCTTAATTTCGGTTTAAACAAATTAGATCTATAGAAAAAGAATTGAATAAAAATGGGATTTCCTTCCATATGGGTGTGACGCACCATTTCAATATCCCTAGGGACATAAAGGTGCCAACAAGGCTATATGGATCAGGACCAGACCCAAAATAGATCAAAGGATAGATCAAGAGAAATAAATGAAAATGATAATAATATAAATGAAAAGTGAGTCTCTTTAAAACTCAGGAGCGTACCTTTATGCTGTGTATCCACATTAAAGCGATCCCAATACCGAGAGCAAGTCTAGCAAAAGTAGATGATTAAATGGTGGATTTAGGACTATTTTGGTGAGTGGTTTTGTGGATAGAACCTCCCCCAATCCTAAATATAAAGCTAGAAAGGAATAAAATGTGGGCAAAACCAATGTAGAATGGTTTCCCCCCTATTTTATAACTTCTATACCTCTTCTATACCCTTTCTATACCTGTGAAAATTGCTGGAAAATAACAAAGTATAATGTATGTGATATTCTTAATTTGGATCTCTTCAAAAGTGAGTCAAAATGCCTCTATTTATAGGAGAAAATTGAGTCTAAACGCAATAAATCATATTTATGACTAATTTTCCTCGAAAATGAAATGATTGGAATCAAATCTATCTAATTTCACCTAAGAGGGACCCATATGGGTCCAAGGTAGGACCCTTACAGGTCCTTCTTAGGCCTATGGAAGATATGGGCTGTACGGGGAAACCTGTGAACCCATACCCCTAGGTGTGACCAGTATGGGTCCTTAAAGGCAGTCTAGGTCTCCAAACTCTAGCTAAACTCACCTATGATGTAGAAGGAACACCTATGATGGATAATACCTATAAAGGATTGCATTATCTAGCTCTTATCATCATTTCATTACAAGGACCAAAATAATCTAGTGCTCACAGCCTGCCCCTTATGGGATCACTACAGATACGGATCTGTATGTTCTCACGATATGAGCGAGGGTTTAGAAATCATACCTAAGGGGATGATATGGGTGAGTTCCTTTCATGAGGCAAACTCTTTTCCTGGGTGTCCCATTCCTAAGGTGAACGACTCTTCTTCACTGTGTGTATCCTTTTCTTAAGGCAGATGACTTTCCTTTGGCTAATGGTGTATCCCTTTCCTAAGGCGGATGATTCTTCTTGTGATGGTGTATCCCTTTACTGAGGTGGATGACTTCTCCTTGTATCCCTTTCTTAAGGTGGATCGACTCTCCTATTGGTGGTGTATCCCATTCCTATGGAAGATGATTCTCCTACTGATGGTGTTTCCCTTTCCTAAGGTGGATGACTTCTCCTTGTATCCCTTTCTTAAGGCAGATCGACTCTTCTGCTGGTGGTGTATCCCTTTCCTAAGGCGGATGACTCTCCTGGATGGGAATTTTGAATTACCTATAAAAAGACAAAACAAACATTGCGTTAGTTACTGCTTAAAGTGACATGTCTTAATTCTTGATTGACTTTGTGGTGAACAAAAAAATTTTCCCCTTCAATCAAGAATGAAGATGTGTGGATGGGGGTTGGCCCCTGAATTGCAAACTTGGTGCCCTTTAGAATATGAGGTACCCTTTGCTATTGGAGGGTTGATTTCTTTGAAAAGCTGATTTTCCCCTGAATGTTAGGACCCGTACGGGTAGGTTGTGAGATTTGGGGGCCCATACGGGTGAGTCGGGGCAGTTTTAAAAAGCTAAACAGTCCCCCTCATTCCTAAATTTTTTCCAAAAACTTCCTGATATCTAACTCTGGTGAATTTCTTCCAAAAATCCCTTCAAGATATATAAAAAGATTCCTAGTGCTAGCCACTTTAACCTCAATCATGAGGAATTGCGCCGAGTAGGCGAATCGGAGCTCCGACGATGTCCGGTGGCCATGGTATATGCTTTTTGAGAAAGTGATGGTTTGTTGGGCTTCTCTCCTTCTTCTAAAGATCTTTTGGTGCCATCTCCGACTACTCACCCCTTCGAACTCCAAGTAAGTGGATTCCAATTTCCATTTTTGATTGTTCTCCATTTTTTAATTTCTTTGAATTGGCATGACTTTAGCGTGTTTTAGGGATTCAAATAGAGCCTAACTTAGCATCGGGATCTTTTGGAACTAGTTAGATTAAGGTTTTGTTGCATTTGGAAGAATTTTGTTTATTTGGGAATCTTTGGCGAGGTGGCATATTTCTAGGGGACCCATATGGGTCCTGTTTTTTACACGAGTACGAGAATGGCACCCTACGGGTCTGGCTCACCCGTACAAGTCTCAATTCCCAGGACAGAATGCCTAGAATTCCTATTTCTGCAACTTTTTTTCTTCTGATTTTTAACTTGTCCACTATATTCTAACCCTGTTGTACTTCTATTTTATCTTTGCAGTTTCCTTTCAAGACCATCGGGGCTTTGAGCTTTTACTAATTTGCTGACTCGAATTGATACCTTGGGCTTTTCTGATATTGTTCAGGGCATTCGGCTGAAGACCCTCGGGCCTGCTACAATTTCTGCTCTTGCTGAGCGACGGTCGAAGATGACCCATTCATTCCACTTCACCATTGGGGAGGTTACCATCACCCCCTCAGACATGTGTGCGTTAATGTGGCTGGATTAGGGAGGAGAGATTATCCACTTCGACGTTTATTCCGACCGTTAGAATTCATAGGCCAAGGTGAAGGATTATGTGGAGTGGCTTCTTGGGCTTTATCCTAGCAGGAAGGACAAGCTCAAGTACGGGGATCTTGATATATATTGGAGTGCACAATCAAGCCTGATTACTGAGGATAGGAGGGTCCAATATACCAGGTCCTTTCTCTTGGTCCTACTGTTGACCGTCTTCTTCCCGTCTTATTTAAGCATCATCAACTACATGTTGCTCTCTATTGTGGAGGATCTTGCCAGCCTGCCTGGTAAGAACTGGTGCTGGGCCATCTTGGCTCAGCTGTACTATGGCCTGGACATCGGCGTTTAAGGTCAGCAGTCTGAGCTAAAGATCATCCATTTTCTCCTTCTAGTAAATTTTGAACTTCCCTTTGTGTTTTCACTTTGATCTTAACTGTTTGGCCACTTACTTTGATTCCTTTTTGCAAATGTGGACGTTCGAGCACCGCTTCATCCCACAGTTGGGATTGTCTAGTAAGCCTTAGACACTCCATATCATTGCGAGATGGATGGGAACCTGACAGTAGAAGGCCATGATTGTAGCTGAGTGCCGGGAGTATATCCGCCAGTTGCACTCCAACTGGGTAAACTTTTAAAACTAAACCTGTATTTTCCATTTAACAAACTATTAGTAGTAAATTGTATTTACAAAGCATGAGGTTCTTACATTGTGTTTGGCTATGTGCAGGTCATTCATTATCCATGGACCCACTTAGTCATCCACAAGGAGATCGAGGAGATGCTGCAGGGCGTGGATGATCATATCTTCAAGCTGGAGTTGCCACTCTCACTCGAGTGGTATTTCAGCGAGTGAGTTTGTGACTGGTGGACTAGCTCGGTAGTAGAGAGGCCCACCCCTCCACTGGTCCCTACGTTAGTCTACTAGCCACACCTGATGCCAGGGACAGATTAAGGGCTTTATCTTCTGGGTGAAGGGGCCCGCCTACTGTCGATCGAGGGCCCATACCTAGATTTCATTCACACTTCGCTTCTACAGCCGTGCCCGAGGGTCCACCTATGTGAAATGCCCCTCAAGTTCCACTATAGAGGTGATGATGAGGATGATGATGACAGGGCTGGGGTTGACCGCGGGGGCCCTTTTCCAATTTGCAGGACTGAGGGGATTTCCAGGCCTGCTACTTCTTCTACTCGGGTAAACTTTTCAACTTAACCTTGTAATTTTTTGCATGCTTTTACAGTTTCTTGTATGAACTGAGGACTTGATAATTTGTGAATCGTGATGTAGTCTTCCGCCCCCAAGAGCAAGAAGAGCACTGCTGCTACTACCCCTGCTGAGCCAACTGATCTAGAGCCGCCGATGTAGTGGGCCAGGGCTACCAGGGATTATAAGGAGGGAGTCGTTTGGACTGATTTGGACTCCTCCTTTAGGTTCCTCGATCATTCCAGGAAGTGTGCTGTAAGCGGCCTCAAGGAGTCAGTCCATACCATCCGCTTCACTATTCCCAATGCATCCCATGTGAGGCTTCCTACATTTAATTTTTGACCTATATCTTTGTCTAGATTGTCTTTTAAACTGATTTGGTTGGTCTTTTTAGGTATCTATGGCTGAGGCGGAGAGGATTGCTCGGGGATTCTTCTCTATTCGGGACTTGATGCTAGCACAGGATGCTCTCGCCGTGGTGAGCTTTATTTTCCTGGAAAACTTAGCAAACTATGCATGATGCATGCTATGATATTTACATATGTGTACTGATCTTTAGATTTTCTTGTAGACACTATAAGCCATGTGTGAGCACGTAATTTTCTCATGCCCTTAGTCGATGATGAAAGATTAGCTTCATACTTTACTATATCTTAATATGCTAGATTTGAAATTGATTTATGGGAAATGGCCTCAAAAAATTGTATCCAATCCCTCATACCCCTATGAAAAACGTTGAAAACAGTCAAAAGGGGTACCCCTGTCATCATTAGGGGTACCGTCGTTGGTAGATAACGGTACCGTTATCCCCTATAATGGTACCAGTATATATTATTTCCCGATTAATTTTGACTGATTTAGTTCAAATTTACTGTTTAAAATTAACCAATAATGGTACCGTTATCCCTAGAAATGGTACCGGTATCGAATTTTTTGGTAGAATATAATTCTGAATTAATTCAATTTCCCCGTTCAGTAGGAGAATTAATTATTCTACCCGATTTAAAGCCTCTTTTTTCCCCACAAATAGAGGCCGAAAGTCAGTTTTTCAAATACAATTCATCTCTATCAAATCTATTTTGTAAAATTAGCTCTAGTAAAGTTAATATCAAAGTTCTATCCAAATCATTTCCAAGTTTTTAGCAAGTTTAGAATAAATAGGGGAATTCATTTTCACCTAGTTATTCTTTACTAATTTTAACTCATCTTTTTCAATCCAAACCACTCTCCACGTGACTAATCCCATTTCATTTTGAATCTAACAATGGATTCACAACAAAAAGGCATACAATCTGAGACGAAAATAATCATTTTAATTTATTTCTTGCTTCAATTTACTAATTTTTGATTTATGTTACATTAATTGAAGTAAACTTGTTACGATTGAACTTGACTATATATCAATCAACTTTATTTATGTCTCATTTTCATTTCATATTCTATCACCAACAATAATTCAATTAATTCATAATATAAATTACTTCTATTTCACCTCCATAATATAAGTTGTTTATGTTTCATTATATAAATTATTTATATTCCATAATATAAATCGTTTATATTCCATAATACAAATCATTTATATTTTATTTTCTTAATATAAATGGTTTATATTTTGTTTCCTTAACATAATTGATCCACATTCTAACATGTCAATCATCCATATTTCATTTCCAATTACAATTATGTCATATTTTATTTCCCATTCCATTTATCAATTATATTCCATTTCCATTTTTAATTATGTAACTAATTCATGTTTCATTTCTAATTTATGTCATAATTAATTTATACTCCATTTTTGTTTCTTTCATGCTTTATTTTTATTTCCTAATTACATGGCATTTTCTTTTCTTGTCATTTTTATTATTTGTCAATTTCATTTAATTATATTTGAGCGGGTAAGAGCTCTTTGTGGTGATTTTGTTCGACGGGTTAGCTCGCAACCCCCGGTACACTTTTCTACAACCCTCCTTCCATTTCTTTTAGATTTGTGAAATTGCTTGCCATATTTTGCGATTCCATTATTTTCTTAATTTCGTGAATAGCTAAATTTGTCATGGCATCGTTATGCTGGAAGAACGACATTGTGATGTTTGACACCAACGTTGCTATTATTCCGGGCCAAATGCAATATTTTTGTTTTCATCCCTTTTCAACAGGATAATTGCCTGGAATTAATTTGTTTCATATTATGTATTATAAGCATGCGGTAATTGATATAACATGATGCCATGACCACATTGAGGTGGTGCATTTTGATTAGAATAGCTTCTTTTTTCTCGCCTTATTTCTAAAAATGGATCTAGGTAATATGTTTGACATTTAATAAATAATTTTGGTATTTTAAGTTAAATTAGCTAAACAAACTGAATAAATAATTCATCCGAACCCAAATCTCTAAATTAAGGTATAGTTTTGTTCTTGGGACAGTGCTATAGTAGAATTTCCTGAAAGAGCTAATCCTGGTGGTGACTCTATATTTTATATTATGGATTCAGATCCATGAATCTTTTTGACATCATATCATAATTTGTTTTATATTCTTTCCTACAAATTCTATTTATTAAAAACCCCTAGTAGAGTTACCAAGTTGCCTCGGTTGCCTATAATTAATGCCTTAATTGTCCTAAAAGGAAAAGTTACCTTGGTTGACCCTAATTGACCCCAAAAGTAAATGAGCCCCGTCTGCGCCCAAAAACATCGTCCGCTTATAGTGGCGACTATGCTGGGGATCGTTTTTCTAAAATTCATTTGAAAGATTTGATGAATACTGAAAATTTTGTTTAGCCAAATTAACCCAACATAGTTTATTTTATGCCTCATATTCATTGCAGTAGTTAGATTCTTTTGCATTTTACAGCAAGATCACCCTTGTTATTGACCATGTTACTTTAGCGAAGCTTCGCCTATGATTCTTCAAGGGACACAGGGTCGCCTAGCGAGTAACCACTTATGACAGTATTGCTAATATTCTTCACAAGAATTAGGATGTCATAATGTCATGGGAGCCTTCTTCATCAATAACTTGACTATAAGCATGCATGTAGTAGCCTAGCAACTTCCCCTTAGGACTACCCTATCATATTTAATAGATTTAAGTCACACTTTGTTGTCTTGTATGGATTTCAAAGTTTCTAGAGCCAAGAATAGATTTAGAAGCTTTACCCTACGTATGGAGTAATAAGGAAATGGGAGGTACAAGGTTGGAGGAGTGATTGCCACCTATGTGTTAACTAACCCTCATTGTTGTGCTATAAGTGTTGCCAAGATAAATGTTGTCATGCTAAATGTTGTCAGATTGCCATATCATTTGCTACACTTGTCAAGTCTATCTTTTTTGCCAATATTGCTTTATTCATTTCCCTCAAGTCTTTCCATAAGATGTCTCATATAGTAGTCACTAGGTTCTTGCAAACCATTTTTGAGATGGTATCCTACCGATATTGCCTTTTAGCCCTCTATCCATGATACTCCGTTATGTCATCCATTTGAGACATGTCTCTTTGATGTCTAAATCTCTCATTTTACTTTCGCATGTCATTACCTATCCTAGAGATGTCCCACCGATGCCTTGCCTCATCCTTATCCATGAACTAGTTACATGCATTTTAAGATTGTCACCCTTAGAGACGTCACATTGATGTCTCACCTAAACCATCGCTATCCTTAGAGATATTAATGTCTCGCTTGAACTTTTATAATGCATTTGCATATGCCTTTAAGGTGTCTGTCTCTAGAGGCTTCCCACTAGTGTCTCGACTAAACTTATATTTGTCTAAGCATAGAGATATCCTGACGACATCTCGTCTTTCACCCATATATCCTTATATTATGCAACATCATGCATCACCCCAGTCAACCTCATGTCAATCTTAGGTCTTTGGACCCTAGCAAACTCCTACATCCATTGTGATGTCTTATCGATATTTTACCCACCACGTTTGTCTAAACCGTGGTAGCATAACATTTTTTCATCATCATCATTTTGTCTAGGTCCATGTTTACCCTAGAGTCTAAGGTCATGTCACCTTTTGTCTCTCATGGAAATCTTAGTGGAAGTTTTGTTTCTTTATTGGACTAATGAGTTTTTGTTTTGTAAGCACACCGCACATAAGAGTCGTGTCCGAGTTGAATTATATAGCATTAACTCTCTTTTGATAGTCATTTTTGCATACATTCACTTAAAGCGGGTTCTTCATCCGATTCATTTATTTATGCACAAACCCATGCATCGCTAATCTGACCTTGGTTCTCTCTTAGTTTGGAAATTGGGTGACGATTGCCTGGTCTATACCATTGAATTCAGTTATCGAGGAAACAAGATTATCTCAGAATCAGTTTCGAGTTAGGGGCCTGAATCAGGTTTCAAGCATATTGATCAGCACAGTTTCGAGTTCAATTTAGATTCTCCTAAGATCAGTAAAATGGCTCCTTTATCTAATGTTGAAAGTATGATGCAAGAGATGCACACCGCCTTTACCGACTTCCTGAAGTCAATTACTTTAGTGGTTCTGTCAATGAGCAAATTCAAACCTCTGCGAAGGAGGTTCTAGAGTAGGTTTCTGGGAAAGACACTAAGAAGGGTTTTCACAAAGAGCCTAACGATGATGAGCGAGAGGTCGAGGCGCCTCCTAAGACCAATAGCAGTTCTGATAATTTTCATACAATGTTCCTCCGAATGCTCAAGGGTGGTGGTGGTAAAACAGTTGCTAGTAATGGTGTCGAACTCCTATCACCAGGTTTCAACATGCCTCTCCTTCCCTCCTACAAGGGAACTAGTCTGCCTTTGGTTCATGTAGATAATTACGAGAATGTTATGAGAATGAAGGGGCTGTCCGACAACCAGTTAGTCAGTAAGTTCTCTTGTACTTTGACAGGGTCTGCCGCAAAATGGTATGCTACCCAGTCCAATGATGTTCATTCAGATTAGGGCTATTGGGAACTGGCAGTAACATTGAACATGAATAACATGGATGATGAAATTTCAAAATTTTGTCCCTTATCCCTAGGAACTCCTATTAATTGCATATAAATTAATTAAATCCTTAATTAAAAAAATTCTCTACATAGGTTAGCATGCATAGACTAGACATACCATAATTCTAAATTACATCCTAGCATAAATATGTTTTATACTAAGCATGTTATAACTCTAAGTTATAACCTAAAGCATGCAAAACAACTGAACCATAATAATTATTGATTCAAAAAACGCATAAAGAAAAAGATATAATAATTAAAAGAGAAAAAGAAAACTTACCAGTTGAAGCGTGCTTTGGCAGAACCCTCTTGCACAAGCCTCCAAATGTAGGATAGCCTCTATCAGTATCCATACGAACCCCGCCAACCAAAAACTCCCAATGAGGAAGAACTGCAGAGTTTCGAGTAGGTGCTAAACCACTCCGAAAACCCACCCGAAAATATAAACTAGAGCTCCTCAAATTAAAATATAATTTAGGATCCTCAAACTATGATCCACGAGGATCAAAAAGTTTTTTATGTCGGCTCGAGAATGCCACAAAGATGTGAAATTGAAGTGAATAGAAAGGAGGAAGGTGAAGCCTATTTATAGGTTTAGGGAAGCAAAATGCTTCCGCATTTTCCAATGAGAGATAAAGAAAATCCCTTTTAATATATATTCTTCTTTTAATTCTCCTTTCATTCAATTTATTTATGATCTTAATAAAATTAATTACCGATCAAAATAAATTTCTAGCTTAACCAAAAAATGATCTAATAATTTTAATCAACATTTTAATTTATTTATGACCCTTATAAAATTAGTTACCGGTCAAAATAAATTCATGGCTAAACCAAAATATGATTTAATCATTTTAATCAACACTTCAATTTTTTCATGACCCTAATAAATTAATTTATTGGTCAAAATAAATTCATGGCTAAACCAAAATATGATTTAATCATTTTAATCAACACTACAATTTTTTCATGACCCTAATAAATTAATTTATTGGTCAAAATAAATTCATGGTCTAACCAAATAATAATCCAATTATTATTATGTTATATGCTCGTAATAGAATAAATCTATTAATTCTTTAGCCATTCCGATGAAGGTTCAATGTGTGTGACCTTATAGGATCCCAAAGAATTAAACTGTTAAGGCTTAACCAGTCTTTGTTCTATAGGAACTATTGGCTCGAGGTTCTAGACAGTAATTAGAACTCGATTACCTTAAATGACTATAGTACGCCTCTAGCAAGGGTCCACCATCCCCATTACTCGGAACGTCATTTGTGCTTATGACTTAATCTTGGTTAATGCAACATTTAACCAATGGGATGAACTCCTTCTATTCTTTAATATTAGTACCATCTGGTTTATTGGGTTCGTCAAAGTGTTAACCCACTAATAGCGAGGTTGTTCCAACCTATCCCATTTATTAACTTACTAGTGAAGTATATTGCTTTTTACCATAATGTGTTTGACTAGAAAATATTTCTATCGAACACACACACTCTAATTAGAGGTTTATAGCAATCACCCCTTCAACAAGTGGCCAGGTACAACTCCTTAATATATCTAGAGCGATGGATTCTTTCCAACTACGTAGCTTACCAATTTGCTATCATCACTATACCCATAATCACCCATGGCACCCTATATATAGAGTGAATAGGTATGATACGAAGCATAGTGATAGTACCACATAAGGCAACTAGTATCTCAAGTATGAGGATATTCGTAAAGCTACTGCATAAAGATAAACACTAATACTATGATATTTTTACCAAGTGTTTATCTCATTGCGGTCTCCAATATATCTTCCAGATATATTCATGTGTCAAACTTAAGGCACCACCTTTAGTCTTAGGAGGTTAACTGCTTGGTCCCATTCCAAGAAAGTTGACCATATGCTAGTCTTACTGTCTTATCAATATCCTTTCTTGATGAAACTATGACTAGGGATAGTTTAGACATAATCATAATTGCACATGAAGCAGGTCTCACTAAGCATAGTCCAACTATAATTTCTCTCACTTCATGTTATGATATGTCAAGGACTTTTGTACACAGATATCAATGAACATATTTTAACAAGTCATATTATATATATATGAACACATTGATATAAACAAAAGATTAAATGCCTTTATTAGTTAAAAAATTATTCGTACTAATACATAATTAAGATATATTGCCCTAATTTCCTAAAGGGAATACATCACATTTAACAAACTCCTACTTTCACTAAGGCCAATTAGCCATATGTTTTAATCCATATTCTTTAACATGATGGTCATGTTTGACTTGCGTCAATGGCTTTGTTAGACCATCCACGAGGTTCTGATCAGTGGGAACATATTCTAGTCTTTTCACCTTAAAATCAATAATCTCCCTGATTATATGATACTTTTCGGGTACATGTCTGTTTTTCTAGTGAAATCATAGTTCTTTTGCCTGAGCAATAGCACCATTGTTATCACAATGCAAAGTAATTGGATTAACAATCTCAGGCACCACACCGAGATTGCTAATAAATCCCTTTAACCATATAGCTTCCTTTGCTGCTTCACAGGAAGCAATGTACTTAGATTCTGTTGTTGAATCAACAGTAGTTTCTTAATTGGAACTTTTTCAACATACTGCCCCTCCATTAAATATATACACAAAATGTCAATGAGACTTAAAGTCATCCTTGTTAGATTGGTAAATCGCATCAGTGTAACCTCTGATTGTGAGTCACCATCTCCATATATCAAGAACTCATCTTTAGTCCTTCTCAAGTACTTAAGAATTACCTTGACGGCCATCTAGTGCTTCTCACCTAGATCCGACTGATATCTAGTGGTAAAGCTCAAAGCTTGAGAGACATCTTGCCTAGTACATATCATAGCATACATGATGGATCCTATTGCGGATGCATTAGGTACATCCTTCATATGTATTCTTTCCTGATATGTCTTTGTACACTCGGCCTTAGATAGGTTAATCCCTTTTATCATTGGGAGATAACCTTTCTTTGAATGCTCAAGGTTGAACCTATTCAGTACCTTATCTATATATGTACTTTAAGAAAGACCTAAAGTTTCTCGGATTTATCTCTATAGATCTTTACACCTAGTATAAATGCTACTTTCCCAAGGTCTTTCATGGAGAACTTTTTTGATAACAATATTTTAATACTTTGAAGAAGAGAAATGTCGTTTCCTATTATTAGAATGTCATCGATATACAATACTAAGAAAATGACTGCACTCCCACTAATCTTCTTGTAAACACAAGACTCATTAATGTTTGGATAGAAATCCAGTTCACGGATTGTCTGATCAAAACTAGTATTCCAACTCCTGGATGCTTGCTTAAGCCCATAAATAGACTTTTGCAGTTTGCATACCTTCTTGCCATTTAGAGACGTAAAACCCTCAAGTTGTGCCACATACACATCCCGGTCCAAATCCCCATTCAGGAATGTTATTTTAACATTCATCTACCAGATCTCATAATCATAATGAGCAATAATGGTGAGGAGCATTCTTATGGATTTAAGCATGTCTACTAGTGAGAAAGTTTCATCATAGTCAACACCTTCGCATTGACTATAACATTTTGCAACCAACCTTACCTAATAGGTCATTACATTACTGTCCATGTTAGTCTTCTTCTTGATGACCCATTTACACCTGATAGGTCTAACCTCTTCCACTTCATCGACCAAGTTCAAAACATGGTTTTCGTACATGGAATCCATTTCTGATTTCATGGCTTTAACACATTTATCAGAATCTGATCTCTTCCTTGCTTTATCATAGGTTGTTGGTTCATCATCCTCCATGAGATATAGTTCCCTATCATCACTGACAATGAAACCATATCTTTCGGGACCTTTATAAACACGACCTAATCTTCACAATGATTGTGTTTTGATAGGTTGTTCTTGGATCACACCTTCTTGTGTATATAGAATGGGGTCAATTAGCTAATTGTTTATTTCTTCTTCTTGAACTTCCAGTTCAAGATTGCTCCCACTGAATTTTGTAAGTAAGTGTTCCTTTTCAAGGAAGTGAGCACTCAAAGACATAAATACTTTCTCTGCCTTGGATCAGTAAAATAAATATCCAACAGTTTCATTTGGATATCCTATGAATAGACACTTATCAGATTTAGCATCTAACTTATCTGATGCTATCCTCTTTACCATAGCATGATAGCCCTATACTCTTAGGTGACTCAGAGATGGCCTTTATTACACCATCTTTCGTAAGGCGTAAAATCAACTAATTTAGAGGGCACTCTATTTAATACATAAACTGTGATCTCTAGTGCATATCTCAAAAAGGATTTACTGAGATCTTCTTGGCTCATCATAGACCAAACCATATCTAATAAAGTTTCAATCCTCCTTTCAGACACTCCATTGTGTTGGGGTGTAAAAGGAAGGGTCCACTAGGGAACTATCCCCTTTTCTTTTAAATAATCATGAAACTCCTGACTCAAGTATTCTCTACCTTGATCTGATCAAAGTGCTTTTATACTTTTCTCAAGTTGTTTCTCTACTTCATTTCTGAATATGTTGAACTTTTCAAAACTTTTAGACTTGTGCTTCATTAGGTACAGATAACCATATCGTGAATAATCATCAATATAGTTTATGAAGTTGGAGAATCCTCCTAGTGCATGGACACTCATTGGACCACATACTTTTGTATATATAAGTTCTAATGTACTCGTGACTCGCTCACCCTTTTCTTTAAAGGGTAACTTTATCATTTTTCCTTTTAAACAAGGTTCACGATCACCATAAGACTCTAAGTCTATTGGGCCCAAGTCTCCACACTTATGCAAATTGATTAAGCAATCTTTGTTTATATGGCCTAAACAACAATGCCATAAGTAGAAAGATTTCTCATTATCTAATTTTCTCTTACCAATGTTTATATTTGAGAATATGATTTTGTAATTACGAAATATCATTTGTCATATTACAATAAAATATCATTCATAACTTTGATAATACCTTCTATTGAATTGGAATAAAATTCCATCTGCTGTGAAGCAGGAAACAATATTTTATAATGACAATTGAATTTCGTCCTTTCACAAATTTTAGCAACATGGAAATTCCAAGTTCCTACTATTGGGGAATGATAGTCAGATTGAACATGCAAAACAGACATGGCAGAAATTCAAAATTTTGTCCCTGTACCTAGGAACTCCTAATAGTTGCATATAAATTAAATAAAGCATTAACAAAATAATTCTCTACTTAGGTTAGCATGCAAAAGGACGAGGCATACCATAATTCCAAATCATATCCTAGCACATATAATTTATACTAAGCATGTTATAACTCTAAGCTATAACCTAAGCGTAAAATAAGCTAAGCATGCAAAACAACCTAAGCATAATTATTAAGTCTAAAAACACTTAAAGAAAAAGACCAAATAATTAAAAGAGAAAGGAAATGAACTTACCAGTCGAAGCGTGATTTAGCAGAACCTCCTGGCATAAGCCTCCAAGCGTAGGATAGCCTCTATGAGTATCCATATAAACCCCACCAACCAAAACCTCACCAAGAGGTAGAACTAAGAAGCCTCAAGTAGTTGCTAGACAACTCTTGAAGCCTCAACCAAAAATATATACTTGAGGTGCTTGAATAAATTCAAGCTCCTCAAAATAACTGTGCTCAATTACCCGAGAGAAATATGTCTCGCATAAGATTTATGCTTTGAGCTTGGTGCAATTTGAATAGGTGAGGGGAAGCCTATATATAGGCTTGGGGAGAAAAAATTTGCTCCCCAAAAAGTAGTGTGGGATGTGCACATTGGCGCATCCCACGCGGGCATGACCTGCGGATCAACATGGATCCGTGGGCTCTACCCGCCTACCGCACGCTGCATATGGCAGCTACAAGGCAAGCCCGTACGGGCTTGCCTTCCACGCGAGCTGGGCCTCGCGGCCCATGCCTAGAGCCCAGCTCGCGGTGCCCTTCATGGGCTACCTTTGTGCATCCCATGAACATGGGCTGCCGCGAACACTGCCTAGCAATGTTCGCACACCTTTCGGTGTACTCTGTACAACCGAACTTTGTACAAAATATTTCATACTTTTTAGTTTAACTCGCCAATGCAAAATTCCGCTTTAAATCCTTTCTTCAAATAAATGTTTATTTTCGACCCTAATAAATTAGTTACTAGTCAAAATAAATTTCTTGGTCCAACTAAAATTGATCTAATAAATTTTAACCAATTCAATAATTTATTTATGACCCTAATTAATTAGTTACTGGTCAAAATAAATTTCTTGGTCTATCCAATATTGATCCAATCAATTTTAACTAATTAAAAAATAATCCAATTATTACTTATATTATATTTTTGTAATAGAATAAATCTGTTAGTTCTTTACTTAGTCCGATGAAGGTCCAATATGTGTGACCTTATAGGATCCCAGAGTATTGAGCTGTTAAGGCTTAACCAACCCCTGTTCTAAAAGAACCATTGGCTTGATGTTCTAGACCGTGAATAGAACTCAATTACCTTCAACAACTGTAGTACGCCTCTAGCAAGGGTCTATCATCCCCCATTACTCGGAACATCATTTATGCTTATGACCTAAACCTGATTGATGCAATAGTTATCCAGTGCGATAAAGTGTTAACCCACTAATAGCAAGGTTGCTCCAAGCTATCCCAGTACTTTACTTGTTACCAAAGTATATTGCCTTTTACCAAAGTGTGTTTGACTAGAAACCATTTCTATCAAACAAATACACTGATCAGAGGTTTATGGCAATCATCACTTCAATAAGTGGCCAGGTACAACTCCTTAATATATCCGGAGTGATGGATTCTTACCGACTACTCAGCTTACCAACGTGTTATCATCACTATACCCGTAATCATCTGTAACACCTAAAATTAATGAGTGCTAGTAATGACCCAAAGTATAGCAATAGTACCATACAGGGTAACTAGTATCTTAAGTATGAGGACATTCGCAAAGCTTATTGCATAAAGATAAACACTAACACATTGATATATTTACCAAGTGTTTATCTTACTTCGGTCTCCAATATATCTCCCAGATAATTCCATGTGTCAAACTTAACGCACCACCTTCAGTCCTTAGGAGATTAACTGCTTGGACCCTTTCCAAGAAAGTTAACCACATGCTAATCTTTCCACTTCATTAAAATCCTTTCTTGATGAAACTATGACTAGGGATAGTTTAGACATAATCATAATCGTACATAAAGCAGGTTCCACTAAATATAGTCCAACTATAATTTCTCTGACTTGATGCTATGATACGTCAAGGACTTTTGCACACATGCATCAAAGAATATATTTAACCAGCTACAATATATGTACAAACACATTGATATAAACAAAAGATTAAAAGCCTTTATTGATTAAACAAATTATTCGTACTATTATATAATTAAGATATATCGCCCTAATTGCCTTAAGGGCATACATCATATCCAACAAACTCCCACTTGATTTAAGGCCAATTAACCATATGTGTTAATCCATATACTTTAACATGCTAGTCATACTTGACTTGAGTCAATGGCTTTGTCAGACCATCCACGAGGTTCTGATCAATGGAAATATATTCTAGTCTTATTATCTTAGCGTCAACAATCTCCTTGATTATATGATACTTTCTTGATACATGTCTATTTTCTGATGAGATCGTGGTTCCTTTGCCTGAGCTATGGCACCATTGTTATCACAATACAAAGTAATTGGATTAACAGCCTCAGACACCACACTAAGATCACCAATAAATCCTTTTAACTAGACTGCTTCTTTTGCCGCTTCTCATGCAGTAATGTATTCAGATTCTGTGGTTGAATCAGGAATAGTTTCTTGCTTGGAACTCTTCCAGCATACCACCCCTCTATTTAACACATACACAAAACCTGATTGAGACTTAAAGTCATCCTTATCATATTGAAAGCTTGCATCAGTGTAACCTCTTATTGTGAGGTCCCCTTCTCCATACATCAAGAACTCATCCTTTATTCTTCTCAAGCACTTGAGAATTACCTTGACGGCCATCCAGTGCTTTTCACCTGGATCTAACTGATATCTGCTCATGAAGCTCAAAGCCTGAGAGACATCTGGCCTAGTACATATCTAGCATACATGATGGATCCTATCGTGGATGCATAGGGTATATCCTTCATGAACATTCTCTCCTAAGCTATCTTTGGACACTCAGCCTTAGATAGGTTAATCCCCTTTGTCATCGGGAGATAACCTTTCTTAGAATGCTCAAGGTTAAACCTATTCAATACCTTGTCTATATATGTACTTTGAGAAAGACCTAATAGCTTCTTTCATCTATCCCTATAGATCTTTATACCTAGTATAAACGCTGCTTCACCAAGGTCTTTCATGGACAATTTTCTTGACAACCATACTGTAACATTTTAAGAAGAGAAATGTTGTTTCCTATCAATAGAACATCATTGACATAAAATACTAAAAAAACAACTGCACTCCTACTAACCTTCTTGTAAACACAAGGCTCATTAATGTTTGGAAAGAAATCCAGTTCACAGATTGTCTAGTCAAACCTCATATTCCAACTGCTGGATGCTTGCTTAAGTCCATAAATGGATCTTTGTAGCTTGCATACCTTAAAGCCATTCTGAGATGTAAAACCCTCAGATTGTGTCATATACACATCCCGATCTAAATCCCCATTCATGAATGCTTTTGTAACATCCATTTGCCAGATCTCATAATTGTAATGAGCAGCAATAGTGAGGAGTATTCTAATGGATTTAAGCATGGCTACCGGTGAGAAAGTTTCATCATAGTCAATACCTTCACGTTGACTATAAGCTTTCGCAACCAACCTTGCTTTATAGGTAATTACATTACCATCCATGTCAGTCGTCTTCTTAAAGACCCATTTGCACCCAATTGGTCTAACTTCTTGCGGTGCATCAACCAAAATCCAAACTTGGTTCTCATACAAGGAATCCATTTCTGATTTCATGGCTTTTAGCCATTTATCAGAATTTGAGCTTTTCATTGCCTCGTCATATGTCCTTGGTTCATCATCCTCCATGAGATATAGTTCCTTATCATTAGTGATGATTAACCCATATCTATCGGGACCCTTATGAACATGATCCGATCCTCACAATGATTATATTTCGAGATGTTGTTCTTAGATCACACTTTCTTGTGTATCTAGAATGGGGTCAATCAGTTGATTGTCTGTTTCTTCCTCTTCAACCTCCAGTTCAATATTGCTCCCACTGACTTTGGCAAGTAAGTGTTCTATTTCCAAAACGTGAGCATTTCGAGACGTAAATACCTTTTGTGCTTTGGGTTGGTAAAATAGATATCCAATAGTTTCCTTTGGATATCCAATGAACAGACACTTGTCAGATTTAGCGTTTAGCTTATCTAACGCTATCCTCTTTACTATAGCAGGACAGCCCCATACTCTTAAGTGACTTAGAGATGTCTTCTTATAACACAATCTTTCGTAAGGTGTAAAATCAACTGATTTAGAGGGCACTCTATTTAATATATAAATTGTGCTCTCTAGTGCATATCCCCAAAAGGATTTACTAAGATCTGCATGGCTCATTATGGACCGAACCGTATCTAATAAAGTATGATTCCTCCTTTCTGACACTCCATTGTGTTCAGGTTTATAAGGAGGGGTCCACTGGGGAACTAACCCATTTTCCTTTATATGATCCTGAAACTCCTGACTCAAGTATTCTCCACCTTGATCCGATGGAAGAAATACTTTTCTCAAGCTTTTTCCCTACTTCCGCTCTGAATAGTTTGAACTTTTCAAAACTTTCAAACTTATTCTTCATCAAGTATAAATAACCATATCGTGAGTAATCATCAATAAGGGTTATCAAGTAGGAGTATCCTTTTAGTGCCTAAACACTCATTGGACCACACACATCAGTATGTATGAGTTCCAATGTACTCGTGGCCCATTTACTCTTTCCTTGAAAGGATAACTTTGTCATTTTTCCTCTTAAACAAGGTTCGCAATCACCGTAAGACTCCAAGTCTATTAGACCCAAGTCTCCAAGCTTAAGCAAATTGGTTAAGCGATCTTTGTGTATGTGGCCTAAATGACAATGCCATAAGTAGAAGGAATTCTCATTATCTAATTTAACTTTCTTCACATTGTTTATATTGAAAAATTTTGTTTTAGTATCAAGAACATAAATGCCACCTTTCAACATTCTATAACAATAAAGATCATTATTCAAACGAATCTGACAATTATTATTCAAAAATAAAATCTCAAATCCTTCTACTGCTAAACACACAATAGATATAATATCCTTAGTAACACTTAGAATGTAGTAACAATTATTCAAAATCAAAACAAGCCCACTTGGCAAAATAAGACTAAAGCTTCCTACGGCTAATGCAGTAACATTTGCTCCATTTCCCACGCGTAGGTCCATCTCCCCTTTTGTAAGTCTTCTATTGTTCCTTAGTCCCTACACAGAAGTATAGATATGAGAACCACAACCAGTATCTAATACCCAAGTGGACTCACGCGGAAAAGTAGTAAAATTTTCAATTACAAACATACCTGAAGTAGATGCCTCCGCAGGCTTCTTCTTCAAATGCTCAGAAGTAGGAGCTTTGCAATCCCTCTTCTAATGTCTCGATTTCCCACATTGGAAGCAGACATACTTAAATGCCTTCTTTCCTTTCTTCTTCTTACTGATTCTTTTCTTGGTACCCAATGCCTGCTTCTTCTTCTTAGAAGCCTTGCCTTTCTTAACCAACAGTAGGGGTTTCTAATCTTTCTTGATCTAAGGTTATATTGTTTTTAGCATTTTGATTAATTCAAGGATAGTAAAATTAATCTTGTTCATGTAATAGTTAGTCATGAAGCCTGAGTAACTATCTATCAAGAACATCAACATAAGTTCAATGCTCAAGTCATGATTCATCTCGAATCCTAATGAATTCAGCTTCTCAAGGTATCCTAAGAGTTTCAATAAATGCTGAGATGCAGTGGTGCTAGCCTACATCTTGGTTTCGAAAAAGAGCTTAGAGGTCTCATACCTTTCTGTCCTTTCCCGCTCTGAAAAGAGCTCTTCAAGATGGAGAACCATATCCTCCAAGGATATGTTCTCATATTGTTTTCGAAGCTGAGGATTCATCGACCCCAACGTGATACACATGGCAGTCTTATGATCTTTCCTATACTTCAACCAGGCATCATGTTCCATATGATCCTCAACATCAGGTTCAACAAGGAAAATGTCATTTAGAACATAGGCAATTCCCTATAATCTGAGAATAATTCTCACAGCTTGAAACCAATCAGAAAAGTTTGAGCTATTCAGTTTGGTGTCAAGTAATATATGGGGATTAACGATGGAAGTCATATTCACCCTAAGATATAAGAAAAGTAAAGAGTTTAGATATTAGTTTAAGTACATGCATTTAATATAAGGACTTTTAACTAAATACATTTGTCCTACTTTTTTCTTCGAAATTTATAATAGCCCATTCTATTGAATTCGGGAATTTTAGCCTAGCTAAATTTCCTAGTAAGTAGCATCTATAACTAGTCTATTACAACCCCCAATTTTATGAGTCAAGTTATAATAGTAAGTCATAGTTGGAATCTCATTTCATTTGCATCACATGCAAGTGCTAATTCATTCAAGTTCCCTATTCCCAAGGAACGAGTGCTCTTACATTATCATCTCCTTGAATATGTCTAAGACATGGGCCTAGCCGCCAATTTTATGGTGGACTACCCCAGTTCCGTTAAGGCAGACCCTATCCCAAACTTTACAACCAATCAATATGGACTAGAAGGAGCGCTTTGCACAGCACTTGATAGCCCAAAGAGGCTATATTATAAGTTTGAGTAAGGAAGACTATAACTTGCCTTAATATCTTTACTCTTTGATTTTACTGGTGTTAGATGTCTCACCCAATCTAAGATTTTATCAGATGGAGAAAATTATAATAACTTGTATTAATTCAGGGAATTTTAGAATTAATTTATAAGGTATAACCTTAGGTGGGTTCAGCTCTTTATTATAATTATTCCATCAACCTAGATTATATGCAAAATAATTAACACTTTTATTTGTTATATTTATATTGCATTTCCTTTAAGCTTTTATTTAATAAATTTAATTTTTACTTTGTTATAGAAACATATATAAGCACCATCTTATATACTAGAAATAATTTAGTCCATATATAATCCCCTTTTGGTCAATTCAAGTTGCACTGATATAGATTCCCAGGTAGGAGAGGTGCCCTATGAGGAGTAGACACGAAGTCCAATCCTTAGCCAGAATAAATACGGGCACAAACTCGAAGACCAATGGATTCTCCTGAACTAATAAATTTCGTTGCTTCAATTCATGTAAATTGAAAGCATCTATAACCCATATAATTTAAATAAATTATTGAAACTTGTATAATTTGAATAAGTTAAGTAGGCTTATTCAAAATTGTGCACAAATAATTTTCTAACCTTGAAATGATAAGCACAAGTTCATATACATTGTTCCAAACAATTAAATAAACAATAATCATTTTATATAGAAAATAATATTTAGTTTGCTTCTAACTTAACTATACACTAAATAGGCAGGCTCTGATACCACTGTTGGAAACTAACAATCAGATTGAACATGCATAACAGGCATGGCTGAAATTCAAAATATTATCCATGTCCCTAGGAATTCCTAATAGCTGTATATAAATTAAATAAAGCCTTGACTAAATAATTCTCTACTTAGGTTAGGATGCAAAACGACTAGGCATACCATAATTCCAAATTATATCCTAAGACATATATTTTATACTAAGCATGTTATAACTCTAACCTATAACCAAAGCATGTTATAACTCTAAGCTATAACCTAAGCATGTTATAACTCTAAGCTATAACCTAAGCATAAAATAAACTAAGCATGCAAAACAACCTACCAATTGAAGTGTGCTTTAGTAGAACCCCCTTGCACAAGCCTCCAAGCGCAGGATAGCCTCTATGGGTATCCACATGAACCCTACCAACCAAAACCTCACCAAGAGGTAGAACTAAGAAGCCTCGAGTAGTGCTAGACCACACCAAAAGCCTCACCCAAAAATATATACTCGAGGTGCTCGAATAAATTCAAGCTCCTAAAAAATAACTGTGCTCAATTACCCGAGAGAAAAATATCTCGCTTAGAATTTATGCTTTGAGCTCGGTGCAGTTTGAATAGGTGAGGGGAAAGCCTATATATAGGCTTGGGGAGCAAATGTACAATTTGAATAGGTGAGGGGAAAGCCTATATATAGGCTTGGGGAGCAAAAATTTGCTCCCCAAAAAGTAATGTGGCACATCCCACACGGGTATGACCCTCGGATTCACATGGATCCGCGGGTTCTACCCGCATGCCATGCAATGTGCATAGCATGCTACATGTGGTACCTGCAAGGCAAGCCCTTGCGGATTGCCTTGCATGCGAGCTAGGCCTTGCGGCCCATGCCGCGAGCCCAGCTTGCGGTGCCCTCCATGGGCTGCCTTTGTGCAGCCCATGAACATAGGTTACCGTGAACACTGCCCAGCAGTTTTCGCACACCTTTCGGTGTACTCCGTGCAACCGAACTTTGTACAAAATATTTCCTACTTTTCGGTTTAACTCGCGAATGCAAAATTCCCCTCTTAATCCTTTTTTAAAATAAATATTTATTTTCAACCCTAATAATTTAGTTACCATTCAAAATAAATTTCTTGGTCCAACCAAAATTGATCTAACCAGTTTTAACCAATTCCATAATTTATTTATGACCCTAATTAATTAGATACTGGTCAAAATGAATTTCTTGGTCTATCCAAAATTGATCCAATTAATTTTAACCAATTAAATAATAATCCAATTATTATTTATATTATATTTTCATAATAGAATAAATTTATTAGTTCTTCACTTAGTCCGATTAAGGTCCAATGTGTGTGATCTTATAGGATCCTGAAGTATTGAGCTATTGAGGGTTAACCAACCCTTGTTCTAATGGAACCATTGGCTCAATGTTCTAGAACATGAATAGAACTCGATTACCTTAAACAACCGTAGTACGCCTCTAGTAAGGGTCTACCATCCCCCATTACTCGGAACATCACTTATGCTTATGACTTAATCCCGGTTGGTGCAATAGTTTTCTAGTGCAATAAATTCCTTCCATTCTTTAATATTAGTGTCATCTGGTTTGTAGGGTTTGGTTAAAGTGTGAACCCACTAATAGCGAGGTTGATCCAAGCTATCCTAGTAGTTTACTTGTTACCAAAGTATATTGCCATTTAACATATTGTGTTTAACTAGAAACCATTTCTATCTAACACATACTCTGATCAGAGGTTTATGGCAATCATCACTTCAACAAGTGGCCAGGTATAACTCCTTAATATATCCGGAGTGATGGATTCTTTTCGACTACTCAGTTTACCAACTTGTTGTCATCACTATACCCGTAATCACCCATAACACCCTAAATTAATGAGTGCATAGTAATGACCCAAAGTATAACAACAATACCATACAAGGTAACTAGTATCTCAAGTATGATGACATTCACAAAGCTTATTGCATGAAGATAAACATTAACACATTGATATATATATACCAAGTGTTTATCTTAGTGCAGTCTCCAATATATCTCCCAGATACATCCATGTGTCAAACGTAAGGCACCATCTTCTGTCCTTAGGAGATTAACTGCTTGGACCCTTTCTAAGAAAGTTGACCACAAGCTAGTCTTTCTACTTCATCAATAACCTTTCTTGATGAAACAATAACTAGGGACAGTTTAGACATAATCATAATTGCACATGAAGCAAGTTCCACTAAATATAGTCCAACTATAATTTCTCTGACTGCACGCTATAATACGTCAAGGACTTTTATATACATACATCAAAGAATATATTTAACCATACAAACACATTGATATAACCAAAGACTAAATGCCTTTCTTCATTAAACAAATTATTCGTACTATTACATAATTAAGATATATCGCCCTATTTGTCTTAAGTGCATACATCATATCCAACACCTACATCAATAGCAGCCATCAAGTTCTAATAATTTTCCGTAGGTACAACTCTCCTTTTTGTCAAAACTCTACTTCTCAATAATATCTATACTTCAGTACGGATATACGATTCTAATTAGGTATTCCATACCAATTTAGAATTTCCTTGAGATGTAGGAATTCTCAATATCAAACATCTTAAAGTGGAAGCTCTAATCCTCATCTTTTCATGCAATGAGACTTTAGCCATTTTGATCTTGTTTCCAATATGTCATATTTAAAACAATTGTTTTTATCTCCAAGATAAAATTTTCAGTATTCCTTTTACTTTTTCTCATCACTTTGTTCTACGCTACTTCAATACCAGACACTATGTGTCCCTTTACTTCTTTAAGATATGAACCATTTAAATTTTTGACTAATTGGTCCACTAATTTTCCATCAAAAATATTTTGGTTCAAATCTTCCCCTATAGGAAATCCTTTCTCTAAGATGTAAAGACATAGACATTCAAGTCCATGATTTTATGATGCCCTTGTAGCTTAGGTAACATGGATCCTATCATCTGATTTCATGTTTATCCTTGTCTCCTGCCAGCTACTTACATAAGGTAACTGGGATGTTAACAACCTCTAAGGTGTTGTATCCTAGTTTCCTTAATGTATTTCATGCATGTATGTTTTAAGCAGAATTGCTTGCATCATGTTGTTTAGATTCGGGCTTATACAATGTACATGCCAAGCCAAAGGCTTTGAGGATTATCTTCACATTCCTAAACAAACCCTTGAAGCTAGAGCCAATCAAAATTACTCATCAATGCGAACGATTTGTATAAAAATAAAGATTTCATCTAAGATGTAAGAAATAAATATTGTTTAGACTTTAGTATATAGTACATGTATTTAATATAAGGACTTTTAATTAAATATATTTATGCTACCATTTTTCAAAATTTACAATAGCCCATTCTATTGAATTCGGGAAGTCTAGCCTAGCTGAATTTCCAAGTAGGTAGCATCTACAACTATTCTAATATGACCTCCAATTTTATGAGTCAAGCCATATTAGTAAGTTGTAGTTAGGATTGCATTCCATTTACATCAAATGCAATTGTTAATTATTCAAGTTCCCTAATTCCAAGGGACGTGTGCTCTTATATTAGCATCTCCTTGAATATGTCTCAATCCTGCAGCTAGCCCATAATTTTATGGTGGACTACCTCAGTCTTGTTAACGAAGACCTTATCTCAGTATCTATAACGGATCAATGTAGACAAAAGGAATTACAACACTTTATGGCCAAAAAAGATCGTATTATAGATTCGAGTAAGGAAGACTATAACTTGCCTTAATATATTTACTTTGGGATTTCATATTGGTGTTAAACGTCTCACCCAATCTAGGATTTATTAGATGGATATATTTATAATAATTTATATTAATTCAGGAATTTTTAGAATTAATTAAAAGGTCTAACCTTTAATGGGTTCAAGCTCTTTATTATAATTGTTCAATCAACTTAGATTATATGCAAAATATTAACATTCTTTATTTGTTATATTTTGCAATTCCATTGTGCTTTTTATTGAATAATTTAATTTTTACTTTGTTATAGAAACATATTTAAGTACCATCTTATATACTAGAAATAAATCAGTCCATTTTCAATCCCCTCTTGGCCAATTCAAGCTGCACCGATATAGGTTCCTATATAGTAGAGGTACCCTATGAGAAGTAGACACCAAGTTCAATCCTTGCTAGAATAAACACGAGCACAAACTCGAAGACCATGGATCATCTTGAACTAATAAATTTCGTTCTTTCAATTCATGTAAATTGAAAGCATCTATAACCCTTATAACTTATACAATTTATTGAGTCTTTGCTAATTTTTGAGTAAGTTGAACAGGCTTATTCGAAATTATCTATATCCATTTTCAAACCTTGAAATAAAAGCTTAAGCTCATCTATTGTTCCAAACAATCTAATAAATTTTAAATCATTTCATATAGAAAATGTAATTCAGTTCGTTTCTAACTTAATTATGCACTAAATAGACAGGCTCTAATACCAATATTAGGAACTGACAATCACTTTGAACATGCATAACAGGCATGGCGGAATTTCAAAATTTTCTCCCTTGTCCCTAGGAACTCCTATTAGTTGTATATAAATTAATTAAAGTCTCAACTAAATAAATTCTCTACCTAGGTATGCATGCATTTGCCAGGCATGCCATAATTCCAAATTATATCCTAGCATAAATATATCTTATACTAAGCATGTTATAACTCTAAGTTATAACCTAAGCATAAAATAAACTAAGCTTGTAAAACAACCTAAGCATAATAATTATTAAGTCTAAAAACATTTAAAGAAAAAGACCTAATAATTAAAAGAGAAAATGAAAACTTACCAGTTGAAGCATGCTTTGGCAGAACCCTCTTGCACCAGCCTCTAAATGTAGGATAGCCTCTATGAGTATCCAGACGAACCCCACCAACAAAAGCCACCCAATGAGAAGAACTACAGAGTTTCGAGTAGCTGCTAGACATCTCCAAAAAGCCACCCAAAAATATAAACTAGAGGTCCCCAAATTAAAATATAATTTAGGATCCTAAAACTTTGATCCGCGAGGATCAAAAAGTTCTTATATCGGCTCAAGAATCCTGACTGAAAACTCTCCAAAAAAGCCACAAAGATTTGAACTTGAAGTGAATCGAAAGGAGGAACCAAGACTAACGAGAATGTGACCGGTCAAAATAAATTAGTTACCGGTGAAAATAAATTCCTGGATTAACCAAAAAAATGATCTAATCACTTTAATCAACATTTTAATTTATTTATAACCCTAATAAAATTAGTTATCGGTCAAAATAAATTAACGGCTTAACCAAAAAAAATGATTTAATCATTTTAATCAGCACTTTAATTTATTCATGACCCTAATAAATTAATTTATTTGTCAAAATAAATTCATGGTCTAACCAAATAATAATCCAATTATTAGTATGTTTTATTCTCGTAATAGAATAAATCTATTAATTCTTTACTCAGTCCGATGAAGGTACAATGTGTGTAACCTTATAGGATCCCGAAGTATTGAGCTGTTAAGGCTAAACCAATCTTTGTTCTATATGAACTATTGGCTTGAGGTTCAAGACCATGATTAGAACTCGCTTACCTTAAACAACTGTAGTATGCCTCTAACAAGGGTTCACCATCCCCCATTACTCGGAACGTCATTTATGCTTATGAATTAATCCTGGTTAATGCAATAGTTATCCAATGCGATGAACTCCTTTCATTCTTTAATATTAGTACCATCTGGTTTATTGGGTTCGGTCAAAGTCTTAACCCACTAATAGCGAGGTTGCTCTAAGTTATCCTAATTATTTACTTGTTACTGAAGTATATATCTTTTTACCGTAATGTGTTTGACTAGAAACTATTTCTATCAAACATATACTCTGATCAGAGGTTTATAGAAATCATCACTTCAACAAGTGGCCAGGTACAACTCCTTAATATATTCGGAGCGATGGATTCTTTCTGACTACATAGCTTACAAACATGTTGTCATCACTGTAACCGTAATCGCCCATGGAACCCTATATATACAGTGAATAGGTATGACCTAAAGCATAGCGATAGTACCACAAAAGGAAACTAGTATCTCAAGTATGAGGATACTCACAAAGCTACTGTATAAAGATAAACACTAACACTATGATATATTTACCAAGTGTTTATCTCATTGCGGTCTCCGATATATCTTCCAGATATATCCATGTGTCAAACTTAAGGCACCACCTTCAGTCTTAGAAGTTTAACTGCTTAGACGCATTCCAAGAAAGTTGACCACATGCTAGTCTTACTATCTCATCAATATCCTTTCTTAATGAAACTATGACTAGGGATAGTTTAGACATAATCCTAATTGCACTTAAAGCAGGTCTCACTAAGCATAGTCCAACTATAATTTCTCTCACTTCATGTTGTGATATGTCAAGGGCTTTCGTACACATATATCAATGAATATATTTTAACCAGTCATATACATATATATATATATATAAGCCCGTTGATATAACAAAAGATTAAATGCCATTGTTAATTAAATAGATTATTCATACTAATACATAATTAAGATATATCGCCCTAATTGCCTTAAGGGCATACATCGTATCAAACGAGGGGAAAATGTCCAAGACCTTCAAGGAGCACTATGAGTTCAACTCCAAACTAAAAACCACCATTTACAATTTAGAGCTCGTTAAGCTAAAAGAAGGCAAATTTTTCGAATCTTACTATGAGCGATGGATGTCATCTCTGATGTTATTGGGTAGTAAACCTTGCTTACCAAAAATGATAATCAAAATGATTGACGGTGCCTTGCCTTGGTACCAGGATAATATGACCCTAGATGATTATGAGAATTATACTGATGTCTATAAGAAAGCTAAAAAGATCAATAGGCAAGTTGCCATAAAGAAATAGATAAATGCCACTACCTCATCCAAGCCTTATCCCTTTGGTTACAAGAAAGCATCTTAACCTTCCGCACCCGCACCAACTACTCCAAAGGATAAAATAACCTCAGCCATCGAGGTCGATATAGCCACAGTTCAGTTAACTAAGGGGAGAATTCCGAGATCTCTCCCTAGAAGGATTCCTTATCCTTTCTATTTGGCAAACTAAGGAAGATCAAGCTGCTAGACAACCTGGTTCCTTATTCCCCTCCCAAACCTAAAGATGTTCGTAATTTATGTGGCTACCATGTGACCCTTCGTCACCATACCAATAATTGCAAAGCCCTCATGAACGCTATTAAGAATCTTATCATGAAAGGTAAGATTAAAGAACCGGCATTACGACTTAGCTTCCTCAATAACCCACTTCCCCAATTCACTAAGCCAGTAAACATGGTTGGGCTCGGCACGCTCGAAGCTATATAGTTTGGTACTCAAAAAATAAGAAAGTGATGAAAGAAGTTGTTCTCGTGGTGGGTTTCAGTCTCTCTTCTGATTTCATCCTTAGCAGAATTATCTAATCAAATCATGGAGAGGCCAGTGGTTTAACTTAGGAGTGTTGGCCTGTTGAATTTGGTGATGAGATAGAAGCAATTTCTAATTCATGTTGTATGACCAATGAACCAATCAATGTCGATTCCATCAATTTCTTTGGCCAATCCATCTTGCCCTTATCGATCTTGATGATATCAGCTATGATGAAAATGAAGATAGTTTTGTATACCCTATGAGTACCAAAGACAGTTCAGTATCTTTCATAAAAAATGGTGAGGTGATGAATCTTACCCATAGCGGTTGTATTTAACAACCTAACATTGGGAAAACTACACAAAGTAATCACCAACAACATCCACCTTTGCCTCCTATGAAAGAAGAAATGGAAGATGACCCATTGATCAAGCAGTTGAAGCAAGTTTAGGCTAAGTTTAGTATCTAGCAGTTGTTATGAGTATCTGAGAAATATAGGGCTGCTTTGATAGAAAAATTGATGGAAATGAATATCATCCCCATGACTTCTCCCACTGAAATGTGTAATCTGATTGGGGGAACCACTCCTCTAGGATCAATCACTTTCTCCTCTTCTAATTACCCTCCGGAACGACCTAAAAATAATAAAGCTCTTTTCATCAAGGCATGTTTATTCGATAAGGTCATTCTGTCTGTCATGGTAGATGATGGGTTCGCTTTGAATTTGTATCCCCTTAAAATCCTCCTACATATTGGCCTTTCCGTAGAAATGTTGAAAAAATCAAGTACTATAACTAAAGCCTATGATGACTCCAAGAGAGTGGTTTGGGAACATTCAAAGCTGGAGTTACTGTAGGGGAAGTTACGGCTCCTATAACCTTCACGGTCATTGATATTCAGGTCACATTCTCGTTAGTCTTGGTTCGTCCTTGGCTTCATTCGATAGGGGTTGTTCCATCAACTCTCCACCAAAATATCAAAATAATTCATAGAGGGAAGATGGTCACTCTAGAAGCAAATGAAGAATCAGTCACTACCACAATAGCTAGTGAAGATATGGGAGTAGCCGTGATACATGAGAACCTTAATGATAGCCTGACTAAGCACTACACACTGTGGGTTATTAAATATATGGAAAGGAAGGGCTGCAAACAGAGAAGAGGTTTAGGACATGACCTTCAGGCAATTTCATCTCCTCTAAGAATTTGCTCTCAGAAAGGGAAGGAAGGTTTAGGTCTTGTCAACAAGAAGATGAAGAAGAGTAACTAGTATCCGGTCAACATATTTTCCATCTATGCAAGGGCTAAAGAAGAACCTTATCACGGTTAGCTATAACCTGTGGAAATAAAGGGTGAACTAGTTCCTAGTTTCGAGATCTTTAATGATGTGTTTGACTTTAGTAAGTGTTGCCTGATTGATATGAGTCCTGAGCTTTTGACTACTGACATACATGAGCTTGAAGAAAAGATGGCTAAGAAGAAGATGATTTTCTTGTTTCTATTTTTGATGTTTTTTATGTGAACAATAAAGCCTATGAGGCTAATTTATCAATGAAAAATAATCATTTTGCTTACTTATTTGATGTCTCACCTAACGGCACTGTGCATTTATTTGAACATTCATATAATGTGTTTAGCATATATGATACTTCTATGCATGAACTTAACTTAGGTACAAATGATAATCCTAAATTGGTAGACATTACAAATGATATATCTCCCATAGAGAAAAAAGAAATAACAAAAGTCTCAAAAAAGCATGTGATAGCATTCTCTTGGTCCTACGAAGATAAGCCAGGTGTCGATGGTGAGATAGCCGAATACAGAATTTTGACCGATCCTAAGTTCGGGTTAGTTAAGCAGAAACTTTATCGCTTGAGACCTAAGTGGGCTGAAAAGGTTAAAGCCAACATTTCCAAATAGATGGAAGCCAAATTCTTGGAAGTGGTCGAGTATCCAACTTGGGTAACGAATGTGGTTCTAGTACCAAATAAAGATGGGAGAGTCTAGGTTTGTGTTGACTATCATGATCTCAACAAAGCCAAGCCTAAACATGATTTCCCGTAATGGTATATTGATGTTTTAGTTGACAATACAGCTAGAGCCCCATGTATTCTCTTATGTATGGGTATTGGGGTTATAATCAGATTCTTATGGATATTTCCGACAAAGTCAAGACAGCCTTCATCACTGAATGGGGAGTTTACTATTTTCGATTTATGCCATTTAGGTTAAAGAATGCAGGGGCAGCATACCAGAGAGCCACTACTACCTTATTGCATGATATGATCCATAAAGAATTTGTAGTCTATATTGATGACATGTTAGTAAAGTCGTCAACCCGAGAAGAGCATCTGGCTATCTTGTTGAGGTTCCTCACTAGAATCGAGAAATACAATCTCGGCTGAATCCTAAGAAGTGTGTGTTTGGGGTTACATTTGGGAAATTTTTGAGGCATATTATCAGTCAATAAGGTATCCAAATGGATCCTAACAAAATAAAGGCTATCCGTGAAATGCCTACGCCAAAAATAGAGAAAGAAGTTCGATCGTGCTTGGGTTCTTTGCAATATGTTAGCAGATTCATATCTCAACTTACTACAGTTTGTGAGCCCATATTCAAGTTGTTAAGAAACCAACAGCCATTAGTATGGAATGAGCAGTGTTAGACAACCTTAGATAGAGTTAAGGCTTACCTTATGAATCCAAGAAGCTAACACTATAGTAGAGAAGACCTGTGCTACTATAGTTTGGTTAACCAAGAAGCTAAGACATTACTTTCAGTCTTACCAGATCCAAGCTGTTGCAAAAATGGACCCCATGAAGTATCTATATGAGTCACCTACTTTGGTTGGGAAATTGTAGAGATGGCTGCTACTTTTGTCAGAATTCGATATTGAATATGTCACGAAGAAGGTCATCAAAGGATGAGCTGTGGTAGAGTTCCTGGCTCGTCAACCAATAGAATCTAATTATATGGAGAATCTAGAATTTCTCGATGAACAGTTAGCCGTGGTAGAAGAAGCAAAACCCTTATGTACCATGTATTTTGATGGTGCAGTCAATAAACGAGGTGCTAGACTTGGTGTTATCATCGTCACTCCTTATAATTAGATAATTCCATTGTCTAAACGCTTAGAATTCTAAGTCACCAATAATGGAGCAGAATATGAAGCCTATCATTTTTTATTAGAAGTGCTCTTCCCAGTTGGGGCAACTGATGTATCAGTGTGAGAGATTCATCTCTAGTAATTTGCCAAGTCATAGGTGATTGGGAAATCAAACAAAAGTCACTTCATCCTTATCTTGAAGCAGTTTGGGACCTAACAGTGAAGTTCAGATAATTTTTGTATCAACATTTACTGAGAGAAGAAAATCAAATGGCAGAATCACTAGCATCATTTGCTTCTATGTGGGAAAATCCTCGAGAAATACCGATGAAACCATTGGTTATGCAGTCCTCCAAGGCATTATTCTTTAACTGATCAGTAATGGAAATAAAGCAAATCAAAGAAGACCCTTGGTATTCTAACATAATTTAGTTCTTAAGAGATGGTCGATAGCCTGACGGTGCATCTCAGTTAGATCGTATGACACTGAGAAAGTTGGCAGTTCAGTTTAGTAGAGTTGATAGGGTTCTATTTAAAAGAGCCTGTAATGGGTTACTTCTTAAGTGATTAACAAGTGAAGAAGCTACCCACGTCATGAGAAATGTGCATTCGAGCGATTATGAACCACATATGGATGGAGTGGACCTAGAAAAGAAGATAGACCGACAGGGTTACTATTGGACTATGATGATGACCGATTGCGTATTCGAAGTAAAAAAGTGTCATGAATGTTAGATTCACGGTGAAATCTCACACCTACCACCTACTGAGCTCCAAAACTTGTCTACTCTTTGCCCAAGTTCATTGAGTGCCAAATTCTTGCTCGATATGGCATCCCACACCATATAGTGTTTGAAAATGGGGTTCAATTCCAAGCAGAAACAACAGATTTGATTAAAAAATATAGGATAGAGCATCATAGATCATCTCCTTATTGACCACAGCCTAATGGAGCGGTTGAAGCAGCCAATAAAGTAATCAAGAAAATATTGCCCAAGATGGTTGTCACGTACCGCGATGGGCTGACAAGCTTCCTTTTGCAGTCTGGGGACATAAAAAAATTATGTGTACTCCAATAAATCAGACTTCATTCTCTTTGGTATATAGGATAGAATATGTTCTACCAGTAGAAATCCAGGTCAAGTCGCTTAGGGTCGCCTTGGAACCTTAGCTGAAAGAAACAAATTAGGTCCGAACTAGATTTGAATAGCTAAATACAATAGATGAGGCCCGATTGAAAGCATTGGATCACCTACAAATGTACCAACAGCGTATGGGTAGAGCTTACAACAACCTAGTTAGACAACCAAAAGAACCATTCAAAGGAGGAGACCCGGTCCTCAAACAGTTAAGGAAAGTCAATACTGACAGTAGGGGCAAATTCTATTCCAATTGGGAAGGCTTGTATATTGTCAAAAAGATCCTTGGTAAAGGTGCCATCAAGGTCATGGATATGGATGGCAATGAGTTCATGAATCCTATCAACCAAGATAAACTCAAATGCTATCATGTGTAAATAAAAAATAGATGAGAAAATAAAGAATAAGGCCACCAATTTGAAAACCAAAAAAGGGGCAGATTGGGCAAAAACTAGAGCAGTCTAATGATTCAAAAACCTAAAAAGGGCGGGTCATGCAAAAGTTAAGGCTATAAAGTCCGTTGGACATATGTGAGGGGTTCAAGCAAAAATTAGGACGAAATAGTTGAGAGTTGCTATCGATAAAACCATAACTAGATACTTAGCAATGGGAAACATATTATTTGAAATTATTACCAGCATTTGTAACCAATTCGAGCTCATTCAATAAAAGTGTCGTTCATGCTAAGATTTTTATATGAATGTGGTAACAAATGTATTTTCACGTTAAAGTGATTGATTCGCAAGTTAGCATGTGTTTCATTTTTTTGAATTCACACTTTATCTCTTGTTCCATGCTTAGACTAAATGTAAATAAAAATAAAAGAAAAAGGAAAAAATGTAAATGAAAGAAATATTTCCAAAAAGGAAAAATATCTGATAGACAGAAAAAAAAGCAAGGTCAATCCAAAAGCCAGAAAATAAGTCCGCTGGATTAAAAACCCAAAAGGGGAGTCTAGGCAAAAATTAGGCCATATGCAGTTTGATAGGTTGAGAGCACAATATAACTCCCTATGCAAAAATTAGAACTGAAGATGGAAGTATCATATCAAAAGTCTAGCATGATTACATCAAATGTAGAACTACGCATCTCTCCTTTGCCTCAGAAAGAAGGGGTTTAAAGCCTCTGCAATAATAATACCAATCGATGGTAGCCTCTAGTCATTCCTTTTGGGTAGGCAAGGTCTGAATCATAGTAATCCGACCCTTGTACAACTCATCTGTTGTTACAATCCTCTTACTCATACTTCAATCGGGTATATTTCGTACATTTTACCCAACTCTCGATAAAGACTTTTAGCCAACTAGAAGGGTACTCAACTAACAAAGTGTAAGGTGTCAATGACGTGTGGGTCTCTCTTAGCGCCTATCGGTGGGGCCCACTAGGGTGGTTGATAAATTTGGGTGTGATGAAACCATTTAGTTCAAGTTTGCACATTTTAACCAATTTTATGAATAAAAGAATCGAGACCCAAATCTCGATTCGAATGATAGAGTTGCCACCCAAGTTATCTACTTCGAAAAGAGTTTTGGTACGGTTTCCATTGGGTGGGACACTCATACCTTTTGGATCAGAGATTTGGGTCTCGGATGAGTCACTTATTTCTCATTTAGTTAATTCAAAATTACATTCGCCGCGTAAAACCGTTTTGTTTTCATCATTTGGGGAATTATTACGGAAATCCTATTTTTCTAAATTCTTTCACACTTGTTACATGCGCTTACAAATTGCAATAAAGCACAAATAATAAAATGAAGGAATAAAAATTACAACCGGGGGAAATTGGGGGAATTACAAAAGAACCCACACATTTGTTTTAAGTTATAAAATAAAATGAAATAAATTCCCCTACATCTACAAAGATTAGCATAGTTTATAGCACATTAGAAGTGAACATTTTTTCAGGAAAAATGTGATTATGTTAGCGTGTCAGTTTTACGATCGATAGTGCTCGGGCAGCTTCTAGGATCGGAGAGAAATAATGGGTCTTCAGCGTATTTTGTTATGAAAACACATTTTAACTTTTTGTGGGTTGATTTACCGGATTATTAGTGAAAATGATCGCATGGAAAATGGTGAGATTAAATTGATTTTACTGATTAAAAGGGAAACTTTAGGTTCAGCGTGGGGGCTAGTACCCCGTACGGGTGGGATGGAACTTGTAAGTGTTCTGGGGAGAACTTGTATGGGTATAGGGGGACCCGTATGAGTTCTTTCTGGCCCAAACAGAACCTCAATTATTCAATATGCAGAAACTTATATAGATGGTACAGAAAAAAATGACAAAATAAATGAGATATGAGTCTCTTTGAAACTTAGGAGCGTACCTTTACGACGTGAATCCACTTTGAGGTGATCCCTTTGCTATAAGAGAGTCTAGCCAAAGTAAATGATGAAATGGTGATTTTAGGACTATTTAGGTGAGTATTTGTGTGGATAGAACCTCCCCCAATCCTAATAAATGAAGCTATAAATGAATAAAATATGGACAAAACCACGAGGAATGGGTTTTCTCCTTATTTTATACCTTCTATACCTCAACTATACCCTTTCTATACCTATAAAATCTGCTAGAATTTCATAAACTGTATACTATATTTTCTTTTATGTACTGTCTCCATATGTGTGTGTTGAAATGAGGAGCAAAGGCCTTTATTTATAAGGGGAAATTAGGTCTAAACGCAATAAATTGTATTCATGACCTAATTTCTCTCGAAAATAGCATAGATCACTTGCCATAAAACCTAAATAAGCAAGTACAGGACTTGTACAGGTCCGATGGAACCCGTATGGGTCCCTTCCAAACGTATAGGGGACTTTACCCGTATAGGTCCACCGGTGGATCTGTACCACCAAGCATGACCCCGTACATGTCCCTAAGGGCAGACTAGGTCTCCAAACTTGGCCAAACTTAACTCTGCAGTAGTAGGAACACCTACGATAGATAACACCTATAAAAGATTGCATTATCTAGCTCTTATCATCGTTTTGTGAGAAGGATTGTTAGAATCCAGTGCTTATAGAATGCCCCTCATGGGATCACTACAAATATGGATCTGTATGATCTCACGATGTGAGCGAGAGTTTAGAAATCATACCTGAGGTGATGACATGGGCGAGTTCCTTTCTTGAGGTGAACTCTTTTCCTTAGTGTCCCTTTCTTGAGGTGGACGACTTTCCTTAGCCAATGTGTATCCCTTTCTTGAGTCGGATGACTTTCCTTTGCTGATGTATATCCCTTCCTTGAAGCAGATGACTTTCCTTTGCTAATGCATACCCTTTCTTGAGGTGGATGGCTTTCCTTTACTGATGCGTACCTTTTCTTGATGCGGATGACTTTCCTTTGCTGATGCGTATCTCTAGTGGCTCTATAGGGGAAGGTGTGTGTATCCCTTTCTTATGGCAGATCAACTTTGCTGACTAATAATGTATCCTTTTCCTAAGGCGGATAACTCTCCTTGTATCCCTTTCTTAAGGCGGATTGACTTTCCTATCTAATGGTGTATCCCTTTCCTAAGGCGGATAACTCTCCTGACTGGTGGTGGCATATTCTTTTCCTAAGGTGGATCGACTTTCCTGACTAATGGTGTATTCCTTTCCTAAGGCGGATGACTCTCCTACTGGGGATTTTGAATGACCTGTAAAGAGACAACAATCAAACATTGAGTTATTCATTGTCTAAGTAGACACATCTTAATTCTTGATTGACTTTTTGATGAACAAAATTTTTTTCCCCTTCAATCAATAATAAAGATGTGTGGATGGGGGTTATCCCCTAAATAAGCTATAAATTAAGTGCGAGAAATGTCGGGTATGGCCCGATTACTTTAGAATGGAGTGCCCCTTGGAGGGTGCCTCTTGAGCAATGCCCTTTGGGGTGTCAAAAGGCAAGGGAATGCCCCTTGGCTGATTCCACTACTGGCGAATAGGGGGATGCCCCTAGATTCCGCTACTAGGGGATAGGGGGGATGCCCCTAGATTGGCTGATTCCACTGCTGGGGAATGCCCTAAGGATGAATGCCCCTGGGGTATCGGAAGGCGAGGGAATGCCCCTTGGCTGATTCCACTGCTGGGGAATAGAGTAATGTTGTTTGGTAAACTCTTTTCTACTAGGGAAGTGTCTCCTTGTCAGACTCATTTGTTGGGGAAATATTTCCATATTTGGGTAGACCTGTACACAAAAATTATCCTTGTTAGTGATCAATTCAAAAAATGGCTTACTTTGATTCTTGATTGACTTTTGTGAAAATAAAAATTTTTGCCTCTTCAATCAAGGATCAAGGTGAGCTAGAGCTTTTTCCCCTAGTTGACTATAATTCAGAGTTTAAATGAAGTGGGGTTGGCCCCTGCTCTTGACTAGATGTGCTCTTGGAGCTTTTGTGAAGTTTGGGCTAAAAAACTACCTCTCGATGGCAAAAGGGGACCCGTACGAGTGGTCTAAGACCCATACGGGTGGTGACTTAGCAAGGTGGGACCCGTACGGGTTCTGGTCGGGGGAGGTTTAAAACTGAAATAGACCCTTCATATCCTACCATACACCAAACTTTTCTATACTAAAATTTTCGGTGATTTTCTCCCAAAACTGATCAGAATGTATGAAAAGATCCCACAGACTGGCCGTTTCTTCATTAGGTGCAAGGATTTGCCCCGGGTAGGCAATTTAGAGCTTCGGGAATGCCCAGTTTTGGTCGGGTATGCTTTTTATGAGATGGACTCGTTTCTTGGCACTACTCCCACTTCTGAAATGCCTCTGATTACCTCTCCTGACACCCATGCCTCCAAACACCAGGTATTTTGCTTGATTCTTCACTTTTTCATTTTTGAGATTTTTGGAATTTCTCGATATTTGGCATGATTTAGGGTGTTTTGGCTCATAAAATAGAGCTTGATGCATGTAGCTTTAGTCTAGGATGCTTTTGGGACTGATTTGAATGAGCCTTTGTTGAATTTGGTTGAATTTGTATTTTTAGGAATTTTTCTCGCATAGGGATTATTTATAGTGGACCCATACGGGTAGGGTAGCACCCATATGGGTCCTGTCCTCAAGGACAGAATGTTTAATTTTCTTTCTGCAACCTTTTCCTAATTTTTGATTTTTCCACTATATTCTAACCCAGTTGAATTGTGTTTTTGTCCTTGCAGTTCTAGTATAAGACTGTAGGAGCCTTGAGCTTCTGCAGGAAGTGGTATGAGGTGATACGGGTCGAGGGGCACATCAAGCTATTGACCTACATTGACTTACTCGATTTTACCGACATCATCCGAACTATTCCCTAAGGATTGAAGATGCTCGCTCGGAGTGCCATTTCAGCTCTAGCAGAGAGGTGGTCGGAAACAACCCATACTTTCCATCTACCAATCGGGGAGGTCACCGTCACTCGCTCAGACATGTGCGCACTGAGAGGCATGGATTGGAGAGGGGATGTCATCCACTTCAGTGTCTATTACGACTGATGGCATTCTCGGCCTAAGGTGAAGGCCTATGTAGAGAGATTACTTGGGCTTCGTCTGGGAGGGATCGCTAAGCTTAAGTATAGAGAGCTCTACGCTTATTGGATCGGGCAGCGACGCGCCGTTGCTGTGGAGAAGAGCCACCAATGCACCGGTCTTTCTTACTAACATTCCTTACCATCGTGTTCTTTCCTATCTACTCGAGCAACCTCTACTACGGTTTGCTCTCGGCCATTGAGGATCTTGTCGTTGTGCTAGGTAAGAATTGGTGTCGGGCCATCTTAGCGCAGTTGTACTATAGGTTGGATGTTGGTGTTTGAGGCCAGCAGTCCGAGCTTAAGATTTGCCATCAAATCCTCCCGGCAATTCGCGAAGGATCTCTTGTGCTTTAACCTTTTATTCAAATTGTGTAAGTAATCTTTAATTTATCTTGTAGATTTGGGCCTTTAAGCATCGCCTTATCCCTAGGCCAGGCTTGCCCATGCAGCTTGAGACACCTCATATTATTTCTAGGTGGATGGGGCCTTGGCAGGGTCAAGCCTTGACTATTGAGGAGTATAGTGAGTTCCTTCGCCAGTTGCGCTCTGATTGGGTAACCTTCTTTTATGCTAAATCTGTAATTCACATTTCCACAACCATTAGTAGAAACTGTATTTAAAAAGTTATGATACTCACAATGCATCCACTTTATGCAGGTTATTCAAGATCCGTGGGAGAGGATGGATATGCACTGGGATATTGAGGGGATGCGAGCCAGCGTGGATGATCGCCGCTTCATACTGGAGTCTCCGCTCTCCCTAAAGTGATACTTCAGCGAGAGGGTCCGAGATTGGAGGACTAGTGCCATTGTGGAGAGAACGATTCCTCTCCTAATCCCAGCAGGAGTCTTCTAGCCGCATATGATGCCTGGGACAGACAAGGGGCTGTACCTGGTTGGTCAGGGAGCCCGAGTGATATCAGTAAGGGGCTCCTATGCTTTTGGGAACTGACAATCAAATTGAACATGCATAACAGGCATGGCGGAAATTCAAAATTTTGTCCTAGTACCCAGGAACTTATAATAGATGCATATAAATTAAATAAATCCTTAACCAAATAATTCTCTACCTAGGTTAGCATGCAAAGGGCTAGGCATACCATAATCCTAAATTACATCCTAGTACATATATTTTATACTAAGCATGTTATAACTGTAAGCTATAACCTAAGCATGTTATAACTCTAATCTATAACCTAAGCATGTTAAAACTCTAAGCTATAACCTAAGCATAAAATAAACTAAGCATGCAAAATAACCTAAGCATAAATATTTAGTCTAAAAATGCTCAAAGAAAAAGGCGTAATAATTAAAAGAGAAAGAAAGAAAACTTACTAGTTGAAGCGTTCTTTAGCAGAACCTCCTTGCACAAGCCTCCAAGCGTAGGATAGCCTCCATGAATGTCCGCATAAACCCCACCAACAAAAACATCCCAAGAGGAAGAACTAAGGAGGCTCGAGTAGTTGCTAGACCACTCCAGAAGCTCCACCTGAAAATATAGACTAGATGTGCCCGAATAAATTCAGGCTCCTCAAAAAGAACTTGCTCAATTACCCGAGAGATTAATCTCTGCGAATCTCAACTTAGGATTTAGCTTTCAGATGATGGCGCAAGTTGAAAGGACGGATTTGAGTGCCTATTTATAGGCTTAGGGAGCAAAATATTGCTCCCAAAAAACTAATGTGGGATAGGGTGACCCTATCCCATGAGGGTCATACATGCGGATCCAAAGGATCGGCATGCTAACCCGTACGCACATAGCATGCAGCGCACGCTGTGTGCCGCAAGGCAAGCCCATGTGGGCTTGCCTTGCTCGCGAGCTGGGCCTCATGAAAGCACGGGACCACTTTGTTGGTGGCTATAGGACAGTAGGGGTAGCATCAGCAGACCTCTTCCATATGGAGGCGGAAGGTTACAATGATAAATGGTTACATTCAGGATCACAGGCAATTTTGAGAAGCAATAAGGCATTCACAGAGGCTAAGTTAGGAAAAATACCTGAGAAAAAGGTGTGGCAGACCTATCTAGGCCCCTCAGTACTCTGAACCATATAAGGACCCCCGAGGTTGCGCATAGGTCCACCCTTGTCATCATCATATTCATCATTGCCATCGCGATCGCTCCAACGGAACTTGAGAGGGATGTCCTTGAAGTGGATCCACTTGCAAGGAGGAAGGAGTGAAGAATCAATGAATGCAGCATATGTTGGATATGATGTATGCCTTTAAGGCAATTAGGGTGATATATCTTAATTATATAATAGTTAGAATATTTTGTTTAATTAATAAAGGCATTTTGTCTTTTGTTTCTATCGATGTTTTAGTATATATATTATAGCTGGTTAAATATATTCATTGATGTATGTATACAAAGGTCCTTGACATACCATAGCATGAAGTCAGTGAAATTATAGTTGAACTATATTTGGTGGATCCTGCTTTATGTGCAATTATGATTATGTCTAAACTATCCCTAGTCCTAGTTTCATCAAGAAAGGATATTGATGAAGCAGAAAGACTAGCTTCTGGTCAACTTATTGCCTTCGTGAGACCACATCAATGGATGGTTGTGGTAACCACACATCCCAGCACCAACTGCTATAATTTCCCAATGGCCCATATTAATTTGTTTAGTTTTCAACCAAAATGGGCAATCCCAGGATCTTGTTGTTGTGTTCTTCCTTTCCGCATCGGCTAAGTTTCTATTTTTTCCCTTTATGATAGATACCTCTGCTACATTTCACATACTTTTGGGTTCCAAACTCTTTAGATGAAGCAATGATAACCTCAAACATCAACCGGTTAGCAATGTCCTTCATAAAGGAAATTGTTTCCTTATATGTTTCAAAACATTGATCTATCATAAAATACCTAGTGTAGTCGATGCCATCCCCACCAGATCCTTCGAATGTTTGTGATTCTTCAAAAGGTTGGTTGGAGTCAAAATCAGGATAATAGGATTGATCAGAGAAATAGGTATTATAAGAGTGCTTCGGGTCATTTGGATAGGAAGATTGATTCGAATCATTTGGATAAGAAGATTGATCACCCTCAAAAAAAGGATTTATATCAGAGAAATCCATTTGACTGATACGAAATTTTAAGAGAGTTCAAAGAGGAGTGCAGAAATGTTGATAGAAAGGTAAGTGTGAATTGAGGCTATTTAAGTTATGTTTATATAATAGTTGAAGTCGTAAAAGGAATAGTTAGAAGTAAAAGAATTCAGTAAAATAATAGTTAAAGAAAGATAATAGTTCGGATTGAGAAGACAACACACTGAATTGAATTTATTTTCAGTAAAAAATTAATAATTTAGTTTGTACAAATTCGATAAAGGACAAGGCAATTCGTATGTGTGTAAAAGGAATAGTCTGGAAGTAAAAGAGTTCAGTAAGATAATAGTTAAAGTATTATTTAGCTTGTACAAATTCAGTAAAGTAAAAGGATTCAGTAAAATAATAGTTAAGTAAGATAATAGTTCGGATTGAGAAAACAACACACTGAATTGAATTTATTTTCAGTAAAAAATTAATAATTTAGTTTGTACAAATTCGGTAAAGGACAAGGAAATTTGTATGTGTGTAAAAGGAATAGTCTGGAAGTAAAAGAGTTCGGTAAGATAATAGTTAAAGCATTATTTAGCCTGTACAAATTCAGTAAAGTAAAAGAATTCAGTAAAATAATAGTTAAGTAAGATAATAGTTGGATTGAGAAGACAACACACTGAATTGAATTTATTTTCTGTAAAAAATTAATAATTTAGTTTGTACAAATTCGGTAAAGGACAAGGCAATTTGTATGTGTGTAAAAGGAATAATCTAGAAGTAAAAGAGTTCAGTAAGATAATAGTTAAAGTATTATTTAGCCTGTACAAATTCAGTAAAGTAAAAGAATTCAATAAAATAATAATTAAAGTAAATGGTTCGGATTGAGAAGACAACACACTGAATTGAATTTATTTTCAGTAAAAAATTAATAATTTAGTTTGTACAAATTTGGTAAAGGACAAGGCAATTTGTATGTGTCTAAAAGGAATAGTCTGGAAGTAAAAGAGTTCGGTAAGATAATAGTTAAAGTATTATTCAGCCTGTACCAATTCAGTAAAGTAAAAGAATTCAGTAAAATAATAGTTAAGTAAGTAAATGGTTCGTATTAAGAAGACAACACACTGAATTAAATTTATTTTCAGTAAACAATTAATAATTTAGTTTGTACAAATTCGGTAAAGGATAAGGCAATTTGTATGTGTGTAAAAGGAATAGTCTGGAAGTAAAAGAGTTCAGTAAGATAATAGTTAAAACATTATTTAGCCTTTACAAATTCAGTAAAGTAAAAGAATTCAGTAAAATAATAGTTAAAGTAAATGGTTCGGATTGAGAAGACAACACACTGAATTGAATTTATTTTCACTAAAAAATTAATAATTTAGTTTGTACAAATTCGGTAAAGGACAAGGCAATTTGTATGTGTTTAAAAGGAATAGTCTGGAAGTAAAAGAGTTCAGTAAAATAACAGTTAAAGTATTATTTAGCTTGTACAAATTCAGTAAAGTAAAAGAATTCAGTAAAATAATAGTTAAGTAAGTAAATGGTTCGGATTGAGAAGACAACACTCTGAATTGAATTTATTTTCAATAAAAAAATTAATAATTTAGTTTGTACAAATTCGGTAAAGGACAAGGCAATTTGTATGTGTGTAAAAGGAATAGTCTAGAAGTAAAAGAGTTCACTAAGGTAATAGTTAAAGTATTATTTAGCCTGTGTAAATTCAGTAAAGTAAAAGAATTCAGTAAAATACACTGAATTGAATTTATTTTCAGGAAAAAATTAATAAAAGTTTCAGTTGATGTAAGTGAAAAGACAACACACTGAAATTACTTGAGTAGTTGATCTCGTCAAATACCATGCAAATGTTAAAAGATTAAACAAACTTAAGTTATTACATATTGTTCATGTATAAATCATAATAAAGTAAAATATAATCAGAGAGCTGAATTATATTCCCTCATCAGCTCTTCAAACTTAACTACTAACTGATCAGCTTTGTCTGTATTACACACCCTCAACTCGCTCACTGATTCGCGCCCCCACTCTGCATATCTGTTCAGCCACTAGAATAACGAAGGTATAAATAATAATTAGTCAAACTATTGAATTGTGATATTAGAAACTATTAAGTTGTGATATTAGAAACTATTAAATTGTGTATAAATAACAATTAGAGGTAGGGTCACGCTTGAGTTACTTATTTTTTAGTGAGGCCCAACCCAGCATAGTCCAGGTCTATTAAAAACCAACATAGAATAAAAATACTTACATAATTGACATTAGAGCGAGGTGGTGGTCCATGCTCCGGAATGTCTTCTAACAAGTGTGAATGAGAGTTTCGACAATACCATCTCATGTACCCCTCAACACAACCTCCATTGTCCACGAGTGCTCGCTGTAGATGATCTACAGCTAACATACCCATATGCGGAAAAGATTGCCATTCATCCTCTGAATCCAATGCGTTGAAAGTTACCTTATATTGGAGCTTGGCCCATGGCCTATTAGCTGTAATGGGCCTCCTGATCGATGGCTGGATAATCTGTACAAACCCTAACTGTCAAACACACCGAATAGGCATGTACGACTCGATGATATCTCGGTAGCATATAAGCCCGTGTACAGAGTCCTAAGCATACCAAATGCAGGATCAGGACCATAAGGCAACCATGTAACCTGTAAAAAAATAATTAGTACTTTACGTGACAAATAATTAGACCTGGACAAATAATTGTGTGTTATTGTGATTTTAGTGTTTTAATTAGCATACAGTTTAGGCACTAATTTTATTTAGTAATGTAAACAAATTTATAATACCTCTGCTGCTGTCAACTGATCAATACGCACTCGAAAACTGTGACAATCGATTGATATCCTTATCCTCCTTGCGGGGTTTCCGTGCTGCGACTCTGCGATCATTAGCGGCCCTATCCAACCGCTCATGCAGACGAAAACAAGGAAAGTACTCGTATATCCAACACTCCAAAAGTGTAATACATCCACATATACCCTTGGCATCACCTTGAGAAGCCTCGCCAAGCTGCCGATACAATTTACACAATGTGGCTGAACCCCATGATTAAGCATGCACTGAATGCACGTCGTCCTTAACCTCTAACATACAAGCAGCGCGAACCTTCATACCACTCGTATCCACAAACAACGTGGATCCGAACATCACCATTAACCATCCAGCGGCCTAGATCTCTACTACAATATCATTACCATGCGTCCGTCAACTCCTCTAGTGATAAACCGAGGAACTCAGCAGTAGAAGCCTTAAGGTACTCAAGATCACCATGACTAATAACCATCGCTCCATCTATGGGGATGCCTAGAATGCGGTACACATCATGCAACAATATGGTCATCTCCCCGAATAGCATGTGAAAGCTGTTCGTATCCGGCTGCCATCTCTCAACAAATGCACTAATTAACTGACGTTCCGCATATGTAAACATCGAAAAAAGCAGGTGCGCTAGACCTGAACTATCAACTATCGCCTTAACATCTGGATCCATCTCTTTATACCACACACCCAACGACTTGCACATCTCGGGCCGGGAATAACACTTCAATATAGGACGTTTTCCCAGCGAATCCATACGGGAAGCTATATGACCCAAAAAACTGGGTATAGTGTCGCAAACAATCGGTCCACTAGCTACGGGACCTGTAACTATCCATTTATCATTATTGCTCCGACTCCTACTCCTATGAGACGAAGGATCTGCAATAAATTTACCGCGATGATTCACCATCATAAAAGATAATTTGAGCTTTAGCCAACCTCTCGTCTAAATCCTCTGTTCTAAATTCATTTGTCCCACCAAGCTCGTCAAACTCCACGATTTTGGGTCTCTAGGCCAAAAATGGACGTTTCTCATTTTGAATTTTCACAAAACATGTCTTGATGTGTTGCACATAAAAAAAATTGGTTCGAAGTTATGACATCCCATTATCATAACTAGACGTCCAACCACGTGACCTAAGTGTTGTCTAACTTGGTTAGATATATACATACATAACACTATATGAAAATAATAACCATTAATATTATAAAATAATAAATCGAAATTACTAGTTTTGACCTCTCTTCCTCTTAATTTACTATTACATAAGTTTTGACCTCTCTTCCTCTTAATTTACTATTACATAATATTTTACCTTAAATTATTTTTCATTTGTAATTTAACTTTTACTTTGATGCAACAGGGCTTACTTTGAATTCGGCCTTAATATTACACAATCTGCACAACTTTATGTCCAAATATTCATTTGAAATGTCGACTATACCCTTGTCAATATTCTCTAACCGTCGTCGTCCTCTTCTTATCTGTTGCGTTTTTTCTCAATTAAGCGGTTTCTCTTCCCGCCACAAATCCTTTCTTCTCATGCTCTGCTGCTCGCCGGAATCCGCTTCAGTGGAGGTAAGATGCTTCTCTGTTTAAGCTCTCAAAGTCTGAAATGGAATTTTTATTTATGATGAGTGATTAGAAGTTAGGATTGCAATTGTTAATTGAAATTGGGAGTTTTATTGGATATAATGATAGTGGTGATATGAGTTGCCCATACTCTTTCTTTTTCAGCGAATTTCTCATATTTATCAGCTGATGATCAATTGTCTTCGAGAAATCTGTACTCGTCGAACTATATGCTCTCAAGGTATGCCGAAATTGGGTTAATTGAAGCCTGCTAGAAAAGTGTTTGATAAAATGCTGTGTCTTACATTGAGGCTTTGAGGTTTTATAAGGTTTTGATAATTCACATACTTTTGCCGGCTTATTGACAATTTGTGTCAAATTGACGGAATTGGAGCTTACTCTTTGTGTTCTTCATTTTCGCGCATATCTTTTGATCCCAAGCTCCGTTTTCAGTTCTGTAAAGTGCGTTTTGTTCTAAACATCTTGATCTTTCTTAATTGATACAGATCTTGTGATTTGGTCCTGTATTTTGTGATTTATGATGATTTAAAGTCAGATCTGGAATCTTTTTCCCTGTTTTGTTACACTCTGTTTTCAAAAATTTTGCTTGGTATTTAGGAATATGAACTTCAGGGCAGCGGGGGTACAGGCATCTATGATTCGCATGGTAGTTGGGAAACAGTAGAGAAGGTGAGATATCTTATGGATGAGAAAGAGTGAGCAATTAGTTGGATAGAGATTGTAAATAAGTTGCATTCATTAACAGTTTCAGATGGAAGTAATATTGGCTTTGGATCAACTAGCTGGCCACATTTAAATACTTGTAGAAGGTAAATAAAGTCAGGGATAGGGTATAATTCACATACATTTGCAGGCTTATTGACTATTTGTGTCAAATTGAAGGAACTTGCAGCTTACTATTTAGGCTTATCCACAGGTTTTTGTTATTTCAAAATGCGTTATTCAGGCATCTATGACTCGCTTGGTAGTTGGGAACTGATAGAGAAGGTGAGACATCTTATGGATGAGAAAGACATAGAGAAAGTGCGAGCAATTAACTGGCTTTATATCAACTGACTGGCCAAATGGAAGATGAACTTTCATCACATACTTGTAGAAGGTAAAGACGGTTTTGGTACCATTGCTTTGACTATGATACATTTAACATTTTCCTTTTACTTGAATGGCATGCTTTCAAGGCCAGATTATCTGTTTCGTTTTGAATTTTATAGATTTGAATCTCTACAATGTTAAGCTAGAGATAAGAGATTTTAATCTGAAAATATTCAAATAGACTTTGACATGAATATCTTTTACAATTTTCGCAATTGATTCATCTTGTTATAGATCAACATGAATTGATTTTATGATGAATATATATTGGACATGAAATCTCTTCACATTTATTACCAAATCTTTTTTGAAGTTGTGATAATGAAATCATAATAGATGTTGTTCAGATGGACAGATGCAAGAGCTGTAAGTGCCATCACAACTTCTTATACCCATCCTATATATTGTCCTTTTCTTTCCGTGTTGGAATAGAAACTTATTAATAGATGAGATTTTACAAAAAAAAAATGTGTCAATGTGTCTTTGTTTTTTCATTTTATTTTTAGGAGAAAAGGAATATTCCTTTTCTCGATGCGAATTTGACACAATATAACAAATTCTTTTTCTATTTACACTTATCAAAAAAACGGAAAACATGATTCCCTTCTAAAATATTATATAGAATGAAGTGATACTCTGGGTTCAGAAATAGAGAATCCTTTTTTTCACTCTTTATTAGTTAATAATCCTGGTGATTGGATCTATATACTTATTCTGCGAGGAAATAAAATAGTTAAATGATTTTTCATCGAATGACTATTCATCTATTTATTTTAAAGGAAATAGCAGCAAGAAAGTTCTATGGAAAAATGGTGGTTCAATTCGATCTTATCCAATGTGGAATTAGGATACAGGTGTAGGCTAAGTAAATCAATGGATAGTTTCAGTCCTCTTGAAAATACCAGTCGAAGCGAAGACCCGATTCGAAATGATACAGATAAACACACCCATAGTTGTTTCTGATTCTGAATCCTCAATTTGCTCGGTGTCCTGCTTGGATGACTTTCTTCTGGATTGCTCTACTTCCGGATTAGTTAATGCCGCACAATGAGTAGTTTGTTCTTCTTCTGTTGGTCGCAGGTCACTTCCTACCCCGGTGATCCTTCAAAGATGACAAAGCAAAACCAGCACGACAATAAAAAAACAAGGAAGAAATTTGAGCCGATGGAAGAGAAGGTACTGTCATCCGGATTGTCCCAAGCGATCCCAATCTAGCCTGACCGCTAGGGGAAGAAGTCAAAGGGGCGTCACCCTCGGAGGGGTTGTGAATATCTGGCTCAGGCTCAATAGGAATGGGGTCCGTCTTCGGCCATCTAATTAGCTGCGAACGGTAAAAATCGTTATACCCCCCCCAACCCGCTTCGGAAAGGCGCTGGATAAACCATCAGAGGCCAATCACGCAAAGTCAGGTAAGTTATGAGGCTAAAAAATCCACTAGGGCACCTTAGAAGGGCTAGAATGCGGCCTAGGAGGAAGATGCCAACCCCGAATGCGCTCTTCTAGATACCACTCTAAAGAGAAGGGAGTCTCTATAATCAATCGGGTGTTCACAAACTCCCCAGCTAACCTTATGTCCTCCGGCTAGTGAAGAGCATGCCCCCAGGGCTGCGTCTTAATCTGAAAGAAAGAAAAGACCAAACAATGATCCAACGATTGTAGAAGATGTAGTAATTAAAGCAAATCATGGGAGCAATAGAGTATATATTCTCCGAGGATTGATTACGGAGATGAGCGGAAAGCACAGAACGAGACTCCATCTCCCAATCGCTCCAGTAATGTGACAGTCGAGGCAAAATAGATAGCTGCCATCTTGCACAAGCTTGGTCCGTGGGAGAATCCTATCTCAAAAAGCCAGATCTACGAAAAGTCAAAAGAAATCAGAATGCCAAAAATACAAACAAAAATGCTCATAAAGAAGAAAAGGAGTTAAGTCCTTATGTAGACAATTTGAAGTCAAGATTTAAACTTACCAATCATGTTCCTCGCACACTAATCGAGGGCCCAACGTGGCACGACCCCAGGCAAACTCGTCAAAGCGGGATGGATATATCTAAGTCGGAAGGATATGGAGATTCACAATCGAACCCCTAGTAGGAAATTATAACCACGATAAAGTAGCAGCCATAAAAGCCCTAACCTCACAGGCAGAAGTCAAGTGCCTCCTATCCCCGATAGTCCAGAAGGTCATGAGTTTCTCGCAAGAAACTCGCCCCAGCTTATCTCCGGAATAGCCAATCAAAGCCTTAATGGTCTCCACATTGACGTTGTGATAAGTAAAGCAACCGTTGAAGTGGATCACATTACCGTGAAAAGAAAGACCTGTGATGGCGCAGTAATCTAATGGAGTGATGGTATATTCCCCATAACGGAAGTGGAAAGTATGAATAGTGTCAGACCACCTGCTCAGGATGTGGGTAGAAGTGCCGACTGGGATATACGGATACTTGGGAGGTCTCAAGTACCTACAATTCCTCACCATCCTCCCCAAGGACGTCCCGTAAAAAATGGCCTTGGCGCCAGGATATAGCACCTTCTACCACTTATGAAAATGGGTAATATTGGCGCCCTCATGCTTGGTTACCTGAAATGATGGAGATTAAAAGTCCTAAAATGGAAAAAGGAGGGGATGGTGAGGACAATTCCACCATTCTGAGAAATGAGATGATCATAGTCGCAGGTCCTTTATAGGCAATAGGAGGGGAGGCTGAGGACAGTTCCAGTCTTTCGAGTGTTGGTATTGTGGGACTGAATGAAGCAAATCTAGCAGATTCTTAACAGACAAATCAGGTAATCATTCTTCCATCTATCTCTGCTGATAATGAAATTCCGACTGCTGATGCCGTGGAAATAAAGGACAACTTAGATGCAGACACTTAAAATGCATATAAGGATAATCAGGCTAACCCGGAACACAAAGTTCTAGAGGAGGTAGCTAGTCTGAGTTCCAAAGAGCACACTTCTGAAGTGGACTATAAGGATAAGGTTAGGTTGGAGGAACAGTTGGAAGAGGATAAGGAAGAAGAGAAAGATGACAAAGAAAAATCTGCTGAAACAAGTAAGGAAGAGTCATCCGGATCTGAGAATTTTGGAAGTAGTTCTGAGGAAAATTCCTCCTCTGAAGATACACCTAAGCAGCTAACTCCAAAGCATAATCCTACAAGAGCTGACAAGCTTACAACTACGTTGAAAATGATCCAAGAAATGGCAATGGAGAGGCATGAAGAGAGCCAAGTCAAAAGAACCTTTTAAAGTATATGCTCCCAGCTCAAATCAACGGAGAGCATCATTTGTAACGAATCCTTAGCTCCAGATTTGAAGTCTGAGTTGGCAGAAATTAAGGGATTAGTACAAAGCATTGAAAGAAGAGTGCAAGGATATCCCTCAACAGATCAAATTACAGAAGCTTCATTATCAAAGATTACTCCGGTGTTGAATCAAATAAATTCTAACATAGCGGGAGCAAATCGCAATGTTGATCAAGCCACCGCCAGAGCTAATAATAATTGTGCAACATTGATGGACTAAATCACCTCTGCCTCCACAGAAATCACAATTGAGCTCAAAGAATATCTTGACAGCAAGTTTGAAAACTTTGAAAAATTCATTTCTGGATCAGTCGTAGAAGGGGGAAAAAGGATTACTTCTATGCTCACAGAGCTTAATGAGGAGCATCAAGCTACATAAGAAATGCTCACTAATTTTCTTTATGAAGGCCTCCCCAAATTTCTGAAAAAGCAAATGGATGAATTCAGAGATGACTGTGGCAGCCGTTTATTCAGAACTAATGATTTCCTAAAAAATCTTCAAGAGGCTTTTCACAAGGATCCCACTATGCTCAATACAAGTATCCACAATGTCTGGAGGGATATCTACTAGGATATAGATCGTATAAAGTCAGGTATGGCTAATTTATCCATCTCCTCTTCCGAATCCTAATTTCCTACTCTGGACAGTCTTCTCATACCTATGGTCAACGATTTAGTCAAGCATATAGGCGACACTGGTTTCTTTGGCTATAAGTGTGGTCTAACTCTTCTTAAGTGCATGTTTCCATATTTTGATAAGGAAGACCAAGCTCATGCCTTGAAGATGATCCTTTCCATGACCAAATTCTAGCATGTTTCAATATTTGTAAATTACTCTTGATACTTAGTCATTTAGAGATTTGCTCCCCCATAATTCTAGCATCCTAACTCCCCTAATATTTTTGCATTCTAGCTTGTAAGTTTTTGAAGTACAATTATAAATTGTACTTAGAAGCGATTTTTTAGTAGAATATTTTCACTATATACTTCTGTTGTTAACAATAGTTAACCTCATGAAGTTTCGGATTACAGGTGCATAAATATATAAGTGAAAGATTACAGAACTAGCTATTACAGATTTTTACAATGGAAACTAGCTATTCTATAACTGATCTATTTTACTCTTCCATAGCATCGTCTTCCCCTTCTTTGCTTGTGCTCTTCTCCCTCTTATTATTTCCATCAGATTGGGGGTCAATAACCATACATTTTCTTTTGTCCCAACTCTTCTGCCATGCCTCTGAGTAGACGAAGTACTCAACATTCCCTTCCAAGCATTTTTTCGATATGGTTTCAACAGTAGATGGAAGGAGATGGAGCAGCTTGATTTCTTCTCTGAGGTGCTTGTAAGATTTGACCATATCCGGAATCATCTTTAGAGCATGCTTCTGGTATGCTTCCTCAAAATATGGGAAGAGTGCCTTGAGGAGTGTCAAGCTAGACTTATACCCAAAGAATCCTGTCCCCAGTTTATTGGACAAGGTTCTGATAGATGGGGAGGAGAAGGTTGTCCGGATTGGCAAGTGATTATCCGGATGATGCAGAAGGAGCATTAAGAGAAAGATTAGCCATACTTGACTTTATGAGCTCAATTTCCTCAATGATATCTCTCCAGACGTTGTGAAGGTTGGAGTTAAAAGTTGTCATATCCTTGTGAAATGCCTCCTTCAGATCCTTTATGTACTTATCTATTCAGGATGGATGACTTGCAAAATCCTCACTGATGTCATCTATATGGTTCTTCAAAAGTTTGGGCAGTCCTTCATCAAGGAAATTGCATAGCATTTCCTGAACAGATTCTTGTTCTTCATTTAACTCTATAAGCCTAGTTGTGACGCTTTTTTTGGCTTCAACTATTGCTCCGGGGATGAATTTTTCCAAGCTTTCAAACTAGTGATCAAGATGCTCTTTTAGCTCAGTTGCTAGATCAGTGGAGGATGAGGTGATCTGACCCATGAGTGTTGCATAATTGTTGTCAGCTCCGGTGAGTGCTTGATCTGCAGAGTGATTTGCTTCTGTAATATTAGAATGTAGCTATTCTAGCATCAGAGTGATTTTTGAAAGGGAAGCTTCTGCAATTAAGTTAGCGGAGGGGAATCCTTCTATCTTCTTTTTAATTGTCTGCACTAACTCCTTTATTTCTCCTAATTCGGCTTTAAGATCTGAAGTTAATGATTTGTCTTCCACAAGATTCTTCACGGATTTAAGCTGATCACAGATACTTTGGAGACACCTTTTTATGTAGCTCTCTTAATGCCTTTCAACTTAAACTTCTTGTATTAGTTTGAGTACAGTGGTTATCTTGTCAACTCTGCCAGGATTTATCTTGAAAGTTGACTGTTTAGGAGTGCTTTCAGATGATGAAGTCTCTTCTGGCCTAGAGCTGCTTCCGGATTCCCCAGATTTAGAAGATTCAAATTCACTTGACTCATCCTGCCTCTGTTCCTCCAACCATTCCTCTAGAGGAGCCTCGCTCTTAGAGTCCACTTCAGAAGTGTGCTCATTGAGTCCTAGACTTACTCCCTCCTTCGAAGCTTTGTCCTCCGGGATAGACTTGTTATCCTTAGATGCAGTTTGGATTTCTACACCTATGTAGTCCTCAATGGTATTACCAGATAACACAATAGCATCATTTGAGATGGTGATTACCTCGTTTGACTGTTGAATTTCATTATGCTCTATTTCGATTTGCTCCTTAACTTTAGTATCCAAAAGACTGGAATTGTCCAGTCTCTCCTCCAATCGCCTTTACAAGACTTATAACTTCCACCACTTCTTCATTTCCTGGAATGGTGGCATTGTCTTCACCATGCCCTCCTTATGCCTCTTCGGGTCTTTCTAACTCTACTACTTCAACTACTACAGACAATAAGTTATCCAAAAGGGGCTCAGTTCTGGCTTTGAATAGGAATAAAGCTTCCTTCAGATACTCATTTTCGTATAGAAGTACAAGGTCTGTGAAAGCAATTAGGATTGATGGAGTTTCAGTAGTGCATATTCCGGAAGAGCCTCTGGGTCCCTCTTTAGTTAACTAATTGGCTTTTATATTGTCTTTGACTGCATCCGCCATCTTGTTAAATTGAGGAACCTCCAGATTCATATTGTCTCGAAGGATGGGCTTTCTAGCTACCGCTATCTCCTTCCCCTTACTTAAATATGCAGTGTCTGTGCTTTTGGGACTTGGCTCCCTGATGGTGATTCCCATAACTTTTCTTTTCACAGATAACTTTGCTTTTCTTGCCTTTAGTGCCTCATCAAAATTGGATCCTTTTCGGATGAACTACTTCTTTGGGACATGACCCGCATCCCTAGTCTCCTGGCTATTGGAATCATCCTCCTACTTTAGGATTTCCTCCACTATTCTCTTTCCCCCCTTCTTCCAGCCCTTCCTAATAGCAGCACCTACTGCTATCTTCTCAGTTGCTTCCAATTGGCAGACATGCTTTTTTGTAGTAGCTTTGATCAGCCTGCCTCATTTCTTAGGCTTGTCTAGTGTAGTTTTTAACAGCTGAGTTATGTTCATTGCATCCTCATCCTTTTCCTCTATTAAACGCTTGACGTTGATTTTGCGCCGTGCTGTTGGCTTTGTGGTTCTAGCCTTCTTTGGCTCCGGAGCAATTTCATTGCTTCCGGCTTTTTGAACTTTACTTTTTTCTTTCTTTTCCTCCCTCTGTCTTATGGCTTTTGCTTTATCCCATGTCTCTCCAAAATCAGCTTTTTGAAGTTCTTTTCTAGAATTTCCTATTCTTGAATGGACTTAGCTCCAGATAGACTAACTCAATTTTCTAGAAGAGTTTTTATAATGAGAGCTTTGTGGGAGTTTCTATATTGCCTCATGAAGTGTATGATCAAGACTGGCATGTCCATAACTTTGCTTTCCACCCAATGTTGCAAGACACAATGTTGAAAGGAGGATGCAGTGGTTATAGAGCCTTTCCAGATCAATATGAATTTTGCCAGGATGTGTTGGAATATTCTAGGAGTTTCTCGCTAGTTGGTGCAGAATTTGTCTCCAAAGTAGCAAATTAGGAGCCACATCCTGGGATGATACTTGACTAGGAGCTCTTCTCTATCATTTCAAAGTAGAACCCGATCATTCTTCATTTGGAGATGCGTTACAAAGAACTGCAGCATTATAGTGATTACTTTTCCTTGGACTTTGGTCCAAAGGGCATCATAATAGGAGTGGATCATTAAGTTATAATAGAACTCTTTGACTAGGTCCGAATAGGTGGGGTAGTTGATCTTCAGATAGTCTTCAAGGTGTTGATCCTTTAAGAGCTGGGAATAGGGTTGAGTATTGAATAAGAATTCATCTCCCAAATAATCTGATGGGATCACTGAGTCAGAACTTTTGAGGTTTAGAGGAGTAAAGTCTTCATCTTTAAGATTAGATTCTTTGAAGATGTATCATGGAGGAGGAGGAGTGGTTTGATTAGATGCCATTTGAGGATTATGAAAAGAAATTGGGAATTTAGGTTTTCTGGAATAAAATTTGCAGAGTAACATTAAGATTGTTGCTCGCGTAAGGATGAAGAGGTATTTTGGGGGGGAGGGGGGGGGGGTTTATAGAATTCCCAAGGTGAGGGTAAAATGGTAATCCAGAATCTATTAAAGTTAACTGGATCAGTGAGGTGGTAGTTAACTTTAAGGAGAGAGGTAAATGGCGTTTAAACCGGAGAAGTGGAACAGTTTAATTTTTAAGACAGTTGTAAGTTTTACCGCGAGTGTGATTCCCAATAAACGTTTAAAATTCAAAATGTGTACAGTTATTTTTTCGCACCTTTACTTCCATTTGTCACTTCTATCTGCTGAGCTAGCAATATTCCCTCTGGATCCAGAGTTAATTTTACTTCCACTTACTTCTGGATTCCTTGACTTGTAGAAAACCAAGTTAACTTTAAAATGTCTTCCAAATTCATCTTCAAATTGGATTAGAGATTCCGGTTGACTCTCTTGGCTTGTTGAATTGATCTTTACTTAATGTCTTAGTAAAGAGGACTTCCCTTTGGTCATTTGTTGGAATGTAGATTAATGCAACATCTTTCTTCATTACATGATCATGGAGGAAATGGTGTTTGATGTTGACATGCTTCATCCTGCTATGTAGCACTGGATTCTTTGACACATCAATTACACTTTTATTGTCACACATAATATCCAAACATCCGGATTGAACTCCATAGTCTTCCAACTATTGTTTAATCAATAAAAGTTAAGCAACACAGCTTCCAGCTGCCATATATTCTTCTTCTATAGTTGATAAGGCAACTGAAGTTTGCTTTTTGCAATATCATGATACCAAGCAATCTCCAAGAAAGTGGCAGCCTCCAGATGTACTCTTTCTTTCAAGAGTGTCTCTACCATAATCTGTTGGAAAACAATGATCTGGAATCTCAATTAAAGTGAAATATCTGGATTAGGTTTGAAAGAAACCAAAACTTAAACAAAGTATCTCCTAAACCAAATGGAAGCATCCTGTCAAAATCTAGCTACAAAGACATTCATTGAAAACTACATATACCTAAGCATACATTGGAATCATAAGGATGAAGTTTGGAAAGGAAACAAACTATAAACCTTCAAGATGAGCATCCAGAAGAAATAATTATACAAGCATCTGGAAGAAGATAGATCCGGAGACACTGAGTCTGAAAGTATCCGGAAGACTCAAATGTCAAGACAAATGGGAAAAGTTACAAAGATAACTTTTCACTCCACCTTTTGGTCTACAAAGTCAAAGATCCTTTCCCCATGAACAAAGACAAAAGTGATAGGTTGCATTTTTCAGAAAAAGGACAAAGGACTGACACCGGATAGAGAAAAGGTAACAACCTTTTTAACCTAGACCAATAAGGAGGCGCGTGGAGCTCTCACCAAAAAGTTTCTGATATAAAAGTTGGGGTGACACTAAAATACAAAGAAAACAATCACTGACATGTTTTCAGCCTTAATCCCAAGGATTCAAATGGGTCAAATTATTGTCTAACGGATTGATCAACGGCTCCAAAAGCGCCACATCTTACCTGATCAACGGTAAAGATAAATTATAGCCTACAAACCCACAACGGCTACATTTATGATGGAAGCGTATAAAAGGGAAATTGCATAAGTTGAGAAGGTGCTGGTTGATTTCATAAGAGCATATTGCAAGAAAACAATCAGATTCACAAATCCCTCCAAGAATAAAATCTTTTAAAATCAGTTTGTAAGGATTCCTAAGTGAGCTATAAACTTAAGGAAATCCAAAACCAAAATCTTTGTTGTAAATTAAAGTGGAAAAGATCTCCTACTTGGGTGAGTAGTGAGATTGGGATATAGCTTAAAGTAGGTGCTTTGAGTGGGATCTCTTTGTAGGACTCAACTTAGATTCGGGGTAAAAGTCTAACTGGTATATCCTGCTAAAGACTAAAGGACTCAGCTAGGAGTTGGTGCTTCTAGTGGTATATCCTACAACCGAAAGGGCTTACCATCCGAAGACAATCTGTAAGGCTTGATTCCTGCCAGTTGGAAAGGAATCCACCAGTGGATAAGCTTGGAGGTAGGAAACTCTGGGGACTGGACCTAGGCAGGGCCGAACCAGTATAAATCACTATGTTTGATTTTCTTACCTTTTATTTACTACATTATATTGTTATATTTGCATCATCTGGATCCATCCACCGGATCATAATCAAACATGCTACACTTAAACTTCTTAAAGTCTATCACTTCCGTAAAAAAGGGTCATTCATCCCCCCTCCGACCAAACTTAGACTTTCACAGATACCAACAAGTGGTATCAGAGCAAGTGCTCAAACTAGAGACCTAACCATCTCGAGCTAAATATCCACATATTTTGATCTAAGAATCAAAATGAGTTTCCGAAACTCATAGCTTCTTCCGGAGGGTATGTCTATTATCCGTCCTCCACTCTTCACTGGTGAACACTACACGTTCTGGAAAAATCGGATTAAGAATTTTATTCAAGCGCAAAGCATGATGGCATGGATGGCCATTAAAGATGGCCCATATGAGCCTACGCATTAGGTAGATGGTTTAACCACCCGCAAGCCCTCAAGCTTATGGCATGAGAATGATTATAAAAGATTGCGTGAAAATGCAAATACTATTAACATGCTTCATTGTGGTCTTAGTGCAGCTGAATTCAACAGAATATCGAGATGTGAGACTGCACATAAGATTTGGCAGAAAACTCGAAGTGACCTATGAGGGAACAAACAAAGTCAAAGAAGCCAAAATAGATCTACTTCAGCAAAAGCTTGAAACTTTCAAGATGGAACCTAAGGAGTCCATCAACATCATGAACACTAGCTATACAAATCTAGTGAAAGAAATGAAGAGGCTGGGAAAGGAAATATTAGAAGTAGATATGGTCAAGAAGTTACTTCGGAGTCTCACCAAGGAATATGATAACAAGAAGACTGCCATTGAGGAAGCTTATGACTTGAATTTCTGTAGTTATGATGAGCTTATTGGTAATCTCTTGACTCAAGAATTATCCTTGGAGAGATATAACTAACAAGAAAAGAAGCCTGAAGAGAAAAATGAAGCTATTGCACTCTAGGCAGAATCCACCGGATCAGCTTCATCCAGAGAGGAAGAGCAAGTCAATGAATCTGTAAGTGCCAAGGAGCAACTAGCCCTACTAACTAGACAGCTTAATAGATTCCTACAAAAGAAAGAAAGAAGGAGGTCTAGAAGATATGAATCCCGTAGACAAAGGGAAGGCACATCCAGAAGAGACAGGCCTAGAAAGAATCTAGAAGAAAAGAAGGATCCGGAAAAAGAAGCTGCCTATTTTGAATGTGGGGACAAGGGCCATTTCAGAACCAAATGCCCTATAAGCTTAAAAGAACCAAGAAGTACAAGAAGAAGGCAATGGTGGCCACCTGGAGCAACAGTGAGGAAAGTAGCAGCTCACCCTCAATAGAAGAAGAAGAGACTGCCAACTGTGCATTCATGGCACTGACTGATCCAGAAGCCGAGCAATCCGGAAAGAATGTCTCTAAGTAAGATACAATTCAAATCGAAGAATCAGAATCAGAAACAGCAAATACTGAGGTAAATTCTTATTCTAATTCTGCTTTTAACTTTAACCTTGCTAGAGCTTTAGTTATTATGATCAAGAGTGTGAAGAAGAACGCAAAACCGATCAAATCCTTGAGAAGCCAAGTGATAAAGCTTGCTAAAGATGGTGAAGCATTGGCACAAGATGTCTATTTTTGATAAGAACCACCAAGCACATTGATGTGGTTGAAGAAAACTTCCTGAAAAATCAAGTGCAGATGTTGAGTGCTAACTTGATGGGGCTAGATAGGGAGCTAACCCTAATAAAGGAAGCATCCGAAAGGAGATCAAATCCTTTTCAACTAAGAAGGAACCTAAGGCAGAAAACACAAGGAAATCAGTATCAAACTGCGAAAGGAAATCCAAACTCTTCCAATCAAAAAGTAAAGGAGGTTAGCAGGTATTCACAAGCCCAAAGATATACTACTGCACAAAAAGGAAAAGCCAAGGCAGTATACAATTAGCAATCTAGCAAACAAAGAAGGAATTATACAGCAGAAGTTGGACCTCCAGCCAACTTCTGGATACACACTAGATCATTTACAAGTGTACAAGAAGCTGGATACAAAGGGAACTATAGGCAGGAGGATCTCAAAAAGATAGAAAAGAAGCAGGAGCAGAAAAGACCTATCTCAAGGTGTAGGTTTCGTGGGAAAAACAATCATATTACTAAATTATGTAGATTAAAAAATGGTTATTATGATGTTAATCCTTGGCCTGAGATGGTTAATAACCCGAGAGGACCCACATCTGATTGGGTATCCAAACCAACTTGATTTATTTTGCAGGTATGCCTTAGATCCACAGTAGATCAACACATTTGGTACATTGATAGTGGATGCTCAAGGCACATTATAGGTGATGAGAAGGCCTTCATCACATTGACCCAGAGTAAGGGAGGCAAAGTAAGCTTTGGAGATAATAAAAAAGGATAGATAATTGGACATGGAACCATTCGATCTGAATTAAAAATAGAAGATGTCTCACTGGTTGATGGACTAAAGTTCAACTTACTAAGTATAGCCCAACTCTGTGACAAAGGAAGAAAGGTCACATTTGATTCCGAATGCTGCTTATTCTATGATAGTAAGTCTAATCAACTCATTCTTTATGCACCTAGAATAAATAATGTCTACTCTATTAACATTAAAAATCAGAAAAAGAATATCTGCTTGGTGTCTAAAGAAGAATAATCATGGCTATAGCACCAGAGGTTGGGACATGTTAGCTTGAACCTCCTATCCAAACGAGACAAAAAGAAATTGGTAGTGGGTTTGCCTAAGGTTGCTTTTGATAAGGATCATCTATGCACTGCATGTCAATTAGGTAAATAGCATAAGAAAAGTTTCCCTTTCAATCTCCTACATGCCTTCTAAAAGAGTACTTGAGCTCTTGCATATTGATCTCTTTTCTCCAATCAAAGCATTGAGTTTAGGTAGTAGAGAATACACCATGGTAATTATGGATGATTATTCTCAATATACCTAGGTTCTCTTGCTAGCAAGCAAAGACGAAGCCTTTGACCAATTCTCCAAAACATTCATCCACATAGAAATAGAACATGGCATAAGCATTGCACGCATCCGGAGTGATAATGGTGGTGAGTTCAAAAATAAGCATTTTACTAAATTTTGAGACTCCAAGGGCATTAAACATAACTTCTCTGCCCTCATACTCCTCAACATAATGGAGTTGTTGAGAGAAAGAATAGGACCATAGTTGAGATGGCTAGAATAATCCTAAGTGAGAATTGTTTGCCAAAATATTTCTATGGAGAGGCCGTAAACACGACATGTTATATCTTAAATAGAGCTCTCATTAGAAAGACCTTAAAAAAGAGCCCCTATGAAATCTGGAAGGGAAGAAAACCCAAAATTGGGTACTTCAAAGCATTTGGATGTTAGTGCTACATCCTAAATGATAGAGAGCAACTAGGAAAATTTGATCCTAAGTCTGATGAAGCAATTTTCCTTTGCTACTCAACACATAGCAAGGCTTATAGTGTCTTTAAAAAACGAACCCAAATAGTGGTAGAGTCTATACATGTAGATTATGATGAGACTAACCATGCATGCAAGAAAAGCTTCACTTCAGAAGATCTTGTTCTAGAAGCTGAAAACTCTAGAGAAAAGAAGGAAATCCAAGTTCCTGATTCCTTCCAAGTCAAGGAGTATGAAGAAGAGGATGAAGGAATATCTTTTAATCCAGAAGTATAGTAAGTTAATCTCAATCCACATGAGATAAACTTCAATGATGACCAAGGAAACCAAGATGAGGCAAGAGTAGAGCGAGTCCCTATTCAACATGAAGGCTTACAAAGGGAAATCCGGAGTCATAGAAATCATCCCGTAGAAGCTATTTTGGATGACGTCCAAAATCCAACCAGAGTCAGAGGATAACTCAACAGGATGATGAGCCATGCTTCTTTTGTCTCTCTTATTGAACCAAAGAAATTTCAAGATGTTGAAGGAGATGAAAGCTAGATCAGGGCAATGCAAGAAGAGCTAGATCAATTCACCAGGAATGATGTATGGGATCTAGTGGCACCTCCAAGGGGAAAGTCAATCATTGGCACCAAATGGTTATTCTGTAACAAGCTAGATGAATCCGAAGTTATTTTAAGGAACAAAGCAAGATTGGTTGCCCAAGGCTACAACCAACATGAAGGGATTGACTTTGAAGAAACATTTTCTGTAGTAGCAAGATTGGAGACAATCCGAATTCTATGTGCTTTTGCATCATTTATGGGATTCACATTAATTCAAATGGATGTCAAGAGTGCATTTCTCAATGGGATTATCCAGGAAGAAGTCTTTGTAAAGCAACCACCTGGTTTTGAAAACTCAAAGCATTCGGATCATGTCTACAAGTTAAAGAAGGCCCTCTATGGATTGAAGCGAGCACAAAGAGCCTGGTATGAGAGACTCACCACATTTCTCATATCCAAGGGATATATCCAGGGGAAAGCAAATCCAACTCTTTTCATCAAGAAAAAGAAGAATGATATTATTCTAGTCCAAACCTATATGGATGATATCATATTTGGAGCAATTGATGAAAAGATGTGTGAAGAATTTAGCTCTTAAATGCAAAAGGAATTTGAGATGTCCATGATGGGAGAACTTAATTTCTTCCTTGGTTTACAAATCAAGCAAAGTCCGGATAGAATTTTCATTAACCTGTCAAAGTACACCAAGGAGATCTTGAAGAAGTTTGAAATAGACAAGAGCAAACCTCTGTCCACTCCAATGGGTTCAAATACAGTTCTATCCAAGGATTGTGAAGGAGAAGATGTTGATCAGAAGCTCTATAGAGAGATTATTGGTTCACTTCTATATTGATAGCTAGCAGACCAGACATATACTATGCAGTCTGATACTATGCAAGGTATCAAGCCAATCCTAAGGATTCTCATCTTAAAGAAGTAAAGAGAATTCTTAGATACCTCTCAGGGACCAATGAAGTTGGTTTATGGTATCCTAGTAATGGAGATTTCACACTCCAAGGCTACGCTGATGTAGATTTTGGCAGAGATACTCTTGGGAGAAAGAGTACATCGGGAGGATGCCATTTCCTTGGAGATTGCTTGGTATCATGGTATAGTAAGAAGCAAACTTCAGTTGCTATATCAACCACCGAAGCAAAATATATGGCAGCTAGAAGTTGTATAGCTCAACTTCTTTGGATCAAGAAACAACTAGAAGATTATGGAGTTCAATCCGGATGTATGGATGTTATGTGTGACAATAAAAGTGCCATTGATATGTCAAAGAATCTAGTACTCCATAGCAGGATGAAGCATGTCAACATCAGGCATCATTTCATCCAGGATCATACGATGAAAAAGGATGTTGCTTTGGTATGCATTCCAACCAATGAGCAAAGATCAAACATCTTTACTAAGCCAATAAGTAAAGATCAATTTGGCAAGCTAAGGGAATCAATTGGTATGTCTAATCCAATTTGAAGGGAATCCGGAAGACAGTCCAAAATTAATTTGGATCCTTGGCAAGATAATAAATCCGGAAGAGAGTAAGCATTGAATAAAAATCTATTGCGGATGGAATATTGGTATGTCAGCAGACAAGACGGGACACTTGGCAGTAAAGGCGCTAAAAAGTAACTGTTCCCTTTTGAATTTCAAACGTTTATTGGGTGTTACACGTGCAGTAAATTCAACAGTTGGTTTTCAAAATATATCATTCCCATTCTCCGATTAAACTAAATTTACCTCTCTGTTAAAATTCCCACTGCCATGTCATCAATCCAGTAAAATTAACGGCATCCGGATTACCACAATACCCTCACCTTGAAAAATCTATATAAACACTTAAAATTTCTTCTTCTTCCTCACGTGAGCAACTTATCTACTGTTACTCCGCTCAAATCAAATCACAAACCCTAAATTCTTTCATACTCTTCCAACAATGGCTGCTAACATGACAAGTGAGTTACCCTAAATACTACTTACCAAAAATATCTTAACAGATCTAATATGCAAGATAAAGATTTCAAACCCCTCAAACTGAAAACCAATGACTCCGTTATCCCCATTGACTTTTTAGGAGATAACTTCCTTTTTGAAACTGACCCCTACTCAAAATTCATTGATGATCAACACTTGACTGATTTCCTTAAGATCAAATACCCAACTTACCCGGATTTGGTTAAGGAGTTTTATTACAATCTCAAAGCCCACTCCTTCCACGACGCTTTAAGAACTCAAGTCCAGGGCAAGGTGATTACGATTACCCTAAAATTTTTTGAAAAATTCCTAAACATGAAGAATGATGGGGTCCAGCTGAGAATCAATGGAGAAGAGCAGAAAGTCAAGTACACTTCCAAGATGTGGCTGCATCCCGACTATTTTGGGGATAAATGTTTAAAATACTTCCCAGAAGTACCAAGATACCTCCAACACGCACTTCCAAAATTGGTGCTTATCTAGAAGGGCTCTCTCACCATAGTGTCATCCTTCTAGCACTGTATCATACAACATTGGGTGGAGAGTAGAGTAGTTAATATGCCGGTACTAATCATCCACTACCTGAGGGAGCACAGGAATTCTTATGGCGCCCTCATCACCCAAGTCTTAATTATAAATGGAGTGAACTTAATCGGATTCTAGGCAGTGAACAGTAAAGAAATCCTGTAAAAGAACTTCAGAAAGCTGAGTTTTTGGGAGACTTGGAATGAGGAAAAGGCCAAGAAGCTATGGGATGATAAGAAGGCAAGGGCTAGAAAAGCTGTGGGTCTGGTGGGAGCGGCTTTGGTTCCTAAGAAAGTAAGAACCAATAAACCAAAGGAACAAAAGGAACTTGCCTTGGTCCTGGCTGGGGAAGTTAATGAGGATGCTCTATCCTTAACCCAACTAATGGCCAAATCTCCAGCCAAAAAGCATATAGGAAGGTTGATTAAAATTATAGATAAACTAAAGAGATACGTATGTGAGCCGGAAGCAAAAGAAAGCACTGCAGAGGCTGCTCCTGCAATAAGAGAAGGGTACAAAAAGGGATAGAAAAGAAGCATAAGAGATATGCTAACAGAGGAGCATGAGTCTGATAGTGAGGAGACACGAGATGGAGAACTAGCCCCTAAAAAGCAGCTTCGGAAGAGGGGATTGACATTTATAGAAGCTTTAAAGGCAGAGAAGGCAAGAGCTAAACTCCATATCTGGAAACCTGCATTCAGTATAACCATAAGGGAACCGACCCCCAAGGCAACCACTTCTGTTGAATCTAGAAAAAGTAAGGAGATTGTGCCATTGACTAAAAAGCCAATACCTAACGACAATATCTTCCCAGAAGATCCCTAATTTGCTGAGATGATGCCAGCTGTTAAAGACCATTAGGAAATAAATCTTCTGACAAAGGAGGGACCTAGAGGCTCATCCGGTACAACAACATCAAATCCTGCAAAAGAACTTTAGGAAGCTGAGTTTTGGGGAGACTTGGAATGAGGAAAAGGCCAAGAAGCTATGGGATTATATGAAGGCAAGGGTTAGAAAAGCTGTGGGTCTAGTGGAAGCAGCTTCGATTCCTAAGAAAGCAGGAACCAATAAACCAAAGTTACAGAAGGAATTGGCCTTAGTTCTGCCTGGGGAAGTTAATAAGGATGCTCTATCCTTAACCCAACTAATTGCCAAATCTCCAGCCAAAAATCAAAAAGGAAGGCTGATTAAAATTGTAGATAAACTGAAGAGACCGGTATGTGAGCATAAAGCAAAAGAAAGCATTGCAGTGGCTGCTGCTGCAATAAGAGAAGGGTACAAAAAGGGACAAAAAAGAAGCATAAGAGATATGCTAATAGAGGAGCATGAGTGTGATAGTGAGGAGACACGAGATGGGGAACCCGCCCCCAGAAAGTAGCTTCGGAAGAGGGGATTGACATTTACAGAAGCTTTATAGGCAGAGAATGCAAGAGCCAAACTCCATATCCGGAAACCTACATCCAGTATAACCATAAGGGAACCAACCTCCAAGGCAACCACTTCTGATGAATCCGAAAAAGGGAAAGAGATTGTGCCTTTGACTAAAAAGCCAATACCTGACGATAATATAATCCCGGAAGATCCCCAATTGGCTGAGATGATGTCGGCTGTTACAGACAATTAGAAAATAAATCTTCTGACAAAGGAGGGACCCGAAGGCTCATTCGGTGCAACAACATAAAAAAGCCCACTAGTTCTTACTTCATCAAAGGATTTGGGGCTTCACAAGAAGCAAATTACCAGGAACAGGATTTATTGCATTTCCAAGCTAGAACCGGACCTCTTCCTAAAAACTTGCTTGATGTGAACCCTGAACTGGTAGAGCTGGAAAGTCCTGAAAAGGCTGTTGGAGGGAATGGTGAGGATAATTCCACCATTTCAGGACAAGAGATGATTATTGTTGCAAGTTCTTTACAGGTAATAGAAGGGATGACTGAGGACATTACCAGTCATCCGGCGTTTGTGGAGATTGAGGAAGAAAGTTTAGAAGCAACTGATCTAAACAAAACACCATCTACTAAGGTAACCCCCAACTCAGTATTACTTGATATTAATGCTGACATCACTGCTAGTGTTGAAATAGAAGTTGAACATAGGGACAACTTAGATGCACACTCTCCAATTGCATCTCAGGATCAGGAGTCTAACCTAAAACATAAAGTTTCGGAGGAGGGACTCAGTTTGAGATCCAATGAGAACACTCCTAGAGTGGACTCGAAGGCCGAGGCTAGTCCGGAGGATCAGTTGGAAGAAGAGAGGAAAGAAGATGAAGAAGAATCAGTTGAGGTAGGAACATTCAGATCTGATGAGATCAGAAGCAGCTCTGAATCCGAAACTACTCTTGCAAGCCCAATCAACACACCTGCTACAAATGCAAGTCTAACACGAGCTAAAAAGATTTCCATAGCACTCAAAATTCTCCAAGAGGCTACTTATGAAGAACAAGAGGAGATCTACATCAAACAAAGCCTCCGGAACATTTGTAAACATTTGAGGCTGTGGAAAAAGTACTTCTTGAGGAATTTCAACCCCTAGACTTTAAGAGGGAAATCGAGGTGATAAAGGGGGATGTTAGGAAGATAACAGAGAAAGTGGAGGACTTTCCCACTACTGATCTAGTAGTAGAAGTCTCCCTTGCAAAGGTCAAACAAATCCTTGAGCAAGTAAATACAAGCATCGCTGGAGCCAGCAAATTAGACCAATACAGTGGCCACAAACAACTGTGCTACTATCTTGGACAAAGTCACATCCTCTTCCACTGTTCTGTTAATAGAAATAAAAGAGTAAATTAACACCAAGTTTTGAAGCTTGCTAAAATTCATTCTGGGGGTTGTTACCAAAAGTGAAAGAGACATTGCTTTTGCACTTAATCTACAAAATGAAGAGCATTAAGCTATACAAGAAATCCTTACACATTTCCTTGATGAGGATCTTTCAGAACTCCTAAAGAAGTAGGTGGATGACATAAGTGATGATAATGGACATCATTCCTCCGAAACTAATGACTTAATAGAAGCTCTCAAAGAGTCTTTCCACAAGGATCTCACTACACTCAACTCTAGTATCCACAATGTCCGGAGAGATATATGCAACGATATTGAAGCCTTAAAGTCAGGTATGGCTAATCTTTCACTCTCCTCATCTGAATCTTCCTCCTCCACCCAAGACTACATTGTCATCCTAATGGTCAATGATCTAGTCAAACACATAGGCGACACTGGATTTTTTGGGTACAAGTGCATGTTGACTCTTCTCAAATGTATGTTTTCGTATTTTGATAAAGAAGATCAAGCCCATGCACTTCGAATGATTCCAGACATAACAAAGTCCTATAAAGAGCTCCAGGCATTTTTTAAGCCTTATCAACTCCTTCCAGCCACTGTTGAGACCATCTTTGAAAAGCGCTCACAAGGGAATGTAGATTACTCCATCTACTCAGAAGCATCGTAGAAGAGCTGGGATAATCAATCATATATGCTGATAGACCCCTAATCCAATGTAACCAATAAGGGGGAGAAGAGCACAACAAGCAAAGGAGGAGATGATATGGAAATAGATAAGTAAATGTGTAGTTAGCTTTTGATCTCATGTAAAAATCTTGTAATAGCTAGCTTTGACAATTTTCACTTATATGTACTCTATAACTATAATTCGGAACTTCATTGATGTTAAAAATTGTTAACAGCAGAAGTATATGTATAGTGAAACACATTTACATAAAAATGCTTCTAAGTACAATAGGTAGTTGTACTTCAAAAATATAGAAGCCAAGAATGCAAAAATATTAGGGGAGCAGAATGCTTAGATTATGGGGGAATAAAATTTGTAAATGACTAAGTATCAAGAATGACACTTAGCTCATATAGTCTCCATCCTTATGCGTAGTTGTCTTAGGTTTTTGTTTCCATCAAATGGGAGAGATTGTTGAAAAACAATGATCTAGAATATTAATTAAAGTAAAATATCTGAATCAAGTTTGAAAGAAACAAAAACTTAAACAAAGTATCTCCTAAATCCAAATGGAAGCATCCGGTCAAGATCCAGCTACAAAGACATTCATTGAAAACTACATATACCAAAGCATACATTGGAATCAAACGCATAAAGTTTAGAAAGGAAACAAACTTTAAATCTTCAAGATCAACATCCGGAAGAACTGATTGCACAAGCATCAGGAAGAAGACAGATCCGGAGACACTGAGTCTGAAAGTATCTAGAAGACTCAAACGTTAAGACAAATGGGAAAAGTTTTAAAGATAACTTTTCCCTCCACCTTTTGGTCTACAAAGTCAAAGATCCTTTCCCTATGAATAAAGATAAAAGTGACAGCTTGCATTTTTCAGAAAAAGGACAAAGAACTGACATCGGACAGAGAAAAGGTAACAACCTTTTTCACCTAGACCAATGAGGCGCGTAGAGCTCGCACCAAATAGTGACACTAAAATACAAAGAAAACAATCACTGACATCTTTGCAGCCTCAATCCCAAGGATTCAAATGGGTTAAATTACTGTCTAACAGATTAATCAATGGCTCCGGAAGCACTACATCTTACCTGATCAACGGTGAAGATAAATTACAGCCTACGAATACACAACGGCTACATTTATAATGGAAGCCTATAAAAGGGAAGCTTCATTAGTAGAGAAGTTGCTGGTTGATTTCATATGAGCATATAACAAGAGAACTTGTAAGAAAACAATCAGATTCACTAATCCCTCCGAGAACAAAATCTTTCAAAATCTATTTGTAAGGATTCCTAAGTGAGCTATAAACTTAAGGAAATCCAAAACCAAAATCTTTGTTATAAACAAAAGTGGAAAAGATCTCCTACTTCGGAGAGTAGTGAGATTAGGATATAGCTTGAAGTAGGTGCTTTAAGTGGGATCTCCCTGTAGGACTCAGCTTAGATTCAGGGTAGAAGTCTAAGGGGTATATCCTGCTACAGACTAAAGGACTCAGCTAGGAGTTGGTGCTTCTAGTGGTATATCCTACATCCGGAAGGGGTTACCAACCAGAGATAATCTGTAAGGCTTGATTCTTGCCAGTTGGGAAGGAATCCACTAGTGGATAAGCTTAGAGAAAGAAACTCTGGGGACTAGACATAGGTGAGGCCAAACCAGTATAAATCACTGTATTTCATTTTCTTACCTTTAATTTACTGCATTATATTATTGTATTTGCATCATCTGGATCCATCCATCGGATCATAATCAAACACACTACGCTTAGACTTCTTAAAGTCTATCAATTTAGAAAAAAAGGGTCATTCACCCCCCTCTGACCAAACTTAGACTCTCACAGGGACCAACATAATCTGCATATGTGAAGCTTTGGAGTGTGAAGTCTCCATTACTAGGATACCTGTGAGCATTGGATTTTAATGATCCTTCTCATGAAATGATGATGAGAGCTATATAATGCATTCTTCTACAGGTGTTATCCATCATAGGTGTTCCTACTATTGCAGAGTTGAGTTTGGCTATAGTTTAGAGACTTAGTCTGCCCTTAAGGACCCGTACGAGTGCTACTTAGTGGTACGGATCCACTAGCGGACTCGTACGGGTCATATCCTTCCATGCGCTTGGAGGGGTACTATAAGGTGTCGATGATGTGTGGACTCCCTTGGCACCTGTGTGAGAGGTGGGGCCCACTGGGGGTTGGTTGGATTTAGGCGTGATAAAACATTTTTAGTTTGCACAATAAGCCAATTTTAATGAATAAAAGTTTCGTGACCCAAATCTCAATACAAATGATAGAGTCGCCACCCAAGTTGTCTACTTAGGAAAGAGTGTTGGTACTGTTCCCTCTGGGCGGGAGACTCATACCTATTGGATCAGAGATTCGGGTATCGGATGAGTCACTTATTTCACATTTAGTTGATTCAAAATTATATTCACCGCGTAAAACCGTTTTTGTTTTCATCATTTGGGGAATTATCACAGAAATCCTATTTTTCTACACTCTTTCACACTCGTTACATGCGTTTACAGATTACAATAAAGCACAAGCAATAAATGGGGGGATAAAAATTACAACGGGGGAAAATGGGAGAAATTGCAAGAGAACCTATACACTTGTTCTAAGTTATAAAACAAAATCAAATCAAATTCCCCCACATCCATAAAAGATTAGCATAGTTTATGGCACGTCATAAGTCAGGATTTCCTTTGGAAAAATGTGATTATATTAGCGTGGCGGTTTTACGATCGATACTACCCGGGCGGCTTCTAGGATCGGAGAGAAATAACTAGTCTTCAATGTATTTTGTTATGAAAACACATTCCGGATTATTACTAGAAGTGATTGCATGGCAAATGGTGAGTTGGATTGATTTTTAACCCAATTAAAATGAGTTTTGGATTCTGCCTGGGGCCGGTACCCCTATAGGTAGGTGGGACTCGTACGGCTACTAGGGAGGATCGGTACGGGTATGGTATACCTGTACGGGTCCTGCCTGGTCCAAGCAGAAACTTTGTGCAGTTTAACCTACATACTAACAGATTAATGGCAGGAAAATAAAATAAAAAGGGATTTCCCTCCATATGAGTATGGCGCACCAATCTAATATATCAACGATAGAAGGTGCCAACAATGATCATACGGGTTAGGACGAGACCCAAAACAGGAAATAAAAAGAACAGAAATGATAGAGGAGGTAGAGAATAATAATAATGAAATGATTGAAATGTGAGTCTCTTTGAAACTTAGGAGTGTTACCTTTGCGGCGTGAATCCACTTTGAGGTGATCCATGTACTGATGAGAGAGTCCGGCCAAAGTAGATGATGAAATAGGAGTATTTAGGTGAGTATTTGTGTGGACAGAACCTCCCCTAAATCCTAATAAGCAAAGTTAGGAATGAATAGAATGTGGACAAAACCTCAAGGAATGGGTTTTCTCCCTATTTTGTACTTCCTATACCTCCACTATACCTATAGAAATTTCTAGAACTTTACTATAATTTTTCAATAGTTTATTTCTCACATCAATTGTGTGTTATAAAATAAGGGGAAAAGGCACTATTTATAGGGTGAGAGTCAGGTCTGGATGCAATAAACCGCATTCAAGACTTGCCTTTTCCCGAAAAAGGTAACAGATTACTTTTGAAAGAGGCTGAGTAGGTCCCACCCGTATGGGTATAAGGGGACCCGTATGGGTGCCCTCCATGCGTACAGAAGGTAATCACCCGTACAGGGTCTGAAAGTGGATCCGTACCACTAGTCAGAACCCGTACGGGTACCTAATGTTAGACTAGGTCTCCAGATTTTGGCAAAACTCAACTCTTAAGCAGTAGGAACACCTCTAATGGACAACACCACCAAGATATTGCATTATATAGCTCCCATCAGCGTTTCGTGAGAAGGATCGTTAAAATCCAATGCTCACAGACTTCCTTTTATGGGATCACTGTAGATACGGATCTGTATGATCTCACGATGTGAGCGAGGGTTTAGAAATCATACCTAAGGCGATGATATGGATGAGTTCCTTTTTGAAGCTAACTCCTCTCCCGGGGTCCCTTTCTTGAGGCAGACGATTTTCCTTTGCTGATGCGTATCCCTTTCTTGAGGCGGATGACTTTCCTTTGCTACTGCATATCCATTTTTTGAGGCAAATGACTTTCCTTTACTACAATGTATCCCTTTCTTAAGGTGGATGACTTTCCTTGCCAAAGGGTATCCCTTTCTTGAGGCGGATGGCTTTCCTTTGCTATTGCGTATTCCTTTGTTGAGGTGGATGACTTTCCTTTGCTACTAAGCATCCCTAGTGACTCTACTAGGGAAGGTGTGTTTATCCCTTTCGTAAGGCGGATTGACTCTCTTGGCTGATGGTGTATCCCTTTCTAAAGGTGAATCGAGTTTCCTGACTAATGATATATCCCTTTCTTAAGGCGAATCGACTTTCCTGACTTGTGTATCCCATTCTTGAGGCGGATGACTCTCCTAGTTAATATTACATCCCTTTCGTAAGGCGAATGATTCTCCTGCTGATGGCGTATCCCTTTCCTAAGGCGGATCAACTTTCCTAACAGATGGTGTATCCCTTTGTTTAAGGCGGATGACTCTCCTGACTGGGAATTTGAATAACCTAAAAAGAGATAACAATCAAACACCGAGTTAGTCATTGTCCAACCAGACACCTCTTTATTCTTAATTGACTTTTGCGAAAACAAAAATATTTTTGCCCCTTCAATTAAGAATAAAGATGTGTGGATGAGATAAACTAAGAACTATGTGTGGGAAATGTCGGGTTTGGCTCGATTATTGCTAGTTCCACTGCTAGGTACCCCTTGGGTTCTTGATGATGGGGGCATGCCCTTTAACTAATTCTGCCGTTAAAGGATGTAGGGATGCCCTTGGATTAGTAGGGGATGCCCCTTGATTGATTCCACTATTGGGAGACAGAGGGTATGCCCCTTCACTAATTCCACTGATGGGGAATGGAGGGATGCCCATGGATTGGCTAATTCCGCTACTGGGGAGTAAAGTGATATCCTTTGGTAAAACTTCTTCTACAGGGGAAGTCCTTCCTAATAAGATTTGGGAAGGAATTCCTGTGCTAGGATGGTCCCGCACACAAAAATTTTCCTGATTAGTGATCAATTCGAAAATGCCTTACCTTGATTCTTGATTGACTTATATAAAAAGAAAAATATTTTTGCCCCTACAATGAAGAATCAAGTTGAGCATAGGGCTTACCCCGAATATAACTAAAATGTAGGGGTGAGGAGGAGTGGGGTTGGCCCCAAACTCAGACTGGATGAATTTCTGGTGCTTTTTTGAAATACTAGGTCAAAATCCACCCCTGGAAGGCAAAAGAGAGCCCATACAGGTTGGCCAGAACTTGTGCAGGTGGGGTCCTCGAACATTGGGACCCGTACTGGTCCCCAACGGGTGTTTCAAAAGGCTGATCAGTCCCCTCATTTCTCGCTTCATACAAAATCTTCCCATTTTGTAACTTTGGCGATTTTCTTCCTAAAATCAACCAAAAATGTATAAAAAGATCCTAAAGACCGGCCGCTTCTCCCTTAGACGCCCGGTTTCCATCAGATATGCCTTTCATGAGGGAGACTCGTTTCTGGGGCTCACTACTTTCTCAGAAGTGCCCCTAATCCCCTCTCCTGAGACCCATGCTTCAAACCGTTGAAAGTTTCTCAAAATTTTGCATGAATTAGGGTGTTTTATTCAAATAGAGCCTGATGCATGTAACTTTAGCCTAGGATGCCTTTAGGATAATTTTGGATGGGCTTTGGATGAATTTGGATTTTTTGGAGATTTGTCCGCAGAGGGACTCTTTGCAGTGGACCTGTATGGGTAAGGGGGGACTTGTACGAGTCCCATTTTTCATACGGGTATGCCTTTTAGACCCGTATGGGTCCTTGGGTATGCCTTTTGGACTCGTATGGGTGGGGTGGACTCGTTTGTGGGGCTCACTCCTCTCTCAAAAGTGCCCCTAATCCCTTCTCCTGAGACCCATGCTTCAAAACTCTAGGCAATTTTGCTTGATTCTCCATTTTCCATTTTTGAACCTTTGAAAAATTTAAAATTTTTGCATGAATTAGGGTGTTTCAGACATTAGAATAGAGCATGATGCATGTAACTTTAGCCTAGGATGCCGTTAGGACAGTTTTGGATGAGCTTTGAATGAATTTGGATGAATTTGGATTTTTGGGAGCTTTGTCCGCAGAGGGGCTGTTTGTAGTGGACCCGTACGAGTGAGGGGGGACTCATACGGGTCCCATTTTTCATACGGGTATGCCTTTTGGGCCCGTACGGGTGGGGTGGACCCCATACGGGTCCTTCTCCTCAGGACATAATGTTTAAAACTTGTATTTCTGCAATCATTTCAAGATTTTCAATCTTTCCACTATATTATAACCTTGTTGAACTACAATTCTTTCTTTGCAGTTTTCAATACAAGACTGTGGGAGCCCTGAGCTTCTGCAGAAATGGTACGAGGTGATTCGGGCAGTGGGCAATATAGAGTTACTAACCCACATCGATTCTTTTTGGTTCAATGAGATTATTGGGGCCATCCCTCAGGCTCCAAAGAAGCTGGCCCTGGGCGCTATTTTAGCCTTGATAGAGATGTGGTCGGAGATGACCCATACTTTCCATTTGCCGATTGGGGAGGCCACTATCACTCCCTCAGACATGTGTGCTGCGATGGGATTGGAGTGGAGTGGGGATATTGTCACTTCAATTTTTATGCCGAGCGATGGCAGTCTCGACCTAAGGTGAAGGCCTACATTACTAGATTACTTGGGCTTTGTCTGGGCAGGATGAACAAGCTCAAGTACGGGGACCTGCATGCTTACTGGATTAGGCAGCCGAGTCCTATGGTGGCTGATAGGAGGGACCAATATGCCTGGTCTTTCCTATTGACATTCCTTACCACCGTCTTCTTTCTAGTCTATTCGAGCAACCTCGACTATGGCTTGCTCTCTACTGTAGAGGATCTTGCTGCTGTGTCAAGCAATAATTGGTGTCGAGCCATTCTAGCACAGCTATACTATGGGTTGGATGTCAGAGTCTAGGGTGAGCAATCTAAGCTCAAGATCTGCCACCTGATACTACTGGTAAATCCCAAACTGATCCCTTGTGCTTTAATCTTTCACTTAGATTATGATGCGACTAATCTTTATTTTGCTTTGAAGATCTGGGCCTTTGAGCACCGGTTCATCCCTAGTCTGGGCTTGCCCATGTAGCTCGATACTCATGTCATATCCAAATGGATGGGGCTTTTGCAGGGTCAGCCTTTGACTACAGTGCGTTATAGAGAGTTCCTACACCAGCTGCGCTCAGATCGGGTAAACTTCTTCCTTACTAAACCTGCATTTTACATTTCAACAAACCATTAGTTAAAACCATATTTACGAGGTTGTGATACTCACATTGCATTTATTTTGTACATGTCATCCGAGACCCGTGAGAGAGGTTGGACATGTACGGGGCTATTAAGCGGATGCAGGCTGGCGTGGATGACCGCCACTTCATCTTGGAGTCAACACTCTCCTACGAGTGGTATCTTGGTGAGCGGGTCTGAGGGTGGAGGACTAGTGCTATAGGGGAGAGACTGATCCCTCCCCCAATCCCAGCGGGCGTCTTCTGGCCTCATCCTATTTGGGGACCGACCAAGGGTTGTACTTATTGGGCAAGGGGGCTCGCGTGGTGTCTGTGGGGGGTTCCTCTGCTGAGTTTGTGAATTCCTCACTTATTCCTCCTTTTGAGAGGATTCACCATGAGGAAGAGCCCCTTGAGTTCCACTAGAGTGACAGTGAGGGTGATGATGATGATGATGACGACGAGGAGGGTGGACCGAGGGGCGACCGTGGGCGGCCATCCATAGTTCGAGGTGCTAGAGGGTCAGCTCGGTCTACTACCCCTTCCTATAAGGTATTTTCTTAATTTGGCCTTTGTGAATACCTTGCTATTTCCTGAAATTGATAGTGATCTCGAGTCAGATTCTTCATTGCTATAGCCTTCCGCTTCTACATAGAAGAGACCTGCCGTTGCTGACCCTAAGCCACCGACGAAGCGGTCTAGCGCTTCAGGATCTGTGAGGGAGGTAGTCCTTTGAGCTGAGCTAGATACTTTCTTCTAACTCCTTGACCATTTGGGGAAGCAAGCTGTCAAGGAGCTTGAGGAGTCGGTCTAGCCTATCGGTTTCACTCTGTCTAGCTCTACTCATGTAAGAGATTCCTTGCCTTAATCTTTATCCATTACTGTGATTGCTTAGAATGTCCCATCCTGATGTGACCTTTTCCTTTTCTGTGCGAGATCTGCTATTGGTCCAGGATGCCCTAGCTTCAATAAGTTTCTTTTTCCTACAAAATTTAACAAACTATGTATGCATGCTATGACATTTATATATGTGTACTGATCTTATGATTTCTATTGCCGCCCCTACTAGCCATGTAACGCAGCAAGTCTTCTCGGGACTTGGATGCTTTAGAGGAGAGAGCCAGATTCTTGGAGGAGCAGCTGCGGACAGCTACCACTGAGGCTGACCAAGCTAGGGCTGACACTGCTCGGGCAAGGGCCTAGATCTAGATGTTGAGGGGCCAGCTGATGAGGATGACTGAGGGTAGGGAGACACCAGCTCCTTCTGATGATGAGTCTAAGGATGATTTTTCTGCATACCGAGTGACTTAGTGGGGTGGAGATCAGTCTGTTGAGGGGAGTGGTGCTGCTAGGGCTGCTGCAGGGACCTCAGAGACTAGGGCCACCGCTCAGCCAGCTGTTGATACCAATGAGGTTGAGGATCATATGACCATAGATGTGGATTATCTATTGAGGGATACTCAGGATTAGATGCTAGAGGTTGCTAGGGGTAGGATCCCCTAGGAGCTTAGATTATGACTACTTTTTGAACTGTTGATACTTTTGGGCCCTGCATGGCTTGTTTTCATTGTAAACATTGGATTGGTACTCTTGAGATTTAACTTTCATGCATGTGGATCTTTCTTGAGCTGAGATCATTTAGTGTTGCTGCTTTGCGAGCCCGTATTTTATCTAGTGATTTCACAGTGAGAGGACCGAGTGATGTTCTAACTTTGAATAGACCAATTTATGCGAGGTGACCTATCAAACATTTATGTTTCTTTCTTTTTGTCCTAATTTTACCCTGAACTGTCCTTGATGGCTCAGTCCAACGGACTTTTTCTTTTTAGCTTTAACTTTTGCCTAGACCGCCCTTTCAGGTTTTCAACCTAGCAAGCTTTTTCTTTACTTTTTGCCTCAATTTTAGCCGAGACCGCCCTTTCAGGTTTTCAATTCTGCAAGCTTTTTCTTTTGTTCCGTCTTAACTTTTGCCTAGACCTCCCTTTCGGGTTTTCAATCATACAGATTGTCTTCATTTTGTCCTGAATTATCCTTGGCGGCTCAATCCAACAGACTTTTTCAGAATTTACATATGCCTGATTTTTTTGGTACCTTTATCTCTGTTGGATTACATGTAAAATGAATAAATAACAATGATGCTCAGCATGTAGAGAAAAATTGATCCTCACATACTAGCGATTATTTAACCTAAAGGCATGCATGCATTTATAAGACCAAGATTCTTAGCAAAATCATAACATGTTCATTGATTAAATTAATTTGAGTACGTAGGCAATGGTAACAATTTCCAATGGTTAAGCCCTACTTCCCACTTGTCTTTTACAGATTTTCCAGAAAGTAATGGCATTTTTCTCTTGATGCCCTCACTTTTGCCTAAGCCGCCCTTTTCGGGTTTTCAGCTTAGCGGGCTTTATTGCATTGGAATACCCTAATTTTTTCGTAACTGATTTGTGAAATACCGATTAGCGGGCTGCGCTCTAATTTTTGCCCGAGCAGTAGCGGACTGCTCACCGGGTGATTTATTCTTTATTTCTTTTATTCTTTGTGGTGCTTTTTATGATTTAATTCTTTTAACCTAGACATGATAATGCTTAAGCCTATCTTGATTTACTTGATTCACGAACTCATTTCAATCCATATCCATAAGCTTGATTCCTCCTTTTCCCAGGATTTTCTTTATTATGAATGGTCCTTCCCAATTAGGTCTGACCTTACCCCTAGCGCTAGTGTTGACCTGGTGTAGCTGCTTGAGAACCAGATCACCTACTTTGAGAGGTTGTTTCTGGTATCTGACTCTACTGTTATAAGCTCGAGCCATGCACTGCTGATACATCTGTAGGTGGTCAAGTGCTTTGAGCCGCTTTTCATCTATTGCATTTAACTACTCATACCTAGCCCTTGCCCAATCTGATTCTTTTAACTGAGCTTCGAGTGCCACCCTTAGAGATCTTACTTCTGTTTCTACTAGTAGCACAACTTCCATTCCATATACCAAGGAGAATGGTGTATAATCAGTGGGAGTTCTTATATTGGTTCCATACCTCCAAACTGTGAATGGAAGTTTATCAGCCTAGTTCCTGTAGGTAGCCACTTTTTTGGATAAAATCATCTTGAATGATTAATGATCAGCTTCCCTTTAGAGCTTCTAAAGGATTTTGGGCATCTTTTTGTCATAACCCAAGATGTTCTTTTCATTTTTTATAAGCAAAGCCAGACTCTCATGAGTCTTTTTAGTCTTCTTTCTTGGTGACTTGTACCTTTGTACCCTTTTCCCCTTTCGTGAAGAAAGATGAACTAAGATTTATTGTTATCATATTTGCTAAGCATATTAAATATCTCTCTTTTATTTGGTGATAGGTTTTAACCATTAGATATTTATACCATTGTGATATATTTAAAGTCAACTTCATTACTGAATATGATGATATTTTAAGAATGTTGTTGTTATGAGTGCGTGGTGTAATTAGAATGAAATACTTGTGTAAGATGTCAATGAGAGATGCATCAATTTATTCATGACATGCTAAAAATTACTGATGTTATAACTTATCCATGATATGCCTTATACGCGGCATTGTTTGCATAAAAAAATATTTGCAACATTAAAAATAACATCGTTTGAGTCATTCTCCACAGGCGGAGGGCCTTATTGATCAGCTTCGGCAATACTGACAGCTGAACTGGTAGCTCTGGTGTGTAGGTTTGCATGTACAGATACAAGGGGACCCATACGGGTCGTCTGCATGCGTACAAAAGGTAATCACCCGTACGGGTCTGACAGTGGATCCGTACCACTAGTCAGAACCCATATGGGTATTTAAGGTCAAACTAGGTCTTCGGACTTTGGCCAAACTCAACTCTGCAGTAGTGGGAACAACTCTGATGGACAACACCTGCAAGATATTGCATTGTATAGCTCTCATCATCATTTCGTGCGAAGGATCATTAAAAACCAATGCTCACAGGTATGGGAGGGCCGCGACCCATACGGGTCTAATTGTTGCCTGATTAGGCTTTATGGAAGGAGATCCTTGCCTATTTCGGGAAAAGGTAGGTCTTGAATGCAATTTATTGCTTTCAGACCTCCTTTCACCTTATAATTAGGGCTCTTTCGTCACCATTTGAAAGGATAACAATATACAACACAAAACACACATATTATAGGCAAATTCTAGTAGTTTCTATATGGATATAAAGGGTCTAGTGGAGGTATAGGAGGAACAAAATAGGGAGACAACCCATCTTTTGAGGTTTTGTCCACATTTTATTCATTCATAGCTTCGTTTATTAGAATTTAGGGGAGGTTCTGTCCACACAAATACTCACCCAAATAGTCCTGAAATCTCCATTTAATCATCTATTTTGGCTAGACTCTCTCAACATCAAAGGGATTGCCTCAAAGTGGATTCACGCGTTAGAGTATCGCTCCTAAGTCACCACTCAATTATTGTATTATTGTTCTCTACCTCTTCTGTTACATTTGCTCTTTTATTTCCTATTTCGGGTCTAGTCCTAACCCTTATGAGCCTTGTTGGCACCTCGTGTCCTTAGGCATATTAAATTGGTGCGCCATACTCATACGGAAGGAAACCCCATTTTTATTTGATTTTTAATCCATTAATCTGTCTGTTAAATCGAACAAAGTTTCTGCCAGGGACCAGAAAGGACCCATACGGTTTCCCCTATACCCGTACCGATCCTCCCCAGTAGCCGTACGGGTCTCGCTTACCCGTATGGGTACCGGCCCCGAGGCAGAACCCAGAATTCATCTTTAATCGGTTAAAATAAATCCAACTTGCCATTTTCCATGTGATCAGTTTCACTAATAACCCAGTAAATCAACCTACAAAAGTTAAACTGTGTTTTCATAATAAAATACACCGAAGATCAGTTATTTCCCTCCGATCCTAGAAGCCATTCGGGCACTATCGATCGTAAAAGTGCCACACTAGCATAATCACATTTTTCCTAATGCTGACTTATGGTTTGCTATAAAATTTGCTAATCTTTGTTGATGCAGGGAAAATTATTTTTATTTTGTTTCGTAACTTAGAACAAATTTATAGGTTCTCTTGCAATTCCCCCATTTTCCCCATGTTGTAATTTTTCTATTCCCCGATTTATCGCTTGTGCTTTATTGTAATATGTAAACGCATGAAACGAGTGTGAAAGAGCATAGAAAATAGAATTTCTGTAATAATTCCCCAAATGATGAAAACAAAACGGTTTCATGTGGCGAATGTAATTTTGAATTAACTAAATGAGAAATAAGTGACTCATTCGATACCCGAATCTCTGATCCAAAAGGTATGAGTCTCCCGCCCAATGGGAATCGTACCAAAATGCTTTCCCAAGTAGACAACTTGGGTGGCAACTCTATCATTTGTATCGAGATTTGGGTCTCGATTCTTTTCTTCATAAAATTGGCTAAAATGTGCAAACTTGAACTAAATGGTTTCATCACGCCTAAATCCAACCAACCCCCAGTGGGCCCCTCCTCTCACCCAGGCGCTATAGGAGACCTACACGCCATCAACACCTCAGAGTGGTGAATCTACTGGGGAGTAATCTTTTAACTTGCAAAATTTTGGTTTGTTTTAAAACTTTAAAAGATTAAGATGAGCACCAAAAATCATTTACTTAATTCATCCTGTTTTCTTTTTCATCATTTAGGAAAATTATTACACTTTATCTCCTCACCTCCTTCTCTCTTTAGCTAGATGCGCTCTTCTTCTACCTCTAGGTTTGGGTGCCCTATTTTTCTACGAAACTTACGAAAGTGTCACCCATGCCCACTAAGAATTAGGGACACTCTAGTGGGTGGAGCACTCATTGATATCTCCCTCAAAAAGAGGCTTGATGCAATGGGAACCTTCTACATCAAACTTCTGATATGTCCCCATGCCATTCTTATTGAAAGCCTTAGAATTTTACCTTCTAGGTACCCCTTTTTGTGTGATATTAAAATAAGGGAGAACACCCTCAAAACTGGAGGGAGAAATAAAGACAGAGTCCATCGATTCTCATGTGTTGTGTTATATTCCCTTGTAATTAACCCAGCCGTGCATCATTATAATTTGTGCATGCATAACACATCCCATGCATGTACTGATCTTTTAATTACCACCTCAATTCAAGATTTGATAGTTCCTCACTCCAAGCTCATCCATGGCTCAATTCAGTCGGTCTATTCAACCAGCGAACCCAACATTCCTCATAGCCAGTAATGGGTACGATGTACTTCATGAAGAGGCCATGTTGCAAGTTCACCGTGGCAAGGATTCGAGTCAATTGCCCGACTTTATGGTTATAGCAAAGGGCACAATCCTCCCTTATCTTATGGGTTTACCCTATAGTTTGACTCATGACCAAAAGGTTGATCTTATGAATCTCGATGACATCTCACCTTAGGGTACTCCTCTTTTGAGCCTCTTTAAGAGGCTGAAGAAGTACAAGTTGATTGATCATCTCCGACCATATGCCCAGTTAATACCTGAGGAGAGGGGCAATTTCTGCATATACCATGTTAGTTCTGATAACCTAACTAAAGTATATGAGGTTCTCCTCAAAGCCATCACGATGCTCATCGATAAATGGAAATTTTGTGAACATCGAAGAAGAGGGGAGGAAGTAGATATGATCAACTCAGGATTGGATAAAAATGAGGTATGGAAGTGCATCATAGAAGCCAAGAAAGCAAGAGAAGAACCATCCATATTTGATCTTATAGCTATCAGGCAATAGAGTGGAGAACCTGTCCATGATTACTTTAAGAGATGGTTGACAGTCTTGGTAACTCTTAAAAGGAAACCTCATGAGAAAGAATTAGCTGATCATTTCATCTTCGGGCTATCTCCTCACCTCCGTAAGATGGCATTTATGAAATCTTGCAAGACCATTTCTGAGAGCTATGAAGTCACTAGAGAAGCATAAAAATGTTTCAAGAAAATGGAGGACAGAGACCCATCAAAGATTGAAGTGGACAAAGCTATAGATACCCTCACTACTTTAATATACACCATACTATGCTTCGGGGATAAGAAGAAGACACCTATTCAGGAAGCCTTGAAGAACCTGGCCCAAGTCATAAGAGAAACCGTAGATGATATATTGATAGAGAAATAGTTGCAAGATCTGGATCGCGATCTGACTCATATCTTGATGAGAGATCAAGGAGGCCCTCCTCCCGTGGAGGATGATAATGCAATCATATGTAATGAAAATGATGTAGCCTTCGTGCATCCTAATAATAATGATAGTGATTTTGCTTACTTGTTTAATGTTTCGCCTGATGGCACCATGCATTCATCTGACCATACGCATAACATTTTTAGCATTCATGATACTTCATTGCATGCCATTAATTTGGGAACTAAGGAAAATCCAAAAATGGTAACAATATCCAATGACTTAACTCCTATCGAAAAAAGAGAGATGATAAAAGTGCTTAGAAAACATGTTAATGCTTTCGCCTGGTCCTACGAGGACATGCCTCTGGTAGATCGCCAAATTGCTGAGCTTCGCATCCCAACCGATCCTAGGTTCAAACCAATTAAACAAAAGTTAAGAACGTTGCGCCCGGAATGGGCAGATAAAATCAAAGCTGAAATTGCCAGGTTATTAGAAGCTAAATTCATTAAAGTAATCCAGTATCCGATATGGTTAGCAAACATCGTCCTAGTCCCTAAGAAAGATGGAAGAGTTAGAATGTGTGTCGACTTTCGCGATTTAAATAAGGCCTCACCAGAAGATGATTTACCACTGCCATGATTCCAGAGCTGCAATGTGCTCGTTCTTAGATAGGTTTTCTGGGTACAATCAGATCCTAATAGATGTCATCGACAAGGTTAAGACAACCTTCATCATAGAATGGGGGTGTATTGCTATAAGGTAATGCCTTTTGGGTTAAAGAATGCCGGGGCAACTTTTCAGAGAGCCATAATAGCCTTACTAAATGACATGATCCATAAAGAGGTTGAGGTTTATGTAGATTATATGTTAGTAAAGTCAAATACCAGGGAAGAGCACCCTGAGATTTTGGAAAGGTTCTTGACCAGAATTGAGAAATACAATATGCGTTTGAATCCAAAAAAGTGTGTGTTTGGGGTGACTTTCGGGAAGCTGGTAGGCTAAATTGTCAGTCAGCGGGGGATCGAGGTTGACCATAACAAAGTTAAAGCTATTCAAGAAATGCCTATTTCTAGAACCGAAAGGGAAGTTAGGTCGTTTCTTGGATCAGTTCAGTATGTGAGCCATTTTATTACCAAGTTAACAACAGTATGTGAACCAATCTTGAAGTTATTGAAAAACAGACAACCGATAGAATGGAATGAGCAGTGCCAGATAGCCTTTGATAAGATGAAAGCTTATCTCATGATCCTCCAGTTTTGAAACCTCCGATGCCCGATAAGCCGCTGATTCTCGATTTAGCCATGAAGGAGTCATCGTCAGTAGGGTCAATTTTGGTCCAAGAGCAAGATGAAAAAAGTGAACACGCTATCTATTATTTTAGTAAGAAATTGTTAGAATATGAGAAAAAATACACGGTAGTAGAGAAGACGTGTACAACAATGGTATGGTTGACCAAGAAGTTGAGGCAGTACTTCCAATCCTACAAAATTCAAGCAGTTGCAAAGGTGGACCCAATAAAGTATCTTTGTCGATCCCCCACATTGGTAGGGAAAATCTCTCGTTGTCTCCTGTTATTATCTGAATTTGATATTGAGTATGTCACGAAGAAGGTCATTGAGGGGAGAACGGTGGCTGAATTTTTAGCAAGTCAACCCATAGAGTCTGATTATGTTCAAAATATGGATTTCCCTAATGAGCCGTTAGTAGTAGTAAAGGTGGAGAAGGCCGAATGGGTCATGTATTTCGATGGGGCTATGAATCGAAAGGGTGCCGGTCTTAGGGTAATCATAATCACACCGTAAGGTGACATTATCCCGTTGAGCAAGTGATTGGAATTTCTAGTCACCAATAACGGGGCCAAATATGAAGCTTGTCTCTTTGGTCTTGGTGCTCTTTTAGAAGTAGGGGCAAGGGAAGTCAAGGTGTTGGGAGATTCCGCACTGGTGATAAAGCATGTTGTAGGGGAATGGGAAATCAAGGAAGAGTTGCTCAGACTATATGTAGATGAAGTTTGGCACTTGTCAGTACAGTTCAGTCAATGCTTCTTCTAATATATAACGAGAGATGAGAATGAGATGGCAGATTCTTTAGCTACCTTAGCCTCGATATGAGAGGGAGAAGAGGCTCAACCCATCCATCCGATCATAATAGAAATGGCTCATTCCCCATTTTACGAGAAGGTTCGAGTTATGTCCATCGAGGAGCAAAAGGTTTGTTGGTATGATGACCTGAAAAGGATTCTGAAAGAAGGGAAATGTCCTGAAGGGTCATCAAGTTCAGATTCCCTAACTCTTAAAAGGTTAGCGACATAATTCAAACTAGTTAATGAGGATCTCTTTGAGAGGACGGCTGAAGGATTATTGTTGAGATGTTTAATAGAAGAGGAAGCAGAAAGGGTCATGACGCAGGTACATTTAGGGGAATGCAGTTCACAAATGAATCGGATGGCTGTGGCTAGAAAAATTTAGAGAATGGGGTACTTCTGGACCATGACGAATGCCGACTATGTGGAAAAGTTCGGGAAATGTCATGAATGCCAAATTCATGGGGAAATACAACATTTACCCCATCCAAACTCCACAATTTGTCCACTCCTTGGCCTTTCTCGGTGTGGGGGATAGATATAATTGGTTAAATTCAGTCATAATCAACCAATGGGCACCGATTCATCATAGTCGCAATTGATTATTTTTCAAAATGGGTAGAGGCCGAATCCTACACCGGTATCACTGCCAAGAAAATGGCCAAGTTCATAGAGAAGTATATTTTTACTCCATATGGAATTTCGCACCACGCGGTATCCGACAATGGGGCTCAGTTTCAAGTAGCCACCGCAAAATTATTTAAAAATTTCAATATCGAGCATCACAGATCTTCTCCATATAGGCCACAACCTAATGGGGTAGTTGAAGCCACCAATAAGTCAATCAAGAAAATCTTGTCAAAGGCAGTGGCTACTTACAGGGATTGGGCTGATAAACTTCCTTTTGCAATTTAGGGGTATAGAAACAGTGTCAGAACCCCCACTGATCAAACACCTTTCTCCTTGGTATATGGAATGGAAGCTATGTTACTAGTTGAAACAGAAGTAAGATCTCTAAGAGTGGCACTCGAAGCCCGGTTAAAAGAGTCAGATTGGGCAAGGGCTAGGTATGAGCAGTTGAATACAATAGATGAAAAGCGACTCAAAGCACTTAACCACCTACAGATGTACTAACAATATATAGCTCGAGCTTACAATAAAAAAGTCAAACACCCGAAACAACCTCTTTAAGCGAGTGATCTGGTTCTTAAATAGCTACGTCAAGTCAACACCAACGCTAGGAGAAAGTTCATGCCTAATTGGGAAGGACTGTTTGTTATTAAGAAAGTCCTTGGCAAAGGAGGAATCAAGCCAATCGATATGGTCGAAAATCAGTTTGTCAATCCAGTGAATCAAGATAGGCTTCAGCATTATCATATCTACGTCAAAAGAATTAAATCATAAAAAAGCAGCACAAAGAATAAAAAAGAAATAAAGAATAAATCACCCGAGGAGTGGTCCTCTACTACTCAATCAAAAATTAGGTACAACCCGCTGATCAGTATTCCGCAAACCAGTCAGGCAAAAATTAGGGTACTCCAACGCAAATAAAGCACGCTAAGTTGAAAACCTGAAAAGGGCGACTTAGGCAAAAGTTAGGGCATTGAGAGAAAAATGTCAGTTGCCTTCTTGAAAATTTGTAAAAGACCAGTAGACAGTAGGAGTTAACCATTGAAAATTGTTACCATTGCCTATGTACTCACTCAAATTAATCTCATCAAAGAACATGTTATGATTTTTATAAGAATCTTGGTCCTATGAATGAATGCATGTCTTTGTGAAATAACCGCATGTGTGTGAACATCAATTTTTCTCTTCATGTTATTCATCATTCTCATTCTTTTCACAGTACAGGTTGCCCAACAAGAGATAAAAGTACCGAAGAAATCAGGCATATGCAAAGTTCAGAAAAAGTCAGCTGAGTTGAGCAGCCAAGGACTATTCAGGCAAAAATTAAGATAGTTTGATGGACTAAAAATGCAAAAGGGTGGTCTCGGCAAAAGTTAAAATGAAACAAAAAGAAAATAAAAGAAAAAAAAGCATGTCAGATCAAAAATCCGAAAGGGCGGTCCCAACAAACGTTAAGGCAAAGAAAAAATAAAGAAAAAGCTTGCTAGATTGAAAACCCGAAAGGGCAGTCTAGGCAAAAGTTAAAGCTAAAAAGAAAAGCACGCTGGGCTGAGCCATCAAGGACAGTTCAGGCAAAAATTGGACAAAAAGAAAGAAAAATAAATGTTCTATAGGTCATCTCACATCGAATGGCCTATGCAAAAGTTAGAACATCACTTAGTACCCTCGCTACGAAAGCAATTGATAGAGGTAATACGGGTTTACAAGCAGCAATATTCAATGGCCACAGTTCAGAAAAAGAAAAATCAGCATGCAAAAAAGTTAAATGTCAAAAGTACCAATCCAAGTTTTACACCAAAATAAGCCACGCAGGGCCCAAAAGTATTAAATGTTTAGAAAATGAAAGTGCATATCAATCTAAGCTAAGGGAGATCCTGTCCCTGGTGGTCCTCCAGAGTCTGGTCCTGTGTATCTGCCAACAGGTCGTCCATTTTGATCATCACATGATCCTCGGCCCCTGCAGCAGCATCAGCTCCCCCAGCATGTTGATCCACCTCCTACTCAGATCGTCCCTTTGAGTCACTGTCAGCACCACTCGATAGGGAGTAAGATCATCCTCGGACTTAGAATCAGATGGTACTGGCATCGGTCTATCCTCGCCAGCTGGCCTTGCAATGCCTCTTTCTCAGCCCTCACTCGGGTAGTCTCCGTGCTATCCTGGTCAGCCTCAGCAGTGGCTGCTTGTAGTAGCTCCTTGAGAAACTTGGCTCTCTCCTCAAAAGCATCCAAGTCCCGGGTGAACTTGCTGCGCTCCAGGGCCAGCAAAGTCTACAATAGAAATCATAAGATTAGTACACGTGCATAAATGTCATGGCATGCATCAGGCATAGTTTGTTAAATTTTGCAAGTAAAAGAAACTTACTGAGGCTAGCATCCTGGGCCAATAGTAGATCCCGCAGAGAAGTAGCGTTTAGCAATCCTCTCAGCTAAAAAAATGGTCACCTAAAAGAGAATCACATCAGGAAGGGACACTCTAAGCAGTCACTATGTAGGATAAGACTAAAGTGGAAAATTCCTTACATGGGTAGAGCTGGAAGAGGTGAAACCAATGGGCTGGACAGACTCCTCGAGCTCCTTGATAGCTCGCTTCCCCAAATGATCAAGGAGTCAGAAGAAGGTATCTAGCTCTACTTAGAGGACTCCCTCTCTCATGGTCCTTAAAGTGTGGGAACTCTTCGTCGGTGGCTCAGGAGCAGTAACAGCGGTAGGCCTCTTCCGTGTGGAAGTGAGAGGCCATAATAATAAAATATTACACTCAGGATTACAATCAATTTCATGAAAAATAAAGGTATTCTCAAAGGCTAAGTTAGAAAGATACCTGAGAAGAAGGGTTAGTGGACCTAGTTGGGCCCTCGGCACTCCGAACTATAGAGGGACCCCTGCGGTCACCCCTCAGTCCATCCTCATCATCATCGTCGTCATCATCATCATCCCCGTGGCTCTAATAGAACTCAAGGGGAATGTAATCGTGGTGGATCCTCTTAAAGGGTAGAAGGAGCAAGGAGTCGATAAACTCTGGATAGGGGCCCTCTACCGACAGCACTCGAGCTCCCTCGCCTAATAGGTGCAACCCATGATCAGTCTCTGGCATCAAGTGTGGCCAGAAGATGCCCACTGGGAGCAGGGGAGGGATTAGTCTCTCTACCATGGCACTAGTCCTCCACCTTCGGACCCGCTTGTTGAAATACAACTCGAAGGAAAGTGGTGACTCTAGGACAAAGTGGCTGTCATCCACGCCAGCCCGTATCCTCTCAATATCCTTATAGGCATCCAACCTATCGCATGGGTCTCGGATGCCCTGCACAAAATAAATGCATTGTAAGTATCGAAGCCTTGTAGATACAGTTTCTACTAATAGTTTGTTGAAATGAAAGATGCCAGTTTAGCATGATAGAAGTTTACCCGATCAGAGCGCAGCTGGTGAAGTAACTCCTTGTACTGCGCTATTGACATACCCTAACCTTGCCAAAGCCCCATCCACTTGGATATGATATGAAGCATCTTAACCTACATAGGCAAGCCAGGCTTGTGGATAAAACTGGTGCTCACAGGACCAAATATGTAAGATAAAGTAAAGATTAGTTGCAGCACAGTTCGAATAAAAGGTTAAAGCACAAAAGATCAGTTTGAGAATTACCAGCAAAATAAGATGGCACATCTTGAGCTCAGACTACTAGCCCCGAACCCCAATGTCTAGCCCATCATACAATTGTGCCCGAATGGTCGCCACCAATTCTTGCCTGGCATAACGGCAAGATCCTCTACAGTAAAGAGAAAACCATAGTTGAGGTTGCTCGAATAAACAGGGAGGAAGACAGTAGTAAGGAAGGTCAATAGGAAAGACCAGGGATACTAATCCCTCCTCTTTGCAGTAACGAGGCGTGGCTGCCTGATCTAGTAATCTTGAAGGTCCCCGAACTAGAGCTTGTCCGTCCCTCCTGGACAGAGCCCAAGTAATCTTAATATATAAGCCTTCACCTCGAGTAGGGAATGCCACATATCAGCATAGACATCAAAGTGGATGATGTCCCCTCTCTAGTCCAATCCCGTTAAAGCCCACATGTCCGAGGGAGTAATGGTGACCTCCTCAATCGGAAGGTGGAATATGTGGGTTGTCTCTGACCACCTCTCCGTAAGAGCTGAAATAACACTTGGGGTTAACGTCTTTGGAGCCTGAGGGATGGCCCTGATAATTTTGCTAAACCCAAAAGAATCAATGCAAGCCAGCAACTTGGTATCCCTTGCAGTATGGATCTCCTCGTACCATTTCTTGCAAAAGTTTAGGGCTCCTACAGTCTTGTATTGAAACTGCAAGGCCAAAATTACAATTCAACAGGGTTAGGACAATGTGGATAAATTAGAAATAAAAAAAGAATTGCAAAAATCAAAGAAATCAGCAGTTTGTCCCCAAGGACAGGACCCGTAAAGATCTTCCCCACCCGTACGGGTCCCCATAAAGTTCTCGTACTAAAATGGGACACCATACGGGGTCCCCTCTCACCCTTACGGGTCCCTATAAATAGTGGCTTTGCAAGAAAACCTCCCAATAATCCAAAATCATCCAAATTCAACCAAAACTATCCTAAAAGCATCTTAGGCTAAAGTTACATGCATTAGGATCTATTTCAAGGTCTAAAGCACCCTAAATCATACTAAAAATTGAGAATTTCCCTAAGAACTCAAAAATGGAAAATAGGGAATTATGAGAAATACCTGGAGTTTTGAAGCGTGGGTATTAGGAGAAGGAATCAAAGGCACTTCAGAAACATGAGTGAGCCCTAGAATCGAGTCCCCCTCATAAAAAGCGTACCTGATGGAAACCGAGCATTCCCAAACATCCAAATCGCCCACCCGGGGAAAATCCTCACACCTAGTGGAGAAGCATCTAATCTTTGGGATCTCTTTATACATTTTGACCGATTCTATAGAGAAAATCGCCAAAGATTGCAAACTGCGAAATTTTTGTATGTGGTGGCATTTGAGGGGTCTGATAAGCTTTTGAGCCCACCCCCTACCCCCCGCCAAGGACCTGTATGGGTCCCACCCCACCTGTAAGGGTCCCTTTATTCAAGCTTGCCACCCATACAGGTCCTGGCCCACCCGTATGGATCTTCTTTTGCCGTCCAGGGGAATATTTTAACCGGTACTCCATGAAAGCACCATAGATGCGTCGAGTCCAGACTTGGGGCCAACCCTGCTTCTCCTAAACTCTATATTTGAGTTATATTAGGGGCAACCCCCCTAGCTTAGCTTGATCCTTGATTGAAGGGGCAAAATTTTTTTGTTTTAACCAAAGTCAATCAAGAATCAAGGTAAGCCATTTTTGAATTGATCACTAACTGGGATAATTTTTGTGTGCATGTCCATCATCGCGCAAGAACTTTCCCCCAGTAAGCAAATCTTACAAGGAGAGACTTCCCCAGTAGAACAGAGTTCGCCAGAGAACAGTATTCTACTCCCCAGTGGAATCAACCAAGGGGCATCCCCCCACCAATCCATGGGCATCCCCCCATTTACCAGCAGCGGAATTAGCCAATCCAGTGGCATCCCCCCATTCCCCAGCAGCGGAATCAGCCAATTGAGCCCTCCAAGGGGCATTCTTCCAAGAACACCCTTCCAAGGGGAATTCCATTCCAAAGCGATCGAGCCAAAACCCAACATTTCTCACACTTAATTTTCAGTTTATTCTGGGACTAATCCCTATCCATACATCTTTATTTTTAATTGAAGGGGAAAAAATATTTGTTCTTCACAAAGTCAATCAAGAATAAAGACGTGTCTGCTTAGACAATGACTAACTCAGTGTTTGATTGTTGTCTCTTTATAGGTCATTCAAGGCCCCCAGTAGGAGAGTCAACTGCCTTAGGATAGGGATACACTAGCAGCCAAGAGAGTCAATATCCCTTAGGAAAGGGATACATCAGCCAAGAAAGTCAATCCGCCTTAAGAAAGGGATACACACACCTTCCCCAGTAGAGTCACTAGGGATACTCCATCAGTTAGGAAAGTCTATCTGCCTCAAGAAAGGGATACACATTACTAAGGAAAGTCAATCTGCCTCAAGAAAGGGAATCACATTAGCAAGGAAAGTTGATCCTCCTCAAGAAAGGGATATGGATTAGCAAGGAAAGTCGGTCCGCCTCAAGAAAGGGATACCCATCAGTTATAAAAGTCGATACGCCTCAAGAAAGGGATACGCATCAGCAAGGAAAGTCGATTCACCTCAAGAAAGGGATACACATTAGCAAGGAAAGTGACCCACCTCAAGAATGGGATACACATTGGCAAGGAAAGTCATCCACCTCCAGAAAAGGACACACATTGGCAAAAGAAAGTCGTCCGCCTCAAGAAAGGGACATCCAAGAAAGAAGTTCACCTCAAGAAAGGAACCCACCCATGTCATCACCTCAAGTATGATTTCTAAACCCTCGCTCACATCATGAGATCATATAGATCTGTATCTGCAGTGATTCTGCATTGGATTTTAATGATCCTTCTCATGAAACGATGATGAGAGCTATGTATTGCATTTTTCTATAGGTGTTATCCATTAGAGGTATTTCGACTGTTGCAGAGTTGAGTTTGGCCAAAGTTTGGAGACTTAGTGTGCCCTTAGGGACCCGTACGGGTGCTGTCTAGTGCTATGCATCCACTGGCGGACCCATATGGGTCATATCCTTTCATACGCTTAGATAGGACCCATACGGGTGGGGCCCCACCTGTAAGAGTACTATTGTTGCCTGATCAGGCTTTATGGAAGGAGATCCTTACTATTTCAGGAAAAGGCAGGTCTTGAATGCGATTTATTACATTCAGACCTCCTTTCACCCTATAAATAGGCATCACCATTTCAAAGGAGAACAATATACACATAACACGTATATTATAGGCAAATTTTAGTAGTTTCTATAGGGATAGAAAGGGTATAGTGGAGGTATAAAATAGGGAGAAAACCCATCTTTTGAGGTTTTGTCCACATTTTATTCATGCCTAGCTTCATTTATTAGGATTTAGGGGAGGTTCTGTCCACACAAATAGTCCTGAAATCTCTATTTCACCATCTACTTTGGCTAGACTCTCCCAACAGCAAAGGGATCACCTTAAAGTGGATTAACGCTTTACAGGTATCGCTCCTGAGTTTCGAAGAGACTCACATCTTAGCTATTTTATTGTTATTCTTTGCTTCTTCTATTACATTTGCTCTTTTATTTCCATTTTTGGGTCTGAACTTAACCCTTACGAGCCTTGTTGGCACCTCGTGTCCTTAGGGATATTAAATTAGTGCTCCATACTGATACGGAAGGAAATCCCATTTTTTTTTATTTTTCATCCATTAATCTATCTGTCAAATCGAACAAAGTTTCTGCTCGGGACCAAAAATGTTGGATATTATGTATGCCCTTAAGGTATTAGGGCAATTATATAATAGTACGACTATTTTGTTTAATTAATAGAAGCATTTAATCTTTTATTTATATGGACGTGTTTATAAATATATTATAGTTGGTTAAAATATATTCATTAATGTATGTATACAAAAGTCCTTGGCATATCATAGCATGAAGTCAGAGAAATTGTAGTTGGACTATATTTAGTGAGACCTGCTTCATATGCAATTATGATTATGTCCAATCTATCCCTAGTCATAGTTTCATCAAGAAAGGATATTGATGAAGTGAAAAGACTAGCATGAGGTCAGCTTTCTTGGAAAGGGTCCAAGCAGTCAAATCTCCTAAGGACTGAAGGTGGTGCCTTAAGTTTCACACATGGATATATCTAGGAGATATATTGGAGACCACAGTAAGACAAACACTTGGTGTATATATCAATGTCTTAGTGTTTATCTTCGTGCAATAAGCTTTGCGAATATCCTCGTACTTGAGATACTAGTTGCCTTGTGTGGTACTGTTGCTATACTTTGGGTCATTTCTACACAATGATTAATTTAGGGTATCACAAGTGACTACGGGGTATAGTGATGACTACATGTTGGTAAGGTGAGTAGTCGGAAAGAATCCATCGCTCCGGATATATTAAGGAGTTGTACCTGGTCGCTTGTTGAAGTGATGATCGCTGTAAACCTTTGATCAGAGTATGTGTTTGATAGAAATAGTTTCTAGTCAAACACACTATGGTAAAAGGCAATATACTTCGGTAATAAGTTAATTATTGGGATAGCTTGGAGCAACCTTGCTATTAGTGGGTTAACACTTTAACCGAACCCTATAAACTAGATGGTACTAATATTAAAGAATGGAAGGAGTTCATCATACTAGATAACTATTGCATTAACCGTGATTAAGTCATGAGCACAAATGACGTTCCGAGTAATGGGGGATGGTTGACCCTTACTAGAGGCGTACTACAGTCGTTTAAGGCAATCGAGTTCTATTCACGGTCTAGAACCTCTAGCTAATGGTTCCATTAGAACAAGGGTTGGTTAAGCCTTCGCAGCACAACACTTCGGGATCCTATAAGGTCACACACATTGGACCTTCATTGGACTAAGTAAAGAACTAATAGATTTATTCTATTACGAAAATAGAATATAATAATAATTGGATCATTTTTTAAATGGTTAAAAATTATTAGATCATTTTAATAAACCAAGGAATTTATTTTTGACCGGTAAATAATTTATTTCGGTCATAAAAATATATTGGACCGGTAACCAAGGAATTAAAAGGGAATTTTTCCTTGGCGATTTAAATTGGACCGAGAGTACAAAAATATATTTTGTATAGGCTCGGGTGCGTGAATGTACACCTAAAGGTGTGCGAGCAATGCTAGACATTGCTCATGACAACCCATTAAAATGGGCTGCCCAAACACGTAGCCCATGGGGCACACCCCGAGGCCCAACTCATGCACAAGGCAGGATGGCAAGAGCCTGCCTTGTGACAGAATGCAGCGTGCCTAGCACGCTGCATGCGGGCACAACCCACCGATCCAAGTGGATCCGTGGGTCAAACCCACGTGGGATGTGCAAGTATGCACATCCCACATCAGTTTTGGGGGAGCATTTTTGCCCCCCCAAGCCTATCTATTGGCTTCACTACTCCCCCTTTCAAATCGTACCAAGCTCAAGCATAAATCCCAAGTTGAGATTCGCAAAGATTAATCTCTCGGGTAATCGAGTAAGTTCTTTTTTAGGAGCCAGAATTTATTCGGGCACCTCTAGTTTATATTTTCGGGTCGGGCTTCAGGAGTAGTCTAGTAACTACTCGAGGCTCCTTAGTTCTTACTCTCAGGGAGGTTTTGGTTAGTGGGGTTCGTGTGGATACTCATAGAGGCTATCCTATGCTTGGAGGCTTGTGTAAGGAGGTTCTACTAAAGCACGCTTCAACTGGTAATTTTTCTTTCTTTCTCTTTTAATTATTAGGTCTTTTTCTTTAAGTGTTTTTAGACTTAATAATTATGCTTAGGCTGTTTTGCATGCTTAGTTTATTTTATACTTAGGTTATAGCTTAGAGTTATAACATGCTTAGGTTATAGCTTAGAGTTGTAACATGCTTAGTATAAAATATATGCGATAGAATATAATTTAGAATTATGGTATGTCTGGCCTTTGCATGCTAACATAGGTAGAGAATTATTTAGTTAAGGCTTTATGCAATTTATATACATCTAATAGTAGTTCTTGGGGATAGGGACAAATTTTGAAATTCTGCTGTGCCTGTTATGCATGTTCAATTTGACTGTCAGTTCCCAACAGTGGAATCAGAGCCTGCCTATTTTGTGAATAATTAAGTTAGAAGCAAACTGAATATTATTTTCTATTTGAAATGATTTATGGTTTATTTAATTGTTTGGAACAATATATATGAACTTGTGCTTTTCATTTCAAGGTTAGAAATTGGTTGTGAATAATTTTGAATAAGCCTGCTCAACTTACTCAAATTATACAAGTTTCAATAATTTATTTAAATTACGTGGGTTATAGATGCTTCCAATTTACATGAATTGAAAGAACGAAATTTATTAGTTCAAGAGAATCCATTGGTCTTCAAGTTTGTGCCCGTATTTTTTCTGGCTAAGGATTGGACTTGGTGTCTATTTACTTCAAGGGCACCTCTCCTACCTAGGAAGAACCTATATCGGTGCAGCTTGAATTGACCAACCGAGAGATTAAATATGGACTAATTTATTTCTAGTATATAAGATGGTGCTTATATATGCTTCTATAACAAGGTAAAAATTAAATCTATTGAATAAAAACTTAAAGGAAATGCAATATAAATATAACAAACAAAGGTGTTAATTATTTTGTATATAATCTAGGTTGATGGAATAATTATAATAAAGAACTTGAACCCACCTAAGGTTGGACGTTATAAATTAATTCTAAAATTCCTTGAATTAATATAAATTATTATAAATATGTCCATATGATAAAATCCTGGATTGGGTGAGACATTTGACACCAGTAAAATCCCAAAGTAAATATAATAAGGCAAGTTATAGTCTTCCTTACTCAAATTTATAATACGGTATCTTTGGGCTATCAAAGCGCTACTCAAAGTGTTCCTTCTAGTCCTCATTGATTGGTTGTAAAGTTTGGGATATGGTCTTCCATTACGGGACTGGGGAAGTCCATAAAATTGGAGGCTAGGCCCAGATCTAAGACATATTCAAGGAGATGCTAATATAAGAGCACACGTCCCTTGGGATTAGGGAACTTGAATGTATTAGCAATTGCATATGATGCAAATGGAATGGGATTCCAACTATAACTTACTATTGTGACTTGACCCATAAAATTACGAGTCGTAATAGATTAGTTATAGATGCTATCTACTAGGAAATATAGCTGGGCTAAATTTCCCTAATTCAATAGAATGGGCTATTGTAAATTTTGAAGAAAATAGTAAGACAAATTTATCTAATTAAAAGTCCTTATATTAAATGCATGTACTTAAACTAATATCTGGTCTCTTTTTCTTATCTTATATCTTAGGTTGAATATGAACTCTGATTTAAAAATTCGTCTTAAACACATCCAAGCTTTAACTGCAATTAGCTACCATGAATGGATCAAGGATGGAAGGGACACCCTTAAGGGTTATGAATTGGCGTATGTTCTTGAAAATCCATTCACAGAAATTCCTAGCACTGGTGCACCGGTTGTAATTAAGCTGGCATGGTTAAAATATCTAAAGGATTCAATTCATGTATCACACTTGTTGTTAGATAATATGAATCATGCGATGCATTCAGAGTGTGATTACATGAGTCTAGAAACCATGTTGATCCATCTAAAGGGTTTGTCTGAAAAGGCAAGTTATGAAAGTTCAAGTTAACCAATGAATGTTCTTACTCTAAGATTAAGGAAGCGACGAGTGTTGTAGCACACATCAACAAGATTAGAGATTTCATGGTGAAATTGGAATCACTGGTATCTACAGTCAATCAACCCTTAAGAATGGATATCCTGTTGGATTCTTTACCTATCAGCTATGCTGACTTTGTAAGGGAGCATTACTCCAAAGTAAATGATTGTACGTTCCAAGAACTGATTGATGCGTTAAGAAAATTTGATGCAAAAAGCAAAGAACTTTCAAGTAAGTCTATAAACGAATGTTCTCTAGAAATTGGCCCGGAGAATGTTGTCACCAAAGGAGTAGTTAAAAGGTTGAAAAAGAAGAAAGAAAAGAAGATATCTAAGTATGTCTACTTCCAGTGTGGGAAACTGGGACATTGGAAGGAGGATTGCATAGCTCCTACTTCTGAACATTGGAAGAAGAAGCCTAGCAAGGCATCTACTTCAGGTATGTTTGTAATTGAAAACTTTGCTACTTTTCCTCATGAATCCACTTGGGTATTAGATATTGGTTGTGGTTCTCATATCTGTACTTTTTGTGCAGGGACTAAGGAACAGTAGAAGACTTGAAAAAGGGGAGGTGGACCTATGTGTGGAAAATGGAGCCTGAGTTGCTGCATCAGCCATAGGAAGCTTTGATCTTATTTTGCCAAGTGGACTTCTTTTTGTTTTGAATAATTGTTACTACATTCCGAGTGTTACTAAGAATATTGTATCTGTTGCATGTTTAGCAGCATAAGGACTTGAAGTTTTATTTGTGAATAATAATTGTGAGATTCATTTGAATAATGTTCTTTATGGTTATAAGTTGTTGAATGGTGGCATTTATATCTTGATACTAAAACGAAAGTTTTTAATATAAACAATGTAATACTAGTTAAATTAGATAATGATAATTCCTTTTACTTATGGCATTGTCGTTTAGGCCACATAAATAAAGATTGCTTAACCAAGTTGCATAGGCATGGAGACTTGGGCCAAATAGACTTGGAGTCTTATGGTGATTGCAAACCTTGTTTAAGAGGAAAAATGACAAAGTTACCCTTTCAAGGAAAGAGTGAACGGGCCACAAGTACATTGGAACTTATACATACTGATGTATGTGGTTTAATGAGTGTTCAGGCACTAGGAGGATACTCCTACTTCATAACCTTCATTGATTATTATTCACAATACGGTTATTTGTACTTAATGAAGCACAAGTCTAAAAGTTTTGAAAAGTTCAAACTATTCAGAGCTGAAGTTGAAAAATAGCTTGAGAAAAGTATTAAAACACTTCGATCAGATCGAGGAGGAGAATACTTAAGTCAAGAGTTTCAGGATCATCAAAAGGAAAATGGGATAGTTCCCCAGTGGACTCATCCTTATACCCTCGAACACAATGGAGTGTCAGAAAGGAGGAGTCGGACTTTATTAGATATGGTTCGGTCCATGATGAGCCATGCAGATCTCAGTTGATTTTACACCTAACAAAAGAAGGTGTTATAAAAAGCCATCTCTAAGTGACTTAAGAGTACGGAGCTGTCTTGCTATGGTAAAGAGGATAGCGCTAAATAAGCTGAACTCCAAACCTGAAAAATGTTTGTTCATTGGATATCCAAAGGAAACTATAGGATATCTATTTTACCAACCTAAAGCACAAAAGGTATTTGTGTCACGGAATGCTCACTTTTTGGAAAGGGAACACTTACTTGCAAAAGTCAGTGGGAGCAACATTGAACTGGAGGTTCAAGGAGAAGAAACAGACAATCAGCTGATTATCCCCGTTCTAGATACACAAGAAAGTGAGATCCAAGAACAACCTGTTGAAACACAAACATTGCGAAGATTAGGTCGTGTTCATAAAGGTCTTGATAGATAGGTTTTTATCATCACTGATGATAAAGAAATGTATCTCTTGGAGAATGATGAACCAAGAATACTCCTCGCCATTGCCACTCACTGTGATTACGAGATATGGCAGATGGATGTTAAAACAACATTCCTGAATGGGGATTCGGTCCGGGATGTGTATATGACACAACTCGAGGGTTTTACATCTCAGAATTCCTTGAAGGTATGTAAACTACAAAAGTCTATTTATGGACTTAAGGAAGCATTCAGGAGTTAGAATATTAGGTTTTATCAGGCAATCCGTGAACTAGATTTATGTCCAAACATTAATGAGCCTTGTGTTTACAAGAAGCTTAGTGGGAATGCAGTCGTTTTCTTTGTATTATATGTTGATTACATTCTATTAATAGGAAACGACGTTTCTCTTCTTCAAAGTATTAAAATATGGTTCTTAAGAAAGTTCTCCATGAAAGACCTTGGAGAAGCGGCATTTATACTAGGTATAAAGATCTACAGAGACAGATCCAAGAAGCTGTTAAGTCTTTCTCAAAGTACATATATAGATAAGGTACTGAATAGGTTCAGCCTTGAGCATTCAAAGAAAGGTTATCTCCCGATGATAAAGGGGATTAACCTATCTAAGGAAGAGTGTCTAAAGACAGCTCAGAAGAGAATACGCATGAAGGATATACCCTATGCATCTGTAATAGGATCCATCATGTATCCTATGATATGTACTAGGCCAGATGTCTCTCAAGCTTTGAGTTTTACGAGTAGATATCAATCGGATCGAGGTGAAAAGCACTGGATGGCCATCAAGGCAATTCTTAAGTACTTGAGAAGGACTAAAGATGAGTTCTTTGTATATGGAGATGGTGACCTCACAATTAGAGGTTACACTAATGTGAGTTTCCAAGCTAATATGGATGACTTTTAGTCTCATTCAAGTTTTTTGTATGTGTTAAATGGAGGGGCGGTATGCTGGAAAAGTTCCAAGCAAGAAACTGCTGCTTGTTCAACCACAGAATGTAAATACATTCCTTCCTGCAAAGCAGCAAAAGAGGCAGTCTGGTTAAAGGGATTTATTGGTGTCTCGGTGCGGCGCTTGAGATTGTTGATCCACTTTGTATTATGATAACAATGGTGCTATAGCTCAGGAAAATTAACAATGGTCTCATAAAAAAAATAGACCTGTATCCAGAAAGTATCATATAATCAGGGAGATTGTTGATGATAAGATACTAAGACTAGAATATGTACCCACTGATCAGAACCTCGCAGATGGTCTGACGAAGCCATTGTCGCAAGTTAAACATGACCAGCATAAGAAAGCATATAGGTTAAGACATATGGCGAATTGGACTTAGTGGAAGTGGGAGTTTGGTAGATGTGATGTATTCCCTTAAGGCAATTAGGGCGATATATCTTAATTATGTAATGGTACAAATAATTCATTTTATTAATAAAGGCATTTAATCTTTTTTATATCAGTGTGTCCATGTATATTATGACTGGTTAAAATATATTCATTGATATTTGTATACAAAAGTCCTTGACGTAAATCATAGCATGAAGTGAGAGATCATAGTTGGAATTTGCTTAGATAGATTTGCTTCATGTGCAATTATGATTGTTTCTAAACTATCCTAGTCATAGTTTCATAAAGAAAGGATATTGATGAAACAGTAAGATTAGCATGTGGTCAACTTTCTTGGAATGGCTCCAAGCCGTTAATCTCCTATAGTTGAAGGAGGTGCCTTAGGATTGACACATGGATATATTTGGTGGATATATTGGAGATCACAATAAGATAAACACTTGGTATATATATCACGGTGTTAGTGTTTATCTTTATGCAGTAGCTTTGCAAATATCGTCATACTTGAGATGTTAGTTACCTTGTATGGTACTATTGCTATACTTTGGGTCATTCCTATGCACTCATTAATTTAGGGTATCACGGGTGATTATGGGTATGGTGATGACAACACTTGGTGAGTTATGTAGTCGGAAAGAATCCATCTCTCCGGATATATTAAGGAGTTATACCTGGCCACTTATTGAAGTGATGATTGCTATAAACCTCTGATCACAGTATATGTTTGACAGAAATAGTTTGTAATCAAACACGTTATGGTGAAAAGCAATATACACTTCGGTAAATAAGTGAATAACTAGAGCAGCTTGGAGTAACCTTGCTATCAGTGGGTTAACACTTTGAGCAAACCTAATAAACCAGATGATACTAATATTGAAGAATGGAAGGATTACATCGCATTGGGCAACTATGTCATTAACCAGGATTAAGTAATAGGCACAAATGACGTTCCAAGTAATAGGGCATGGTAGACCCTTTCTAGAGCCATACTACAGTCGTTTAAGGTAAGTGAGTTCTATTCTTGGTCTAGAACCTCGAGCCAATAGTTCCTATAGAACAAGGATTGGTTAAGCCCTAACAGCTCAATACTTCAGGATCCTCACACACATTGGACATTCATCGGACAGAGAAGCTGAATTAATAGATTTATTCTATTACGAAAATATAACATAATAATTGGATTATTGTTGGGTTAAACCAAAAATTTATTTTAACCGGTAACTATTTTTATTAGGGGCATAAAATAAATTAAAATGTTGATTAAAATGATTAAATCTTTTTTTGGGTAAGCAAGAAATTTATTCTGACCGGTAATATATATATGGATTTTCCCTATCCCACTTTGGAAAAATGGAGAAGCATTTTGCTTCCCCAAGCCTAAAAATAGGCTTCCCCTTCCTCTTTCTATTCATACTTTTAAGTTCACATCTTTGTGGCATTTTTTGAGAGTCTTCAGTGAGGATTCTCGAGCCAACATAGAAGAACTTTTTTTATCCTTGCGGATCATAGTTTGAGGACCTAGATTATATTTTAATTTGGGGACCTCTAGTTTATATTTTTGGGTGGGATTTTGGAGTGGTCTAGTAGCTACTAAAAGCTCTGCAGTTCTTCCTCATTGGGATGTTTTGGTTGGTGGGGTTTGTGTGGATACTCATACAGGCTATCCTACACTTGGAGGCTTGTTCATGAAGGTTCTTCTAAAACACACTTTAACTGGTAAGTTTCCTTTCTTTCTATTTTAATTATTAGATCTTTTTTAAGCATTTTTATACTTAATAATTATGCTTAAGTTGTTATGCATGCTTAGTTTAGTTTATTCTGTGGTTATAGCTTAGAGTTATAACATGCTTAGAATAAAATATTATTTGTGCTAGGATATAATTTAGAATTATGGTATGCCTAGCATATGCATGCTAACCTAGGTAGAGAATTTATTTAGTTTAGGCTGTCTTTAATTAATATTTCTCTAATAAGAGTTCCTAGGGACAAAGGACAAAATTTTGAATTTCTCCCATCCCTATTATGCATGTTCAAAGTGACTGTCAGTTCCCAATAATCATAACTACAGAAGTTCAAGTCATGAGCTTCCTCAATGGCAGTCTTTTTGTTGTCGCATTCCTTAGTGAGACTCTAGAGTACTTTCTTGACCATGTCTACTTCTGAGATCTCCTTCCCGAGCCTTTTCATCTCATTTACTAGATTGGTGTGTCTAGTGTTCATACTGTTGATGGATTCTTTGGGCTCCATCTAGAAAGATTCTAGCTTTTGATGTAGAAGATCAATTTTGGCTTCCTTGACCTTGTTTGTTCCTTCATAGGTCACTTCGAGCTTCTCCCAGATCTCTTACGCAGTTTCACATCCGGATATTCTGTTGAATTGAACTGCACTAAGAGCACAATGAAGCATATTAATAGCATTTGCATTTTCACAAAATCTTTTGTAATTATTCTCATCCCATAGATTTGAGGTCTTCCAGGTTGTTATACCCTCTAGTTCGTGAGTAGGATCATATGGGCCATCCATGCCATCATGCTTTGTTCTTGAATGAAATTCTTCATCCAGTTTTTCTAGAATGTGTAGTGTTCACCGGTGAAGAGTGGCGGGCGGGTAATAGACATACCCTCAAGAAGGAGTTATGAGTTTTGAAAACTCATTTTGATTCTTGGATCAAGATTAGACCTTTAGCTTGAGATTCTCAGATCTCTAGTTGTGAGCACATGCTCTAATATCACTTGTTGGTCCCTATGAGGGTCTATATAAGGTCAGAATGGGGGTGAATGACCCATTTCGCGGAATTAACAGACTTTAAAAAGTATTGTCTAGTGTGTTTGATATGTTCCATATATATTGGATACAGATGATGCAAATATGAAATATTGTGCAAATAAAGTAAAGAGTTAGAACATAAAACATAGAGTTTTATCCTAGTTCGACCCCTCGTGCTCCAGTCCTTGGAGTGTCCTTACTCCGAGCTTTTTCCACTAGTGGATTACTTTCCAACTAGCAAGAATCAAGCCTTATAGTTTGTCTCCAGATGGTAACCCCTTCTGAATGTAAGAGATACCACTAGAACCACCAACTCCTAGCTTAGTCCTCTTGTCTTTAGCATGATATACCACTTATATTTCTATCCAAACCTAAGTTGAGTCCTACAAGTAGATCCCACTTAAAGCACTAACTCTAAGCTCTATCCTAAATATCAATACTCACCCAAGTATGAGATTTTTACAACTGATTTTTTGTTTGAAAGGGTTTTGAACTCTTCAAGTTTATAGTTTTCACTTAAGAGTTCTTACAAACTGATTTTGAATGGTTTGGTTGTTGAAAGGATTGTGTCACTGATTGCAATAGAAGATTTTCTTGTGTAATGCTTTCTTAAATCAACCAGCACCTTTTCAACATATGAAGCTTCCCTCTAATAGCTTGGATCATTAATGTAGCCGTTGTGTATTGTTGAGGTTGAATTGAATCTTCACCGTTGATAAGGTATGATGTGGCACCTCTGGAGCCGTTGAACTATCCGTTAGACTGAGTAATTGTCTCGTTTGAATCCTTGGGATTGAGACTAAAAATTTGTCAGTGATCGTTTCCTTGTATTTTATTGATTCACCAACTTTTATGCTAGTAGTCTAGTGTGTAAGCTCCACGCGTCTTTCCTATTTATCTTGGTAGAAAAGGTTGTTACTTTTTCTCTTTCATGTGTCTTTCTGTACTTTTCTGAAAATCATGCTAGCTATTATTTTGTCTTGCATAAAGGGAAAGGATCTTTGACTTCTAGACCAAAGAGGTGGAGGGAAATGTAACTTTCAAATCATTCCCTTTGTCTTGACATTTAGTCATCTGGATGTCTTCAGACCAAATATATCTACTTTTGAAGGTTTAAAGTTTATTTCCTTTCCAAACTTTAACCGGATACTTCCATTATGTGCTTAGGTATTTATGGTCTTTAATGTATGTCCTAATGACTTGTCTTGGGCCATATACTTCCATTTTGGATTATGGAGATAGCATGTTTTTGTTCTTATTTTTTTTCTTCAAACTTGATCGGGATCTGCTCTTGGATTTGTTCTTCTAGATCATTGTCTCCCAATAAAAGTTTCTATGGTTTATGTATATGCGGGTTTTGGTCTTGCAATTTGGTGCAATTTGGGTACCCTCCGCCTTTGTGTACTGAGACCCAGTGGCCCTAAGCGAACTATAGGAATCTTTTCCAAATATAATGTGATCAACTTTCTTGGAATGGGTCCAAGCAGTTAATCTCCTATAACTGAAGGTGGTGCCTTAAGATTGACACATGGATATATCTGGTAGATATATTGGAGACTGTAATAAGATAAATACTTTGTATATATATCAAAGTGTTAGAGTTTATCTTTATGCAGTAGCATTACAAATATCATCATACTTGAGGTACTGGTTGCCTTGTGTGGTACTGTTGCTATACTTTGGGTCATACCAATTCACTCATTAATTTAGAATGCCACGGGTGATTATGGGTATAATGGGGACATCACGTTGGTCAGCTGTGTAGTCGGAAAGAATCCATCGCTCCGGATATATGCAGGAGTTATACCTGGCCACTTATTAAAGTGATTGCTATGAACTTTTGATCAGAGTATGTGTCTGATAGAAATAGTTTCTGTTCAAACACATTATTGTAAAAGGCAATATACTTCGGTAACAAGTAAATAACTGGGATAGCTTGGAGCAACCTCACTATTAATGGGTTAACACTTTAACCGAACCCAATAAACCAGATGGTATAATATGAAAGAATGGAAGGAGTTCATTGCATTGGGCAACTACTACATTAACTAGGATTAAGTCATAAGCACAAATGAGGTTCTGAGTAATGGGGGATGGTGGACCCTTGCTAGAGGCATGCTACAGTCGTTAAGGTAATCGAGTTCTAATCAAGGTCTAGAACCTTGAGCTAATTGTTCCTATAGAACAAGGATTGGTTAAGCATTAAGAACTCAATACTTTGGGATCCTATAAGGTCACACACATAGAACTTTTATCGGACTGAGTAAAGAATTAATAGACCTAGTCTATTACAAGAATATTTAAATATGGAATGATTAGACCATTACCTGGTTAGACCAGAGATTTTATTTTGACTGGTAAGTAATTTATTAGGGTCATAAATAAAATATTTATTTGAAAAGGATTCAAGGGGAATTTTTCCTTGGCAAGTTAAATTTGACCGAGAGTACAAAATATATTTTGTACAAGCTCTAGTGCACCGAAAGGTGCAGAAGCACTACTGGCTAGTGCTTGCAGCTGCCCATGAAAATGGGCTACACAAGCGTAGCCCAATGTCACTCCGCGAGCTGGGCTACGCTTGTGTAGGACAAAATTAGGGATTCCTAATTATTTAAGGAGTCTCTTTAGTTAATATTTTGGGTGGGTTTTGAAGTGGTCTAGAAGCTACTCAAAACTCTACAGTTCTTCCTCTTAGGGAGCTTTCAGTTGGTGGGGTTGGTGTGGATACTAATAGAGGCTATCCTACACTTGGAGGCTTGTGCAAGGAGGTTCTGCCAAAGCACGCTTCAACTGGTAAGTTTTCTATTTTAACTATTAGGCCTTTTTCTTTAAGCATTTTTAGACTTAATAATTATGCTTAGATTATTATTTGCATACTTAGTTTATTTTATTCTTAGGTTATAACTTAGAGTTATGACAATATTAGTATAAAATATTAATGTTAGGATATAACTTAGAGTTATGGTATGCCTAACTTGTGCATGATAGCCTAGGTAGAGAATTTATTTAGTTAAGACTTTAATTAATTATATGCAACTAATAGGAGTTCCAAGGGACAAGGGAAAAAATTTTGAATTTCAGCCATGCCTGTTATGCATGTTCAAAGTGACTGTCAGTTCCCAATATACCACACATTTCCTAATTCTAAATTAATAGTAACTTGAAATCAAGTCCAAGGACACTTGAGACCTACCTACCAAAATGCTCGTGACATGATAGCATGTGACCTTTTCCTAATCGGATCGATCCAGCCCATGTTCCCAACACAAACCTATGTTCATAGCTCCTTTCTCAAACAGGCTAACCAATACAAGTCTATGGTTTTATTCCTTCCCATGATTAAAACAGACTTGAGACATTTATGATTTAATCAATGGACACTCTTAATAAAATATAGCACAAGATATATTATTGAAACAATTAATGTCTTTATTAATGTAACACATAACATGAATATTCAATTACATCTTAATACCATATGTCTCGAACTAGGGCACACCCAACACAACAAAGATTGATCTATTTACTCAGATTCACTCTAAAAAATTTAAATTTCTTTATATACGGAATTTTAACAAATCAAAAACAAAATCATCAATAGAGATAGATCTATCAACTCAGATTTATAAAACAATCATTTTGATCAATCGTTACAATGGAAACAAAGATCGGTATTTGCAAAATTTAATACCTGAACCTGAGGGACATACAGCTTCTATCTCTAGCTCCATTGACAAGCCTATGTGATCCAACTATTGGGTTTTTAAAAGATTCGTAGAAGAAAAATATGAAAAGAAAGATATTGGAGCATGTGTTGGAGCATAATTGTTTTTTTGGCATACTATTATTAATTTTTATTCATGTATTTGTAGAGAGAAAACCTAAATATAAAAGGACTTCTAATACTAAACTAATACGATAAAAATCATAAATATTATCTAAAACAATAAAATCATAATTTATCTCTACTTCAAATATCAATTATATTTCCTAATTATAATCCACTTCTAATTTGTTAAATATGTCTCCAACTAAATAACAACTTCTAAAGTCAATCTTCAGCACTCTTCATGTTGTTTTTTGTAAATCTTCTCCATATGACCAACTTGACCACATTTTCTGCATTTGATATTGGGCCTCCATGAACATCTTTTATGAGGGTGATTTTTTTTTGAAATGCGAACATGGTGAATATAAATTAATACTGCCTCCTCCTAAAACTTTTATCTTTACCAAAAAAGCACCTTCAATTGTTCCTTCATCTCTCATTGTTCTTCTTTGTTCCAAAGCTTGCATAGCTGTGAGCACTGGATTTTAACTATCCTTCTCTCAAAAATATGATGAGAGCTGTATGATGCAATGTCTTTTAGGTGTTGTCCATCAAAGGTGTCCCTAATACTGCAGAGTCGAGTTTGGCCAAAGTTTAGAGACCTAGTCTGCCCTTAGGGACCCATACGGGTGCTGCCTAGTGGTATGGATCCACCGGCGGACCCGTATGGGTCATTCCTTCCATACACCTAGGAGGGACCCGTACGGGTGCTCTTGTTGCCTAAACAGGCTCTTTTGGAAGGGAATCCATTCCTATTTCAGGAAAAGGCAGGTCATGAAAGCAATTATTGCATTCAGACCTCCTTTCCTTCATAAATAGGGCCCTTTTCTTCACATTTTAGACACACAGATCTCATATGAAAAATATACTAAAACTCTAGCAATTTTTATAGGCATAAAAATGGTATAGCAGGGTTATATGAGGTATAAAATAGGGAGAAAACCTTTCCTTTGAGGTTTTGTCCACATTTTATTCATTCCTAGCTTCCTTTATCAGGATTTAGGGGAGGTTTTGTCCACATAAATTCTCACCTAAATAATCCTATTTCACCATCTACTTTGGCTGGGCTCTCTCAATAGTAAAGGGATAATCTCAAAGTGGATTCACGCCGTAAAGGTAACGCTCCTGAGTTTTGAAGAGACTCACATCTTACTTGTTTCATTATTATTATTCTCTGTTCCTTCTATTATACTTGTTATTTTAATTTCTTATTTCGGGTCCGGTCTTAACCCGTATGAGCCTTGTTGGCACCATATATCCCCAAAGATATCAATTCGGTGCGCCATACTCACACGGAAGGAAATCCCTTTTTATTTTATTTTCCTGCCACCAATCTATTAATCTGTCAATCTATAAACCGAACTAAATAGAGTTTCTGCCTGGACCAGATAGGACCCGTACAGGTACACCATACCCGTATCGATCCTCCCAGGTAACCGTACGGGTCCTACCCATGCGTACGGGTACCAGCCCCAGGAAGATTTTAGAACTCATTTTTAACTTGTTAAAAATCAATCCGACTCACCATTTGCTATGCGATCATTTTTAGTAATGATCTGGTAAATCAAGCCACAAAAGTTAAAATGGGTTTTCACCATAAAATACGCTGAAAATGCTGATTTATGGTGTACAATAAACTATACTAACATCAGTGGATGTAGGGGAATTTATTTTCATTTAGTTTTATAACTTAGAACAAATGTATAGGTTCTCTTTGCAATTCCCCCATTTCCCCCGGTTGTAATTTTTACTCCCCCATTTATTGCTTGTGCTTTATTGTAATATGTAAATCCATGTAACGAGCGTGAAAGAGTGTAGAAATAGGATTTCTGTGATAATTCCCTAAGTGATGAAAACTAAAACTGTTTTACGCGGTGAATGTAATTTTGAATCAATCAAATGAGAAATAAGTTACTCATCTGATACCCGAATCTTTGATCCAATAGTATGAGTCTCCCACCCAGAGGGAACCAGATTTGGGTCTTAATTCTTTTATTCATTAAAATTGGCTTATTGTGTGAACTTTAACTAAAAATGTTTTATCACGCCTAAATCCAAACTAACCCCCAGTGGGCCCCACCTCTCACGTAGGCACCACGGGAGACCCACGCATCATCAACACCTTACAATGAAAACTCCACTAGGGAATTAATCTTTTAACTTGCAAAATTTTGGTTTGTTTTAAAAGCTTAAAAGATTAAGATGAGCACCGAAAATCATTTACTTGATTCAACCTATTTTCTTTTTCATCATTTGGGAAAATTATCACACTCTATCTTCTCATCTTCTTCTCTCTGTAGTTAGATGCGCTCTTTTTCTAGCGCTAGGTTAAGATGCCCTATTTTTCCTTATAACTCACAAAAGTGTCACTAATGCCCTGTTAGGAATTAGGGATACTCTAGTGGGTGGAGCACTCAATGCCATCTCCCTCTAAAAGAGGCTTGATGCAATGCGAACCTTCTGCATCAACTTTTGATTTATCCCAACACCATTCTTATCGAAAGCCATAGAATTTTATAATCTAGGTACCCTGATTTCTGTGTGAGATTAGATTATGGAAGAATACCCTCAGACTCGGTGGGAGAAATAAGGACAGAATCGATCGCCTCGCATGTATTGTGTTATATACCCTTGTGATTAACCCCTCCATGCATCATTGTAATTTATGCATGCATACCACATTCCATACATCTACTGATCTCTTGGTTATCACCTTAGCCAAAATTAAACCTCAAAGGGAAAAAGCTTAGCGATGGTCTTAAGTCCATTTGATTCATATTCCGGCTCCTGTAGTTCCATTAAGGGTTGCTCCGTCTCTATCTATGAGTATTCCATCCAGTAGTCAGTTTAGTCTGGTTAATCTTTCTGCCTATCATGCTGAGGAGATATCTCTTATCCTAACTCTAGATGGCTAGACTGATGTTGAGGCTTAGGACGTTGCTACTGGTGAGCAGGCAAATACATCAAGGGCCGAGGTTAGGTCGGAGATTACAAATGCCATTTCACATTACTTAGGAAGTGATCAGTTCTTGGATCAAACGAATGATAAGATGTTGGCTTCCATCAGGGCAATCATGGCAGAAGAGAGAATGTCCAATGTTCCTTGCAACACGCTTGTTAGTGATCTAGCAATGAATGTAGTGATCAGTGAGCAAGTATCAGGGGTTACTCATAATCCATTCACTCAATTTTGGTTACTGCCAGTGCGGACTCATGGGGATTCTTCCAGTTAGTTTGGTTAGTTAGGTTCTGTGGGTCCATTCGGTTTAGTTAGTATGCCATTCCAGCCAGTGGGAACATTGGCTCCTCCGGTAATCAATCAGTTTACTCAGCCTAGTCAGGGGTTTGTGCCACCGCCATTTTAGTTTGGGGCATCAGATCCGATCCCAAATTTTGTTGTCACACCTAAGGGGACAACCTTTCCTTAATCAATAGGTTTACCCTTGGGTGCGATTACTCAATTAGAGGAGTCATCTTTATCCTCAAAATTGCGCGACCTACTTTAGAAATTGCTAACGTCTAATCCTGGCTTCCAACCATTGTCACTATCCATCCAAGCAGCTAGAGAGGAGGATTGGGTCCCTAAAAACTTTAATATGCCTAGCATAACAAAGTATATGGGAATTGGTCCGCCTCAATCCCACATCACCACCTATTGAAGGGTTATGAGAATCAGAACGTTAAGTGATAAGGTCCTAGACGAAATGTTCCCTTGTAACTTTGATGGTCCTGCTATCGAATGGTACAACACTCTATCAGACAAAGTGACCGAAAATTGGAAAGCTTTATCAGAGGCTTTTATTGAGTAGTATGGTTTTAATGCCACCATTAAAACTACAATACAGAATTTGGAGGCCATCAAGTAGGCCCCCAATGAGAAGTTGAAACCCTACTTCAAAAGATGGATGGCCACTCAAGTTCTATTGAAGGATAGGCTAAGTCTCCTGAGGATGATCGTAAAATTAATGGATGGTGCACTATCTTATTATCGAAAGGTCCCTGGTATGGATAAATTCTCTAGCCATGTTGAGGTCTATGAAAAAGCTAAGAAGTGGGAAAGGATTAACGAATTTAGAGAAGGCAAGTGAACCGGCCAAACCTTGGTTAAAAAATAATGACCCTTCAACCCCAGCCCAGGTTTCTAAGTCAAAATCCAGCTTCAATCCTAAAACAGTGGTAGTGCAAGAAGAAGTAGCCACAGTCCGCTCCATTAAAGATGATATTTACCCCTGGAAAGCATCTCCACCCGCCATCTTCACTAAGTTAAGGGCACTCGTTCTTCTTCAGGGTATCAAGCCCTATATCCCACCCAAACCCAAAGACAGAGATCAGTTTTGTGGTTATCACATTAGTAAGGGGCATCATATTGGTGCCTGTAGGGATCTGCTTAAAGCTATTCGAGGTTTGATTAGGGATAAGAAGATTCAGTAACCCGAGCTTAAACCTAGTACCATGAATAACCCCCTGCTGAATTTTGAGAAATAGGTTGCAACTATCGAATCAGGCTTGCCTTCCTCCCAAGTCTTTAATATGATCTCGCAAGCTAATCCCATGGTTCAATCGATCATGGCTTTACCAAATGAGCTAATCCCCATTTACATTGATGCATTCAATTTAAAAAGAGTGCATGAGGAGGAGGCTATGTTAGTTCAACCTATAACTATTGATATCAATGCTTATGTATTGAAGAATGATGAGCTCAAAGGATCGGCCTTATTGGTGGAAAATTTCAAAGGGAGAAGTTTTATGAAAGATGGAGTGTTGCATGTCACCCAAAGTGGAAGGATTCCTCCTTATCCTCTCCCAAAAATAAGAAGGGGAAGAGATGTAGATATCTGGGGCATTCTAAGCATCAATAAAGCTTTAATCTTTATGCCTGCTTTAGTCGACAATGAAAAGAAAGATCCAAAAGTCACCCCTCTCGTCCAGCAATTGCAAAATACCCCCACTAAGTACAACATTTAGTAGCTTCTCATTGACTCTGAGGATCATTGGAAGGGTCTGATAGAAAAGTTGTTGAGTATGGAAGCTATGCCATCTACTACTCTGGTTGAGGTATTCTCAGTTATCTGGGGATCTCATCCTGAACAGATCAAACCCATCAAGTTCTATCTGTCAGACCTCCTAGCAGAAGGGAATAAGCATAACAAGGCACTCTCCATTAGGGTGCAAATCTTTGATCATTCTATCCCTTATATTATGGTGGATGACAGTTCAACCCTTAACCTCTATCTTGCCAAGATCCTTCCTCACCTAGGATTGGACGAATCCATGTTGGAATAGTCCAATACTGTTATAAGGGCATATGATGATACGAAGAGAAGTGTCATTAGGGTCTTTGAAGCTGAAGTTATAGTTGGAGGAGTGATGTCCAAGGTCCTATTCATTGTCCTTGATATTCCCGTCACCTACTCATTACTATTAGGTCGACCTTGCCTCCATGCATTAGGGGTTGTCCCTTCCACAGTCCATCAGAAAGTCAAGCTCATCCATAATGGAAAGCTAGTAACCATTGATGCAGACAAGCCATCTATCATAGCGGCTATGGAGGCTGAGGAAAAGGAATCTAGGGTCGCTATAGCTCACCAAGGTACAAAGTTTTTAGTTAAGGGGTATATATCAATTAAAATCGAGAAGATTATGATGAAGCAGGGTTACGTGAAAGGTAGAGGGCTTTGAAAGAATCTTCAAGGCATGCTAGATACTCTTTTACCCCTTCCATGGCCATTCAGACTTGGTATAGGGAACTGCCCAGTTGGCAAAAAGTCCAAATCTTAGTCCTGCCTCATGATAGGAGCTGAAGTCAAATAAGGGGATTTAACTGGTAATGACGAACCTATCAAAGTAAGTGGCAAGAAGATCCCCGATTTTGAGATTTTCAATGATGTATATGATTTCAAGAAAGGCTACCTAATTGAAACCTCAGTTTCTATGGAAGTATGTAGGAATGCTGAAGAAGATGAAATGAATGAGGCAATCGAGTCCATCACTAAAGCACTAGCGGTACTTATGAGGAAGAATTGGAAAACTAATGAGAAAGGGAACCCCATCGACAATGTTGTAAAGAACTTAGCAAAAGCAGTGTCCAAAGAAACACAAGCAAACTAGCACACCATGGCTACCAGTTCAGCTGTTAATCAATAAGGCCCTCCGCCTGTGGAGGATGATTCAGATGATTTAACTTTTAATGTTTTAAACATTTTTTATGCAAATAATATCGTTTATAAGGCATATCATGAATAAGTTGTAAGCATCAGAATCTTTATTTTTAACATGTCATGAATAAATTGATGAATCTATCATTCATATTTTCCTCAAGTATTTCATTCTAATGACATCATGCACTCATAACAACAGCATTCTTAAAATATCATCATATTCATTAATGAAGTTTACTTTGAGTATAACGCAATGGTATAAACGTCCAATGGTTAAAACATATCATCAAAAGAGAGATACTGAAAAGTGCTTAGCAAACATGATAATAATTAGCCCGAGTTCTTCCTTCTTCAAAACGGGAAAAGCATACAAGAACACACATCACCAAGAAAGAATACCAAGAAGGTTCAGAGAAGCACCAATAAGACGTCTAGCTTGGCCATAAAAAATGAAAATAACTTATTAAGTCACAAATTGATCATCTCAAGGGCTCTAAAGGGAAACTGTTCAGTCAAGAAGATCTTGTCAAAAATGGAAGCTACCTACAGAGATTGGGCATAGGCAATTTGGGGGTATAGAACCAGTGTAAGGACTCCCACTAATCAAACACCTTTCTCCTTGGTGTATGGAATGGAAGCCATGTTACCAGTTGAAACAGAAGCAAGATCTCTAAGAGTGGCACTTGAACCGTAGTTAAAAGAATCAAATTGGGCAAGAGCCAGGTATGAATAGTTTAATGTAATAGATGAAAAGTGACTCAAGTCACTTGACCATCTTCAAATGTACCAATAGTGCATGGCGCGAGCTTATAACAATAGAATCAGATACCCAAAACAACCTCTCAAAGCGGGTGATCTGGTCCTCAAGCAGTTCCGACAGGTCAACACCAACGCTGGGGGCAAGTTCAGGCCTAATTGGGAAGGACCATTTGTCATGAAGAAAGTCCTTGGTAAAGGAGGAATCAGGCTTATAGATATGGATGGAAATGAGTTCGTGAAACCGGTTAATCAAGATAGGCTCAAGTGTTCCAAGCAGGTGATCTGGTCCTCAAGCAGCTGCGCCAGGTAAACACAGAAGCTAGGGGCAAGTTTAGGCCTAATTGGGAAGGACCATTTGTCATGAAGAAGGTCCTTAGTAAAGGAGGAATCAAGCTTATAGACATGGATGGAAATGAGCTTATGAAACCGATGAATCAAGATAGGCTCAAGCCTTATCATGTCTAGGTCAAAAGAGTTAATCGTAAAAAAACAACACAAAGAATAAGAGAAATAAAGAATAAAACACTCAGCGAGCGGTCCTGTACCGCTCGGGCAAAAATTAGGGTGCAGCATGCTAATTGGTACCCCGTAAAGTGGTCAAGCAAAAATTAGGGCAATCCAATACAAAGAAAGCCCGCTAAGCTGAAAACCTGAAAAGGGCGGCTTAGGCAAAAGTTAGGGCATGGAGAGAAAAATGTCAGTTGCTTTCTGGAAAATCTGTAAAAGACCATTAGGCAGTAGGAGTTAACCATTGGAAATTGCTACCATTGCCTATGTACTCAAATTAATATCATCAATGAACATGTTATGATTTTGCTAAGAATCTTAGTCTTATGAATGCATGCATGTCTTTAGGTGAAATAATTGCTAGTATGTGAACATCAATTTTTATCTACGTGTTATGCATCATTGTATTCATCTTTACCACACATTTGCAATATTCGGCCTGTTGGATTGAAAACCCGAAATGGCGGTCCAGGCAAAAGTTAAGGCAAAAAGAAAATTCTGCTGAATTGAGCCATCAAGGATAACTCACACAAAAATTAAGATAGATTGTAGGATTGAAAACCTGAAAGGGCGGTCTCAATAAAAATTAAGGCAAAAAGAAAGAGAAAAGCTTGCTAGGTTGTAAACCCAAAAGGGCGGTCTAGGCAAAAGTTAAAGCTAAAAAGAAAAAGGTCCGCTGGGCTAAGCTGTCAAGGACAACTCAGGCAAAAATTAGGACAAAAAGAAAAATAAATAAATATATAAATGTTTGATAGGTCCCATCACATTGAGCGACCTATGTAAAAGTTAGAACGTCACCTGATCCCCTCACCATAAAATCACTGGACAAAATATGGATTCATAAGGCAACAATACTCGACAATCTCAGTTCAAGAAAAGTCCACATAAGTAATAGTCACATATCAAAAGTACCAATCCAAAAGTTTACAATCAAAACAAGCCACGCAGGGCCCCAAAAAGTACTAATAAGTTTAGAAGAAATAATCATAACCTAACCTTCCAAGGGATCCTGTCCCTGGTGACCCTCGTGAGTCTGGTCCTGAGTGTCCGCCAAAAGTTAGTCTACGTCTATGGTTATATGGTCCTCGAGGTCACCTGTACCAGTGTCCTACAGGGTGGGGTCCCTAATCTCTGAAGTCCCTACAACGGTCCTAGCATCATAAGCTCCCTCAACATGCTAATCTGCGCTCCTTTGAGTCACTCGATATACAGAAAGATTATCCTCGGACTCCTCATTAGAAGGAATCAGTGTCTGCCTATCCTTAGCCATCCTCGCTATCTGACCCCTCAGCATCTCAATCTCGACCCTAGCTCGAGCAATCTCGACCCTAGCTTGAGCAGTCTCGGCCCTAGCCTGATCAGCCTCAGCGGTGGCTGCCCGCAGCTACTCCGCTAAAAATCTAGCTCTCTCCTCAGAAGCGTCCAAATCCTAGGCAGACCGGCTACGCTCCATGGCCAACAAAGTTTGCAATGAAAATCATAAGATCAGTCCACATCTATAAATGTCATAGCATACATCATGCATAGTTTGTTGAACTTTCACAGGTAAAAGAACTTACTGAAGCTGGTGTGTTCTAGGCCAATAATAGATCTCGAATAGAAAAATAACCCCTAGGTATCCTCTCGGCCTAAAAATGGTTACCTGAAAGGAAAGGGTCACATCAGGATAAAACTCCCTAAGCAATTACAGTAATGAATAGAGTCAAAGGTAAAAGATTCCTTTCGTGGGTAGAGCTAGAATGAGTGAAACCAATAGGCTGGACAGACTCCTCAAGCTTTTTGACAGCTTGATTCCCCGAATGGTCGAGGAGTCGGAAGAAAGTATATAATTCAGCTCAGAGGACACCCTCTCCCACAGATCTAGAAGCCCAAGACCTCTTCACCGGTGGCTTCGGGGTGGCCACAGCAGTACCGGCAGATCTCTTCCGGGTAGAAGTAGGATGTTGTAGCAATAAAGAATCAAGACTCAGGATCACAGTTAATTTCAAAAAAGCAACAATGTATTAACAAAGGCCAAGTTAGAGACATACTTAAGAAGAAGGGGTAGCAGACCTTAAGGAACCTCTGGTGACCTAAACTATAGATTGACCCCTACGGTAACCCCTCGGTCCACCCTCCTCTTCATCGTCATCATCATCATCCTCACTATCGCTTTAGTGAAACTCCAGAGGCTCGTCCTCATGGTGAATCCTATCACAGGGAGGAAGGAGGGAGGAATCAATAAACTCAGCATAAGAGCCCCTACAGATAGCGCCCGAGCTCTCTCTCCCAACAAATACAGCCCCTGATCGTTCCCTGGTATGAGATGAGGCCACAAAATGCCCGCCGGGATTAGGGGAGGGATCTGTCTCTCCACCATGGCACTGGTTCTCCACCCCGAACCCGCTCACCAAATACCACTCATAAGAGAGTGGTGACTTCAAGACAAAGCGGTGGTCATCCACATCGGCCCGCATCCGCTCAATAGCTCTATATGTGACCAATCCCTCGCACGGATCTTGAATAACCTATACGAAAAAAATGCACCTTGAGTATCACAACCTAGTGAATACAGTTTCTACTAGTGGTTTGTTAAAATGTAAAATGTAGGTTTAGTAGGGAAGAAGTTTACCCGATCTGAGCGCAGCTGGCGTAAGAACTCTCGATATTGCGCTGTGGTCAAGGGCTAATTCTGCTAAAGCCCCATGCATCTAGATATGATATGCAGCATCTCAGGCTGCATGGGTAAGCCTGGCCTAGGAATCAATCGGTGCTTGAAAGCCCATATCTGCAAGACAAAGTAAGGATTAGTTACAACACAGTTCAAACAAAAAGGTTAAAGCAAGAAATTAGTTTAAGATTTACCAGTAGTATCAGATGGCAGATCTTGAACTTTGACTGCTCAGGTTGGACCTCGACGTCTAGTCCATAGTATAGCTGTGCTAGAATAGCCCAACACCAGTTCTTATAGGGTACAGTTGCAAGATCCTCCATGGTAGAGAGCAAACCATAGTTGAGGTTGCTCGGGTAGATGGGAAAGAAGACGGTGGTAAGGAACTTCAGCAGGAAGGATCGTGCCTATTAGTCCCTCCTATCAGCTATAATAGGACTCGGCTGCGTGATCCAATAAGCATGCAAGTCCCCATACTTGAGCTTGTTTGTCCTGCCCGGACGAAGCCCAAATAATCTTGCAATGTAGGCCTTCACCTCAGGTCGAGAATGCCATTGGTCGGCATAAGCATCCAAATGGACCACATCCACGCTCCACTCTAGGCCCGTCGTGGCACACACATCTGAGGGAGTGATGGTGACTTCCCCGATAAGCAAGTGGAAAGTGTGGGTTATCTCCAACCATCTCTCTGTCAGAGCTAAAACGGCACTGGGGGCCAACGTATTAGGGGCGTGAGGGATGGCCCTGATAATGTCGGTGAAGCCGAAGGAATCAATGCGATTCAGCAGCTCCATATCCCCCACGGCACGAATCTCCTCATACCATTTCTTATAAAAGCTGAAGGCTCCCACAGTCTTGAATTGGAGCTACAAAGATAGAATTACAGATCAACAAGGTCAAAACACAGTAAAAAAACTCAGAAATTGGGAAAAGATTACAGAAAACAAAGAAGCTAGCATTTTTTCCCTAAAGACAGGACTTGTACGGGTAAGCTCCACCCGTGCAGGTCCTATAGGAGCACCCGTATCAAAAAAGGGACCCGTATATGTCCCCTCTCACCTGTACGGGTCCCTAGCGAGCTGTCCCTCTGCGAACAATCTCCCAAAAACCTAAAATTATCTAGTTTCAACCAAAGTTCATCCAAAACTATCCTAAAAGCATACTAGGCTAAAGTTACATGCATTAGGATCTATTCCAAGGTCTAAAACAACCTAATTCTGGCCGAAATTCAAGAAATCACCAAAAGTTCAAAATTAGAAAGTGGAGAATCAAGCAAAATTACCTGGAATTTTGAAGCTTGGGTCTCAGGAGAAGGGATTAGTGGCATTTCAGTGGTAGGAGTGAGCCCCAGGAGTGAGTGTCCCCCATAAAATGCATACCCGATGGAAATCGGGCATTCTCGAAGCCCTAAATCATCCACTAAGGGCAGGTCCTCAAATCTAAGGGAGAAACGGCCAGTCTTTGGGATCTTTTTGTAAATGTTTGGTTGATTTTAGGAGAAAAATCGCCGAAAAATGCAAAATGGGAAGTTTTGGAGTGAAGAGGGATATAAGGGGGCTCATCTGCCTTTTAAAACCCCCGTAGGGGACCTGTACTAGTCCCCACTTTCGAGAACCTTACCCGTATAGGTCTGGGCCACCCGTATAGGCCCTCCCTTGCCATCCAGAGGTAGTATGAGCACGGGCTTTTCGGTGACCCGCTGAATGCTGATGACTTTTTGCTCTAACCTTTTATCGGTCTAGTTGTTCCATTCTTTTATAGTCGTATCGCGTTAAGAAAGTTCTTTGTTGATGAATTTAGGCCTTTGACTCGAATTAAAAATGATTAACATGCATTTAGAATTAACCTTTTCCCTTCCCCTAATGTGCAGTAATTTGTTTCTTAATTTTCCATAAGATCTAAACATTTTCAGCACTTTTGTTTGTATCTTTGAATTCTTTACTCTCCGACCTTTCTAGAATGTCAAGAATTGCCTTAATCGGATAACCGTAGTGTAAGTTATGAGCGTTTAAAGTCCGACCTTTCCCGGGACCGTGTCCCTTGCCCTAGCCCTAGCCTGCCCTCTTCCCGCCTGTACCCCCACTCCTGTGACTGCAGCTGGCACCGTTGCAGGAGGGTGGGGCCCCGTGGTTCACATGGTGGGCCGTGTTGACCATACAGCCCGGCATGTGGGGGACCACGCCCTAAGTCGCATCGCCGATGCGGCCTTAGAATGGGGTCTTCTCGGTTCTGCATTTTTCCAGGTTTTTCTTGCCCTGCAGATCGAGTTTCACAATTTTTCCGTCAAATCCAAACATTTAGGGGATTAATTATGAAATTTTGCACTCTCTAGGGTCTATAAAAATCCTAAAAGTTTAGATTTTGAGGACTTTGGCTCATTTGGAAAGAAAATTCTGATTTTAGTGTTTAAGGCTTTTTAGGAGGAATAAGTCCCACAAAGTGGTGGAAATCTAATCATCTTAATTTCCTAAGCTTTATTAGGCTTCATTCTTTGATTTAAAAAGTTGAAATCAATTAGAAAACTTAGGTAAAAAATTGATTTAAATAGGACTTAGGGACTTTTTCCTTACAAAGCACTAAATCCCTTGCTAAACTGGTCACTGTTTCCACTAGGTTTTGTCACAAATTCGTCACAAAGCTTGCCAAATGTCCAGTTTGAGTCTCAAGGGAGGATTCACAGCCTTTAGGTAACATTCTGAGTTCCAATCTATTTCATTTATTTATTTATTGTCTTTTGCTGTGTTTTTGGCTGGTTTTTCGGACGTTTGGCCCATATTTTTGAATTTTTTGTGATTTTCTGGTAAAACTCCGGCTGACTGTTTTGGGGAATGTCTGGCCAACTCAGTGAGTCGGTCTTCAACGTCTCTTACTCGGCGTACTTATCGTTCAAGCGGCCAATCGTTATTTCACCGAATTTTCTGTGTTCTTTTCCTCCCAAACTGAAAAACCAAAGTTATTTTAGTATTTTAAGTCCAAATCTACTGTAATAATGTAGGAAACGACTTGAAGTGTCAATAATCTTGGGAGTTCGGGCATAAAAATGTCGATTCTAGCTTGTTTAGACAATTTTTCCAGTAGACCACTTCAGTGGGCGGAAGGCTGACTGAGCGTCATCTAGGCCACCTCACTGAGTCGGCCTACCATTTTGCTAAGCCGGACTACCACCTCACTGAGTTGGCCTACTGGTAAAAATTTCCAAATGGTCCCTATTTATTTTATTTTGTGTTTTTGGCCCTATTTTATCGTTTTAATGCATTTTCAACCCCTATTTTTACCCCAAAAAATCTCCAAAAATCAAGAATAATCTAAAATTAATTAAATTAACTTTTGAGCTGCTGGAAATTATCTTATTTATTATTTAATGGGTTAAATGACTATTTAATAGTGTAAAAATGGGTTTATTACCTAATAAATCTAAATAGATCCTTTTCCAACAACTAAAAATCCGAAAATATTTTCTGGAATTTTCTTCGCATATTTTAGGTTGTTTAGTTTGTTTAATTACTTTTTCAGGTTGTGTAGATGCTTATTTAAATGCCCGAAAATTATGTTTTAGTCCCGAAAAATCTAAAAATATGTTTTCTCCATGTTATGTGTTTATTTTCTGTTGTTTATTTATTTATGTTTTGTCTATTATTATTCTCATATATCTTTTGCCTCTTTTGGAGCCGGGTCCAATTTGGTTACTCGGTTAAAACCCGATTTCATCCTTTTATGTATTTATCCGAATTATTTATTTTCCCGCATTAGAAAATTGTATAGGTATTTGTAAAGCCTTGTAATAATTATTTTATTTGCTTTATTTACCGCTTTTCGTGTGATGTGTGGCATATAAACTGAAATCTCCCAAACAATAACTGGATTTAAATCGCATAAGAACTAAAGTCGCATTTATTAAAACATAAATGGCTTGATTTAAAAATTGAAAAGTAAGCAACATCATCTCGACTTGGAATCTCTGTTTTAAGGTACGGTTCAACCACCCGGGGGGAATATCGTACCCAAATTCTGGGTGGAGCTTAACCGGGTGTCGACTCTATCTTAAAATGCGGGATTTCAAGTCTCGTATCCCGTAACACGTAAATTGGACTTAAATTCAACATCAACATCATTTTCATTATTATTTTCATCACGCCTAAAATAAGGATTCTCCCTTAGCACACTTCACAGCGCTCATTATTTTTCCACCCCCCGTGCTATGCTGTCCTCGCGGGTGGGAAAGTGGTCGCTAGCTTACAGTGGCGACTCTGCTGGGGATTTTCTTTTAACTTATAACTTGAAAATCGCTTTCATTTTTAAAATTTTGTTAAAGGATTGTGATGATATGCCTATATCATTTTTAAATCAACGCTTTATTCCTTATGCCTTTTAAATCCACTGCTTAGATAGTTTCTAAGTCTTAAGGTGCCATTTTTATCACCCCCATGAAGCTCACTTATATACCTCGTGCCCGCTAGGAATTGGGGATATTTGGGGGTGGATCACTCATTTCAACCAAATTGTAATTCCCACGTTCGCACTCATTTGAGGAGTGGTTGAGTTACACAAAATCAAGGTAAACGAGACCCTTTTACAGTATCGTTCCACGACACTAGTAGTTTGAGACTATGAACTGCGATACATATTACAATAATAACTTTCCCTTAGGCTCACTAAAACAATCTAGATTTAGGTCGCATACTCTCTTGTCGTTCCCTGGCGCTAGAGTTAACCCCAGAATCTAAATTGGTGTTGCGCGGGAGTCATAAGGTTGGAAGAGGTTTATTCACTTTCGTGTGCTACTTATGTTGTGCTCATGCATACGCACTTTATGCATAGGCCATATATGGCCGACATTTATTTTTGGTTTTTGCTTACCTCTAATCTCCCCTCACTTGAAGGGAGAATTTAACAAAATCCATGAGATCTTTTGAGTCCCAACGACCCATACCTAGTTCTCTAGGCATAGCGAGGAATTTGTACGTCTGAGCCATTTTGCTCTCTACCTCTCTAAACCACCCCTATATATTTGGCATTCATCATTCAAATATTTATATAATAATCCATCTCATTCATGGTTTGATTCGGGCTGATCATCTTTCGATTTCTCTAGCTAGGTCAAGACGTCCTCCTCGCTGCAGTCCTCTACGGTTGCATCTAGATCGCCCCTTAGTTTGCCGACCAGTGAGTTCAGTGTCTGAATCTTCTCCTTCAACCATGTTTGATATTCCTTTGGTTAGTGGGGTCATATCCGAGATGTCTCCTCCTATTTCTTCGTCTCCATCTGATTAGGGTCAGTCTCAATTGGGTTGTATGTTGGCTAATGCTATGGCTATGTTCCTGCAATCAGTTACATTTTGGGCCGCTATTTAAGAGTAAGTTAGATCGGCTCTTAGGGAGGAAAGAGAGACTCAGAGGCCAGTAGGGCCTTTAATTCAAGCTCAGGGAGATATCGTTCAAAATATGGCTAGTCAGTCTCTGCTAGTTCAGAATCAGTTTTCAGTTTCGCCGCTTCCCCCTGTTCGTCCTATCCAATAAATCCAATTTTAGTTTGGTCAGAGTTCCTCTCAGCCACCCTTGTCATTTGCTCCACCAACCTTTGGTTTTCCTCCCCCTGTGCCTTCGAGGCCCATTAGCCAAGCTCCTATATTCCCAGATTTCTTAGGGATTTTACCCCGTAAATGGCCGTTCCCTCCAGTGGTTTTATCATCTCCTCGACACCGCCAATACCATTTGCGCCATCTCCCCCCAATTTTGTGGTTACCCCACACGAAACTACTTACCCCCAGAATCCTTTTGCTCACCCCTAGATCGAGATCCCTGCTCCTTCGCCATTTCAGTTTAGATAATCTTTAATGCTCAGTGACCAAGTCACACAGCCTCTGGGTGTGATACTATGTGATAAGGTCATATAGCCTCCAGGCATGACACCATGCCAACAAGTCACGCAACCTCCGGGAGTGACACCCAAAATGGCGGCTTTCTTCAGGCAATTTCTAAGTAGGTGCAAGGATAAGGAAGAAGTGAGAGATGATGATTGAGTGCCCAAGAATTTTTCAATGCCTCAAATGAAAGCTTATTCAGATGAGGGACCTCCTATGCCCCACATAGTGATGTATGAGTGGATCATGCGTGTCCAAAAGGTTAGGGGCAAAGTCCTGGCTAAGTTACTCCCGTGTACCCTTTCAGGACCTAATCGCGAGTGGTACAATACTCTCCCAGAGTCCATAATCCTAGATTGGAAACTCCTATTTGAAGCTTTGATTGCCTATTATGGATTTAATTCCACAATGGAGACCACCATTCAACATCTTGAGGTAGTCAAGCAAAAGCAAGGTGAATCCTTCAAGTCAAATTTCAATAGATGGATGGCCACTCAGGTTCTGTTAAAGTAAATGCTCAGCCTGAAAGAAATGATCCTAAAGTTGCTTGATGGGGCTCTCTCGATGCTCCGGAAAGAATGGAGACTAACTCTTTCGAGTCATATCAGAAAGTTTTAAAAAAAGTTGAAAAAATTGAGTGCTGGGAGGAGAAAGAAAAGGCTAATAAGTCAAGTGGGAATCATCCACGGTTTAAGAAGAATGAATCTAGCAAAACTGCCCCAGCTCCTGCTAAGGGTAAGCTCAAGAAGAAGTATCAGTAGTTCAAGTCTCTCCCCCTTCTCAGCAACCATTTGTATCCCCGTGGAAATTGCCGCTTGGTTCATTTTTGCTAAGATGTATGAATCGGGCCAATTGAAGCCTTTGCGCGATGTCTAGGCTCCTCGACCGGATCAAAAGGGAAAATTCTACAAGTTTCATGTCCAAAAGGGGCATCAGACTGATTAGTGTAAGGCTCTAGCCTCCACTATCACACTTATGGTCAAAGAAGGAAAAATGGCTGAGCCGGCCAGGAAGCTGAGCACTATAGAAAACCCTTCGCCTAATGTTGGGGGCAAGGTCTCTATGATCAGTTCTGGCATTAAGGAAGAGTGTGTTTTGGAAATGATATCCGAGGAATACGTAATGGTTATCAGCTCTTGTCTCCCTTCGAGCTTTGTATTTGATATAATCTCAAAGTCCAATCCTCCATGGAAATTGAAGAAATGGGGCAAGAAGAGGAGACCAAAACTAAAGATGTGGAAATGGTCAAAATGACATTGTTCAATGTTGATGATTATGTTCTGAAGGGAGAGTATTCTGAGGAAGAGTTTTAGGTTTTCAATGAGGATGAGTATGAGCTTTGAGATTCGTCATTGGTATATGAGGAACCGCCGTATCTATTTAAAACCCCGGCCATAAAAAGCATATCGATTGATGAGATTCTGCATGTCACCCACAGTGGTCGAGTATACCAACCTAAGGACAACCGTCTCCACATTGAGAATGATCCAATCCCGAACCCCGTTAAGAATGTAGATAAGCCGTTTACACATCTCCTCAGGTTGAGACAAGTCTCGATATTGATCCTCTGACTTCTTAGTTGAAGACGACTCAAGCCCGTTTCAACATTTGGCAATTAGTTCTTGGTTTTGATGATTACCGCCTTACTTTGATTAAGAGGCTTCTGGAGCTTAAAGTGAAGCCTACTACTTCTATTGGTGAGATATGCAACTTGATAGGGAAAGGAATACTGCTCCTGAGAGGGGATGCTCTGATAATGTTCTCTAATTAAGACCTTCCACCTGAGGGGTGCAGTCATAATCGAGCCTTGTTCATCCCTGCCCAGGTCCTCGATAGAATTATCTTATGCGTTATGGTTGATGATGGTTCCTCCCTAAACCTTTACCCTCTGAAGGTTCTTCCTCATTTGGGTCTATTAATGGAAATGCTCGAGAAATCCAACACTGTCATCCGAGCCTATGATGATTTGAAGAGGGATGCGATTGGGGTTTTCAAAGCCGAAGTGACTATAGGGGAAATTTTTGCTAAAGTTCAGTTTACCGTCATTGATATCCTTGTCACTTAGTCTTTGTTATTGGGTTAACCTTGGCTTCATTTTGTGGAAGCGATCTCGTCAACGCTCCATCAAAAGATCAAAGCCGTGGGGAAAGATGGAAAGATTAAGGTTATTGAAGCTGATCATGCCCCGGTTATGGCCATTATGAAAGCCGAGGAGGAGTCCAAATTTTGAATGGCTGTTATTAGTAATGAGAAACCTAAGGCCCCTTACTATAACCGATACTAGTCTGTAGCAAGGAAGTTTATAAAGAAGCATGGCCATGAGCTACGTCAATGTTTAGGCAAGCGCTTTGGGGGAATTGTCAATCCAGTCCTAACCAAAAAGCACCCCAAGCAAGATGGTTTTGGGTACACTCTAAAGAAGATTTATAGGCATGTTCATCCATTCTACTGTAGTATGGTGACTGTTTATGAGGTTCAAGGGAAGAGTGTTTACAAAGTAGAATCCGAGCCTATTGAGGATGATGGTCAAGTTTGGCCAGGTTTTGAGATCTTCAAGGATGTGTATGAATTCGAGAAGAAATTCTTTATTGAGAAGGGGGAGAGCCCGATCAAGCTGATATCTGTTGTTACATCTGATGAGAAAGACAAGGGGTAACTTTTTTTTAGATTTAGATGAAGAGAAGCCTATGGACCCAGAAATTGAAGATGTTGTGGCTGGTATGTCTAAGTCCATATCTATTCTGCTTAAGTAGAAGTGCAAGAAGAATAATGAAGCCAATCCTTTGGCCGAGGCTATGAAGAAACTCGCCCGATCTCTTGCTACTGAAGAAGGTATGATGTCTGCCGATCAAGTGAAAGCCCTGGATCACAATCTGGATGACCTACTTATGGAACCTACCAAGGGTGTCAACTCTACTGATGCCGATGATGTAACTTTTAATATTTCTAGTGTTTTTGATGAGAACATTGTAGCCTATAAGGCCTTTAATTTAATGAAAGATTCTGATTTTGCTTATTTGCTTGATGTTTCGCCCGATGAGCCCATACATTCATTTAATCATAAGTATAATGTGTTCAGTATTCATGACTTTTCTCTAACTGATATAAACTTGAGTACATATGATAACCCTAAAATGGTAACCCTTTCAAATGACTTAACCCCTGAGATAAAAAGTGAGATAATTAAAGTGCTAAAAGATCATGTTAACGCTTTTGCTTGGTCACATATGGACATGCCTATTATCGAGCTTCATATCACCGAGTATTGCATTCCAACCAATCCTAGATTCCATCCTATCAATCAGAAATTCCGAAGAATGAGACCATAGTTGGTCGACAAGGTTAGGGCAAAGGTTGCTAACATGATTGAGGCTAAGCATGTCAAAGTTTTTGAATACCCTACCTTGTTATCCAACATTGTCCCGGTTTCAAAGAAGGATGGAAGGGTAAGGGTTTGTATGGATTACCAAGATCTAAACAAAGCTTTGCCAAAAGATGACTTTCCTCTACCTCACATCGATATGCTAATTGATAGCACTACTAGGGCCACGATGTGCTCATTCATGGACGGGTTCTCAGGATACAATCAGATTCTATTGGACATAATTGATAAGGTTAAGACAACTTTCATCACAAAATAGGGAGTATTCTGCTATCGGGTAATGCCATTTGGTCTAAAAAACGCCGGAGCAACCTATTAGTGCATTGTCACCACTCTCTTGCATGACATGATCCACAAAGAAGTAGAGGTCTATATGGATGACATGTTGGTTAATTCTGCTACCAAAGAAGAGTAACCCGCAGTATTAGATAAGTTTATAACTCGCATTAAGAAATATAACTTACGCCTTAATCCAAAGAAGTGCATATTTGGGGTTACATTAGGAAAGCTTTTAGGCCATGTGGTTAGTCAAAGGGGGATTGGAATGGAACCAGATAAGATTAAAGCGATTAGGGATATGCCCTCTCTGAAGATGAAAAAAGAAGTTCGGTCTTTCCTTGGTTCCATTCAATATGTCAGTAGGTTCATTTCTCGCCTCACCACCGTTTGTGAGCCAATCTTTAAGTCGTTAAGGAAGAGTCAGCTGATTGTGTGGGATGAGCATTATCTAATTGCATTCGACAAAATCAAGGCCTACCTTCTTCACCCACCCCGTCCTTCATCATCCCACCCTCGGGAAGCCGTTGATCTTGTACTTAGCAATTGATGATTCCGCCATAGGGGCAATGTTGGTTCAGAAAGATGACAGTAAAAAGGAGCATTGAGTGTACTACTTAAGCAAGAAACTTTTAGATTACAAAGCTCGTTATTCAACTGTCGAAAAGACATGTGCTACCATGGTTTGGTTAACTAAGAAGTTGCACCACTACTTCCAGTCGTACAAGGTTCGGGCCATTGCTAAGGTTCACCCAATGAAATATCTTTGTCAGTCGCCAACCTTATCCGGCAAGTTGTCCCGATGGTTACTATTGCTTTCTAAATTAGAAATTAAGTATGTCCCGACGAAAGTTATCAAAGGTAGAGCGGCTGCAGAATTTTTAGCAAACCAAGCTCTTGACTCCGATTATGTCGAGAACTTGGACTTTCCCGATGAGAAATTAGCCATGATTGATGTATCCAAGCCCATGTGGACTATGTATTTGATTGTGTTATGAACAAATTTAGAGCTGGCCTCGGAGTTATCTAATTCATACCCGACATTAAAGTTATCCCTCTATCTAAGCATTTAGAGTTTCCCACTATTAATAATGGGGCCGAATACGAAGCTTGTTTAGTTGGTCTTGAAGCCTTGTTGCTTGTAAGGGTAAAGCTTGTTTCTGTGATTGGAGATTCGACCCTGGTCATTTGTCAAGTCATGGAAGATTGGGAAATTAAAGAAGAGTCTCTCCATCCTTATATCAACGCCGTTTGGGATTTATTAGCTAAGTTCGAGATGTGTCTATATCAGCATATCCCCCGAGATGAAAATTAGATGGCTAATTCATTAGCTACATTGCCTTCAATGTGGGAAGGCCCTCGGCGCTAATCCATTTGCCCTCTGATCTTAGTTTTAGTGAGGGTTCCCTACCATTTGCACAACATTGCCCACATCTTCACCAGTAGTGACCAACCCTGCTGGTATTTGAACATTGTGCAATTTCTTCAGAATGGTCAGTATCCCAAGGGTGCTATAGAATCCGATCACGCTATTCTCCCTAAGTTGGCCTTTCAATTCAGGATTATGGACAATGATCTCTTCCAGCGAACTTTTGATGGTTTGTTGCTCCGGTGTTTGACAGAATCAGAAGCTCATCGGGTCGTGTGAGAGGTTCATACGGGTGATTGTGGACCACACATGAATGGCCTGGCCTTAGCTAAGAAGATTCGGCAAATAGGGTATACTTCCGGTTAACTCTGATTGCCGATTGTGTCTCTGAGGTTAAGAGGTGTCACCATTGTTAGATTTACGGAGATATTCAGCATCTTCCACCTAGCGAACTTCATAGTTTATCTACTCCTAAGCCATTCTCGGCGTGGGGGATAGATATAATTGGTGGGATTCAACCATCGTCAACTAATGGTCACAGCTTCATCATTGTGGCAGTGGATTATTTCTCAAAATGGGTGGAAGCCGAATCGTACACCAGTATTACCACTAAGAAGATGGCCAAGTTCATCGAAAAGCACATTTTCGCTCGGTTTGGTCTACCTCATCATATTGTATCAGATAATGAGGTTTAATTCCCAGGGGTAACCTTAAAGTTAAATGAGAAGTACAGTATAGAGCATCATAGATCTCTGCCCTACCGTCCTCAGGCCAATAATGCGATGGAGGCAGCCAACAAGTCCATTAAGAAAATCCTTTCTAAGACCATAGCCGGTTATTGAGATTGGGCCGATAAGTTATCATTTGCTCTTTGGGGGTACCAAACGAGCATGCAAACTCCTACAAGTCAAACCCCCTTCTCCTTGGTTTATGATATGGAAGCAATTTTACTTGTTGAAATTGAAATGAAGTCTTTACGAGTGGTGCTCAAATCTAAGCTCGAAGAGACCGAATGGAAAAAGGCGAGGTTTGAGCAGATGAATACGATGGACGAGCAGTGCTTGAAAGCCTTGGATAGCCTCTAAATGTATCAACATTGAATGGCAAGAGCTTACAATAGTCGGGTCAAGCACCATAGGTATCCTTTGAAAGTCGGTTACTTTGTCCTGAAGCAAGTAAATCCTAGTAACACTGATCCAAGGGGGAAGTTTTAACCAAATTGGGAAGGACCTTATATGATTAAGAAAGTTCTCGGTAAAGGCGGAATGAAAATCATGGATATGGATGATAATGAGTTCACGAACCCTATCAATCAGGATCGGTTAAAGCATTATCATATCTGAATCAAAAGAATCAAAAGAATCAAATCTAGAAAAGCGTCACATAAAAAAATAAATAAAATCAAATCACCCGGCGAGTGGTCTTTTTCTGTTCGGGAAAAATTTAGGGTGTATCTCGCAGATTGGTATTCTACAAACCAATCAGGCAAAAGTTAGGGGGCAAAAATAGCCCGCTAGATTTAAAACCCAAGAAGGGCGGTCTAGGCAAAAATTAGGGCAAGAGTGAGTCATGAGAGTTTGTTGACTAGAAAACCTTCATAGGCTAGTTAAGGCCAGAGTTTGATTCGATAGAAACGGTTATCATCATTATGTACTCAAGCTTAATTCAGTTAATGGAAATGTAACTTTTACTGAGCTCTTATGTTTATAAATGAGTATATTAGTCCCTAAAGATGAAATGTTGCAGATAAGTCGAGTTTGGGATGTCACTTAGCTCGAATTCTTAAGTGCCTGATGAAATAAAAATCATAACAAATACAAAGAGGCATAAATTCCGAAGGGCTGAAAACATCTAGACCTATGCAAAAGCCGGAAAGTCCGCTGGATTAAAAACCCAAAAAGGGCGGTCAAGGTAAAAGTTAGGACATAAAAAGTAGAAAATAAAAGTCTGATGGGCCTAACACAATGTTCAGGCCTATGCAAAAGTAAAGACAAATGAAAGTAAAGATAGCGCAATCATCAATCACCTTGAAGGCCCATCATCATCATCATCATCATCATCGTAATCAAAGTCAAAATCTCGAACCAGCTTCTCCTCAGTGACAAAGGATCACGTCCCACCTGCCTGTCTCTCCACTCGAACTATGAGCACAAGCAGTTCGCCCGACTCCATAATCTTCCAACTTATCAAAGCCATCCTTAGTAGAATCCATCGATAGTGATAGCTTCCAGCCGATTGTAATCTAAGGTATCCTAGCTCACTCAACGGGCCCATACCTCTCTAGCATGGCCAAGAAGGTAGGCTAAGAACGGCCCGACCTCAAAATCACCAAAGTGCAGTAGGACCCTTTTTTTATCGCCTCCATTGTCGATACAAGCGATAAGGCAAGTAATGCTCAAAGTACCGTAGCCCTACAAGCTAAACCTTGCCTCCACCAATGTCCACCAAAACATAAAAAATCTCCCACTAGTGGCATACCCAGTGAATGTCAGCATTAGATAAGCCCTCCATGATTGCCGTCCAATCACTAGCTATCAAGGTATTGTGGTTAATAGTGATACGAGCCCTGCCTTGATAATTCCTAAGCCCATATCGTCTCGGATTGCCCCAAGGATCCTTCTACCGATTCAAATTCAGATTCAGTTTCGGATTCAGATTCAGATTTATTTTCAGTTTGAATTTCAAATTTAGTGTCAGATTTAGATTCAGATTCAGTTTCGATTTTAGTTTTGGATTTAGATTATCGGTTTTAGGTTTAGAGTCGGTTAAGGGAATACCTATAGTACAAAGAAGTGGTCTTCGATGCAGTTAGGATCATCGGCAGCTCTATCCGGATGGAATAGGATCTCAGCTAACCTTAGAAATAATAGAGAGATTCCCTCTGAGGCCTGTCCAACGATCGAAACTATCCGGAATGGGGAAACGGTGCCAACCCCATAGATAAACTCAGCCATAAGCAATAGAGCCACGATAAAAGGATAAGAAATGTCTGATCTAGGAGTGGCTATGCACCAATCAAGTACCCTACTGAGATTAAATCCAGGTGATCCAGGAATCTGAGAAAGAAAAGTAGTAAGGGCATCTAAGTTCCATAGCCAGTTCAGCTGATCCTTAGCCGTAAAGTGCACCTCAGGCATTGTAAAGCGCATCCCGTGAGTGCAAATCATCCCAAGGATAGCGTGATACTCCTCCACCATCGGGCATAGCTTAAAGCCCGAGAAGCGGAATATATGGTCCATCGGGTCCTAATAAAGGAATGCTACGTGGAGGAAGGCCCCGTTCACTAGCCTACTAGCAATATAGCAAAGACCCAATAATCCAAAAACCTCTAGCCTCTCCTAATCAGAGCTTGCTAAAGTGCATAAACTGCCTCAGCCTAGCATTATGTGTCTCTGTTAGTGATCTCTCTCTGCTAATCGCCTGTCAAATAAGGTTGCTATCATTAATTTAGATGATTGTAAGCATTAATTATTTCGTTCCTAGTCAAGCATCTATCATCCCTAGCATTCATCTAGCGAGCAAATAACGCAATCAAACAAGCAAATAAGCCAAGCATAACACAATCAAATCATCCACAAGTTCACAGTGCATCAAGAGAAATCAAAATGCATAAGAGTAAGGCCTCACCAAGGTAGCCTCGAACCTCCCCTCTGAGGTAGCAGGCCTCGAAGCTCGAGTTGCGCTAGGTTTGTGTAGGGCAATCGGACCCATGGATTGCATCCCTGGAAAGGCCATCGTCTCCAAGGTAGCCTAAAAGTGCACAGACTAGCTCGCATCAATCATGGTGATCTCGGTATCATCTCCCTCACTGCTAAGGCAGACATCACAATCTTTTGCCTCCCTCTTTAACTGGTTTCGCCGCTCCTCCACCCTCTCAACATAACCCCTCAGCATCTCCATCTCTCATGTATACTGTTCCTTCTACTGAGCTAGTCGCCTCTCGTAGTCTATCACCTCCCGAGCTAGCCGACCCTCGTAATCTACCCTCTCTCGATCCTACCATCTCCGATAATCCATGTACTTGCACTTAATCCGTATCCGCTCCTCTCGCTTGCTCCGATAATAATCTTGCTCCATCCCGATGAAGAGTTATAAATATTAGTGATCAGCCCAACAATTCATGCATTCATGCATTCATAACATACATGAATAAAGCTAACAAATATCCTATATGCTTTTCTTGTTTTAAATCTTAACAAGTTGTAAGACAGAATCTTACCCAGCCTGCGGAATCCTATGCAATGACCAAGCGCTCAACCTCCGAGACAGGTACCTACACAATCAAAAGCAGAACCAACCAATCACTATAATTGGACGATAGTAGTATGTAAGAATCGTTAAAGTAAAGCATGAGTTAGATTCTTACGTGGGCGGTCTCTGGCAGGGCAAAGGTCAAAGGTGTGGAATACTCCTCAACGCGCTTGGGCTCTCAAATTCTCGGACAGGTCATCAGGCATAAAGAGGTATCCAACCGATTTACCAACACTCCCTCAATGAATCTCGATGGGAACGCTGTCATATACTAGTGCGAAGGCCCTAGGTATGTGTGAGCGGACGACGACTCGCGCGGCTGAGGCGCGGGGCCGGACCGGGTCGGGCGGCCCGTTTTTTGACGTGTCGGGGAGATGAGTGCGATGTGGTTGAAAAGAAAATGATTTTGCATATTGTAATGCTTAAAAGATACGAGATCAAAACCCCGTAGTTAAAATAGAGTCGCCACCCGGTTCAGCTCAACCGGGAAATTTTCGGTACGATTTTCCCGCCGGGTGGTTGGACCATACCTTAAGTAGAGATTCCGAGTTCGGATGATGTTATCTACTTTTCATTAGGCCAAGTTAGGATACTTCATTCTTTCTTAATCGGTTTAATCCACCCTATTTATTTGTATTTTCAGTTATTTTGTTGTTTTCGCATTTATCAAGCAATTGAAGCGATAAATAAAATATTTACAAACGTAAAAGAAAAGTAAGTGCAGAAAGTGGAATTATAACAAGGTTCTCGAGTCCTGTACATTTTCTACATAACAAATGAAATACCCGAATGTCCGATATACATCTACCTGCAGAGGACGGTTGACACAAATATGGCATATTTTATTTATAACATCATAAAGCCCGATTGGATGGCTAAAATGAGATTTGAATGGCGTTTGCAGGGAAATTCCATTTTTATCCAAATTTTAGATTCGATCGTTGCTTTAATCGGATTACAAGTGAATATACCACTCATCGTGGCGCGGGTCTGTTTTCAGGAGGTTTCGAATCTCCATCGTTACATTATAGATCCTAGCTTCAGAAAATAAATTAATTTGGAAACAAATGAAGGCAATACTGCTATCCAGAAAGCCATGCCGCCGACGACATAGTTTATGTCGCTGGCGGCATGGATTATGCCGTCGGCGAAATCAACTATGTCACGAGCGACATCAGCATGCAGATGGGCACAGGGCTTTCTTAATACCGTGAAGAAAGGGTTCCGCGAGAAAGCGAGGTCTCCGGGGAATGTGATGCTAACGGCGGTACCAACGATGCCTCTCACGACATGGGTGATACAGCCGGCAACATCCCATGTCTCCGGCGACTCCAATTCCTTGCAGCAGCAGCGGTTTGCAGTCAAAATAACCGAAAACTTAAAAGAACGTAAATGAACAAAAAACATTCTTGCAAAACAGTAATAATAATGCCAAAGAGCTATGAGACTCAGGATTTTCACCTCGGGGTAGTGAATCCAACTCTTCGTGAACTGAACAATAACACCTCCGGGGAGCTTGCAACGATAATTTGATTGTTAATTTAAAGTTTTTAAGTCTCTAAATTCTATCGAGTTGATTTAACCCAAAGACCCACTGATTTAAGCTCACAATCAGAGAGTTCGAAGAAGAAAAATCGGGAAAAATGGATTAGAATCCTTTTTCCTGCCTTTTCTAGTTCTTATCTCACTAAAATCTATTCTCTCGATTTCGGCTTCTTAGTTGCCCAATTTTAGCTCCTTCCCTCTATAATTTCAGTCCCCCCCCTTAATTGCAGTTTTTGGGTGCCTTTTATAGGCAAATTGGGGTATTTTCCGAGACCTTTTTGACTTATTCCGCCGAAAGTGGCTGACAGGCTGTCTGTGGAGGACCCATTTTCATGCCATGTCGCCGGCGGTATGGACCATGCCGCCGACGGCATGAACGATGTCGAGGGTGACATCATTCTCCAGCATACCGACAACCAAAGGGTCAAAAAGCCTAAAAAGTCGGGAAAAGTGGCTTAATAGTGGAAAAAAGGCATCTTTATGACTTTTAACAATATTTCAAAGGGTATTTATTATTTAGGTATAAATCATCGGTTCAAGCTCCTACCGGACGCGTTATCGGCCACACCGAACTGGATTCTACCAATTATAAAATTCTCAAGGAATATTATTTTGGCAATAAAAATTCTGAAGAGAACTTTTATTTTGAGGTATTGGAATCGGGTACACGTCATCATCGTCTCGCGAGAGGGACTGTAAAATCCCGTGCTCACAGGCTGCCCCTCAGGGGATCACTGCTGACACAGGTCAGTATGATCACACGAAAGAGCAAGGGATAGGAATGATACCTGAAGGATGGCTGGTTTGTCCCTTGGTCGGACTTACGCTTTGTCGATTGTTTGTTCCTTGGTCGGACTTATGCTTTATCGATTATTTGTCCTTTGGTCGGACATACGCTTTGTCGATTGTTTGCCCCTTGGTTGGACATACGGTTTGTCGATTGTTTACCCCTTGGTCGGACATACGCTTTATCGACTGTTTGCCCCTTGGTCGGACATACGTTTTGTCGACTGTTTGCCCCTTGGTCGGACATACGTTTTGTCGACTGTTTACCCCTTGGTCGGATATACGTTTTGTCGACTGTTTGTCCCTTGGTCGGACTTACGCTTTGTCGACTGTTCGTCCCTTAGTCGGACTTTCGCTTTATCGACTGTTCGTCCCTTAGTCGGACTTACGCTTTGTCGACTGTTCGCCCCTTGGTCGGACTTACGCTTTGTCGACTGTTCTTCCCTTGGTCGGACTTACGCTTTGTCGACTGTTCGTCCCTTGGTCGGACTTACACTTTGTCGACTGTTCGTCCCATGGTCGGACTTGTGCTTTGTAGATTGTCCCTTGGTCGGACTTACACTTTGTCGACTGTTCGTTCCTTGGTCGGACTTACACTTTATCGACTGTTCGTCCCTTTGTCGGACTTATGCTTTGTAGATTGTCCCTTGGTCGGACTTGTGCTTCGAAGAGAATTTGTCCCTTGGTCGGACTTGTGCTTCGAAGAGAATTTGTCCCTTGGTCGGACTTGTGCTTCGAAGAGAATTTGTCCCTTGGTCGGACTTGTGCTTCGAAGAGAATTTGTCCCTTGGTCGGACTTGTGCTTCGTAGAGAATTTGTCCCTTGGTCGGACTTGTGCTTTGTAGGGTTTTATCCCTTGGTCGGACTTGTGCTTCAAAGAGAATTTATCCCTTGGTCGGACTTGTGCTTCGTAGAGAATTTGTCCCTTGGTCGGACTTGTGCTTTGTAGGGTTTTGTCCCTTGGTCGGACTTGTGCTTTGTAGATTGTCCTTTGGTTGGACTTGTGCTTTGTAGATTGTCCCTTGGTCGGACTTACACTTTGCCGACTCTTCGTCCCTTGGTCGGACTTACACTTTGTCGACTGTTCGTCCCTTGGTCGGACTTACACTTTGTCGACTATTCGTCCTTTGGTCGGACTTGTGCTTTGAAGAGAATTTATCCCTTGGTCGGACTTGTGCTTTGTAGATTGTCCCTTGGTCGGACATATGTTTCCAAGAGAATTTGTCCCTTGGTCGGACTTGTGCTTCGTAGAGATTTTATCCCTTGGTCGGACTTGTGCTTCGTAGAGAATTTGTCCCTTGGTCGGACTTGTGCTTTGTAGGGTTTTGTCCCTTGGTTGGACTTGTGCTTCAAAGAGAATTTATCCCTTGGTCGGACTTGTGCTTCGTAGAGAATTTGTCCCTTGGTCGGACTTGTGCTTTGTAGGGTTTTGTCCCTTGGCCGGACTTGTGCTTTGTAGATTGTCCTTTGGTTGGACTTGTGCTTTGTAGATTGTCCCTTGGTCGGACTTACACTTTGCCGACTCTTCGTCCCTTGGTCGGACTTACACTTTGTCGACTGTTTGTCCCTTGGTCGGACTTACACTTTGTCGACTATTCGTCCTTTGGTCGGACTTGTGCTTTGAAGAGAATTTATCCCTTGGTCGGACTTGTGCTTTGTAGATTGTCCCTTGGTCGGACATACGTTTCGAAGAGAATTTGTCCCTTGGTCGGACTTGTGCTTCGTAGAGATTTTGTCCCTTGGTCGGACTTATGCTTCGTAGAGATTTTATCCCTTGGTCGGACTTGTGCTTTGTAGGGTTTTGTCCCTTGGTCGGACTTGTGCTTTGTAGATTATCCTTTGGTTGGACTTCTGCTTTGAATAGAGAGGTTTGCCCCTTGGTCGGGCTTCTGCTTTGAATAGAGAGGTTTGCCCCTTGGCCGGGCTCTCGTTTGGCACAGTGATTGTCCTTCGGTTGGACTTACAGTTCATTGATTGTTTGCCCCTTGGTCGGGCTTACGCTTCATCAACTGTTCATCCCTTGGTCGGACTCACGCTTTGCTGACTATTTGTCCCTTGGTTGGGCTTTCGTTCGGAAGAGATTGCCCTTCGGTTAGGCTTTCGTTCGGAAGAGATTGCCCTTCGGTTGGGCTCGTGTTTGGTATAGTGATTGTCCTTGGTCGGACTTTTCACTTTGAAGTGGTCGCCCTTCGGTCGAGCTCACTATGAAGAGATCGCCCTTTGGTCGGGCTCGTTTTGAAGAGATTGCCCTTCGGTTGGGCTTTTGTTTTGAATATAGAGGTTTGCCCCTTGATCGGGCTTTTGCTTTGAATAGAGAGGCTTGCCCCTTGGTCGGGCTCTCGTTTGGTACAGTGATTGTCCTTTGGTCAGACTTTTCACTTCAAAGAGAACGCCCTTTGGTTGGGCTCGTGTTTGGTATAGTGATTGTCCTTGGTCGGACTTTTCACTTTAAAGAGATTGCCCTTCTATTGGGCTTGTTCTGAAGAGATTGCCCTTCTATTGGGCTTGTTTGAAGAGATTGCCCTTCGGTTGGGCTTGTGTTTGGTATAGCGATTGTCCTTCGGTTGGACTATCACTTTGCAGAGATTGCCCTCTAGTTGGGCTGTCATTTTGTGAGCACGCCCTTTGGTTGGGCTCATTTTGATGAGATCGCCCTTCGGTTGGCCTTGTTTTGAATGAGATCGCCCTTCGGTTGGGCTTTTGTATTTTGGTATAGTGATTGTCCTTTGGTCGGACTTTCACTTTGTAGAGATTACCCTTCGGTTGGGCTTGTTCTGAAGTGATTGCCCTTCTGTTGGGCTTGTTTTTTGAAGAGATTGCCCTTCTGTTGGGCTCGTTTTGAAGAGATTGCCCTTTGGTTGGGCTCATTTTGAAGAGATTGCCCTTCGGTTGGGCTTGTTCTGAAGAGAATGCCCTTCTGTTGGGCTTGTTCTGAAGTGATTGCCCTTCGGTTGGGCTCATTTTGATGAGATCGCCCTTTGGTTGGCTTTTGTATTTTGGTATAGTGATTGTCCTTTGGTCGGACTTTCACTTTGAAGAGATCGCCCTTGGGTCGGGCTCACTATGAAGAGATCACCCTTTGGTCAGGCTCATTTTGAAGAGATCGCCATTTGGTCGGGCTTTTGTATTTTTGTATAGTGATTGTCCTTTGGTCGGACTTTCACTTTGAAGAGATCGCCCTTCAGTTGGGCTTTTGTTTGGTACAGTGATTGTCCATTGGTCGGACTCTCACTTCAAAGAGATCGCCCTTCGGTTGGGCTGTTTGAAGAGATTGCCCTTCGGTTGGGCTCGTTTTGAAAATCTAGTTTGGAAGGGCAACATTGCCGGCGGCATGACCGATATCGCTGGCGGCATGAGTTGATGTCGCTGGCGGTATGGATGCCACGTGGCAGCTTTGACTGGTCAGATAATTTCAAAATTTAAACTAAATGAGGCGATGTCGCCGGCGTCCTGAGTGATATCGCCGGCTGTATGCGCTGATGTCGCCGGCAGTATGGATCATGTCGCCGGCGGTATGGATGCCACGTGTTAGCTCTGACTGGTCAGATAATTTCAAAATTTGAACTAAATGAGACGATGTCGCCGGCGGCCTGAGTGATATCGCCGGCGGCCCGAGTCATATCGCCGGCGGTATGGATGCCACGTGGCAGCTTTGACTGGTCAAATTATTTCAAAATTTGAACTAAATGAGGCGATGTCGCCGGCGTCCTGAGTGATATCGCCGGCGGTATGGATTGATACCGCCGGCGGCATGGAGGAACAGTTTCAGATGAATTAAAACTCCTCGAATTCCGTGCGGCAGTTTAAAAAGAGATTGGAACTCTTTTCTTCCCCATTCTTTCACAAAACCGTATCCCCCTTTCCTCTCCCAAAGCTCTTTGATTTCTATCTTTGTTTTTACAAATTATGAAGAGGATGAGTAATGCTTTCAGGGGTAAATCCAAGGCTAGGGAAAGCCTGCCCGATTCTTCTGTTGAGGGATTGGAAATCCTTTCCGTTCCCACTGCATACGGCTTGAAGGAGACGGCCAAAATGTATGGCTATGGCATTAACTCTCCTATCACCAATCTGACTCCGGAGAAGGAGAAACACCTCTGTTATGTCCAGGTAATCTCACAAAAACCCGAATTACTTATTTTCGAATTCGATGTGATTTTGCTTTAGATTTGAAAACATGCCATGATAGGGGTTTAAAATGTGGAATATATCAGTCATATTGCATGCTTTAGGATCGGTTTTTGCCTTGTTGTTCGATTGATTGTGATTTTTTGCACGATGGGTGTGATTTAGGGAGAAAAATGGTTCTGCCCGCGCAGGGTGATGCCGCTGGATGCATGAGTGATGCCGCTGGCGACATCAGTGTTGTTGCCGGCGACATCAGTGTTTGCTAAAGGCTTTATGGGAGTCTGATGTCGCTTCTGTTTAAGTTGATGTCGCCGGCGACATGAGCCATGCCGCTGGCGGTATGGACTGATGCCGTCGGTGATATCGCTCTTAACAGAGGCGACATCAGCAGCCTTTTTGACAGAAATGCACAGAATTGATCCGTTTTGTTTTTGATTTTACAGCCATACGAACTGACTTACACAGGGGGGTTGGGTACCATCGGTGAGTGGTGGCACCACATCTCAGAGAGCGATCTCGAGCTCGCGCTTGTAATTAACGAGACGGGGTTTGGAGATTTGGCGCGGATCATGCTTATGTTAATGCCTAAGCTTCCTCATTCTTCAGTAACGGCCCTGACTGAGAGGTGGTCCGAGACCACCAATACCTTCCATTTCTCCATTGGGGAAGTTACAATTACCCCTTCTGATGTGGTAGCCATGACCGGCCTTCCTTGGATGGATGAGGCGGGTGAAGGAGTTGTTCAGTTTAAAGCCCGTCTCTGGGCGGCTGTCCTATGGTGAGTTGTACCATCATTGGACCCGGGTGAATGTGGTACCCGAGGAGGAGAGGGAGGCCTGTGTTCGTTCCTTTATGATCTCACTACTCACCGTGCTGTTATTCCCAATCTCGGGGAGTAAGATCAACTACATGCTTATAACCACGGTGGAAGTTGTGCCGGGAATCAGGAGGAAGAATTGGCCGAGGGCCATCTTGGCCCAGTTGTACCACGGGCTGGACGTGGGAGCCTGAAAGAAGGAGAAAGCCTTTCGCCTTTGCCATCTACTACTCCTGGTATAACTTTTTGTAGATATTCTTCTTGATAGCATGTGTTCTCATTTATTGCATGACGTTTTTTGGATTGATCGATCGGTCGTCATTTGTGCAGGCCTGGGCCTTTGAGCATCAGATCCTCCCACCGGTGGAGTTTACTAATGTTGTGCCGCCGGACTCTCATTTCCTTGCTCGCTAGTGCGGGGGTATCGGTGGGAAGGCAAAGTACCCTACGCAGTATAGGGAGGTCCTAAGGAGCGTGCGGTTGAGTTCGGTACGCAATTTTTTTTTTTTATTTATTTATTTAGTCTACGGACTTATGTTGGTTGTTTTGATGTAGCTCATCTTGGACCCGTTCGATGGGGTGGAGAACTTGGCTGAGGTTGCACGGGTCCGGAGGGAGGTGGATGACCGCCGGTTTGTTATTGAGTGCCCACTGTCCCAGCAGTGGTATCTGGGCGAGCGCGTCCGGGGTTGGAGGTCCCTTTCGGTTGCAGCTAGACCGGTGCCTGCCGATCCTTTACGGGGCTTGTGGTGGCCTCACTTGGTGATTTCTGCCGAGGCCGACAAAGCTGATTATATTGAAGGGAATGGCCGAGTGATCCCTAGCGTTCCTGACCTCTACGAGCAGCTTTTTCAGCACCTACTTCCTGTGTGTCCTCGCATCCACGGCAACGATACAATTGAGTATCATAACAAGCAGCGATTGGAGGACGAAAAGAGGCGCCTCAAAGGCATCGTGGATGTTGATGAGGAGGATGATGATGAGTATGAAGCGCTGGAAGGGGATGTTGCGGTCGACCCTGAGGGGGAGGATGAGGTAGGTGCGGGTGTAGCTGGCGGGAGTGTGCCGACGTCCCAGGGGGAGCAACGTTCTTTCGAGGTATGATTATGCTTGTGTGTATGATTTTAAAGTGGTTTAGGGATGTTGTTGACGTGTGACTTTCACGTTTTGCAGGAGCCTGCGAGAAAGAGGGGCCGGGATAACCAAAGTGGGACCCGACATTATGGCGCGCTGGAGGGCATGAACTTCGTGGAGGGGAGATTAGTCAATCCGTTGGAAACCACCTTCCTGTTGATGAACTCGCGAGGCGAATTCTCTCATAGGAATGTTGGCTCGAGCCGGCAAGCCCCGATTTTCATGCCTGAAAATACAACCTACGTAAGACCTAATAATTATTTTCTTATTGAGTCTTAGATTCGGGTGTGTAGGGATTTGCTTTTTGGATTTGCTAGGTGGCACGGAGTCATGTGGAGCAACTCGCGGAGAACAATTTTGTTCTCCGGGATACCCTTATTGGGCAATCGCTTCTCATTCAGGTATTTTATGCACATGTTAAGATGGGATATATGTATGGATGTTATGCATGACATGCAAGGCTGATATTTTCTCCGATTTGTAGGATTTTTTAGCCCTTTTTTTGTCTGATGCTGACGCAGCCCGGTGGCGATATGAGGAGGAGACTGCAGCTTTACAGCGCCGCGTGAGCAATCTCGAGGGTCAGCTGGCGGCCACCGCTCAAGAACAGAGAAGTAAACAAAACCGAGACCGTGCGCACCCTGGGGGTACCAGTCGTGGGGGGGTCAAGAAGTCTGCCAGCCGATGTTCATTTACCGCGACTGAGGAGTCTAGTAGTGTTCCCATGACGGAGGGAAGAGAGGAAGACGATGTTGACAATTGGCTCGCAAGTCCTGATGACGTTTCATCCCGTCCAGCCGGTAGTGGCGGACATGCTTAGTTTTACTTTTCTTTTTTTTTTGCCCTTGAGTTCTTGTTTGTACCTCCGATACATTGGGGTTTCGATGGTTTGATTTTTTCACGGGCTAGATGATTTGGTACAATTTGAGCAATTTGCGCCTTCGGGCTTTTATTTTGAATATAAAAAATGAATTGATGTTTGACAAGTCCTTAGAAATGTAGCATAGGATTGTTTACAGTTTTTGTACAGGTCTGAAATGGCGGAAATGCTTCTGATGCCGCCCAGAAAGTTACTCCATGTCGCCGGCGGCATCATCCAAGTCGTCCAAATCAATCCTATATCGCCGGCGACATTAATTACATCGCAGGCAGTATCATGATATCGCCGGCGGTATCACTCTCATCGCCGGCGGCTTCAATCTTCCAGCAACCTGTTTTCAACCATTCCGTCCGTTTCCGTCATGGCAACCCATAACCAAAAGCTGTGGGGTTTTCTGCAGAGCCTGGGGAACACAGATTTTGGGCTCCAATTTGACCCCATGGTTTGCATGGACTATCCTTTCGGGTTTTCGCCCTAACAGATTTATTCCGACCTTTGAGCGCATAGTGTCTTCGATTAAGCTTACTTGTGATGTTTCCATCCTTCGATTGCCAGGCATTCACATAGTCACAAGCACAGATGTTCCAATATGAAAGACCCTTTTATCGAGTGAATTTAATTTGAGTACAAGATGTTGGCAATCATTTCCATTAATGGGACCCCTGGTGTTAACCAGCCTTTACAGGTTTTCAAGTTAACATCCTATTATTTTTCTCTCGTGCCCTAATTTTCGTCTGAACCGCCCTTTTCGGGTTTTTAGTTCAACAGGCGTTATTGACTTATCCCCTAATTTTTGTACAGCCGGTTTGCAGGGTACCGACCGTCGGGTGTAACCCTAATTTTTGCCCAGTCAATAGAAGACCGACAGGCGGGCGATTATTGTATATATATTTTTTTAGTGTGCCGCTTTTTCTGATTTATTTCTTTTGTTTAGACCTGATAATGCTTAAGCTTGTCTTGGTCGACTAGATCGATGAACTCGCTTCTTGTCTACGCTCATGACTCTAACAGCCTCGCTTATTTGGTGCCATTTCCGATCATACGATGGTCTCTTCAATCTGATCTGAACTTAACCTTAGTACCGGAAGGTCTCAAACTTTTCAGTGCTGGGTCTATTACTCTTGGAAAGGGCATAGGATATCTGATTTGCTATTGTGCGCATAGTTGTGCTTTTGCAGATTCTCCAAGTTCCTTGGTGCCCGTTCAATTTTCGCCTGGATCACCCAGTTTATTCTGACCTTCAAAGTTACGTCGGAAGCTTTTGGCTGACCTTGTTGCAAGCCGTTTAGTTTGCGGGAGTTTTTGGTGCTTACTCCAAAGCTTCATCGATTGGTTTGATTGTCGTCCTGATCACTATTTTGATTGCTCCTTCAATTCGTGGTCTGCAGAGCCCTTCTTGTTTAGGCCTGAACTCGTATTCTGTATTAGGGGTGATGGGTTGTGAACAAGTGATGTTCGGCTTAAGGACCTTTTGTTTGGTGCCTTTGTAGTGGTTGTTTGCCTTGTTGGTTCATTTGGTAAGCCGATTGTGACATTGGTTGCACAATCGTCTTCGTGGCTTGTGGGATGAAGGTGTTTGCCTTTAGACTTGGTGTTCTTGGAAGTGGTTGCCCCCTGACCTTTGTTAGCCGAAGGGTTTGATGGGGTTGATTTATACAGGGTGAAGATGTGTTTCTCTTCAAATTTGGTCGTGTTCTCGGTGGTGATGTTGGTCTGAGATTTTGGCTACGATGTTTATTTGATGGAGGTTGGGCTCCGTTGGGTGTAAGCCTTGATTCTCTATTTTGGGGGACCGATTGATACTTTTTTAGTGGCTTGAAGGTGTACCGTTGTAGGGCCGTTGAGTCAATTCTAGAAGGGACCCATGGCGTTTCAATGATCCAATTATTGCACTAAGCAAAAGCATTATCATGGTCTTTAAGCACTTTATTATCCCTCATGTGTTTGACAGGGTTTAAATTATTGGATTTGATTACCACATAATGTACTCAATTTAATTCCATTTAATAAAAATATCTTAAACACTGAAAGCGTCGTACGTATGCTCATATGAAGACGCTGATCAAAGTATACAGACACATCATAAGTAAGAAAAATGGAAGTGGCTTATGGAGCTAAAAGGTCTGAACTCTAAGGATTGCAAATCGGGATTCTTTGTCCTCACAGTCAGAGCGTGATTTTCCCCCACCATTTGAGTAGACGGCCTTGATGAGATCTTGAGGAGCTTTCCGTTGTTTGGAAAAGCCGGGATTACTCGTCCTTGTCCGGTTGCCAGACTCTGGTAAGGGGTAGGATGCCCTTTCAGGGTCGGTAATCTTCTTTTCATCCACCAGTCGTTGGATGGTACGGACCAAAGCTTTGCACTGGTTGGTGTTATGACCCGACAATATGTGATATCTGCAAAAGCCTTTTCCTTCTTCTCTCATGGGGGGATTGAATTCGTGAAGAGGTTTAAGAATCCCAGCTTCCTTCAACCCGATGAAGATTACATTAAGTGGCAGTTTCCACGGATTGGTTCTATACTTAAGACCGTCGTTTGGCCGAATAATGGCAACTGGTGCCGACTTTTGATAAGTCTCTTGGTCCACCATAATTTGAGGTGGGGGTGTGGGTGATTCAGTGTTTTGAAAGAACTGGTCTTTCTCTGATTGGACCCTTCCCTCTTTCTGATAGCAGTCTATTGTCATCAATTGACGTGAGAAGTCTTCAACTTTGTGTTGCATGACTTTGTCGAATTGAGGAAGCATCGGGGCAGCGGGGATTTTAAATTGTGATGGGGTGACCAAAGTTGGTGGGAAGGTGTTAAATAATGGTGGAAGAATTGGAGTCTGGGCTCCTTCTCTTTGTCCAGGGTAAGCGGTTGGCAGCGATTGCCAGAGTGTATCGCCATCAGGTGTCATGCCCGGAGATCGCATGACCTGGTTGAAATCCTGTCTTTCTAGGACCTTCTTGACGGATACATACACTATCTCCTGAATGATATTTCTAAACTGATCGGAGTTCAGAAACTGAATGATAGCAGCGGTGATCTCCGATCCAAGAGACGGCGGGTGAGCTGTTGCCCCTACGGTGGAGGGAAGGCTAGCTTGTCCTCTGGATGAGGTACAGTTGTCATCATGGGGAAGAAACATGGCTGGTTGTGAAGGTCTCGGTTCAGAAGGCTGCTTAGGATCACGAGTCGCGGATCAGACCATGAATGGGTTGTAAATGGTATGGATGATATGTATGTTTATTTTTTTTTGAAGTGGTGCGTGATATGTATGGCTGTACACAGATGTGGTTAGATAATGTGATGGATTATCCCTTCAACATACGTTGGATGTTCGTATCTCACGTCTTACATAGCAATATGTGGTGACACAATAGAGGTACAAGAGAAGTCCTATGTATGTTGTTAAACCTCTTCCATGGGTGGAAGTGATAAGGGTAAGTTGATTTATTTTTGGCTCTTAAAGCCGATGCATGGGGGTGTATGATTATAAAGCACATAGCATGCGAATCGGCCCTGTTCCAACCTTTTGACTCCCGCGTAACGCCTCTTTGGTAGGATGGAGTTTGGCTGCTTCATCGGTAATGGCAAAAGAAGCGCGCCCCAATTATTTTATTTGTTTTGGGTAATCCTAAGGGGAATGATGTGCTAAGGCTTTTTTCTAACACGGCTTTGGTATAGGGTTGTTGATGTAGAAGGTTTCCGTTTACCTTGATTCCACGTTTACTCAATCACTACCCGAATGGGCGTGGTCATAGGAGTTTACGTGTTGGTTAAAATGAGTGATCCACCCACTAGGCATCCTCAATTCCAACAGGGCATGAGTGATACTTTGTGAGCTTCTCGGGTGAAATAGGGTACCTAAAATTACCGAACTATCTACACGCGTGAGGACAAGACGTCATAAGAAAAGAATGAAGTTTTAATTTGGCCAATGATTTCAATACATCATCAAAATCTTTTAAACTATGAAAGAAGATTCAAGTTTAAAGAATTTCCCCAGCAGAGTCGCCACTATGAGCGGACGACTGTTCGCGCGGCTGAGGCGCGGGGCCGGACCGGGTCGGGCGGCCTGTTTTTTGACGTGTCGGGGAGATGAGTGTGATGTGGTTGAAAAGAAAATGATTTTGCATATTGTAATGCTTAAAAGATACGAGATCGAAACCCCATACTTAAAATAGAGTCGCCACCCGGTTTAGCTCAACCGGGAAATTTTCGGTACGATTTTCCCGCCAGGTGGTTGGACCATACCTTAAGTAGAGATTCTGAGTTCGGATGATGTTATCTAGTTTTCATTAGGCCAAGTTAGGATACTTCATTCTTTCTTAATCGGTTTAATCCACCCTATTTATTTGTATTTTCAGTTATTTTGTTATTTTCGCATTTATCAAGCAATTGAAGCGATAAATAAAATATTTACAAACGTAAAAGAAAAGTAAGTGCAGAAAGTGGAATTATTACAAGGTTCTCGAGTCCCGTACATTTTCTACGTAACAAATGAAATACCCGAATGTCCGATATACATCTACTTGCAGAGGACGGTTGACACAAATATGGCATATTTTATTTATAACATCAGAAAGCCCGATTGGATGGCTAAAATGAGATTTGAATGGCGTTTGCAGGGAAATTCCATTTTTATCCAAATTTTAGATTCGATCGTTGCTTTAATCGGATTATAAGTGAATATACCACTCATCGTGGGGCGGGTCTGTTTTCAGGAGGTTTCAAATCTCCATCGTTACATTATAGATCCTAGCTTCAGAAAATAAATTAATTTGGAAACAAACGAAGGCAATACTGCTATCCAGAAAGCCATGCCGCCGTCGGGCATCTGATGCAGCCGATGACATAGTTTATGTCGCTGGCGGCATGGATGATGCCGCCGGCGATATCAACTATGTCACAGGCGACATCAGCATGCAGATGGGCACAGGGCTTTCTGAATACCATAAAGAAAGGGTTCCGCGAGAAAGCGAGGTCTCCGGGGAATGTGATGCTAACGGCGGTACCAACGATGCCTCTCACGACATGGGTGATATAGCCGGCAACATCCCATGTCTCCGGCGACTCCAATTCCTTGCAGCAGCAGCGGTTTGCAGTCAAAATAACCGAAAACTTAAAAGAACGTAAATGAACAAAAAAAATTCTTGCAAAACAGTAATAATAATGCCAAAGAGCTATGAGACTCAGGATTTTCACCGCGGGGTAGTGAATCCAACTCTTCGTGAACTGAACAATAACACCTCCGGGGAGCTTGCAACGATAATTTGATTGTTAATTTAAAGTTTTTAAGTCTCTAAATTCTATCGAGCTGATTTAACCCAAAGACCAACTGATTTAAGCTCACAATCAGAGAGTTCGAAGAAGAAAAATCGGGAAAAATGGATTAGAATCCTTTTTCCTGCCTTTTCTAGTTCTTATCTCACTAAAATCTATTCTCTCGATTTCGGCTTCTTAGTTGCCCAATTTTAGCTCCTTCCCTCTATAATTTCAGTCCCCCCCCCTTAATTGCAGTTTTTGGGTGCCTTTTATAGGCAAATTGGGGTATTTTCCGAGACCTTTTTGACTTATTCCGCCGAAAGTGGCCGACAGGCTGTCTGTGGAGGACCCATTTTTGTGCCATGTCGCCGACGACATGATGATGTCGCCGGCGGTATGGATCATGCCGCCAGCGGTATGGTTATGCTGCCGGCGTAATGAATGATGTCGGTGGCGACATCATTCTCCAGCATACCGACAACCAACGGGTTAAAAAGCCTAAAAAGTCGGGAAAAGTGGCTTAATAGTGGAAAAAAGGCATCTTTATGACTTTTAAAAATTTTTTAAAGGGTATTTATTATTTGGGTGTAAATCATCGGTTCAAGCTCATACCAGACGCGTTATCGACCACACCGAACTGGATTCTACCAATTATAAAATTCTCAAGGAATATTATTTTGGCAATAAAAATTCTGAAGAGAACTTTTATTTTGAGGTATTGAAATCGGGTACACGTCATCATCGTCTCGCGAGAGGGACTGCAAAATCCCGTGCTCACAGTATGCTCTAGTATTGAGCTTGAGGGCTGCCCTCTTGTCTCTCCGGGTCCCTTGAAATCAAGAGAAAAGGCATATCGGTCAGTCAAATCAAAGTACAAGTAATATAGTGATTTCAACAATTATGGTAAAAGTTTGCCAAAAGTTTGAGAAGTGTACCCTGGGCGCCCCCGCCTTAGGGCAGGTGGCCCAATGCCCAACCCAGCATCTCTAGAAAGCATCTCGCCTAGGTCCATATCAGCCATCGTATCATCATCCTCAGAATAAATGTCATCGACGTCATCATCAATCCAGTCGAGTCCGTTACTACCCTCAACGCGCCTGGGGCAAGAAGGAATCAGCCACCGCAGATGGGCATCATAATCTCTGCCAACCGAGGACACCTAGACCTGGTCACCTCCCCTAAATTAAGTCTAGTCCTCTGACGGCATAAAGTAAGGCCAAAAGACACCAGCGGGAACATCAGGGGGGACTCTCCTCCAAGCAGTGGTGCTGGTCCTCCATCGACGAACTTGCTCGCCAAAGTACCACTCTAGGCTGAACGGGCACTCCAATATAAATCGACACCCATCTATGGTTCCCCAAACTTCCTTTACATGCTTATAGTTTGACAGCTTCTTCCATGGCTTGGAAATGATCTGCAAAATAAGAACAAAGAAAACCACATCAATGACCAATGTAAGTATTCTTGCTCTTTTTGTCAATACAGTTTCGAACTAATGTTTAAACTAAATGCATAGAAAGCAAGGTTACCTGATAATGATGCGGCAGCCTCAGATACTCTCAGTACCAACATGGTCCGCCCTCTCGATCGCATTCGACCAACTAATCATCCATCAGGCAATGGCATGTGACCCAAGTGGTGGCTAATCTTCCAAATCAGGGGGACAAATAATCTGATACTCAAAAGCCCACATCTGCAAATGTAATAAATAAAGAATCTCAGAAAGCATTTAAAAGCAAAAGCATATGTTAAGGATTTCAATTAAAGAGGATCCATTATAAAAACCCATAGTTGCCCTGCCTTGAATTCGGTGACTTTCCCTAGCGTTGAGCAGTCGAGAGCATAGTATATTTGGCCAAGAATGGCCCTTGGCCAATTCCACATATTGAAGCAGCCCAAATCCTCAAGAGCGTATAGTAATCCTAGTGAGGCCCTACTCGAGGAAGAGGGAAAGAATAATCATGTCAGTAAGGTCAGGAGAAATGACTGAAGGTACTGGTCAAAGTGCACCCCATTAATGTCAGTCACCGTAACCCAATGTTCATGTAGCTCCGCATATCTCAGTTTGCCTTCGGCCGGCATCAAAACCCCCAAAAGTGCCAACGCCAGGGCATGAGCCTCTGACTCATGGTGAAAGCAGTCAGGATAGACATCGAATATCATCGGGTAGTCCTGCCATTGCATCTCGATGATAGCACATATATTGTATGGGGTGATCGTCATCTCGCTGACCAGAAGGTGGAACGTGTGCGTAGTCTCGCTCCATCATTCGAGTGTACACCCTAATATATCCGAGCTCATCAGACGTCGTGAAACTGTCAGTGAATCTAACATCCGCTTTAACCCCACACCTCAGATAACCATAACCAGCAAGTTGTCAGCCCAGTCTTGGATCTGACCCCACAGCCGGGCACATCTGTGAAACGAACCCATCGGCTTAAGACCCTATAGCTGCAAAAATTAATGTCAAGCTTTAGTACTAAAAGTTAAAGTGAGCAACATCAGAAAAAAGTCAAATTTTCAATGTCTAGCCTATCTCAGATCTAAATTTTGACTGTAAAATCGGACACAGCGTAAAAATTTGGTCCAGAGAGGCCTGAAAGCTTGCCCCCCTTTTTCTCCGATCGCTGGCAGTCGTCGCAAGCGACAGGTGGCCGGAGGCTGCCTCAGGAGGCCAGGCCACCTTAGTAATGCGGCCGGCTGCCCTCGCTGATGGAGCCCAGCACTACCGACGTGGCCTTGCTGTTGGTTGTGGTCAGCCTCCCGCAGCCGGGGGCTTATCCCCATGAAACCCCTTTTTTTTGCCTTTGCAAGCCTAATTTTGGTCCAAGTTCGTCCAAATCAGTCCCAAAACACACCTAGGAGCATCCTAAACATCTTTATTCGACCTATTTCACCTAATTTCAAGCCTAAAACACCTAAAAATCCAAATCAAGTTCATGGTATTTTATGGAAATTCCGGCAAAAATTGGGTTTTAGGGATTCACCTGAAGGTCAGAAGCATGCCGCGCCAAGTTGGTGAACATCTGAACCTGAGAAATTTGTGTGTATCCCATATATGTGTCAGAACCCTGCAATCCATACGCCCAATGAACTGGGTAAATTCGCCGGTTATCCTCTCCTCGTGATAGCGTGTCGTGACCGAGGTTGTAGGGCCCCTTAAGCCCTTTCTTGCAGTACATCTTTCTCCGAGCTTGAAAAGTCAAGAAGTGGCTCGGTTTTTGTCAAGAGAAGAAAATAAGAAAGAAGAAGTAAGGAAAATGAAATGAATGAAATGAAAGAAAAGTATGAAAAGAAGAAGAAAAAGGAAGGAAGGAAAAGGGAAGAGAAAGAAAAAAGTAAAAGGAATATATTTCTTTTTGTCCTTTAGTGCATAGCATATTCTCTAGAATATTCCTTTCAGCAAGGGGCAAAATCCTCTGATCGATTATTTCTTTTCGGCTCCCTGGACATCTCTAATCACTGCTATTTTATATTCCCTTTTTTGTTGTTAATTGAAGGGGCAAAATTTTTTGTTTCACAAAATCAATGAAGCAATAAAAAAGGGACATATTTATCACATACTAATTTCTCAATTTTAATTCTTGATACGTTTGTCGATGGCAAACCAAGAAAACAACTGATTTAGAATTCCTACAACTTAGAAAAAGTTTTAATTCTTGATTAGTCTATCAATGGTGCATTCCCAAATCGCTAGTAAACAACCAACTCGAGATTTTCAGCTTTGAAAGGTCCGTCGATGACGCGTCCCCTTACCATCTGTAGACAACAAACTCAAAGAATTTGCTATCCTCGTGTGGTCCGTTGATGACGCATCCCTGTACCATCCGTAGAGAACCTTTTCGAGAATTTAACTTTTATACCTATCGTGTTCCTCCTGAAAGATCTATTGATGGCAACCCCAGTAGACAGTCAGCTCAGGAATTCGTAAATCAGGTATAACCTCCTATCCTTCGCTCTTTCATGAAATCACATTTAACCGGTCAAATGGTAATCTCATGATCGGCAGCCAGTGAGCATGGGCTTTTCGGTGATCCGCGGAATGATGATGACCTTTTGCTCTAACCTTATATTGGTCTAGTTGTTCAATTCATTTAGAATCAAATCGCTTTTGGCAAGTTCTTTGTTGACAAATTTATGCCTTTGACCCCAATTAAAAATGATTAACATGTATTTAGAATTAACTATTTCCCTTCCCCTCACAAGCAGTAATTTGTTTCATAATTTTCCATAGGATCTAAACATTTTTAGCAAGTCTCATTTATATCTTTGGATTCTTGACTCTCCAAGCTTTCCGGAATTTCAAGAATCGCCTTAAATGGATAACCGTAGTGTATGTTATGAGGTTTTGAAGTTCGACCTTCACCGGGACTGTATCCCTTGCCCTAGCCCTAGCCTGCCCTCTCCCCGCCATTTGCCAGAGGGTGGGCCCACATGGCTAACATGGACCGGCATGGTCCCCCATGTTTGAGGAACCACACCCCAGGCCGCATCGGTGACGCGACCTAGATCTGGCCTCGTCGCTTGCCGCGTCAGGTGAAGCCGATGCGCCATTAGCGCGGGGTCTTCTAGGTCTGCATTTTACCGGGTTTTTCTTGCCCTGCAAGTCGGGTTTCATAATTTTTCCATCAAATCAAAACATTTTGGGGATTAATTGTGAAATTTTTCACCCTCTAGGATCTATAAAAATCCCAAAAATTCATAGTTTGAGGACTTTAGCTGATTTGGAAAGAAAATTCTGATTTTAGTGTTTAAGGGTTTTGGGAGTAATAAGTCTCATAAAGTCATGGAAATCTAGTCATCTTAATTTCGTAAGCTTTATTAGGCTTCATTCTTTAGTTTAAAAAGTTAAATTCAATTAGAAATCTTAGGTAAAAAATTGATTTAAATAGGATTTAAGGACTTTTTCCTTACAAATCACTAAATCCCTTGCTCAATTGGTCACTGTTTTGCCGGGTTTTGTCACAAATCCATCACAAAGCTTGCCAAACGTCTGGTTTGAGTCTCGAGGCTAGATTCACGGCCCTTAGGTAACTTTCTGAGTTCCAATCTATTTCATTTAGTTATTTATTGTCTTTTGCTGTGTAGGCATTTGGCCCTTACTTTTGACTTTTTTGTGATTTTCTGGCGTAACTCCGGCTGACCGTTCTAGCGAACGTCAGGCAGCCTGAGCGACTTGGTCGTCCGACTCAGCATGTCGGCCTTCCACATCTCTCAGTCGGCCTACATATTGTTCAAGTGGCCAATCATTATTTCATCGAATTTTCTGGTTCTTTTCCCCCCAAACTGAAAAACCAAAGTTATTTTAGCATTTTAAGTCCAAATCTACTGTAATAATGTAGGAAACGACTTGAAGTGTCAATAATCTTGAGTTTTCAGGCCCAAAAATGCCGATTCTGACTTGTTTAGACACTTTTTTCCAGCAGACCACTTCAGTGGGCAGAAGGCTGATTGAGCATTATCTAGGCCACCTTGCTGAGTCGCCCTATCATGTCGCTGAGTCGGCCTACCACCTCACTGAGTTAGCCTACTGGTAAAATTATTTTGTTTTGTGTTTTTGGCCCTGTTTTGTCATTTTAATGCGTTTTCAACCCCGATTTTCACCTGAAAAAATCTCTAAAAATCACGAATAATCTGAAATTAATTAAATTAACTTTTAAGCTGCTGGAAATTATTTTATTTTTTATTTAATGGGTTAAATGGCTATTTAATAGCTTAAAATGGGTTTTTCACCTAATAAATCTAAATAAATCTTTTTCCAACAACAAAAAATCCGAAAATATTTTCTGGAATTTTCTTCGCATATTTGAGGTTGTTTAGTTTATTTAATTACTTTTTTAGGTTATTTAGCTGCTTATTTAAATGCCTGAAATTTGTGTTTTAGCCCCAAAAAATCCAAAAATATGTTTTCTCCATGTTATGTGTTTATTTTCTGTCGTTTATTTATTTATGCTTTGTCTATTATTATTCTCATATATCTTTTGCCTTATTTGGAGCCGGGTCCGAGTCGGTAAGCTCGGTTAAAACTCGATTTTTCCCTTTTATGTATTTATCCGCTTCATTTATTTTCCCGCCTCAGAAAAATATATAGGTATTTGTAAAGACTTGCAATAATTATTTTATTAGCTCTATCTACCGCTTTTCGTGTGATGTATGGCATATAAACTGGAATCTCCCAAACAATAACCGAATTTAAATCGCGTAAGAACCAATTTCGCATTTATTAAAACATAAATGGCTTGATTTAAAAATTGAAAAGTAAGCAACATCAGCTGGACTTGGAATCTCTGTTAAGGTACAATCCAACCACCCGGTGGGAATATCGTACCCAAATTCCCGGTGGAGCTTAATCGGGTGGCGACTCTATCTTAAAATAATGGATTTCAAGTGTCGTATTCCTTAACATGTAAATTGGACTTAAATTCTACATCAACATCATTTTCATTATTATTTTCATCATGCCTAAGATAAGGATTCTCCCTTATCATGCTTCACAGCGCCTATTGTTTTTTGTCCCCCATGTTATGCATCTTACGCAGTCCTTGCAGGCGGGAAAGAGGTCGCTAGCTCACAGGCAGATTTTTGCATCGGTATTTCAGCAGGCACCAGAAATGCATCCAATTCCAGTTCGGGGTCAACCCCACTCCCTCTTAACCTTATATTTTCGTTATGTTTGGGACAAGTCCCTAGTCTCACCTTGATCCTCGATTGAAGGGGCAAAATCATTTTCTACTTTCACAAAAGTTAATTAAGAATCAAGGTAAGCCATTATTTGAGTTAATCACTAATTAGGAAATTTTGTGTACAGGCCCATCCTAGCATATGAGTTCTTCCCCAGCAAATAGATTTTACAAGAAAGGGCCTCCCCAGCAGAAGAGGCTTTACTCAAAATATATCACTTCCCTCCCTAGCCGAGGAATCACTCAAAGGGCATACCCCTCATCATCAAGAACCCTAGGGGCACCCCACTCTACGGTCATTCCCTAATAGAGGAATCAGATCCAGGGATATCCCCCCTACTAATCTAGGGGCATCCCCTCACTTCCCTATACCAAAATCAGATCCAAGGGAATCCCCCCACTTCCTAGTAGCGGAATCATATCCAGGGGCATTCCCCCATCAGATCTAGGGGCATCCCCCCTTCCCCCAATAGCAAAATCAGTCAGTCTGGTGGCCTCCCCCTATAGTCTGGCCTTCCTAGAGGCATTCTTCGTGAGGCACCCCTCTAAGGGGCACTTTATTTCAGAGCGATCAGGCCAAACCCGACATTTCCCGTACATAATTTTCAATTTATCGCATCCATATCTCTTTATTCTTAATTGAAGGGGCAAAAATATTTTTATTTCTACAAAAGTCAATTAAGAATAAAGAGGTGTCTACTTAAACAATGACTGACTCAGTGTTTGATTGTTGTCTCTTTTCAGGTCATTCAAAAATTCCCCACCAGGAAAGTAATCCGCCTTAAGAAAGGGATACACCATCATCAGTCAGGAAAGTCGATCCGCCTTAAGAAAGGGATACGCCAGTAGGAGAGTCATCTGCCTTAGGAAAGGGATACACCACTAGTAAGGAGAGTCATCCGCCTTAGGAAAGGGATACACCACCAGTTATGAAAGTCATCTACCTTAGGAAAGGGATACATCACTGGTCATCCACCTTAAGAAAGTGATACACACACCCTCCTTAGTTGAGTCACTAAGAATGTGCATGATAGAAAAAGGAAAGTCATCCGCCTCAAGAAAGGAATACATATTAGCAAGAAAAGTCATCCGCCTCAGGAAAGGGATAAGCATTGGCAAAGGAAAGTCATCCGCCTCAAGAAAGGGATACGTATCAGCAAAGGAAAGAAGTTCACCTTAAGAAAGGAACTAACCCATATCATCACCATAGGTATAATCTTTAAACCCGCGCACACATCATGAGATCATACGGATCCGTATCTGCAATGATCCCTTGAGGGCCAATCTGTGAGCATTGGATTTTAACGATCCTTATCACGAAACTATGATGAGAGCTATATACTGCAATGTCTTTCAGGTGTTATCCATCAGAGGTGCTCCTACTACTGCCGAGTTAAGTTTCACCAAAGTTTGGAGACCCAGTCAATCCGTAAGGACCCCATACGGGGTGCTGCCTAGTGGTACGGATCCACCGGCGGACCCGTATGGGTCATTCCTTCCATATGTCTGGGGGAACCCATTCGGGTCCCCGTACGGATCCTCTTGTTGCCTAAACAGGCTCTTTTGGCAGGGAATCCCTTCCTATTTTAGGAAAAGACAGGTCATGAATGCAATTTTTTACATTTAGACCTCCTTTCCCCTATAAATAGGGCCCTTCTCTTCATATTTTAGACACACAAATCTCATATAAAAAATATACTAAAACTCTAGCAATTTCTATAGGTATAGAAAAGGTATAGCAGGGGTGTAAGAGGTATAAAATAGGGAGAAAACCCTTTCTTTGGGGTTTTGTCCACATATTATTCATTCCTAGCTTCATTTATTAGGATCTAAGGGAGGTTCTGTCCACACAAATACTCACCTAAATAATCCTATTTCATCATCTACTTTGGCTGGGCTCTCTCAATAGTAAAGGGATCATCTCAAAGTGGATTCACGCAGCAACGGTAACACTCCTGAGTTTCAAAGAGACTCACATCTCAGTTATTTCATTATTATTATTCTCTGTTCCTTCTATTATACCTATTATTTTCATTTCTTGTTTCAGGTCTGGTGCTAACCCATATGAGCCTTATTGGCACCATTTCTTTTCTTGACACTAATTTGTTAATCTGTTAATCTGTAAACCGAGCTAAACAAAGTTTTTACCTGGACCAGATTGGACCTACACGGGTATACCATACCCATACCGGTCCCCCATGGTAGCCATACGGGTCCCACCCAACCGTACAGGTACCAGCCCTAGGCAGATTCTAGAACTCATTTTTAACTGGTTAAAAATCAATCCAACTGACCATTTGCCATACGATCATTTTCACTAATAATCTGGTAAATCAAACTATAAAATTTAAAATGTGTTTTCATCACAAAATATGATGAAATGCTGATTTATAGTGAGCTATAAACTGTGCTAACATTTGAGGATGCAGGGGAATTTATTTTAATTTTGGTTTCTAACTTAGAACAAATGTATAGGTTCTCTTTACAATTTCCCCCATTTCCTCCGGTTGTAATTTTTATTCCCCTATTTATTGCTTGTGCTTTATTGTAATATGTAAATGCATAAAATGAGTGTGACAGAGTGTAGAACTAGGACTTCTGTGATAAGTCCCTAAATGATGAAAACTAAAATGGTTTTGCGCGGTGAATGTAATGTTGAATCAATTAATTGAGAAATAAGTGACTCATCCGATACCCGAATCTCTGATCCAATAGGTATGAGTCTCTCGCTCAGAGGAAACCGCACTAAAACTCTTTCCCAAGTAGACAACTTAGTTGGCGACTATATCAATTGTATCGAGATTTGGGTCTTGATTCTTTTATTCATTAAAATTGGTTTATTGTGCAAACTTGTAACTAAAAATGTTTTGTCATGCCTAAATCCAAACCAACCCCCAGTGGGCCCCGCCTCTCACACAGGTGCCAAGGGAGACCTACAGGTCATCGACACCTCGCAATAGCATTAACCAATTCTATCAAGGATATGGTTGGCAAATCCTTAGACTCCTCAAGGGATGATATTTTTTATTCAAATTTTTCAGGATGTGTGATAATAAATTTTTCAACAATTCTTTCATTAGGAACATCTTTACCTAGCAACCTCAATTTGTTGACAATGCCCAATAATTTATCCGAATAATCTTTGATTATTTCCGACTCTTTCATCCTTACCATCTCCAATTCTCTAACTCTAATCAAGTTAAGAATTTGTATGCTCTTGGTTCTTTCATTGCCACAATATTCTTTCTTATGATATTCCGATATGGCTTTGGCATAATTCAAGTTCATAATTCTAGTAAAAATTGTACCTGAAACAGCTGAGAAAAGGCAAGTTATGGATATTAATTTTCTTGTTTTTCTATCTTTTTGGTTCTTTATCTGCGCGACCGTTGGATTTGCAGGCAACGGTGCAACTTTGCAATCTTCTTCTACCGCCTCCCAAAGATCCATTGCCTCAACATAGACTTTCATTTGAATAGTCCATGGTTGAAAGTTTTGACCATTAAAAGGTTGGTGGAAAAACATGATAATTGTAATTGGATTGTGAATCGTTCTCCATAGGTGTAGATCGAGTTATAAATTGGGTTATAAATCATATGGTTGTAAATAAAGTTTTTGTTGTTGTAAATCTGGTTGTAATTCTTATGCTTGTAAATCTATTTGTAATTCTTGTGGTTGTAAATTAGGTTTTGTGGTTGTATTCTTGTGGTTGTAAATCAGGTGTTCACAGGTTCCTTAAGAAAAGAGGGCTTTGATACCTATTTTTCGGTTTTTTAAAGATTCCTAGGAGAAAAATATGAAGAGAAAGATATTTGCACCTATGTTGTAGCATAATTGTTTTTTGGGCATACTAACATTGATTTTTATTCATGTATTTCTGGAGAGAAAACCTAAATATAAAAGGACTTCTAATCCTAAACTAATACGATAAAAATCATAACTATTATCTAAAACAATAAATTATAATTTATCTCTACTTTAAATAACAATTATATTTCCTAATTATAATCTACTTCTAATATATTAAATATGTCTCCAACTAAATAACAACTTTTAAAGTCAATCTTCAACACTTCTCCTTGGCTTTGATGTTGTAAATAAAAAAAGTTTATCATCCTCTTGATGTTGCATAACTGCTATGTTTGCTTCTTCATGTTGTTTTTTTCAAATCTTCTCTATATGACCAACTTGACCACATTTTCTGTGTTTGATATCAGGCCTCCACCAACATCTTTTTTTAGGGTAATTTGTTTTTTTCTCATTGCGGACATGATGAATATAAATCAATACCGCCTCCTCCTAAAACTTTTGTCTTTGCCAAAAAAGCACATTCAATTGTTCCTTCTTCTCTCATTGTTCTTTTTTGTTCTAAAGCTTGTAAAGCATTAACCAATTCTGTCAAGGACATGGTTGGCAAATCCTTAGACTTCTCAAAGGATGATATTTTTTTAATCAAATTTTCCAAGAACTGTGACAATAAATTTTTCAACAATTCTTTCATCAGCAAAATCTTTACCTAGCAGCCTCACTTTGTTGACAATGCCCAATAATTTATTCAAATAAGCTTTATCTGTTTCTAACTCTTTCATCTTTACCATCTCAAATTCTCTAACTTGAATCAAGTTAGGAATTTGCATGCTCTTGGTTTTTTCATTGCCCTGATATTCTTTCTTAAGATATTCCCATATGGCTTTGGCATAATTCAAGTTCATAATTCTAGTAAAAATTGTACCTAAAACAGCTGAGAAAAGGCAAGTTATGGATTTTGATTTTCTTGTTTTTCCCTCTTTGTTGTTCTTTATCTATACGACTTTTGGATTTGCAGGCAATGGTGCAACTTCACAATCTTCTTCTATCACCTCCCAAAGATCCATTGCCTCAAGATAGACTTACTTTCGAAAAGCCCATGCTTGAAAGTTTTGACGATCTGAGGTCTTTGGAACATCATGATAATTGTAACTGCATTGTGAATTATTCTCCATAGTTGTAGATCGGGTTGTAAATCGGGTTGTAAATCTTGTGGTTGTAAATCACGTTTTTTTGTTGTAAATCTGGCTGTAATTCTTATACTTGTAAATCAAATTGTAATTCTTGTTGTTGCAAATTAAATTTTATGGTTGTATTCTTGTGGTTGTAAATCAAGTGTTCATAGGTTGCTTAAGAAAATAGGGCATCGATACCTTTTTTTAAACCCCCTAGAGGAACATTGTGTCCCCCCAAAGAGAAAAAGGTTAGGGTAGGTGAAAATTTTGGGGCTGACCTCCCAACTAGGTTGGCACTTCTGCTTACCTAAAAAACACCTACCCTCTTTTATTAATAAATCAAACTCAGGTTCTCAAGAAGAGACACGAGAAAGTCAATTACAAGAAAGAAATAATCCTGGCAAATTAAATACATCAGATGCAATAAAACTAAGATCTCGCCTCCTATATTTAAAGAAAAACCAACATAGATAAATATTGGAAACAATTATGTCATCCGTACTCGTTGTATTCAGGATACCTTCAAACACGAATGTATTTCTTCTCTTCCAAAGTGACCACGCAATAAGGAACCAAAGTGAAGTGGCAAAATCTCTATATATCCTGGGAGAGAAGTGTTGCCTCCACATCACCAAAAAATTGGACAATGGCATGACAAAAGAAATACTGAAGACTCAAAAGGCTTTTAACCAAATCCTGTAACTCCCATAACAATGAAAGAGTGCAGGCTCAGTTGTCTCCTCAGCATCACAAAACGAACAGATTTCGTCACTTATGGCTCGACATTGGCGGCTGAACAAAAATTTTCTTATCGAGAGATGAGTATGAAACACGAGCCAACCGAAAAATTGAACTTTAGCAATAAGACAAGCTTCCCAAATCAACATGAAATTCATTTTATATTTAGGCCAATATAAGTAGAAGCCGTGGCTGAACAAAGAAGGCGAGTATAATTGATGTTCGCCTAGCTCCCATCTAAATTGATCATCCCTTGCCAAAAATTGCACATTTCAATTCTGCCCCTCATCAGAGCCCACCCCTTGTGTCACAAAAATTGTCGGACAGGTTTGGGTAATCCAAACTGTAACTGTTCAGCCCTATCTCGATCCGATATCCTTAATTTTTATTTCCAAAAGGGATGTGAGAAAGCATTTGCACCAAAGAAAACGGTACATCCCTCAGGTACCAAACTCCATTTCATATTGCACAAATGATAGAGATCCGGAAACAATAGCGATAATGGCTGATTGGCTATCCAATTATCGTGTTAGAAAGAGCTGATCGTTCCATTCCCTACTTCAATCCATACCTATGAAGAAAAGAAATCCCAAAAAGTATTGTTTTTTATACAACATGAGATTACTGCATGCTATATACGTGACAATCATCTAGACTCATAATTTTCAATCGAAGACCACGATGTCAACCCATATCGATTCACATAAATCTCCGCCCAAAGAGAGTCATTAACCGATACCTGCATCTTCCAAAACCATTTCAACAAGAAACTACAATTAACAAGGGAAAGGTTTTTAATAAATAGCCCACCCAACTGTTTTGGCAAGGATATGGTTTCCTAACTTACTTTACTAATTCCCCTTGAATTCGCATCCCCCCTCCATAAAAAATTCCGCATAAGTGTAACTAGCCTATCATTAACTGTACTAGGCAATTTACTCAATGACAATAAATAAACTGGCAATGGTCCCATCACCGATTTGTTAAGAACTAATCAGCCAGGATAAGATAAGGACTGGCCTTTCCAGCTAGCTAATCAGTTTTGGAACTTTTCATCAACACATTCCTATAAGACACTGGGACTCATTTCTCAGTAAGTGAAGAACCAAGATACGTAATCGAAAAATTCTCAATCTTACACCCCAACCTTTTATGCAAGAACGTAACATCGAATTGTAAACATTAATGCCAATAATCGAACTCTTATGATAATTTATTCGCAAACCCGAAATAAGCTCAAAAAAATGTAATATACAAATGAAAATAGGTAAAAGGGACTCATCTGCAGGTAAGAAGCACAATGTGTTATTACTAAATTGTAGAAGGGAGATATCCCTGTCAGAACCGTCCACTTTGAATCCAAATAATAGCCCTTTTTGTATACTCACATCAATAAGTTGTTTCAGTCCTTCAATGGCAAGAACAAAAATAAAGGGAGAAATTGGATTGCCCTACTTGACCTCCCTACCCAACTGAATCAGATTACATAATTCTTCATTGATTAGAATAGAAGTCACAGAGTTCTCATGGCAGCTTTGGAGCCAACGAATCTAATTATCATGAAACCCCATTCTTCGAAATGCCAGATCAATATATGACCAAGAGATACAGTCATAAGCCTCGTGGAAATCTAGCTTCAGTACCAACCAAGACCATCTCCTCTGACTCAAGGAGTGAACAACCTCCATAGAAATAAACAAAAATTCATTAATGCTACGACCTTTTGTAAATCAAAACTGATTTTCTGAAATCAAATTTGTCAACATCGGCTTCAATCGGTTAGCTAAAACTTTCAATAAAATTTTATAGATTCAGTGTATGAGTGCAATTGGCCTGTAATTGCCCAATAAACACGACCCGTAAACTTAGGAATCAGCATAGTAAATGAGTACTTTATAGACTCCGGTAGTTGTGCAGATTCATGGAATTTCAGAAAAAGGTCAGTAACCTCCAGCTTCATCTCTTCCCAAAAGCGACTGTAAAAGTAAAAATTAAAACCATCCGAGCCTGGAGCCTTTCCTTCATGGCATGAGCGAGTAGCTCCCAGAATTTCATCCATCATGAAAAGTGCTATCAAACTCCCACTATTTATCTTATTAAGTGTACGGAATTGCATATCTCTTACATCAAAAAGAATTTCAGGCCCTTCCGAGGAAAGCCTGACATAAAAATTTTATATCGTAGTTACAATGGTAGCCTGATCAGAAACCATAGACCCATTAATCTCTAGTTGATTTCTCATAGTTCCCCTCCATCGTGCCGAAGCCATTTGATGAAAAAAAGTTGTATTGTCGTCCCCTAAAACTACCCAAGTGACACGGGGATTGCTCATGCCAAATTTTCTCTAGGCTACGATGGTGCTATGAAAGAGTAGACCTCACTAGTTGTAACTCAGATCCCCCAGATACATCTACAAGCCGTGTAGCTGAACTAGACATAAGATCAATTATCCGACTTTCTAGCTCTTTAATGCGATGTTATACACCACCAAAGTTCGTGTTATTGCATAATCTAATGAAGCTCCTCAACTGCCCTAACTTAAAGTCGATATCCCTATGAGAAGACCTTGTCCAAATGTCATTCCATTTTGATCGCAAAAAGGGTAAAAATTTAGCATTGTCCCACCAACAATTTAGTGACCAAAAAATTCTGCTCCCTTCTCGTTGCACCATGTGTGAATGAAAAACAACTGGAAAGTGGTCACATAGAGTAGTATCAACAGTCATCAGGCTCAAACGTAGGCATAAGTCCATTATGGCACAAGACACCAACACATGATCAATCCTAAAAAATGATAAGGAATTGGACCATGTATAATCTCAGCCCTGCAAAGCTACATCGTATAATGCACACCCATTAACAAACTCTTGAAATTGGATCATAGAATTAGAGGTCATTCCTTCTCTTTCCAACTGATCAGCTCCTAACAATACATCATTAAAATCATCACATACTACAATTCGATCAAAGCCCTGAACAATATGCGATAGAACATCCTAAAATTGATGTCTAAGAATGGCATTAGTAGGACCGTATAAACATAAAACATAGACATCAATTTGGTTCGAAATGACATGCAAAATGCACCACCTATCTGAAGTTTGGACAATTGTGCCATTGAGAAAACGTGAGTTCTAAAAAACAACCAAACCCCCCCTCCCCCCCCCCCCGCCCCTAACCCCTGACCAGGAATACAATGAAACAAGAAGTCATTATGTCCCCAAAATTTCTGAATTACCAAATTTGACACCACAACTTTTTCATCTTAATCAAAACAAAAATCTCTATATTCCACTTTCTAATATCAGACCACACAAAAAACTATTTCGCACCACTCAACAAACCTCCCCAACAATTCCAACTCCGTAAATTTAATGACATGATTAATAATATCACAACCTCAAAAGTAGATCCGCTCAAAGCATTTCACATACCTGAACGATTTGTCCCTTATTCCGCTCATCAAACAAACCGATCTCCTTTCCTATCTGAAAGACCATGGCTGCCTCATTATCCCCTAGTGAGGGCTTTGATACCTATTGTTGGGTTTTTTAAAGATTCATAGCAGACAAATATGAAGTGAAAGATATCGGCGCATATGTTGGAGCATAATTATTTTTTGGGCATACTAATATTGATTTCTGTTAATGAATTTATAGAGAGAAAAACTAAATATAAAAGAACTTCTAATCCTAAACTAATACGAAAAGAAATCATAGTATTATCTAAAATAATAAATCATAATTTATCTCTACTTCAAATAATAATTATATTTCCTAATTATAATCTACTTCTAATTTATTAAATATGTCTCCAACTAAATAACAACTTCTAATGTCAATCTTCAACACTCCTCCTTGGCTTTGAAGTTGTAAATAAAAAAAGTTTATCATCCTCTTGATATTGCATAACTACTGTGTCTTCTTCTTCATGTTGTTTTTTTTCAAATCTTCTCCACATGACCAACTTCACCACATTTTCTGCATTTGATATCAGGCCTCCACCAACATCTTTTTTGTGGGTGATTTGTTTTTTTGCAATGTGGACATGTGGTGAATATAAATAAAAACCGCCCCCTCCTAAAACTTTTGTCTTTGCCAAAAAAGTAAATTCAATTATTCCTTCTTCTCTTATTGTTCTTCTTTGTTCCAAAGCTTACATAGCATTGACAAATTCTGTTAAGGATACGGTTGGCAAATCCTTAGACTCCTCAAGGGATGATATTTTTTATTCAAAATTTTCAGGAAGTGTGACAATAATTTTATCACAATTCTTTCATCAGAAAAATCTTTACCTAGCAGCCTCACTTTGTTAACAATGCCCAATAATTTATCCGAATAATCTTTAATTATTTCCGACTCTTTCATCTTTACCATCTTAAACTCTCTCATTCTAATCAAGTTAAGAATTTGCATGCTCTTGGTTCTTTCATTGCCCTGATATTCTTTCTTAAGATATTCCCATATGGCTTTGGCATATTTCAAGTTGATAATTCTAGTAAAATTATACCTGAAACAGCTGAGAAAAGGGAAGTTAGGGCTTTTGATTTTCTGGTTTTTCTCTCTTTGTCGTTCTTTATCTGCGCGACCATTGGATTTGCAGGCAATGGTGCAAATTCGCAATCTTCTGCTACCGCCTTCCAAAGATCCATTGCCTCAAGATAAACTTTCATTTGAACAGTCCATGCTTGAAAGTTTTGACCATCAAAGGTTGGTGGAACAGCATGATAATTGTAACTAGATTATGAATCGTTCTCCATAGTTGTAGATCGAGTTGGAAATCAGGTTGTCAATCTTGCGGTTGTAAATCAAGTTCTTTTTATTGTAAATCTGGTTGTAATTCTTGTGCTTGTAAATCTGGTTGTAATTCTTGTGGTCGTAAATTAAGTTTTGTGGTTGTAAATTAGGTGTTCATAGGTCCCTTAAGAAAAGAGGGCTTTGATACCAATTGTTGGGTTTTTGAAGGATTCATAGTAGAAAAATATGAAAAGAAAGATATTAGCGCATATGTTGGAGCATAAATGCTTTTTGGACATACTAATATTGATTTTTGTTCATGTATTTATGGAGAGAAAACCTAAATATAAAAAGAATTCTAATCCTAAACTAATACAATAGAAATCATAAATATTATCTAAAACAATAGATCCTAATTTATCTCTATTTCAAATAACAATTATATATATATATATTTCCTAATTATAATCTACTTCTAATTTATTGAATAAGTCTCCAACTAAATAACAACTTCTAAAGTCAATCTTCATTACCAACCTCTCTCTTTCTCTCTATAGAATAATTTTCGAAGGCTGCTTTCCCAAGGGCTTCACAAGACAAGATGCTTTATATATACTGACTCACTTCACCTAACTTGCAATTTAGGGTTTCAGCTTCTATTTTTTTCTTGATGGATTTTTTATTCTTTTATTTCAACTTCTATTTTTTTCTTGATGGATTTTTTATTCTTTTATTTCCTTAATTAATTAATTAATTAATAGCCGAACATAATAATTTTTTTATTTAAAGCGGAGACCGGAGAACCGGACTCGATTTTATTAAAAAAGAAAAGAAAAGAAACAAAGAAAAAAGAAAAATAAAAAATAAAAAAACATCTCAAAGATGTTGATAAAACCAATCACAACAGAGTGTGATCCTAATAATCTAAAGATCCATAGAAGTTACATTCGTTGTAAGCCAAATAGCCTTACTGGCATAACTGAATTATAATCGGCATGATAAGGAACGGACAAAAGAAATTCCCCGTGATGCAACATATTCAATCCCGATGAGAAGGCTGAGATGATGAGGCCTAACGGCAGCGATGCTGACAATATCATCGTAAAATCCAATTCAATTTTGTGGTCGTGGCATAATAGGCATAACGTCAAAACATCAAACTATCGACTCAGATCAAAACCGAGATCCAAGCTGAAAATAAATTCACTTTCCGTGGGGAACCACAGCTTACCAAGGAAGAAACATCATTCTCTTCTGCTTGTTGGACAGGGATTACCACTATCTGTGCACCGCCATACGGTGCTGCTTGTCCGAGGACAGCTAAGCCGGAAGCCACCATGAACCGCCACAATCCTTTGCTAGCAAGAAGGAACACAATGAACCACCCATTTAAATAGGTTTAAAAAACCGTTGGACTAATGCCTGACATTGTCAGAGGATGAAAATCGGCTGGCCAAACACCAGTGAAGAAGAACAGAATGGGAGGAGTTGCATTTCAACCAAGGTTTTAGAACGCCACGATCGTTATCCTAACAGATGGTCATCCAAACGAAGAAGGAGGGGAAGACCCTCCAAAGAGAACCATATGCGATAAGCCGGTAAATCAAAGTTGTTAGGCGGCCAAGGTTCAGGTGAGATCCCTAGCCACGAAGGAGTTTAAGCTTGAATTAATGTCGCGCTCGTCATTCCAAAAGTTGGTCATCCAAACAAAGAAGGAGGGGAAGATCCTCCAAAAAGAACTGCCAGAGAGAAGGCAGTACATCAAAGCTGTTGGGCGGCTAGGGTTTAGGTGAGAGCCATAGCTGCCTCTCCTTACTCTTCTCTCCCTTTAAAAATTTTATCATAGCCGAACATCATATATTTTATCAACATTTCAAACTATTTTAGAATCATTTATTTCTAAAATAAATTTCTAATAAATAATTAGTAACATGGTTAATGCTTAGATTGATGCTTTATCCATAATTTTTTTATCAAAGGACTTATAGTTAAGGGAGAAGCAAAACATCCCAACGAGGTTGGCCCTCTTTGCAAAATCCCAACTAAAAGCCCATAAATATTATTAAAAGTAGCCCTCAAAATGAGGACTCAATAATTAAAAATGAAGTTAGAAAGATAAATAAAGACATCTGAAAATATTGTAAGCAAAATAATGCTTCTCAGCTCATAACAGATAGAAAGTAAAATGAATGTTGCTATATCTACAGTCATAAGGATCTACGCAATTCTAAAATATAATCTTATTACGATGCTTCCAAATCTTCCAAGCTATCACAATCCAAAGATTTGATCCGAAAATGGGGTCTTTGAAGAATACATGCCATTGAAGAAAAATATCTGCAACCTTCCAAGGGAATGTAAATCATGGAAAGGCCATGTCAGGTTCACCTTGTTGGAGAAATGTAGAGTAATTAGGAAATATTTATACTTCAAAGAACACTCTTAATTCATAACAGTTGCTCTTACTCTCGCTTTGTGCACGCACACACTCTAATTAGAACTCGCTTTTGTTTGATAGAAGGAATTGATTTTATTTTTTTTAGAATGAGTTGAATACAAATGACCATTTAAAACACTATTTATAGTGCATATAAGATCTACCTACAAGGCAATAAAATAAATACAATTTAATTCCAAATTAATTTTATTACCCTAATTGCCTCGTATAGCTCATGTTTTGTTTGTATGGAAAGTGAGAATGATTCTTTCCTATTAATTTGAAATATTGCTTTCCTTCCTTAGCATGATCTCATTTATTTATTTCTTTCCTTTCCAACTTGATTCCATTAACTCCAATTTTTTTCTTGCCTTTCTTGAATTAATATTAATTATTTCAACACTCCCCCTTAATCTTAATTCTCAGCTTGTAGATACGACTATTCCAAGCTCTCGGTGCTTGCTTGAGTCCGTACAATGGCTTCTTCATCTTTTACACTTTTTCTTCATGGCATTTGACAATGTAACTAGGTGGTTGTTGAATATATATATCTTCTTCCAAGTATCCATTTAAAAATGTTGACTTGACATCCATTTGGTGGATCTTCCATCCATTTTGAGCAGCAACTGAGATCACCAATCTGATGGTTTCCATTCTTACGACAGGTGCAAACACGTCATCATAGTTAATATCGGATTTTTTACGTTGGCCCTTAACAATGAGCCTTGCTTTTATGTCAAACGATTTTTCCATTTGCATCCTTCTTTGCCTTTAACACCCATTTGACTCCAATGGGCTTTTTGTTAGCTGGAAGTTTGGTCAACTCCCATGTCTCATTCTTCTCAATTGCATTGATCTCCTCTTCCATGGCTTTTCTCCAATTTTCATCTTTTATAGCCTTGTCAGCGTCAATGGGCTCACTATTAATAAGATGGTAGTAGAGAGTTAGTTCTTCATCGAGCTCTCTAATAACATTATAAAGATCTCCAATTCAGCAAAAATTTCTTGGCCTTTGTCAAGGACCTTCACTTTCATCATCCTCTTGTCTGGGAGATGCATTCAAATTAGGACTGCTTGATGTTGATGTAGTGACTGGTTCCTTCGTATCACTATCATTGCTATCATCCATGGAAAAAGGATAAAAACTATAGTTCTTCTTATCATCGTTCCACTCCCAGACTGCTTCTTCGTCAATAGTCACGTCCTTACTGATGATCTTCTTTCTCCTGTTAGGATCGAACATCTTATAACCTTCTGAAAATTCTGAGTATCCCATGAACAAGTACTTTTTACTTTTCTCGTCCAACTTTCTCCTTTCTTCATCAGCAACATGAACATGTGCAACACTCCCAAAAATATGTAAATGAGAGATATTTGGCTTTCTCCCACTCCATGCTTCTTGGGGTGTCATATATAAGATGCTTATTATCGGGGACTGATTCAAGATATAGACCGCACCATCAACCGCTTCTGCCCATAACTCTTAGGCATATTCTTGCTCTTTAGCATGCTTCTCACCATATTCATCATCGTTCTGTTCTTTCTTTCAACAAAACCATTTTGTTGTAGCGATCTCGGGACTGTTAGGAAATGACGGATTCCATAATGCTCATAGAATCTTTTGAATTCATTTGATGTGAATTCTCCCCCTCTATTGGATCTTACGTCTTTGATGTAATAACTGCTTTCTTTCTCACTAACGCCTTGAACTCTTGAAAGCTCCAAAAAACTCTGACTTCTCCTTTAGAAAGTAAACCCATGTCTTCCTGCTATAATCATCAATGAATAGCAAGAAATATTTATTGCCTCCCAATGGTGTTGGTGTCATTGGTTCGCAAACATCGGTATGAATGAGTTCAAGGGGCGCCTTTGCTCTCGACATGGACTCTTTTGGAAACTATTTATGGATTGTTTTCCAATAAGGCATCCTTCACAAAGTTGATGGGGTTTATTAATCGGGGGAAGACCATGCACCATCTTCTTTTGGCTTACAATTTCAAACCTCCAAAATTGAGATGCCCAAATCTCAAAGGCCAAAGCCAATGAGAATCCTTCATGCAAGATTTCAAACACTTTGCAACGACCGTCTTGATATTGAGAGTGAATGTACGGTTTTTTGACTTAGGTACACTTACAAGTAGATCCTTCTTCTTGTTCAACAACACCAACTTTTGGTTCATCATGTGAACTTGGTAGTTTTTCTTCAGCAGCTGTCCCAAACTTTAAATGTTACTTTTCTTGTTTGGAGCATAATACATATTGCCAATAAATTGGCACTCTCCATTCTTTAACGAATCAAAATGGTTCATTTTCCTCTAATATGAACTTTTGATGAATCTCCAAAGAAGACATTTCCACTGAACGATTTGTTCAATTCTACTAACATCTTCTCATCAACGCACAAGTGATTCCTCGCTTCATTGTCAAGATACCAAATGTTATTTTCTTGACTGTGGACACCTTCACGGGCTAGTAAAATCATATCGGTTACCTCCTCATCTTGGATGTTGTTGGCTATCTCCTTATCTTGGTTCGATGGGCTCTAACATTATGCTGCGTAGTGACCAAATTTAATGCAATTGTAGCATTGGATATTGGATTATCATGTCCATCATTTTGCCTCCAATTTCCTCTTCAAGTCCATGACCTCTACCTCTTGTGGACTGATTACTTTCGTCATTTCTTCCAAATTTTTTATTTCTGCCACGTCCTGTTCCTCTACCATTTCCTCCACGACCTCTACCACATCCTCTTCCGTAATGACTAGGATCTCGGCTACTTTCTCCTTTGAACAAAGCCTTTTCTACCAAGACTTATTCAATAGGCTCCGCTTTTTTTCCATTCAACCTTTCCTCATGTGCTTGCCACGAGCCAACAAGTTCATCAACAGTCATTGCACTTGTGTCTCGTGACTCTTCTATGGCGACTACTATGTAATCGAACTTTAGTAGTAGTGACTGTAGAATTTTTTTCTACAGTTCTCGATTCATCGATTTTTTCTCCATACTGTCGCATTTGATTGACAATAGATTTTAATCGTGAGGAATAATCGCCAACAACTTCTATTTCCTTCATTTTGTTCATCTCGAACACTCCTCTAAACATTTGCAGTCAAACTTTTGTACTTTCTCCTCTTCTTGAAGAGAAACTCATAGTATATCCCAAGCTTGCTTGGAGGTGGTTTCTTCGACTACCTTCTCAAACATTACATCATCCAACCCATGATGAATCAGACTAAGCGCCTTCTAGTCATTCCTACGACTTTTATGCAAACTGTCTTTTTCGACTTGTGACAATTGTGCATTTTCAACTAGGGCTATGTAACCTATTTCGACTATGTCCCAAACATCTTGGGCTCCAAGAATCGCTTTCATTTTAATGCACCAATTTTTATATTTGGTTTTGGTAGGTTGAAGGAAGTTGAAGGAAACACCGTTGATGTTCATTTCAAGGAGAATTTTTTTAAAAAAATTGGTTTCTAGGCATATAGGGTCTACTGCCACACTTTTATATACCTTTTGTAACATTTTTTACTTAAGGCTACACTTACGGAAATATTTTGCAACGCCTAGGACAGACTTCTTGCGACTCTTCTGGACTATTGCAATGCCTAGAACTTCTTTAATTGAACTTTGAAATTTCTTTCTCGGGAAGAGGAATAGGATCAAAATTAGCTCTAGTACCACTTTGTTGGAGAAATGTAGAGGAATTAGGAAATATTTCTAGAACAAAGAACACTCTTAATTCATAACAATTGCTCCCACTCTCACTTTGTGCACACACACTCTAATTAGAACTCACTTTTGTCTGATAGAAGGAATTGATTTTATTTTTTTTTGAATGAGTTGAATACAAATGACAAATCAAAACACTATTTATAGTGCATACAAAATCTACCTACAAGGCAATAAAATAAATACAATTTAATGTTAAATTAATTCTATTACCCTAATTGCCTCATATAGTTCATGTTTTGTTTGTATGGAAAGTGAGGTTGATTCTTTCCCATTAATTCGAATTATTTCTTTCCTTCGTTAGCATGATCTCATTTATTCAAATTTATTTCTTTCCTTTCCAACTTGATTCCATTAACTCCAATTTATTTCTTGCCTTTCTTGAATTAAGATTAATTATTTCAACACACCTATCAGAATCGGAACAGAACAATTACCAAATCCACCTATCATCGCCAGCATAACCATAAAAAAGATCATTAAAAAAGCATGAGCCGTTATGAAAACATTATAAAGTTGATGATTCCCACCAAGAATTTGATCGCCGGGCCGTGCTAATTCCATACAAATCAGTACTGAGAAGCATGAGCCCATCACTCCAGCAATGGCACTGAAGATGAAATAGAGAGTCCCTATATCCTTGTGATTAGTGGAGAAGAACCATCGGACCAGATTTGTCATAAAATGGAGATTCTTTCGTTTCCTTCCTTATCTGAGAGGGGTACCCGAGGGCTTCTTTATTGAATTCAAAACGCTCAAATAAAATTGAGAAGCGTTTTTTTTTTGAAAATCAAAACTGAGAAGCCTTGCAAGCCAAAACGAACAATAATGGAAAATTAAGTTTCGAAAATCTCCTGACAACGTAAAATGGTTATTGGTTTGATAATAATGCATTTTCTGTCTCTATAAGGCTGGCGAATAAGATTACATCCGTCCTTTTTTTGGGATGTAATGCTAGTTCTATTAATGAAATATGTTCCAGAAAAAAAACCATTTACATGTCTAAAATTATCCATTCTTTAGAGCTATTATTGTTGTCTACATTTTGTTAGAAGTGTGTTATGCCCATGATTTCGCATGCATATTACTTCTCAAACTTAGATCACGTAGCATAATACGGTAAGTGCTACGCTTCTCGTGCTTCTGGTACTCGTATTCAATATCATTAAGAATTCACCAAATAAACGAGCCAATTATTGCTTATGTAATTTTGGCAGCTATTTTTGGAAGGAAAAGAGAACAAATTCAAATTTAGGATATTCCTAGTCTAGGAAAGTAAAAGCCTGCAATATCTTGGCTGAGCCGAGCCTGTTGGGCTTTCACTAAAAACCGCAATCCATGTTCGTTCGGCCCATATTTTAGAACATAGGGCTCATGTTGGACTTATAAGTTCATAAACTTGAGTGAACTACTTGTCAGATATTTATATCTCACACATTCATATATTATTTACTTGAATTCTCACTCTCTCTCTTCTTAATCTGTCTCTTTGGGCTCATAATAATAACAAAGAAAAACCTCACCCCACCCATATATAGACTTGAAGCTGTGATCTCTAGGATAACAACTTCAGGCTAATTGACACAAAACCAATTATTTACTTGAATTCTTTAATATACAGTAGCCCTTGTTGTAGTCAAGTTTAAAAGTCGAATATACTAAAATATGAAAATTGAAGATAATTATTAGCTACAATAAATAAATATGTATAAATTAAATTTGAGCAAATCTTCTTTATATGAAAGTCTATCCATAATCCATGATTGTTCTCATCTCTTACAATAATGCTCACAATACCTTCAATACAGTGATGTCCGCTAGATTATTTTATTTATAATAAATAGTAATTTATTTATAAAAATAAGTGGGTCCATGGTTTCAATTTTTTAGGGCTCTTTATATAAATACACAAAAAAATAAAAAAAATTTGGACTAAAAATAATAATATCACAAACATGCAAAAATCTTCCACTTCCTCACCTCTCTCCCTCTTGCACAATTTCACCTGAAATTAAAATTCAAAAACGAAACTCAAAAACCATTCATGGCGAAAACCGTTCAACTAATCTCCCAACAACGCTTCCATTTGCTTTAAACACTAGCATTGATTTCGAAATTCTTTCATAGGAGTTCAAAATCTACAATTCTCAAAGAGATTCGAAATCTACAGAGGAAAAAAAAATGAAACCTAATCTCGTTTTTTGTTCTTTTGTTACTAAATTCATGTAAAACGAAAATCTAATTTCATGTTATTAATCAAAATCAAAATAAATCTCTACTTCTTCCATTGTTTACATAAAGTTGTTGTTGAGAGGTGTAATTGTTTCCCTCCAATTTGTTCAGAATTATATCTTGCAATTGTGCACATGAAGTATTTGTAGAAATGCCTGAATGACGTTTGATTAATGAGTATTTGATTTATATTGGATGTCTATAGGATTTATATTGGATGTCTATTGGATTTCTATTGGTTCTTACATATTAATAATTCCTTATCAGGTTCTGTAGCTGAGGGAATTGTGAATTGGATTGTTCTTTTTGTTGAATATGTTGAAGAGTCTTATCTCCTTCTTTAGTCCCTAGCATACAATGGAGACCTAGAAGTCCACTCTAAAATCAAAATGAGTCGGTAACTTATCTATCTTATGCATATGCATTTTCTGTCTAGTTCTTGGGGTTGATACAATTAGTAATTAGAGGAATATTAGTATAGGGAAAAATAGACTAAAGTAAAATAATAAGGTTTCTACAGTAGCATGACACTACAAGCCACTATTTTAGTATCTTGAATCATCATTATACCTGATATCAAATGTCAATACTTCATCTGTTCAATCACAAATGACATTGATTATTAAGTTTCTTTATGTAAAAATGAAGTTTGATTAACGAGTATTTGATTTATATTGGATGTCTATAGGATTTATATTAGATGTCTAATGGATTTCTATTGGTTCTTACATATTAATAATTCCTCGCCAGGCCTGTAGTTGAGGGAAGTGTGAATTGTATTGTTCTTTTTGTTGAATATGTGGAAGAGTCTTTTCTCATTTTTGCATTAAGGCGCACACGGCGCATCCAAGGTGCGCTTGAGGCGCACGCTTAATGAGCCTCACCTCGCCTGACCCTCTACGAGGAGCTAACCCTTGAGCCTCGAGCACCTTGCGCCCGAGGTGCGCGCCCGTAAAAACAATGTTATACCTGTCATCAAATGTCAATATTTCATCTATTCAATCTTAAATGACACTGACTATGAAGCTCCTTTATGTAAAATTGAAGTTTGATTAATGAGTACTTAATTTATATTGGATGTCTATAGGATTTATATTGGATGTCTGTTGGATTTCTATTGATTCGTACATATTATTAATTCCTTTCCAGGTTCTGTAGTTGAGGGAAGTATGAATTGTATTTTTCTTTTTGTTGAATAGGAATGTTAGAACACGTAAATTGTATTGTCAGAGATACAATTTGTTCATTTTGTTTGATTAATGAGTAATTTTTTGGAAGCACGATGTAACTTGTTCTTAAGTTTTTTATAATTATAATTAAAGCAGTATTTGGATAGATTTATTATATCTTCTTCATCAAAATATCTTATTATAATACTGATATTCTGTTTTAAAATAAATTGCAGCGATTCTAGTATCTTAAGACTGAGCTTTTTGGAGTACTTGTCTGAGCAAAAACCAATCCTAGATCAGTTTGATGGCCAAATCCACAGAACATTGTTGGCTAGCTTTGAGCTTATATAGGCAAGGAAGGAAATATCTAAAAAAAACTTGAGAGCCACGAGCAATATATCGACACAATAGACGGTCAATAGAGATAGTTTTGATTATCAATTATGTTTGAATTCTGGAAATCTTGTGTAATTAGGGATCTAAGTAGTTGGAATTGTAGTCCCTTTGAACATATTTGAAGTTTACAAGATATGAAATTGTCTTCTTCTATCATAATACAATATATGTTTCGCAATTTAATTGAAAAAGTACGACACTTACAGTAAATATCAGACATGTTCAACATATGAAACAGAAAGTTAGAAAAACTTTCATGAATGACAGCAATACACTGGTATCAGTAGGGATCATATACAATGCCTATTTAAAATCCTATAGAAAAGCATTACACATCCTATAGAAAACCTATAGACATCAAACATTTATTAGTAGACAGCAAAATCATACCTCTTAATTCAAACAAAGTAAAAAAAAAGAAACGGTAACTAAAATTGATCATTATTCAGTATACAAAATAACAAATGACAATCTATTAGAAATCAATTGAAACGCTACTTGAAAACACACAAGTCAATTGCATATACTTGTACAAATGTCTAATATCAACTTCAAAACTAGTGACAATTGAAATTTTGCATACTTCTACATATATCGAATATCAATTTCAAAACAGATTTTCTAATACAATTCTAGATGTCTAAAAGATGTCCAATAGATGTCCACTTCCTGAAAAGCACATCCTAGAAGACCAACAATCGATGCTACTGCAAGTGACACAAACATTACTGCAAAATAAAATTGAACCATACCATATGTTAGCAAGAATGAATGAATTACATATCGTGTCATTGGTTTCCAAAGATTTAAGCTTAATTGAAAAAGTAGCAACTAATTCACCATGGGAATAAACACTAAAACAGATAGTCAATCTTAGCAATCAATCACCAAAATGATTTGAGATCTAACTGAATGTCGTATCATATACATTAAGACTCAAATAGAATTGTAACATTCTTCCACTCTATATATGCCCAATAGACATCCAATATAAGCCCTATAGAAATTCAAGAGACATTTAATTTCAGACCACAACTTTCTTCAACAATCTATCGAGCAGTTGGTGTGCACCTCAGTTTCACACAAAAACAACTTTCATCAACAATCTGAAAACTACCAAAAAGTCTAAATCTGCAAATAAACTCCTAACATATCAATTTTTCCTGCTCCAAATGCTTGCCCGCACAGCGTTTCAGGAGTACTTCCCATTCCAAGCCGTTAATGGAATCAATTTAAGATCAGAATTGAAAAAAATAAAAACAAAAAAACTTAATTAACAAAAACACAAACACAGAGAACGAGCAAGAAATCAAAACGAAGAAGAAGGAGAAGGAGAAAGAGAAGGAGAAGGAGAAGGAGGAGGAGGAGGTGGATGAGCAGGAACTGGTAACTGCATAAATATAACGTAATTGTGTAGATATTTAGGAAAAGATGTTTTAATTCGGAAATAATTATATTACATGGCAAAGGTGTAAATATTTTGGAAATATTGTGCAATTATGATAAATACCCTTTTTTTAATTGGTAGTGGGAAAAAGCAAGCGAAAAATGTTTCTGCCACGTTAAAAACCCCTCCATTTTATATTTTTATCAAAAAAGAAACCAAAAAAGAAAACAATGAGTCAAGAGGTGGAACGAAACATGCTTCGATTACCAAAGCTAATCAAAATAAATTAAGACTACTATCTAATTCAATAGCTAGAAGAACTCTGAAGATCGTGGATGTAAAAACCCGAGCAAAAATGAGGAGCGGTGTCGCAACTACCATAGGCCTGAGTAACTTGGCCGTAGTTAGCTAGCGCATCAGCGAACCCATTCCTTTCTCGATAAATATGAGTGACAATGATTTCCATAGATTGTAATAGCCTTAAGCAGTTTGACCAACCTACTCTTAGCATCCATGTGACTGTGTTATTTCTCGAACGCAGAATTGTGACCACAAACAAAGACACTTTCGATCCAAATCGTATTCCAACCATGCCAATTAGCAATAAACATGGAGTGAAAGGTAGCTTGTAGCTCCGCAATAAAAGAAAAGGCATTCGCCATTGGCAAGGAGAAACTGTGTAATACCGCCCCATTTTCATCCCGAAATACACCCCCACAACCTGAAGGGCCAGGTGAGCCATTGGAAGAGGCATCCATATTAACTTTAACCCAGTTGGGAGGAGGACGAGTCCATTGAACCTGTATAGCTCTAGGAGAACGTGCCAGCCTAGGAACTAGAAAGAGGTTGCTAAGAATTCGATGCTCTGTCGTAGAATTCCGAATTGTACCAAAACCCAATTGATCAGTTCGGCGTAAGGTGGCCCATAGCAGGTGAAGAGATTGATGTATATTCGATCTAATGTTCTAAAAAATGCAATTATTTCTAACTTTCCATAACAGCCATACAACATTAACCACACCCGAATGCCACAATGTCTGCATTTATGGGATAAAGCGTTGGTTTAGGGTCGTGGTTACCGCACTTTGCAAATCAGAGGTAACATCAATCAATCTTTGAAAAAGTTTCATTAGAGATGACCATAATTGAGTGGCGAAAGGAAATTGAACAAAAATATGGTTGCGTGTCTTGCAATTATTTAGACAAAGTGCAGAAATAGAAACGGTATTGACCCCTCTGTGTTGTAACATATCATGTGTAGAGATGTAACCAGTAAAAGCTTTCCAACAAATCACAGAGTGTGACGGAGAGACTGTTTTACGCCAAAATTTAGAGAACACATGACTATGATCGTACCGTGGTTTCACTTGCACCTATGTAAATTCGCTTGTCTTGAAGGATAACTTTAAGCACTCCATGGATAGGCAAAGAAATGACAATGTAGAGACACCGCGAAATTGGCCATATGACCCGCACATCGATTTCGCTCACAATACACATGTTGCGCCGCCACCTTCCACTCTCTACCAAGGCCTTCACCACAAGGTTATAACAGTCAACAAAAGTCTTCAGCCTATGTAGCTAGCGTATCATAAACAAATTTATTATCGATATCAACAATCACATTCCCATAACCGTGATCCCACGCCGATGATAACCCATCCATCACTCCCACAACTTTTTGATGGAGCAATGGAACAAATGCATGATTTATGCAATTGATGCCTATTTCGTATCCAACCTCTCCAATTTTAATATGATAACTTTATGGACAATTTATGGTTGACTATTCCATGCATGGTTACATATGCTCATGTTATAAATAATGGTATTGGTATTTCACATATTTTGTGTTGTTAAATGGACATTTGATATTGTCAAAATTGGATTTGTCATACACTAAGTAGGAAAAAGTTATATAAATAATACCAAATACGCAAAAAAAAAATCAGACACCAAATAGGCAATTCAACATATCAAACACCAAATAGGCATTTCAATTCTAATTTAAGATCCAAGAAGGTATTTAAATCTTATTAAATGCTACAAAAATTAGGAAAGCTTAAACGCCTAATTATTCAATTGAAAACGTAAAACATAATATTGAAGTCTTAGCCAATGACATTTTCATCAACCAACCAGAAGCTCTTTCACATTTTTTTCTACGAATGGCTTTGTCAAAGGCAGCCATTTTGCTGGTAGTAGCTGCGAAGAAACTTGTCTCATTGTTGGTCGGTTTCCAGGATCTGTACTCAAACATGCGAATGCGACTTTTACTGCATTTATCACTCCTTCAGCAATTTTATTCTTCGGAGGCAAGACGCGTTGATCAATCACATCCTTCAATAATGTTTGCTGGTGACCAATGGATGACGATGAAGATAATGATGATGATGACCACAACGAAGATGATGAAAAAGACGAGATGAGATCTCCTGGATGCTTTCCTATTATTATCTCGAGTGACACCACACCAAAACTATACACGTCGCATTTTTCATTCACTTTCATTGTATATGCCAGTTCTACAGGAAAAAAAACCAATCAAGCATCTTCTCATTCAAATCTATATTTAATGAATTAGGGATAAATAAACCGACAAATGCATTAACACCCCCTTAACTTGGCAACTTTTGTTAGATGTCACTCTCAACTTTTAAAAGTTTCAAATACCTCCTTAAACTTGGTAAAAGTGTACTGGTTTGCCCCCCCTCAATGTCACATGTCAGCTTTCAGTTGGTATGATTTTTCAAATATGTCATTTTTTCTAATTTTCTCTCTCCAACCAAAAGCTGACATGTGGCAATAAGAGGAGCAAACCGGTGTACTTTTTCCAAGTTTAAGGAGGTAGCTAGAGCAAATATAAGTTCAAGGTGGCATCCATGAAAGTTGCCATGTTCAGGGGGATATTCATGCATTTGGCCATAAATAAACAAATAAAACTAAGCAATTCACCTGGAGCAGTATATCCAAATGTGCCGGCAAATGATGTCCAATTTGAGGAATCAGGCATCAATAGTCTAGCTGTGCCGAAATCAGAAACATGAGCCTCGAACTCTGAATCCAACAACACATTACTACTCGTGATGTCTCGATGAATAATCGGAGGAGAGCAATCATGATGCATATATGACAATGCGTCAGCTATTCCTTCAACAATATTGAGCCTTTTCATCCAATCCAACTCCATTGCTTCTTCTCTATCGCTTAGTATCTTCCTCAGGCTCCATCTTTCAATGAAGTCATAAATCAAGAGAGTGTGTTTCGGATGTGAACAAAACCCTAGCAATTTCACAATGTTCCTATGACGTATATTTGTCAATGCACTAATCTCACTTTCAAATTCTTTCATATGATAATAAGACTCCCAAAGTTTCTTCACAGCAACCACTCGATTTGGCGACACTAAAGCTTTGTAGACAACTCCATAGCCTCCTTCCCCAATACAATATTTCGAGTCGAACCCTTCTGTAACCTCAACAATATTTTCATACCGTATATCTTTATCTTCCCCAAACATAATAATCCCTTTCTCCCTCGAGGACTTGACCTTCTTGGCTTTAGTTCTTCGATAGAGAATAAAGAGTGTGGCAACCAAAAACAGCAATACCAAAAAACCACTCAATGAGAGAGCAAGAACAATTGTTTTGCCCTTTTTATTGCCTGCCCTCTTAGGTGTATTACATATCTTAAGTACGGTATTGTTCCCACATAGATTCCTGTTGTTTCTAAGGTCTTCGAATGGAGCCTCACAGAAAGCCTTAGTATTCGGAATTTCGCCTTCTAATTCATTCCATGATATGTCGACTTTTGTCAAGCTTATCAAATCCTCAAAAGTTTTTGGAATCGAACCTGAAAAGTTATTATGGGAGAGGTTCAACCACTCTAGTTTTTGTAGATCCCCGATCTCGTGTGGTATATCACCTGCCAACTGATTTTGACTTAGATCAACTTTTTCTATAGAGCTTAAACTGGCGAATTCTGACGGAATTCTCTCATCCAGTTTGTTCATGCTAAGATTCAAAAGCAATAGTTTTGAGCACTGTCCAAGCTTCTCAGGGATCACCCCGTTCAAATTATTCATAGCTAAATCAAGGATTTGAAGATTATACAACATTCCGATTTCTTCAGGAATGGTCCCTGAAAAGTTGTTATCATTAAGAAACAAATCAACTAAATTTAGCTTCCCCAATTCCTTTGGAATGGTCCCATCAAGCTTATTAGACGAGAAGTCTATTGACTGCAAGAAAGGCGCTTTTCCAATTTCAACTGGTATTGTTCCGGAAATAGTGTTTTTTGAGATTATCAAGGAAGACAAATTAGCAAAAGTTTCCCATTTCCATGAAAGCTCCCCATAGAATTTGTTGTCGCTCAAGTCAATGTAGGTCAAATTTGGATATGTGGCGAAGTCTTCAGATATATTTCCTGTCAATTGATTACCATCAAGACGAATTCGTTCCAAACTACTGCAGTTTTTAAGGCTTTCTCGAATCAAACCACTCAAATAATTTTCAGCTACCAAGAAACGTTCGAGTTTTCCACCACTGCATATGCCCTCCATTAACTGTCCAGTCAATCTATTGTAAGATACATCGAACCACATTAAGAAAGTCAAGTTATTCACCTGTGGAAAATACCCGGAGAGCTCGTTGTTATTGAGGAGGAGAAAGGATATTTTGTCTAAATTTCCAATCGAAGTTGGGATTGGTCCGGTAATTTTATTGAACTGTAGTTCAAGATCTCTAATTGATTGCAATTTTCCAACTTCGGGAGGTATAGAACCGGAAATTTGATTTTTGTATAGATAAAGAGCGGACAAGTTTGTCAAGTTTGCTATGGAACTTGGGATTGTACCAATGAAATTATTCTTCGACAAATCAATACTTATAATGGATCTCAGCATTCCGATTTCTCGAGGTATGAGACCAGAAAGTTGATTGGAATGAAGATCAAGATTCAACAAATATGTCAAGTTCCCTATCGAACTCGGAATTTTACCAGAGAGACTATTATTTGACAATTGAAGATCTGTTATCATTTTCAACATTCCAATTTGTGGAGGTATGGAACCAGAAAGTCGGTTAGCGCCAAGATAACAAGTTGATAATCTTGTCAAATTTCCTATGGAAGTAGGAATAGTACCAACAAGATTATTATATGACAAATAAAGAATTGTGACGGATTTCAACATCCCTATGGACGTAGGAATGGTACCAACAAGATTATTATATGACAAAACAAGAACAATGATGGAATTCAGCATTCCGATTTCTGGAGGAATGGGACCAGAAAGCTGATTTTTATATAAATAAAGAATTGATAAGCTTTTCAGGTTTCCTAAAGAAAAAGGGATGACACCACTAAGATTATTGTTTGACAAATCGAGGTGATTGATAGAGCTCAAAATTCCGATGGTTTCCGGTATGGAACCAGAGATTTCATTGGAAGACAAATCAAGTACCTTAAGATATCGAAAAGATGATAAGCCTAAGGTACTAAGCGTACCCTTTAAACCATAACCTGAAAGGCTGATATTGGTTACAGTTTTGGCCTTAGGATCACATGAAATACCGGACCAATTGCAAGGAGATGTAGATTCATCCCATGAAGATAAGGTTTGATTATTGTTATCGAATAGAAGAGTAGCTTTCCACCTCAAAAGTACTTGTTTCTCTTCATCAATAACAAGTGAAGAGGAAGACGAAGAACGGAAATTAAAGGAAACAAGAACAAACAGATGAAGAACAATGAGGAAGGACATGCCCATTACTGCTAATTAGTTTGAAAATAGTATGATGATGAATTTATGGTTTAGATTTAAGCCAATGAGCACCCAAGAAGTTCGAGTATGGTCTTGGATCAGACTAGACCGTGACTTGGGATTATCACCACACAGGTTAGTAAAACTATGTCTATATTATGTTGTCTCAGACTAGCTATACGTTGAGGACCATTGATAAATTTTTGAATAAAAGTTGAGTTTTTTCCGGATGTAAATAAAATCGGACTAGACCAGCTTGTTCAACTGGGAGGCCGTAATGAGTCCAAACGATTTGATGGAAAACAATATTATGGTTCGGAGAAAAATCATATTGCTTCTTTACTTCTTTAATTAATAGTGAAAAAGTATAAATTCGAACACAAATTAATTTGACTAATTATTATGACTATATGCACATTTATATAATATATTTACCTACACTGTACGATTATTTAAAAATAAATATAACATATTACTCTTAGAGTTTAAACCCAGTGCTATGGATCTGACTATCGGGTACGATAAGTTTAAAAATTTTAAACACGCGGACACTATCCGAAATTTGTACTCCGACATAGGGACACAGCAATTTTATACATATTACCATATAAATTATATATTTATTTAAAATTTTGATTATTTGATGGCAATTGATTCGAAAAATAGTAATTCGAAAATAAAAATGGTAATTAGCGAGAAGACACGTAATTCCGAATCAAGGTAAAGTGATTTAATTAGTATAGCATTAAATTACTTGTCTCTTATGTAAACTAACGCCGCCAGTTGTTTTCGTGATGGCTCTTCCGTCAGAAAATGTCGTACAAATTCATGCTTTTTTCATTGTGCAAGTGACATGTCAATAAATGAGTTCAAACTATATGTGCCCCATCTTGTACGTCACTGACTCAAGTTGTCCAAGCCATGCGTCCACTTCAACTTTTTCTCGGAGGCGTTGACGTTAAAGAATAATTTGTAGCTTCTTTTAAGATTAAATAATTTCGTCAAAATCGATTTGAATTTGGAGATAGGAATCAGAAATGTATGTATATATATCCAGAAAGTAGAAAAGAGAATAGTAACTATGAAAGACCGTAGCCGGTAGGAGTTACAAAATCATAAACGAGAATATGACTGTTGGCAATTAAGAGGTCTGTTGCAGTTTCACTTAACACCCCTTAAAATTTAACAGTTACCGGAAAGCAATTTAAATTTAAAAAATATTTTTGACAAATATTATTTTCTCAATAAAAATAATAAAATAGTTACGAGCATAGTCCCCGGGGGAATCCACCGATTTGCACTAGAAATGGCTTTGGGTCATTTCTCTCATGTGCGCGAGAGCCCAACCGTTCCCTCTCACAACTTAGCAAGCTTATATGGAATATCTCAATATAAAGTCAAAAATTCACTTACCAAAAACCCATATAGGATATTGTTTCTTTTGAAAGTAACTTTAAACACTAGTTTTTCCAACAATCCCCCACAACTTTCAAAAGAAGATTTAAAATTAAAAGAATTTTCTGGATATCTCTGGTTTGACATATAATGCATGGAACTGGTGTCTTGTGAACTATGAACCAGAACTTGATAGATAAAATTTAACTTACGGAATATTTGGTGAAACATATAGTTTCTATGAGCCAAATAAATGTTATTGTAGGATAAGGATTTTATCATATCGCATTATACCAAGTACATTTCTGTTTATCGTGGTTTTGCGCAAATAGGCCGTGCACGTGCTTGGCCTTTGGTGAGTACTCTAGAGATAGCGCCAAATTATATCTTATGGAAGCGCACTCACATAGGTGATACCATCAAGTGTATATTGCACTTTATACACCACTCATAAGAGCTATGAAATCTCATTCAGAGTCATTTTGACTCAACCTCTCAAAATATGCAACATAGCACTTTTCACACATCTAGGATTGGGACCACAATAAAAATTTATTTTATTTTTATATATAGTGCTAGCAAAACTAACGAAAGGCTTGTTAGTACCCATCTGAACCTATTCTGTGGGATCTCCACTCATCTAAGTTGGGTTCCCACCCTTCATTAATTTCAAATTGGCTTAAGTCCCATCCCCTCGGATGTTTCGAACATTAATTTCTTCCCCACAGGCTTGGTCAGAGGATCGGCGAGATTCACTTCTGACCTTACATAGTTTATGGATACTACTCCATCTTTTAGCAATTGCTTCACAACATTATCTCTCAACCGAATATGTTTACTCTTGCCATTGAAGGTCTTATTTTTTAATATCGATATTGCCGCTTGGCAATCACAATGTATCTAAAACGAGGGTGTTGGCTTTACTCCCAAAGGCACACTCGCTAAGAAGTTTATTAACCACTCAGCCTCATTATAAGTCAACTCTAATGCCACAAACTCAGATTCCATTGTGGACTTCGCAATAATAGTTTGTCTAGTTGACTTCCATGTTATTGCTCCACCACCAAGGGTGAAAACATAATTACTAGTGGACTTAGTCTCATCTGAATCAAAGATCCAGTTTGCATCACTGTACCCCTCTAGGACAACGGGTTTTCCACTATATAGAATACCATAATTCATGGTACCTCTCAAATGTTTCATAAGCCTTAAAATGCTGCCCAATGACCATTATTTGGATTATGTGTATATCTACTCAATCTACACATAGAATACGCTTTGTCAGGATGTGTGAAACTCATCAAGTGCAATAAACTACCAATAATTTGTGCATACTTGGATTGAGCTATGGGCTCACCTTTATTTTTACTCAAATGGATATTGGAATCATAAGGGGTACTCACATGATTTACATAATAATATTCAAACTTCTTGAGAAGTTTCTCAACATAATGCTCTTGAGTTAACAAGATGCCATTATCCTTCCTTATGATTCTCATTCCTAATATCACACTTGCTTCATCCATATGTTTCATATCAAACTTTGATGATAAGAATATCTTTATTCTATTGATAATATCAATACTCGGACTAAAGATAAGCATATCATCAACATAAAGACATATAATCATACACACGTCATTAATAACTTTAGAATATATACATTTATCTACCTCAAGTGATGTGAAACCATTATCTAATAAAGTTTGATCAAATTTCTCATGCCATTGTTTGGGTGCTTGTTTAAAACCTTACAAAGATTTTATCAATTTACAAACTTTCCCCTCTTGTCCTGGCTCAAAATACCCCTCAGGTTTCACCATATAAAATTCTTCATCTAAATCACCATTTAGAAAGGCAGTTTTAACATCCATTTGGCGAATAAAAAGATTATGAACCGAAGCCAAAGTAATTCAAATACGAATAGAAGAAATTCTAGCCACCGGATCATAGGTATCAAAATAATCAAAATTTTCTTTTTAAGTAAAACCTTTTGCAACAAGACGAGCTTTAAATTTATCAATAGAGCCATCGGGATGACGTTTCTTTTTGAAAATCCATTTGCAACCAATAGGTTTAGCTACCGGAGGTAAATCAACCAAAATCCAAGTTCCATTTTTCAAAACAAAATCAAGCTCAATTTTAATGGCTTCTCGCCGAAACTTTGACTCGGAAGAAGAAATAGCTTCAGAAAAACTCACACGTCCATCTTCAGTTAAATAAGTGTAACAATCATCACCAAAGGTTTTTGCTTTACGAATCTCTTGCCTTCCCTCAAAATCTCATTTTCAAAATTATTTTGAGGAATGGGTGCAACCGGGTTAACATCTAGATCAACTCTAGATTCGGGAAATTCAGCAGTCTTTAATGGAAAAATATTCTCAAAAAATTCAGCATTCTTTGTCTCAACAATTGTGTTATATTCATATACATCACTTTTACGCACGAGAAATCTATAGGCAGCACTATTTAGAACATAGCCTATGAAAACACAATCTGAAGTTTTTGAACCTATTTTCCTCTTTTTAGGCTTGGGAAGAAGAACCTTAGCTAGACTCCCCGCACTTTCAAATAATTTAAATTAGGAGGATAACCCTTCCATAATTCATAAGGTGTCTTATTGGTCTTCTTATAAGTAATCCTATTTTGTACATGACAAGCAGACAAAATAGCCTCACCCCACAAATTATCAAGAGCACCAGAACTTAAAAGCATACAATTCATCATTTCTTTTAAGGTTCGATTTTTCCTCTCAGCTATACCATTGGATTCAGGTGAATAAGGAGGTGTGTTCTCATGTATAATACCATGTTTCTCACAAAGGTCATTTAGGGCAATATACTCACCACCTCTATCGGATCTAATCCTTTTAATCTTTCTTATTCAACTGATTCTTAGCCTCATTTTTGTATATCACAAATTTATCAAAAGCCTTATCTTTACTACTAAGTAAATACACTTTTGTATACCTTGAAAAATTATCAATAAAAGTAACATAATACTTTTTCCCACCTCTAGTCATAGTATTTTTCAAGTCTCCCAAATCGGAGTGTATTAAACTCAACAATTCAGATTCTCTATGTATTGAACTAAAAGACTTTCTAGTTTGTTTTGATTCAACACATATTTCACATTTGTTAAAACTAGAAAAATTGACGTTTGGGATCAAGCCACTAGAGTTCAAAAGTTTCAAATAAGGCAAACTAATATGACCTAATCTAGCATGCCATAAAACACAAGAAACATCAATATAAGCAGAAGTACTAGCATTGTAATTATTAATAATTTGAGCAACATTGAGTATAAAAAGTCCATGGTTCGAATAACCCTTTCCGATAAACACATTATTCTTAGTCATTACAACTTTATCGGACTCAAAAGCTACCTTCACACTACTCTTGGCTAAAAGGCCCACTGAAACTAAATTGCTCTAATATTAGGAACATGTAACACCTCAGAGAGTGCTAATATTTTGCCCGATGTGGGCTTGAGAAGAACTTTCCCTTTTCTAAGAACATGTGTCGTTCTATAATCACCAAGGTAAAGAGTTTCTTCTCCACTTTCAACTGAAGTATATGATTTAAAAGCATTTCTATTAGCATAAATGTGCCTCATAGCTCCAGAATCAAGAATCCACTCATTTTCATCGGCCACCAGATTTACTTGTGAAATGACCACAGCGATAATTTCATCATCTGCTTCAACTAGATTAGCTCTAGGTTTAACAGGATTGTCATTCAGAACTCATTTCCTACATTGAGGAGCATGGTGACTGGGTTTTCCACATATAAAACAGTTCCCTTTCTTTTTGAAGGTTTAACCACTTTTGGGTTTGAAGCCATGTTCATACCTTTTCTTTTGACGAGGAGCAGTTTCCACGATATTTGCCTTAGAGACTATCTCTTTCCCTTTAGCAATGATGGCCTCTTTCTTATTAGCATCCTCGATGATGATGTGCTTGATTAGCTCAGTGAGTGATAAGGTCTTTTGTTTCTGTTTGAGCTGCTGCTTGTACGCATTCTAAGAAGAAGGCAACTTCTCAATAAGAACTCCTGTTAAAAACTCATCAGGAAGTACAATATCCTCATCCTTAAAATCCTCAACAAGTTTTTGATACTCATTGATTTGAATCTTGATGTCCTTGTCTTCAACCATCTCCCATTGGTAATATTTGCCAATTACAAACTTTTGTTTCCCGGCATCCTCAGTAGTGTATTTAGAAATCAATGATTCCCAAATCTCTTTAGCTTGCTTGTAGGGACAGTAGACATCAAAAAGATCATTAGATAAAGTGCTGAGAATGCAATGTCTACACACCTTGTTAACATGAATCCAAGAATTCATATCAGCATCTGGATCAGTTGGAGCAGATTCAGTAAGAGCAGTAGCCGCTCCATGCATATCTAGCATAGAGAAAATTCTTTCTTGCCATCTCTTGAAATTCTCGCCACTGAATATCTTAATTTTAGAGACGTCGGAAAAAGGCTTAGTGTAAACCGGAGAAGGCAGTGGTGGAACATTTGCTGTTGGAAAAATGAGAATATTATGTTACTTTCAAAAGAATATTTTGTGATATTTTTGTTGGGAAAAATATCTTGTGGCAAAAATTTTAATGGTGGAAGTTACCATCTTTATTTCCTTCATAAAAGCTAGTTTAAGTGTGTTTAATTCTTCAACGGTTACATTTATTTAATGTTTTATAACTGCCGTCGGTTATGGTTTTAATAGCTTTTATTTATTGTTTTATAACAATTGTTTTATTTCCTATAAATAGGTTGGCGGGTTTTTCATTTTAATAATGAGAAGACAATCCAATTTTTACATACTCACTTCTTCCTCTATTTTTCTGGACATGTATATGCATTTCTGATTTCTGTATCGAAACTCAAATCGAGTTTGAAGGAGTTGTTTAATCCTAGAAGGAACTACGAAGTATCCTTTAAGGACAGAGTCTCCAACTCGACTCAACTCATCATAACGCTTAAAAGTTTGTTCTTCATGTTTCAGTGATGTTCCAAGTGGTTAAGATCGTTATTTATAGCTTTTGAAGGTTATTTTCTATTTCAACAGAAAGTGTTGCCTTATCTGAGTAAACAGTCGCCTAAGCTATGCATTCAGATCCCTATTGCAACAGTTTCGGAAAAAGTGTTGCCTTTTAGCTAGTTTGCATCCGGATTAGTTTGCCTCCGGATCAAAATCCGGATCAGTCCGGATCAGTTTTTATCCGAAAGTGTTTCCTCCAAAAGTGTTGCCTTCAGATCTATTGTGATAGATTTGGAACAATAAAGCGTTGCCTTTTGTCCAGTTTCCAAGCTACTGCAACAGTTTCTACGAGAGTTGCCTTTCATCCAATTTGCCTCCGGATCACTCTGGATCCGTTTGCCTCTGGATCAGTCCGGATAATTTTTCATCTAGAAGTGTTGCCTGCGGATCTATTGCAACATATTTTGAACAATAACGTGTTGCCTCTGATCCAGTCTTGAGCTTCAGCAACAGTTATTAGAGAAAAGCGTTGCCTCTGTTCAGAAGAAACTACGGAACAAACTTTTGAAGAGCCAATTTTCCAACAATCTTAAAGGATACTCCATAATGGAAAATTATGCTTCTCCTATGGGATCCAATTCCTTTGAGAAAATGAAATTGAAGCTAATGAGATTTGGGAATCTTTGATTTTCAAATACAATTATAAAGGTGCTCATAAGCAAAAGTTTGTCATTGGGCTAGAAGCTGTTGATTGGAAGGAGATCAAAATAACCAAAGGGAAGGAGATAATCCCGAAGGCAAACATTATAGAGTACAATCCTTACTAAGGAATAAGGTACGAATTTCTCTATGGTTAATTTATAAAGCTCAAAAGTAATAAAACCTTCAATAATATAAAAGGGGAAATTTTATACATGAGGCCACCATGCTCCTAAATGGAGGAAGAGAGTTGTGAAATATGACAATCCTACTCAACTTATAGTTAAGTAGATGATATTATTTTTGTAGTCATTTCACAAGGAAACATGGTGATTGATGTGAATGAGTGGGTTATTGACTATGGAGTAATGAGGCACGTTTGTGAGAGTAAATAAAAAGCTCTCCTTAGTCATATATACCCAAGTTGAAAGTGGAGAATTAAGGTTTTCTTCAAGCTCACATTTTTAGCACATAATAAGGTGCTCCTTGTTCCCAATGATTAAACCAAATCGGTCGTAGTGAGCCTTTTAGGCAAAATTGGAGTGAAGGTAACTTTTGAGCCCGACAAGGTTTTAATAACCAAAGATAGTGTGTTATCGGAATGAGCTATATGAACCATAGACTTTTCTTTGATGTTTTTGAGATTATTAATTTATGTGTTTGCTCTTCTTTGCCTATTTGTATTGAATATATATATTTATTTGTTGAGAAATAAATAAGGTTTTGATATGTTTTATATGGATAAATATGTTTTGAATTAAGTTGTTTTGAGACATCTTGATTTCATGTTTATTGGAGTTTGTTGATATCCAATTTGTGATAAAACTTTTGTTTTATGCTGAAAATTTCAGCTTTGAATACTCTTGCTTGTTTATGAGTTTTCTTGAGATATACAACTCCATTTTCAGTGATTCTTGTTTCTATGATTTCATAAGATATAGATAAAGATATGTTTAGAAGGAATTTTTTAAAATTCTTTCGTTAATTGGGTTGAAATATTAATTGAAGTTCAGAAAAGAATCTCATTTTTCTGGAATTTCAGCTTTGAGCGCAATAGATTGTTTATGGCATAACTTTAGTAATACAAATCGGTTTTATATGTTTTTAGTGGAGTTGGAAATTTAAGATATATATGTTTTTATGACTAGAAGAAATTTTTGTCAAATAACTTCATTTGCATGTTCAAAATTTGAGTTGAAGTGGACTCACGAAATCTGGAACTGAGCAGATTTCTTGTTTGCAAAATTGCTAGTCACCATGTGTGGTTATATGAGTATAATTTTTGATGCATTTACCTTGAAATTTGATGCTTCATAATTTCTAGTAAACTTGAGGCACATGAGAACATGTTGTGAGTTATTATTAATTATATATATGAGTTTTATATTTAATATGATGGATATATAGTTGAGATATTTGTTGGTGAAGCTATTTGTTACGTTTTCTATACAAATAGAATTTCACATCAGAAACCGATAAGACACCATATGAAAAATGAGAGGATTATCATCCTAATTTGAAATATTCAAAAGTGTGGGGGTGTCTTATTGAAGTTATTATTCTTGAACCTATCTAAAGGGAAATAGGTACAAAAGTTTATGTTGGTGTGTTCATGAGTTATGATGAACATAGTGAGTGATGTGCTTGGAAATAATATTTTGGAGACAAAGAACACAAATTCTTTGTGAATGTTTTCAATAAAGACTAGAGAAATTTCCATTTTTAAGTTTGTTCCGGATGTTGACCCGGTTGCACATATTTTCAAATTGAGTTTGCAAATGATATTTTGACGAAAGACAAGATAATTTTGAATAGAATAAGTTTTATATATGGTGCAACTTGAGGGGTATGTAGAGCCTGGACATGGATGGAGAAGTTAATAAAGTCTTTATATGATTTAGTGACAAGCACCTAAATAATGAGTTGAGAAGTTTGATCTCTTAAGGTGGATATATGGTTATATACTATAGTGATTAATGGTATGTGTGTTTATCTTTATTCTGAGTGTTGATGTTGTCAATCATATTATCAATATTTGTCATGAAAGACATAAGAGAAGCCAATGTGATATTGGGTATGTGAATCATAAGGATGAATGAGAGTGTCTTGTTAACACAAGAACACTATGTTGAGAAACTTCTTAAGGAGTTTGAATCATGTGAGCATCCCTTATGATTCCAATACTCAAGGGAAGATAATCGTGGCTAAATCCAAGTATACATTTGTACTTGATGAGTTTCACACAATGAGACATAGCATATGCTATATGAGCAAGTATACACATAATATAATCATTGATTATAGAGAAGCCATATTGAGGCTTGAGAAATATTTGAGAGAAACCATTAAATATGGTATTCTATATAATGAATTTCCCATTTGTTCTTGGGAGGAATAATGATGTTGATTGAATCTTTGATTCATATGAGAAGAAATTCATTAGTAAAATCCTTATTGTTCTTGGGGGGAGCAATGACGACGAATGAATTTTAGTTCATATGGGAATAATCTCATTAGTGGGTATATTCTCACATTTGGTGGTAGAACAATAACATGAAAACCAACTATAAGCAAACTATGTTAAGAGTAAGTTGCTTAAGAGTTGGAATAGAAAATGAGACTAAGTGGTTGGGAAAACTTTCTTAGTAAGTGTTATAACACATGCAATGTATTGAGATTGCAAATATTAAGAATGGCAAGATGCAATATATATTTTGAGAAAAAAGGCCTATAATGGCAAAAGTATACGTATACGTTTGAGACATATTATTGAGATGAAATTTTATGCATTTGAGTCTAGAGTGATTCTAATCAAATCATCTGACTAATATTTGAGAAATAAATTTTGAAAAAGAAATTTATTTTTGATACATCAGAGAGGATGAGACTTAAGCCAATTTGAAATTAATAAAGGGTGGGAACCCAACCTACAAGAGTAGAGATCCCACGGAATAGGTTCATATGGGTACTAACAAGCCTTCCATTAGTTCTGCTAGCACTATAAATATTGTCTCCAATCCTAGATGTGAGAAAAGTGCTATGTTGCGTATCTTGAATGGTTAAGTCAAAAGAACTCTTAATGAGATTTCATAGCTCTTATGAGTGGTATATAAAGTGCAATATACACTTGATGATATCACCTATGTGAGTGTGAAGTGGGGCCACTTCTATGAGATATAATATTGCCAATATCTGTAGAGCACTCATCAAAGGCCAGGCACGCGCATGGCTTATTCGCGCAAAACCGCGATGAACAGAAATGTACTTGGTATAATGCGATATGGTAAAATTCCTATCTTACTATATCGCTTATTTAGTTCCTAGAAACTATACGTTTCACCAAATTTTCCTTAAGTTAAATTTTATCTATCAAGTTCTGGTTCATAGTCCACAAGACACCAGTTCCATGCATTATATGTCAAACTCGAGATATCCAGAAAATTCTTTTTATTTGAACTTCTTTTGGAAGTTGTGGGGGATTGTTGGAAAAATGAGAATATTATGTTACTTTCAAAAGAATATTTTGTGATACTTTTGTTGAGAAAAATATCTTGTGGCAAAAATTTTAATGGTGGAAGTTACCATCTTCATTTCCTTCATAAAAGCTAGTTTAAGTGTGCTTAATTCTCCAACGGGGTTACATTTGTTTAATGTTTTGTAACTGCCGTCGGTTGCGGTTTTAATAGCTTTTATTTATTGTTTTATAACAACTGTTTTATTACCTATAAATAGGTTGGTGGGTTTTTCATTTTAATAGTGAGAAGACAATCCAATTTTTACATACTCACTTCTTCCTCTATTTTTCTGAACATATATATGCATTTCTGATTCGTGTATCCAAACTCAAATCGAGTTTGAAGGAATTGTTTAATTCGGGAAGGAACTACGAAGTATCCTTTAAGGACAAGGTCTCCTACTCGACTCAACTCATCCTAATGCTTAAAAGTTTGTTCTTGATGTTTCAGTGATGTTCCAAGTGGTTAAGATCATTATTTACAGCTTTTCAAGGTTATTTTCAATTTAAGCAGAAAGTGATGCCTTATTTAAGTAAACAATTGCCTACGCGGTGCATCCGGATCCCTACTGCAACAATTTTAGAAAAACTGTTGCCTTTTAGCTAGTTTGCATCAGGATCAAAATCCGGATCAGTCCGGATCAGTTTCCATCTGGAAGCGTTACCTCCGGAAGTGTTGCCTTCGGATCTATTTTGACAGATTTGGAACAATAAAGCGTTGCCTTTGGTCTAGTTTCAAAGCTACTGCAACAGTTTCTAAAAGAGTTGCCTTTCATCCAGTTTGCCTCCGGATCACTCCGGATCAGTTTGCCTCCAGATCAGTCCGGATAATTTTTCACCCAGAAGTGTTGCCTGCAGACATATTGCAACATATTTTGAACAATAACGTATTGCCTCTGATCTAGTCTTCAGCTTCTGCACAGTTATTAAAGAAAAGTGTTGCCTCTATCCAGAAGCAACTCTGGAACAAAGTTTTAAAGAGCAAATTTTCCAAAATTGGCATTGGCATTATTGATGGCAGTGTTAGTTCTAGAACCATTACCAGTAGGAGAGTAACATCAGCCATTGCGAACTATCCTTTAAGATTGTTAATAATTGTTCCAAAATTGACCTAGAAGCAAGATATAGCTGAAAGCTAGATCCAGATGCAAGATATGGCTGGAAGCTGGATCCGGATGCAAATTAGGCTGGAAGCTAAATTCGAATGCAAAATATGGCTGGAAGTTGGATTCGGATACAAATGAGGTTGGAAGTTGGATCCGGAAGCAAAAATGTCTGGAAGCTAGATTCAGATACAAATTAGGCTGGAAGCTGAATCCAGATGCAAAAATGTCTGGAAGATAGATCTGGATACAAAAGTGGCTGGAAGCAGAATCCGGATGCAAAAATGTCTCGAAGATGGATCCGGATACAAAAGCGGCTGCCAGCAGAATCTGGATGTAATGATAAATAAAATGTTGCAGCAACTTGAATTTGAGACAAAGCAAACTTGAGGCAGCAATGAGCAGAATGAGTTGAGTCACGTAGGAGACGCTGTCCTTAAAGGATACTTCGTAGCTCCTTCCAGGATTAAACAACTCCATCAAGCTCAATTTGAACTTAGAGACAGGAATCAGAAATGTATGTATATATGTCTACAAAGCAGAAAAGAGAATAGTAGCTAGGATATCTTAAAGTAAAAGACTGAAAGACTTTTTATACGTGAAAATAATAGGCATTAGAAAATATGTAAAGGCAGCTATAAAAGACCGTAACCAGTAGGAGTTACGAAATCATAAACGAGAATACGACTGTTAGCAACTAAGAGGTCTGTTGTAGTTTCACTTAACACCCCTTAAAATTCAACAGTTACGGGTAAGCAATTTAAATTTAAAAAATATTTTTGACAAATATTATTTTCGCAATAAAAATAATAAAATAGTTCCGAGCATATTCCACATCACCCACGCAGGGGGGAATCCACCGATTTGCACTAGAAATGGCTTTGGGCCATTTCTCTCATGTGCGCGAGAGCCCACCCATTCCCTCTCACAACTTAGCAAGCCCATATGGAACATCTCAATATAAAGTCAAAAATTCACTTACCAAAAAACCCATGTGGGATATTGGTTCTTTTGAAAGTAAATTTAAACACTAGTTTCTCCAACACCAATATCATATTTCAATTATAGAATAAGTCATGGATCTGATATTATATCACAGATATAATTCTCTACTCAACAGAGTCGACGATGTTTGTATATACATCTTTAGGATTTTTTACACAATTACAAATAGAGCCCTAACTATTAGAACAAATACAATTCGGTATATATGCTAAATATTAATACAATATATCTATAATCCCCTTGCATGTTAAGCCAGGATGGCAATCATGGCCAACTTGTCACGCAAAACAACAAAACGAGAGTGCGATAATGGCTTGGTGAAAATGTTTGCTACTTGGTCATCGGAAGAGATGTAAGACACTACAAGTTGTTTGTTTGCCACATGTTCACGAACGAAATGAAAATTCAACTGAATATGCTTGGTGCGATTGTGAAAAACTAGATTCGTCGTGAGATAAGTAGCACTAATATTATCACACCATAGGACATTGTGTGGTCGTCAATGGGAAAGAGATATCATGCAACAACATTCCCAACCACTGTAATTCAGATGCGGCAGCTACTACGGCTTTGTATTCGGCCTCTGTGGATGAGCAGTAAAAAAAATTTCTATTTACGGGTTGCCTAAGAAATAGGATTCGTACCATGATAAATTGTGAATCCTGTAGCTGAAAGTCTATCATTTAGGTCACCGGCACAATCAGAATCTGAAAAAGTATGGAGAATGATAGATGGCTGAGGTGTGTATTGCAACCCATGTTTCAGAGTGGATTGAATATAACAGAGAATCAATCTGAGGGCTTTCCAACGAGATTCCGTTGGAGAATGCATAAATTGTGCCACCTTGTGCACCGAGAAGGCCAAGTTAGGCCGAGTGATGGTAATGTACTGTAATCCTCCAACAAGGCTACGATCATAAGAAAAGAATATTATGAGTTGGCTTCAACTCCGACAAGAGAAAAAAACAAAAATAAAATTATTCATAAAAATTTACGCTATGTTTCCCATGGTAACTGGGTTCATGAATTATGGGCAACAAACCATACGAGCCGCAACGTACATTGGTCAAAGTTTCATGATTACCTTATCCCATGCAAATCGTTTACCTGTAACTATTCAATATCCTTATGAAAAATTAATCACATCGGAGCATTTTCGCGGTCGAATCCATTTTGAATTTGATAAATGCATTGCTTGTGAAGTATGTGTTCGTGTATGCCCTATAGATCTGCCTGTTGTTGATTGGAAATTGGAAACTGACATTCGAAAGAAACGGTTGCTTAATTACAGTATTGATTTCGGAATCTGTATATTTTGTGGCAACTGTGTTGAGTATTGTCCAACAAATTCTTTATCAATGACGGAAGAATACGAGCTTTCTACTTGTGATCGTCATGAATTGAATTATAATCAAATTGCTTTGGGTCGTTTACAAATGTCAGTAGTTGACGATTATACGATTCAAACAATTTTAAATTCAACTAAAAAAAAACTAACCACTTTGATTAATTTAAAAATAAAATTCTTAAAATAAAAAAAGGAAAATTCTGTTTTGATCTAAAAGTATGAAAAGGGCTTTGTTTTATTTTCTTGGTCAATGACTACAAAAATTCTAAATTCCAACTATTGATTTGCTTGATGAAAATTGCATCGAAACTGAATTTGGATTGACGATCTATTAAGATATCTATAATTCTATCCATAATTCTTTCGAGAATAAAACGAGAATAAAATTTCGAATACCTTTTTCAAGAAATTCAAGAAAGAATGAAATTAGTTCAATAGTTGTACATATAATAATTATTTATATCCCTTAGGATTGAAAAGTAAGGGCTTATAATATTATATATTTACTATTTTATATTATATAAAATAGCAAATATATAAGAATAATAATAATATATAATAATAAGAATAATAATAAATCAAAAAAACAAAAAAAGAATATAAAATATAAAAAAGTTTTTCCTGGTCAAGTGAATAGTCAATAAGGTCATGAAGAAAGAATGAAATTTTTTTATTTCTTATTTTACGTGCAATGGATTTACCTGGACTAATACATGATTTTCTTTTAGTTTTTTGGGGATTAGGTCTTATATTAGGAGGTTTAGGGGTAGTATTATTTACCAACCCAATTTATTCTGCCTTTTCATTAGGATTCGTTCTTGTTTGTATATCTTTATTCTATATTTTGTCAAACTCTTATTTTGTAGCTGCTGCGCAGCTCCTTATTTATGTGGGAGCTATAAATGTTTTAATTATATTTGCCGTAATGTTCATGAATGGTTCAGAATATTACAAAGATTTTAATCTTTGGGCTGTTGGAAATGGGGTTACTTCCTTAGTTTGTACAAGTATTTTTGTTTCACTAATTACTATTATTCCAGATACATCATGGTATGGAATTATTTGGACTACAACAACAAATCAGATTATAGAACAAGATTTGATAAATAATGGTCAACAAATTGGAATTCATTTAGCAACCGATTTTTTCCTTCCATTTGAATTCATTTCAATAATTCTTTTAGTTGCTTTGATAGGTGCGCTTGCTGTGGCTCGTCAGTAAGAAATTTTTCGAATTACTAATCGAAATCAAAATAAAAACTGTTTTCCACATATCTTTTTCTTCTATTTTAGTTCAAGATTATTTATGCATAAATTCTTTTATTTGATCTATTATCCATAAATTTATTTGTTCGGTACTTATGATATTCTTAATTCTAGTCAATCTCAGGTGGAATTGTTGTTCATATTGAAATAAATCGAAATTGAAAAATTGCTAAGGAGTTGGTCAATGATCCTCAAACATGTACTTATTTTGAGTGCCTGTTTATTTTCTATCGGTATCTATGGATTGATCACGAGTCGAAATATGGTTAGAGCCCTTATGTGTCTTGAACTTATACTGAATGCTGTTAATATAAATTTTGTAACATTTTCTGATTTTTTTGATAGTCGCCAACTAAAAGGAAATATTTTTTCAATTTTTGTTATAGCTATCGCAGCCGCTGAAGCAGCTATTGGACTGGCTATTGTTTCATCAATTTATCGTAACATAAAATCTACCTGTATCAATCAATCGAATTTGTTGAATAAGTAGTATTAATTGTATAGAATCTAATTTTCATATTCATTAATTTGAGTTGGCATGTATGATACCTAAGTTGTCTGATCATGCTTGTGAAAATCTAAGAAATGAAAGTATCTTGCCTCTATCTCAGAAGTTGATCCAGAGTTGAGAAAATTTCTAGTAAATCATTGATTCGTCTGGTTTCTAAATATATCCTGATTCATTTAGAAATTTACTAGATTGAAATTTGATGACGTTAAAAAAAATTTGAATCCAATGTCACATTCAGTAAAAATTTATGATACATGTATAGGGTGTACTCAATGTGTCCGAGCCTGCCCCACGGATGTATTAGAAATGATACCTTGGGATGGGTGTAAATCCAAGCAAATTGCTTCCGCTCCAAGAAACGAGGATTGTATCGGTTGTAAAAGATGTGAATCCGCTTGTCCAACAGATTTCTTGAGTGTTCAAGTTTATTTATGGCATGAAACAACTCGAAGCATGGGTCTAGCTTATTGATACTTTCCAGAAAACCCCACTTGAATAATTTGCTTTTTTGTTTACCGATAAAAACCCGTACTCGAAAAAAAAATTTCTAGCACGGGTTTTTCTAGTCTAAGCGTATCTTGTCTTTACCATGAATTCTTTTCCTTGGTTAACAATACTTGTAGTTTTACCAATAGCGGCGGGTTTATTAATTTTCTTTTTCCCTCATAGAGGAAATAAGGTAATTAGGTGGTATACTTTATATATATGTATAGTAGAGCTCCTTTTAATAACTTATGCGTTCTCTTATTATTTCCAATTTGAGGACACATTAATCCAATTAATAGAAGATTATAAATGGATCCCATTTTTTGATTTGTACTGGAGATTGGGAATAGATGGATTTTCTTTAGGACCTATTTTACGGACAGGATTTATCACCACTTTAGCTACTTTAGCGGCTTGGCCGATTACTCGGGATTCCCGATTATTCCATTTTCTGATGTTAGCAATGTATAGTGCTCAAATAGGATTATTTTCATCTCAAGATCTTTTACTTTTTTTTATCATGTGGGAATTCGAATTAAATCCCGTCTATCTACTTCTTTCCATGTGGGGGGGAAAGAAACGTCTGTATTCAGCTACAAAGTTTATTTTGTATACTGCAGGAGGTTCTGTTTTTTTATTAATGGGAGCTTTGGGTATTGCTTTATATGGTTCTAATGAACCAACATTCAATTTTGAAACATTAGCCAATCAATCATATCCTGTGGGACTAGAAATATTTTTCTATATTGGATTTCTTATTGCTTTTGCTGTCAAATCGCCAATTATACCCTTACATACATGGTTACCAGACACTCATGGGGAAGCACATTACAGTACTTGTATGCTTCTAGCCGGAATCCTATTAAAAATGGGGGCGTATGGATTGATTCGAATCAATATGGAATTATTACCTCATGCTCATTCTCTCTTTTCCCCTTGGTTGATAATAATAGGCGTAATCCAAATAATTTATGCAGCTTCAACATCTCCTGGTCAATGAAATTTAAAAAAATGAATAGCCTATTCTTCTGTATCTCATATGGGTTTCATAATTATAGGAATTTGCTTTATAAGTGATATAGGACTCAACAGAGCCATTTTACAAATTCTATCCCATGGATTTATTGGTGCTGCACTCTTTTTCTTGGCAGGAACTGGTTATGATAGAATACGTCGTCTTTATCTTGATGAAATGGGCGGAATGGCTCCCCTAATGCCAAAACTATTCACGACCTTCAGTATTTTATCACTAGCTTCCCTTGCATTACCGGGCATGAGTGGGTTTTTTGCGGAATTGATAGTCTTTTTTGGAATAATTAGCGGCCAAAAATATCTTTTAACGGCAAAAATATTAATTACTGTTGTAATGGCAGTTGGAATGATATTAACTCCTATTTATTTATTATCTATGTTACGACAGATGTTCTATGGATACAAACTGTTTAATGCCCCAAACTCTTATTTTTTTGATTCTGGACCTTGGGAATTATTTGTTTCGATCTCTATCCTTCTGCCTGTAATAAGTATTGGTATTTATCCGGATTTCATTTTCTCATTATCAATTGACAGAGTCGAAGCTATTCTATCTAATTTTTTTTATAGATAGTTTTTCTAAAAAAAAAATGAATTCTAAGCAAAAATTTTTGGCATTTGTGAGAACTTTTTGAATCACCTACTATGGTGATTCAAGAAGTTCTCAACACAGCTTACCTGAAGCTTTTTGTCTATATGTTTTGCTGGCCTAGAGAGTTGCATTCGTCAGACCCTTTGTTCAATAACAATTAACAATTGTTAATTGTTAATGTAAATGAACCATAACTATGTAATCCTATTCCTAATAAATTAACTCCAAAATAGCATATCCAAATTAGAAGAAAACCAATAGAAGCAACAATTGCCGAATTTAAACCCTCCCAATTTTGATTTGTTCGAATATGAAAAAAAATCGCGAATATGGTCCATGTAATAAATGTCCAAGTTTCCTTTGGGTCCCAATTCCAATATGATCCCCATGCTTCATTAGCCCAGACTGCTCCCGAAAGAATACCTATAGTTAAAAAAATAAACCCTATACTTATAATCCGATAACTCCAGTCATCTAATTGTTGAATCAACTGAAACCTATAATAATTCCTAGAAGAAAGAAAGGAAATATTTCTTAAAACATTTTTTCGGTCCGTTATATATTGTATCTCATTAAAGTCAAATGAATCATTATTATTGCTTTTATCAAAAATTCTTATGATTTTTTGAAATCTGATTACTAGAAATGCTACGGATAATAATGATCCACACAAAAGAGCTGCATAGCCTAATATCATCAACCTTATGATCGTGAATATGGGTCCCCACCACCCATCAATGCACGGTGTTCTTCGACTCATCGTTACTCTAGACGGTGAGGATGTTATTGATTGTGAACCAATATTAGGTTATTTACACAGAGGAATGGAAAAAATTGCGGAAAATCGAACAATTATACAATATTTGCCTTATGTAACACGGTGGGATTATTTGGCTACTATGTTCACAGAAGCAATAACAATAAATGGGCCAGAACTATTAGGAAATATTCAAGTGCCAAAAAGAGCTGGCTATATCAGAGTAATTATGTTGGAATTAAGTCGTCTAGCTTCTCATTTGTTATGGCTTGGGCCTTTTATGGCAGATATTGGTACACAGACTCCTTTCTTCTATATTTTTAGAGAGAGAGAGAGAGTTGATATATGATTTATTTGAAACTGCCACTGGTATGAGAATGATGCATAATTATTTTCGTATCGGGGGGGTAGGGGCTGATCTACCTCATGGTTGGATAGATAAATGCTTGGATTTTTGCGATTATTTTTTAACAGGAGGTGCTGAATATCAAAAACTTATTACGCGAAATCCTATTTTTTTAGAACGAGTTGAAGGAGTAGGTATGGTTGGTGCGGAGGAAGCAATAAATTGGGGTTTATCGGGACCAATGCTACGAGCTTCCGGAGTACAATGGGATCTTCGTAAAGTGGATCATTATGAGTCTTACGACGAATTTGATTGGGAAGTCCAGTGGCAAAAAGAAGGAGATTCATTAGCTCGTTATTTAGTCCGAATTGGTGAAATGCTGGAATCTATAAAAATTATTCAACAGGCTCTTGAAGGAATTCCAGGGGGTCCCTATGAGAATTTAGAAACCCGACGTTTTTATAGAGAAAAAGATCCAGAATGGAACGATTTCGAATATCGATTCATTAGTAAAAAAACTTCTCCTACTTTTGAATTACCGAAACAAGAACTTTATGTCAGAGTCGAAGCCCCAAAAGGAGAATTGGGAATTTTTCTGATGGGGGATCAGAGCAGGTTTCCTTGGAGATGGAAAATTCGCCCGTCGGGTTTTATCAATTTGCAAATTCTTCCTGAATTAGTTAAAAGAATGAAATTGGCTGATATTATGACAATACTAGGTAGTATAGATATCATTATGGGAGAAGTTGATGGTTGAAATGATAATAGATACAACAGAAGTACAAGATATCCATTCTTTTGCTAACTTAGAATACTTAAACGGGGTCTATGGAATTATATGGGAGTTTGCTCCTATTTTGATTCTTCTATTGGGAATCACGATAAGCATACTAGTAATTGTATGGTTAGAAAGAGAAATATCTGCAGGGGTACAACAACGTATTGGACCCGAATATGCAGGTCCTTTAGGAATTCTTCAAGCTCTAGCGGATGGGACAAAACTACTTTTCAAAGAGAATCTTTTTCCATCTAGGGGGGATACTCATTTATTCAGTATTGGGCCAGCTATAGCAGTCATATCCACTCTCTTAAGCTATTCAATAATTCCTTTTGGCTATCACTTTATTTTAACTGATCTAAATATTGGTGTTTTTTTATGGATTGCCATTTCAAGTATTGCTCCCATTGGACTTCTTATGTCAGGATATGGATCAAATAATAAATATTCCTTTTTAGGTGGTCTACGAGCTGCTGCTCAATCGATTAGTTATGAAATACCTTTAACTATTTGTGTGTTAGCCATATCTCTACGTGCGATTCGTTGAAACAAAAATTTCTCGCTATTCCTTTCTTTTTCGTTTTAGGAAGAAAACAAAATGCATTGAATAGATATCTTCATTTTTTATTCATCATTTTGGTTGATGAACTAAATTGGATAGTTATATGAGTGAAAAAAAAAAACAACTTCGAAATTTGCAGTAAAAAAATTGAGACTCATTTCCTATGTACAAGAATAAAAAGTAAAACAAAACAGAAAGAAACATAAGAAAATAAGACCGATTGCCCCGAGATTGGTTGATTAGTCATCCTAATCCTAACTTGAAGCGGGCTAAAAAGATCAACTTTATGGCGTTTCCACTATCATTTATAGGGATTCTCCATAGGTATTACCCTAATGCTAACATGTGATTAATCAAAAATGAGTGGATGGTTAGGAACACGAAAATACACAAAGGATTAGTAATAGAGATTTTTCAAATTATCGAAAAAGCTATTTCAAAAAAAAAGTATATTAATCGGGGCTTTAAGTTCGTAGAAATGATCAGGCAGTGCTCCCCATGATTCCAATCCAGAGTATACTCCTACCCAACAATTAAAGAACTGACTATCCGGAACGAAATAATCCTTTCCTTTTTTTTAAGCCCCTTGTCATTTCGTATTTTCAGAAAGAAGAATAAGAACGAAAAAAAAGAATGGAATTCTAATAGAAAAATCAATCTTTTTTATTCTTTTCTCCTATATCGATATTTATAGAGATAGAATTCGTGTCATAATTCAATTCTCGTAATCGAAAACGATAGGTTGAAATATCTATTGGTGTTTTTAACAAGGAATTTTACAAAGAGTATTTTATTAAAGAATTCAAGTTATTACTCAAGAAATATAAATTGAAATTATTAAAGGCTGAGATCAATTCCGAAGTACTTTTTATTTTTAGTATTATAACAGATAGAATTTCATTGCTCGAATTCTGGAACGCCGATAGATTTTATTTTGATCCTATCCACTAGCCTGTAGCCACATGGCTAGGCTGGTTGCTCCTTTTGAATTCATCATAGTTGCACGCTTAAGAATATCATGAGCATACTTTTGTTGAATGAGAGTTATATGACCTTTTTGACAAACTATTTTAATACCAAGGAATGATTACCAGCCCTAAATTCTTCATAGCAAAAAGAGATTGAAGAAAACAAATCAACCTAGCTTCCATTTGAGAGTCATTGCTCAAAACCAAGATGTCATCCACATAGATGAGATAAAATAGAGTCGGTGTTGCTACCTAATGGTTTAACTTATCAAGTTCACTAGGGTCGGTGTAGTGTGATAAGCACAAGGTCGTATCCACAAGGAGGAATCTTGAACAATCCGAGATTTTCCCAGTAGACTGGCCCAAAAAGGTTTTCTTTAATTTTTAGGTTGTGGTGGCAGTAAAATAGAAAGACAGAAGTGTAAAATAAGAAAGTAACAAAGATACAGACACATGCTTTCCCTACCTATAGATAGTCTATGGTTTTCCTCTAAACAAATATGAACATAACTTGTTTCAGAACATAGATCCAAGGTAACTCAACCAAATTTCTTCGAGCTTACCTCTAGGCCTCACCTTTCTAATATTATTTAACTTTAATTTCCATTCAGTCTCCTTAAGCTAACAACATTGTATTTATATTAGTTGACCTTTAAAAAAAGTTTAAAACCCCTAGCATACAAACAATCTCCTCTCAGTCTCATGCTTTGTATATGTGTGTGATTGTGGTTCCACCATACTAAATCTCTTCCCGGTCTCATTGATATAGTTATGTATGGGTTTAGGCCCTAAGCTCATTTAGATTAAGCATAAAAGCACACAATCAACAAATGATACAAAGCAAATAATACATACTTAGAGCTAGAGATGGTCACCGACAGTTTGTTCTGGATAGGCTCAGCTTACAAGTAGACTGCTCACAATATATGAAGAAAACTACAAACTCCATTAAAAGAAGAGAATTACAAAGAACATGAACAAAAATGGCATCCAAATGGAGCCCAAAAAAAAAAGAAAAGTTGCAAAATAAAGAGAGAGAAAGTGGCATCCCTAAAGGAGGATCAAGTTACAAAGAAGAACATGAAGGGTATATATAGCCCAAAAGACAAAGACAAGATAAAAGAAACAAATAATACAAAAGCGTTGGAAGCCCGAGGTGAGTGCTCTAGCAAGTGTACTAGGTCATCTTAATAGTATAGGGCAAGACTAAGTGTCATTCCCATAGGGAGAAAGGAAAGTAGCTAAACCTTGAAGTAAATTAGCAGTTAGAAATACAAATTAATTGATAAAATGAGAAAATAATAAAGTAAATGCTGAACATGTAAATGATTGCTTAAAAAAGATTTCGGTTGCTTTAAAGTAAAAGTTGTTAACAATTTTTTATGAGGGTAGGCATGACCAGCAAGCAAACGGATATGATTTTAACTTCTCCCTCCTATTTTGATATGTTACAGCATATAGATCTAAGGTATCTTGCACTAAAATCACTAAGCTCAACATACCAACTTATTGCCTAGATTAAAGTTTCACTCAAGGAACCCTCCTTGCAAGCTACAATTTAAGCATTAAGTTGAGACAAACATTCTCTGAAGTTAAATAGAAACCCCTAGCACAAATCTACTCTACTTTTAGTATCTATAGACTTGTGTGAGTTATGTAAGTTTCGTGTTCATAATTCTCCTTTTCGGTGCTTCTTAATCCAACTATGCATAAGTTTGGCCGGACTTGTAAGTTAAGTAAGCTCTACATAACACAATCGACTCAATATAATGTCAAAAATAATAGAGAGAGAGAGAGAGAAAGAGAGATTCAAACCATATTCAACCCATTTTTCATGTTGTCTTTTCCTGCTCCGGCTTAATTAGTAGTAAAATAAAGCATAAAATATAAATATTATATCAAATAAGCTAAGAATACAGAATAGAAAAATGAACCAATGAAGTCTTTGAGCCAACAAGTGCTCTTAAGCCAATATACATCCAACTTCTAAATTAGGAGTTTCCCCATAATTATAGTGGCAAGTGGACTATTCCAGATTGTTGCACTATAAAATATTCCAAAATTATATACTCCACTCAAAGGTTTCTTCTAGAAAGTGAGAGTCTTCCCCAATAATTATTTCCCACTAGGAGAATAAAAGAATATATGGCATCCTCAATAAAGCCAAGGGACATCTTCTAGTTGGGAAGCTTCTCCAATAATCTTTTTCCACTTGTTGATTAAAATATTAAAAAGTAATGTCCACTACTTGTGTATGGCATACTCAACAAGCTCCTTTCATCCTTCTAGAAGAAAAAAAGGTCATTCTGGTCATTCTTTCACTTTGCAACATCAGCTTGGGCAACCTCTCACTCAACAGCTCCAATATTCTGCTTGCTTTGGCTATTTTTCTACCTTTTCTAGCTTTCTGGACCAACCAAAAGGCGCAGGCAGAAGCTACCTGAAAAATTAGAAGAACACGTATAATTTCCACAATTCAACTCTAAATTAATGATCCGAAGCCGAATTACTTGTATTATCTTGGTATATTTTGCACTCATCAAATACCCCCACACTTAAACATTTGCTTGTCCTCAAGCAAAACATAAAGACATAAAATATAAAGATGTAAAGAGAAAAACACAAGAGTAGCATTCAACAATCAACTTGTCTCTTAAGAGAAGCGAAATAGTCTATGAAAAATACAAAGATTAAGGAAAGAGATGATGCCTCCACACTTAGCAAGAAACTTGGTCTCAAAAACATGTCAAGACTACGAATTGGAGCTAGCTCATCAATAACTAAGTCCATCATGAAACCATACTGCCTCACCAACAGGTTTCACTCAATTCGCTTAAGGTGTTTAAGGGTGAGTGTTTATAATTGACTTCTCGTCTATACGCAATAGTCTTAAGTCCATAGGCTTGATTATCGGTCATATCTCTACCACTAAGTTCTTGATCCCAATCACAATCAAAAGGACTTTTATTTGGGCTGTAATATTAGCTTAAGGTTGGGTGTGTCAAGAAAAGGCTTTTGCATGTAAGGGATTTTCCAAAACAAGCATTAACGAGCTTGCAGCAAGTTGTATCACAATTATAGTTGCCAACTCATGAAACAAAAGGAAGTTTTAAGCACAAAAAATAAGAGTGAAAGATTGGAGCAATCATGAAGATAAGGATAAAATGAGCAATCACTCCAGCAGTCAAACAAAAAGTTTCAGCAAGCTTTAAAGTTGTATTAAGAGAGACATGAGCTTGCTATATGAATTTTTTTATTACTTTTTTTTTCTCTTTTTCTTCTTTTTTCTCTTTTTTTCTCTTTTCTTTCTTTTCTTCATTTTTCTAAAATAATGTATTTATATAATGATAAGAGGCTAGAAAAGTAAGGATTGAAATGAATATGAAGAATGCTCATAAGTTTCCTTAAAAAGACTTTTGTAGAAAACACAAGTTCGTATTTTTACATACTTGCTACATTTTATGTGAAAATCAATTGGTAAAACTGTAGGGTGAGAAAGGAAAGTAAAAGGGAAAAGGTTTTAGGTTAAATTTTGTTGTGGTTTATGAAAGAAAAACTTAAAGGTTCAAATGTGTTAATTAAGGAATATACAATGTTAAGGGTTGCTTTTTGATTTAAAAGATGGGTTAAACCTAATGCCATTATCATTTTATATAAGTGATCAATGATGTGGTATGGACAAGTACTATCAAGTTTCTCCCAAATCAAGTTCCCACTCACCAAGGAAATCAAGCAATAGTTCATAAGCAAATTAGAAAAGGCTCAAATCTCACTTAAAATTTAGGTTAATTTTAGTTGGTTTATTTTAGCCAAATTTATTTAAAAACAGTTCCAAGTTTATAGTCTATCATGCTTAATCAACTTCATTAAACTTGCTAATGTAAGTTTATCATTAACATCCAGATTCCAAGTATTTTTCAAAGACTATTTGCTTTTAAAAGACCAAAGTTTTCATGCTAATTACTAAAAACATACTTAAAATAAAAAAATTTTGAAATTTTTTACTAAAATAGAACAAATATTTCACAAAAACACATTTAAAAATAGTAAAACACAGAATACTCAAGCTCAAACATAATGCTCAAGCAAGGCCAGCCAAAAGCATCATTTATACCAAATAAACACAAGAAATCAGTAAGAATCACCTCCAAATCATAAACCATTCCCCCACACGTACATATTGCTTTGTCCTCAAAGTAATAAACAAAATCAAACAATATTAACCAACAGCAACCATAAAGCATAGGGGGTGCATGGAAACTGCCTTATTATGGAATTTTTTTGAATTGAGATATTGTTAGGATAAAGTAGAAGTGAGTTACCAGATTTTGGGAGAGGTAAGAATTGATAAGTTAATCTGATGTTGTAGGGAATATTTCTTGGGGCAACTTGTTTAATAGCTGCTCAGGTTTGTCAGAGCAATCAAAATCAAGAATTCCCCATACTTAATTTGTTGACCACCTTGAAAAGAAAGCAAAACAACAAGATTAAAAATATAGTAAACAAGGAAAATTAAAATAAATATTTACAAAGTCAGAGAAATGAGCTTAGGCTCATCAAAATGCTTCAATTGGTACCAATATATACAAGTTGCTCAACGAGGTTCATAAGTGAAATTTAAAAAAGGTGGAATGATGTATGGAATCTTTTGTTGTAACACGTCCATATCTCTCCATGATCCTTTCTTAAATTGATTTTTAACAAAAGATTGCCCTATTAAATTGTTGTGAGATTTGTAAGTAAATTGCTCATCTTTAAGAATTACGGAGAAACATGTTTTTCCTTTGAAATCCACCTCAACAAGTTTCTCCTCATCTTTGAATATCTCATGATCATGGACCTGCAAGTTCTTGCTAAGCTTCTCAAGCATAAGATTTTGCTTTGCTCTTTTGAGAAATGGTATCCTTGGTTGGTATATTCAAAATGGTTGTTTTATTAGAACTGCTTCCTCTTAAGTAAGCATCTTTCCTTTTGGAGGTGGAGTAGTCTCATACTGAACTTCAGGTTGCCCTCTTTTGTTCACAAGTTTCTCATGGTTACATTCTGGTTGCTCCAAATTATAATCAGGTTGCTCATGGTGATGCTCTTGTTGCTCCAAATTATATTTTGGTTGCTTAGTCTTCTCCTTTGCTTATTCCCCTACATTATAAACATCGTCAATAATAAGCATATTAGAATCATCAACAACCTTACCATACTCAATAGTGTTTTCTTCATATTCCTTAATGTTGCTTGGAATGACCACTTCATCTCTTGAAATCACCAGATTAGCTAGTTGTTGGAATTGGTTCTCCAAGTTAGTGATAGAATCTTGATTTTGCTTCATAAACTCTATCATCAACACTTCAAAGCTAGGCTTAGGCTCATATGATGGTACATCTTGCTGAACATAGTGTAGAATTTGTTGAAATGGTTGATGAGGTTACTAGAACAAAATTTTTGGTCGTTGATGTTTGTTGATTGAACTTTGAGGTTGGGGGAAGTAAATTGAGGTTGTTGAAATGGCATTTGAGGTTGTTGGGATGGAATTTTTTTTTGCTGCAAAGATAGTTTTGGTTTCTCTGAACATCTGTTTACTTGCCCAGCTAATCCCTCAACTTTTTTTGAAAGTTGTAGGACAACCTTAGATTCTGGAAAATTTAAAATCTTCTCAGAATGCCATTTATAACTTGTATTTACCACTTTCTCAATTAGGGTATAGATTTCTTCGAGCTCCAATTCTTCTAGGTCACCATTTGCAAGGGTTTCTATTTAGATTTTATGCTTATCGATCAATTATAAAAGATTTGCACTTGCATCCACATGGGTAAATAATTGTTTGGTACCCTTCCAAGTTGCTCCTTGAATCTCTCCCAAGCTTGTTGGAGTGATTCATTTCAAAATTGAGTGAACGTAGAGATTTCATTTTTCATTTTAGCAACCTTGGAAGGTGGAAAATAATTTGTCAAGAATGTTTTAGCCATCTTCTCCTAAGCTGTGATTGAACTCGGTTGCAAAGATCTAAACCATGATTTTGCCTTATCCAGCAAATAGAAAGCCAAAATCTTTAACATGAGAATATCATTGAAAACACCATGATTAAATTTAAAAAGACTACAAATTTCAAGAAAGTTATAAAGATGATCATTTGGGTCTTCATTAGGCAATCCTTTAAATTAAGCATTTGTTAGAATAGGTTCAATCATGGAGTATTTAATTTGAAAAAAAATGTATCCCTCGTCTGGTATCACTATGCATGATAAGTGTCCCAATGAAGAAGATTTGGAAAACTTCGTGAGTTTTTTAAGGGGCAGGAATGTTTTGTCTACCATCTTGCTCTTCTTGCTTGCTCTGCTTGTCCTATGCTTGCTCTTAAAGCTTGATGGAAAATTTTTCTGCCTTCTCTCTTTTGCGAGAGAAAAACTGAACAAACAAGGTTAAAAAACACAAATTTACTCAAAAAATTTTAAAAATTATGCATTGCTCCCAGGAAATGGAGCCAAAAACTTCTTGCAAGCCTGAGGTGATTGCTCTAGCAAGTATACTAGGCCGTGTTAATCATATAGGGAAAGATCAAGTGTCATTCCCGTGGTGAGCAAGAAAAGTAGCTAAACCTTGAAGTAAATCAGTAGTTAGAAATCCAAAATAATTGATAAAATGAGAAAATAATGAAGTAAATGATGAAAATGTAAATGATTGCTTAAAAAAGATTATGGTTGCTCTACAATAAAAATTGTTAACAATATTATATGAGGGTAGGCATAACTAGCAAGCAAACGAATATGATTTTAGCTTCTCCCTTCTATTCTGACATGTTACAACACATATATCTAAGGTATCTTGCATCAAAATCACTAAGTTTATCATACCAACTTATTGCTTAGATTCTTTAAAGTTTCACTCCGGGAACCTCCTCTTGCAAGCAACACTTTAAGCATTAAGTTTAGGCAAGCATTCCATTAACTTAAATAGAAATCCCTAGCACAAATATACTCTACTTTTAGTATTTATAGACTTGTGTGAGTTATGTAAGTTCCATGCTCATAATTCTCCTTTTGGTGCTTCTTATTCCCACTATGCATAAGTTTGGTCGGACTTATGAGTTAAGTAAGCTCTACATAACACAATCAACTCAATATAATGTCAGAAATAAAAAAGAGAGAGAGATACAAACAATATTCAACCTATTTTTCCTGCTCTGACTTAATTAGTAATAAAATAAAGCATAAAATATAAATATTATATTATTAAAAAGAAAAGAAAAAGCAACAATCAAAAAAGAAAAAAGAAAAAAAAATCACAAGGATGTTACAAAATATTTGCAACCTAATGCAAAAATAATGGACTAAAAGTCCCAATCATAATTGAGTGTGATCCTAATGATATAAAGATCCATAGCAAAATGATCGACGAGAAGAAGATCCCCGTGATGCACCAAAGTGAATCCCGGCGAGAAGGCTGAGATGATTAATCCTAACGGATGCAAGGTCGTTTAAAACCGACACAACCTCAAAACATCTAATTGTTGACTTAGATCAAAAATGAAATCCAAGCTGAAAAACCAAAACTGAAGATCCAAGCTGATGAACTTGCGATCCCTACTGCCCGGAGAGGCACCACCGTATACGGCTAGGGACTAGCCAAAGCACCCTGCGCCAAAATGCATCAAAGGAGGAGATGCGATCCTAATGTTGAAAAACTGTCGGCCAAATATCGGTTAGAATAACATCGACCCCTGTGTCAAAATGTCAGCCAAATAGAACCCTATCCGCTTAAACAGTCTCCCGTTGAAGGTCTGTTGCTCGAACTGACCATGCTGGAGGACTGAAAATAACCTGATAAAGCGCGGGTGGAATCTGGGTGCCGCCAAGTTGCCAAGTCATCTTGTCGAAACCCAGTTGAAAAACCATCAGAACCCAAGCTGAATCGCCGAGGTCTGCTACTGTGGAGATCTAACCGACCAGACACTAATAGAGTGAGAAATCCAGTTAGAAGCCGGTGGAGAAAATTAACAGAACCCTAGTAGCAATCACTAAGGTCTGCTATTGTGGAGATCAAACTGACTAGACGTAGTTGGAGTGAGATCAGGCGCCACCTAGTCACCTAGTCATTTGTCTTGTCGAAGGCGGGCCAAGCATCGGGGAAGAAAATCAGGGCAGTTAGGGTTCTGAGAAAACCCTAGCCGCCTTTCATTCTTTTCAAATATTATATTAATAAATAAGCTAAAAATACAGAATAAAAAGATGAACCAATGAAGGCTTTGACCAACAAGGGCTCTTAAGTCAAAATACAACCAACTTCTAAATGAGGAGTTTTTCCATATTTATAGTGACAAGTGGACCATCCTAAAGTGTCCACTTGCACTTTAAAATATTTCAAATTTACATACACTAGACAAAGGTTTCTTCTAGAAAGTGGGAGTCTTTCCCAATAAGTATTACCAACTTTAAGATTAAAAGAATATCAAATTAATGCCCCCACCCATGTATGGTGTCCTCAACAAGCCAAGGGACTTCTTTTAGATGTTGGGAAGCATCTCCAATAATCTTTGTCCACTTGTTGATTAAAATATTAAAAAGCAATTTCCACTACTTGTTTATGGCGTCCTTTACAAGCTCCTTTCATCCTTCTAGAAGTAAAAAGGTCATTCTGGTAGTTCTTTCAGTTTACGACATCAGCTTGGGCATCCTCTCACTCAAGTGCTCCGGTAAGTTGCTTTCTCTGCCTAATTTTCTATCTTTTTTGGCTTTCGAGAGCAACCAAAAGTGTTGGAAAAAAGTTACCTATAAAATTAGAAAAACACTTATAATTTCCACAATACAACTCCAAATTAAGTGATTCCAAAGCCAAATTACTTATATTTTCTTGATATATTTTGCACTCATGAAAAAGATAAGTAAAAAATCCTACAACAAGATATTGGACACAAAATAATATAATATAATAATCCCTCTTACAAACTTGCTCCCACTTGCTCCAAAAAGTCTTCTAGAAGGGGTAGTCTTTGTAAATACAAAAAGTCAAAATGTACCCCTCTTTCTCCACTAGAGCATGCTAATCATCAATCACTTTCACATATTATGGCATAATTTTAGTCTTAATTTTCCCCCACTTTTATCCACTTCTTTTTAGCTTGTCCTTCCTGTAGGGAAAGCCTACCCTAAAATCTGTTAATTTCTTGAGATTGCCTCAAATCAAGGTTAAAAGCTGATTTTTCACACTAATTAATCACACAATTGACATGCATGTACACTGCATATTTTCCCTTATCAAATATCCCTACACTTGAACATTTTCTTGTCCTGAAGCAACCTATTTTAGACATAGAGATTAACACAAGCTTTATAATAACACAGGAAAAGTCTCATGCTACTTGAAAAATAAAAACAGTCTTAAGCAAGTTCACAATTCAATTTCAAAATTACAAAAACCTTAGCAAAGCAATCTCATGTTTCACAGATAGCATACAAAGAAAGAGAAATTAAACTTCCTACTTCAATAACATAGCAGTAAGACCAGAATTCCTCACCAATGGTTGCACATACTCTCAGTACTTAAGGGGATAAAAAAATAGAATTATTTTAATTAAAAAACATAATGCAAGTGATCATGACATCATGTTTTATCAATTAAAACATGCTTATAATACATAAAAAAAACATAACAGATTGGGTCCGAATTATCTTATAAAAAAAGGTTAAAAATAGAAAATTGCATTCTACTTGGAACTGATATCGGCACAGCTATCGATGACCACCGTACCGCAATCTGGAATAGAGGTACCGTGATCAGTAAAAATTATAGATTCATATATTGCAGAAAATCAAAGAAAATAGTAGGCAATTTCATAGATTCCGGTAAATTTAAATAGGAAGTTTATTAGAAAGCGTACGAGAGTTGCAAGCTAATACTCCACAATCACCATAAAAGAGCTCTTACCTGCTCAAAAATATAATGAATTGGCAAAAATTGAAATAAAGAGATTTAGTCTGAGATTGTTTACCTTGTGGATAAAGTTCTTCTTTTCATTTTAGGAGCAATCTTGAAGAGACAAGCCTCGAAGAACAGGAAGGGATGTGTGGAACTTTTAAAACTATCGTAAATAACAAAAAGATAAATCAAATAGATTGATTCCTCTTGCTGTTTTAGACTAAAACGAATGAATTTGGTAGAATTTTGTTAATTTATAAGAGAATTCTTTATGTGTTTTTGTATTATATGTTGTGTCCTTTTATCTGGTGTTTGAGGCTCTATTTATAGAGTTTTTGGTGTCAAAATCAGTTAAGAAGCCAATTAAAAGCGGGAAATATTTTTCCCGTTCAATCGATCATGATACCGTTTTAGGGATCCAGGTACGACAATTGGATTGGTCCGAAACCGGAAATTTTGAATTAAGGTTGCAAAAATTATTCACGAAGCAATCGATCATGGTACCCCAATCAAGATCACGGTACCGTGATCAAGGATAGCGATACCCCAATCAATTTTACTTAGTAAAAATTTTAGCGTTTTGGTTTCTCTAAAGGGATAGGAGTTTTCTTCTTCTAGGCCCATTTACGTAGATAAATATATTTAGTAAGTTATCATTAGTAAGTATCCCACTCCGCTTGCCACCGGCAGGAATGTCAAACCAGCCGAGTCATCGGACATGGTCGCTAATCGTCTTATATTCACAAAGGAGCAAGCCAGGCAGCTCATGTTGACCCGGTCTCATAGGCCGAGACGAGTATAACATATTTGGTAAGTTATCATTAGTTATCTATAGATATATTGTATTTTGTAGTATAATGATATCATATGCATAACTATTAAGATTGAAACCAGAAAACACAATTTTGAAGCAAAACAAGTTGATATATATAGATGTCTAATAGGATTCTTTTTTGAATAAAGACACCCTGAACACAGCCATTGTGGCTGGTCCGGGCATTTATTAAATAAATATTGTTAATCACAAGGTGTGATCAACATAATCAGTTACACGAGAGTACCAATTACGAGTAAGTAAATACATCAAAAATAATAAAGCCCATATTGCACCGCTTACAAGTAAATAAAAACCAGCTATAATAGATGCTTGCAAAGAGTACATCCTCCAGTGGGGAGACTCCCTCAAAGATCACCTTGTTTATTCATTTCCGAATAGACCATGAAATCACAAACCATAATGCAATAGCGAAGTCACGTATCGGGCCTGCAGTGAAATAAGAACTCCGTAGTTCCAAAAACTCCCATGGCGAAGACGGGACAGTTAGCAGAATCTTAAATAAATGAAAAAGCTACTACCTAATACTGAGGCTACGCAGATAGAAAATTATAGCTTGTGCTATTGCCTCACTATCCGTTCAAAATGGACATTCATCATTCTCCACAGCCCTGCTACCCCTCCTAAGCAACATTGTTTTCATTGGTAAGCTGTCATGGAACAACAGCCAACCAAAAAATTGGATCTTTGGTAATATGGTTGCCTTCCAAATTCTTCCAAATTTCAGCAAGGGCGCGTCCCATCTTGGTAAACGATAATACGCCTGACAAAATGATCTTGCTAGATAACCATTATGTGTCTCACACACCCATGTAAGCCTATCAGCCAACCATGGAAAGTTACACTCCATGCTGACCTCTCCCGTTGGACTCGAAGTAATTACTCGAAAAAGAGATGGACACACCTCATAAATCCATGTTTTCAATTATCAACAACGATCTCTAGCTGTAATTTTTAGATTCCTTTTCCAAACGGTCTATCGGACGAATCTGACCCAAGTAAGTACTCACAACCTTGTTGCACCGTGCAAGATTTTTTATTGCATAGAGGATAGATATCCGAAAACAGAACATAAAGAGGACGGTCCGAGGTCTAATTATCATGCTAAAAGGATGCCATAGACCCGTTGCCCATAATTACCCTTGTGTTATTTTTGAAGAGAGTCCAAAACAATCCCTCCTTAACGCACACCGAATACACTCCTTTCCAAATAGGGGGTAGATTCTGAAAGTCAGCCCTTTTAAAAGCCATCCACGAATCAAAACCGTAATGCTATACACACACATCGTACCATAATGAATATTAGTTAAACTCATAATCTCCAAAGCCATTTCAATAGCAAACTGCAGTTAACAAGCCTCAAGTCCCTATTATATAGACCACCCAATTCCTTAGGCAACACAACCGTACTCCAAGGAACCTTGCACAGGCCACAGATAGTCGCATCTCCCTTCCACAGAAAGTTCCCCATTAAGCAAGTTAGTCTATCAATAATAGATCTCAACATTTTATACAAGGCCGATAGATAAATTGGAAGCGATGCCAATACTGATTTAATGAAAACAACTCAGCCTCCATATGATAAACAATTCCCCTTCCAACTCACTAGTCTATTCTGAAATTTCACCACTAGGGGGTTCCAAGATGAGACCGGTAGTTTATTCTAACTGATAGGGGCCCCCAAATACATAATCGAAAACTTCTCTACTTTACAACCAATAAAATTAGCACACAACTGTAATGCAAGTTCCTGGATGTTGACCCCCATTATCGAACTCTTACTATAGTTAATCTGTAGTCCTGAGATTATTTCAAAGCATCGTAGTACTCTAATGAACACATGCAAGATATCCACGTCGGAGGGCAAAAAACATATAGTGTCATCGGCAAACTGCAATACCGAAATATCCCTTGACGATCCGTCAATCCTAAACCCAGGAAGTAGGCCGTCCCTAACACTCGCGTCTAGTAGGTGCTTCAAGCCCTCTACAACCAACAAGAAAATAAAAAGAGATAATGGGCCCCCTTGTTTAACTCAACTCCTCTCCGAATACTAATCTGATCAGTTGGAACCCCATTAACTAAAATCAAAGTAGACGACTATTTCCTGTAGATCCTCAGCCACAAAATCCACTTAGCATCGAACCTCATTCTTTTCATTACCTTATTTATATGTGTCCAAGAAAGATTGCCTTCGATAATAAATCGTGTTTAATACTTTGAGGCAATAAAAGAGCACTCGTGTATGTTCCATCCCTTGATAAAGCCAAATTGCGATTCCGATATAAGTTCCGTCAAGCAGGGTTATAATTGGCTTGCTAGCACTTTCGCTACAAGTTTATACATCCCATGAATCAATACAATAGGCCTATAATTAATCAGTGAACACGACCCAATTACTTTTGGAATTAGCACCATGTACGAAATTTTAATAGCTTCAAATAGCCTGTTCATCGTGTAAAAATTCTCAAACAAGTGCAATATATCCATTCTAATATCAGCCCAAAACCTCGTATAAAAATAAAAGTTAAACCCCTCTTATCTCGGAGCCTTATTTTCATTACATGAACAAAGTGAACCCTAAATCTCCCCTTCTAAAAAAGCCGTCGTCAAACAAGTATTCTAAGAATATCAATCGATTTAAAGTTTAACAACCCCAACAAAAATAGTACCACCTGACGTTCACTAAATATATCCAAATAAAAGCCCCTAATTTTATTCACGATCACTCCCGGGTTGCTCACCATTTCTCCATCCACTTCAAGTTGATTGATAACATTATTTCTAGCTCATGCCGAAGCAATCCTATGGAAATATCCCATGTTTTCATCACCCAATAATGCCCAAGAGACTCTCGATTGTTGATGTTTTATGTTCTGTAAATTCTTCCTCGGATTATGCAAATCAGCCCTTACCACCTGTAAATCCGAGCCTGCTATCCCATCCACAGGCCGAGCAACCATACTCGACGTAAGGCTAATTACATGTCCCTCAAGTTCCCGAATTCTCTCTTCTAGCCATCCAAAATTTTTAGTGTCCTAAGGGCAAATGAATTCTTTTAACTTACTCAATTTGAAATGAATGCCACAGTCTGTGAAAGTTGAACTAAGTAGGGCCTATTTTTGTCTTAAGAATGGCAAGAAGGAACCATTTTCCCACTACACATTAAGAGATCGGAACGATAGCCTCCTCCCAACTCCAGCTGGGTGTGATGTGAAAATGATTGGAAAATGATCCGAAAGTGTCAAATCCACCGTGGAGATGTGCATATACGGCCAGAGATCTAATATCATGCAAGAAATAAGAACTCGATCTATTCTAGAAAAGGTTAGAGAATTCGCCCAAGTGTAATCTCTCCCATGAAGCGGCAAATTATAAAGAGCACAATTATCTACAAAATCTTAAAATTCCATCATTGAGTTCGTTGGCTCCCCTCATACCTCTCGGAAGTATGTAAAACCTTATTAAAGTCCCCACACAGAATAACCATACTCAAATCCATGATACTAGTAGCTAGGTCCTGCCACATTTATCTCCTATTTTCCTGATCATTATAAGTATAAAGATAGACTTCAATCTGAGAAGAACACAACCGAATGACAACCTATCTCTTGGACTCCTATATAACTAGGCCTTGAAATAATAATGAATTCCATGACACTATAATACCCCCCCGAAAAGGCCAATGGCCGAAACACAATGGGAACCAAAATTGTTATGCCCCTAGAACTGCCTAATTACCTGATCTGACACCCCCACAAATTTTGTCTGTAATAAAACAAACGCATGCAGATTCCACTTTCTAGCCAATTATTTTACAAACATCTGTTTCCCACCCTTATGAAGGCCCCCTCGATAATTCTAACTCAAAAAATTAAACGACATTAATAGCAATATTTGGATCAAAACCGTTTAAACCTTACATGATTCCAGAGCCCGTAGGATAACCTTGGCGTGCTTGTCTTTAAAAACCCCTAACTTCTTCCCTACCTCAAAAGTCTCCCTATTTTTGTTAGCTATATCTGTTCCTGAGGTACCCAAACTCACAGTCATTCTTAAGGTTATTCCTTACTTATTCAATGCGCCTGTAGGTCTAAAAATATTCATGGGCACCGTACCCCCATTACAATCCGACCACCTTGTAGACTTCTCCGAGCTAGAATTAACTGTTCCTCTATGTAAATTATGGATGGAAGTGCTAGAAATAGTAGCCTATAAAGGACCCTGCGAGTTCTCTTGTCCAGTCTGAATCCCCTGATTACCCTGATGAGACAATGTTCTCTGAAGGATAGAAATTTCAGCAACTCCCTTCCTCAAAATAAAAATCCGAGAGTCTGAGCTAGAAATCACAGCCGAATTGTGTATTCCAAGAGAAGGATTGCTGGGGACATTGTCAGTTTACCCATTTTCCCCAATATTAGAACTCGTGTTCTCAATGTGATGGAAAGCAATTTCAGCCTTCTCCCCTACCCCTATGGGAAGAGCGTTGGGGACACTGTGAGTCAACCCAATCATACCACTACCCTAGTTTATGACAGAAATTTTAACTCCACCATCTGTAGGAGGAAAGGAGCTAGGGACACTATTAGTTAACCCAATAAAACCTGGCCCATGCCGTTGGACAGAAATTTCAGCTCCACCATTCTTCTGAGGAACGGAACTGGGGACACTGTCAGTCAACCTAATAAAACCTGGCCTACGCTGTTGCACAGAAATTTTAGCTCCATTGTTCTTCTGAGGAACGGGACTGGGGACACTGTTAGTCAACCCAATATAACCAAGACCATACTGTTTGATAGAAATTTCAGCACCGTCTTTCTTGCACGGAAAGGAGCTGGGGACACTGTCAATCAACCCCATAGAACCCAGACCGAATTATTGGTCAGAAATTTCAGCTCCATCTTTTCTAGAGTTGGGGAAATTGTCAATCAACCCAATAAACATCCTAGATTGATGTTCGATAGAAATTTCAGCATCATCCTTTCTAGAGGGAGGATGAGAGCTGGGGACACTATCAGTCAACCCAAAACCATCTTATCGTGTAGAATTAGTCTCATAAGGCAGTAAGTCATTCCCAAATGAATCCGAAGTCGACTTCCTATTGCATGCAATGGCCTGTATAAAATTAATATTAACCACATACTCCTTATCACCCCACATCAGCGAGACCTTTCAACTAGAACTATCAATTAGAGCGGATACTAAACAAGATTCCACATCTATACGATCAGGGCAAAAGTAGTTAAAATCATGTGCCACAAGTGAACCAAACTCAGCCGTGAGCTTGGTGATGAGATGTTCTGTAATCAGTGCACGAGGTAGCCCCAGAATATTAACATAAAAGCGACATTCGGTTGGAATAAAATTAACCGGGAAATCCACACAATCTGAAAAGATATCTTGTAGGTGGAACCAGTCCCCCTCCAGGAAAGCTATCTTCGCATCGAACGAGGGGAATGACATAACCACATGATTACGACCAGCTAGGGCGATGGAATCAAAAGCAAAATTCCCGTTCGACACAATCTCCATCAAGTCTGGAACAACTGAAATATCCCTTAACCGGAGCAGACAAGCAAAACTAGCCTAGATCGATAATGGTAAGTCACTAACAATCCTAGGCTGATTTGAATCTGAGGCAGGAGCTACTACATTGTCTAATAGGATTCTTGAGGTCAATAGACAGAAAACTGAAGAAACATGAACAAAAAAACAACTATATCCTCCATTGTTCTATTTTAAAAAGCGATTCATAATTTAAATTATAAATCAAAGGAAAAATCATAGCAAGTATCGAGATTATAAATCAAAACTAAGAAACGATAAACTTTTCCGGTAATGATAACGAAAACGATGAACAAAACAAAGACAACGATGAATATGATCGAGGAAACAAGAACAAAAAGAAGAAAAACTGAGAGAAATCGGTTGAAGAGAGAATCCCAAATAATGAAAAGGAAGCAACATATACAAAGTTAATCAGAGTTTTTTTAAAAAAAATTAAACTGCAAAAGGGAGGAAAAACGGTCAAAAAAATATAAAAAGTTTGCAATTTAAGCTTTGACAAATTCCCAAAAAGTAACGACACTAAGGTGAAATACAGTTACACATGTTCATCTATAAATAATCAAGATTGGTACTAAGAAACTAAACATAAATTAACATACAAAATCCAAAGATCTTCAAGATGAACAAGTCGTTTCTCATAATGTTCATTCTCTTGCTCACCATTACCTTTCCTCCATCTTTCACTTATGCTGGAGAATTAGTTAGAAATGGTACACTTAATTTTTCCTGATTATTTTCTTTGATTTTCTTTCTTATCAAATATCCACGGATGTTTAAGGCAACTTTTTTTATTAGTGCAATTGCACTTACATTTATTTACTAAGAAAAATCGCCGTGCACTCTGAATGCGCCTTACACACATGTTAATTGTTATGTATGCCTTTATATGTAGATGGAATGCCAACAATGCTCGGAGCCACTAGTTATGGTGGTTTTCCACAACTCCTCAAATAGGTGGTGATTGTCCGGGTACCAATGGCGAAGTTACCGGTGTTCCCAATTCAAATTATTTTCAGAATGTTCCATCAACTCCTCAACTATGAAATTCTCATCCTAAATCCATGTAATCAGATTAACTATTTATTATTATGTACTAATTAAATAACGAGTTATTTCAATTTAGATGGTGTCTAAGATAATAATAACAATAATAATAATAAAACCTAATATTATGTCTTAATTACCAATTTAAACTTTTGATATTAAATTATTACATGGCCGATTGTTAAAAATGAAATGAACTGAAAAATATGAACAAAATAATGAATGGAATACTTGATATTGTATTATTGAGTTGTGAATAACCAACTATATGTACATGTATTTATAGTATACAAAATCACCTATGAGAAAAGGAAACAAATAAATCAACATAAATACAATTAATTATAAATAATCTTCTTAATCAACATTAATCTTAATTATTCATATTATTCCTAATTTAGACTGATTAGGAATAATCTCATATAGAAAAACATTACTATAGGATTCTTAATACTCTCCCTCAAGTTTGTGAGTGAATATTCTGAACTCCCAACTTGTGTTGCAGTGTTAAGAACTGATCCTTCCCCAGTGGCTTTGTAAAAATATTTGCAAGTTGGTGACGAGTTGGTACATATGAAGGACTAATTATTTCTGCCTGCAGCTTCTCTCGCACAATATGGCAATCGATCTCAATGTGCTTTGTAAGCTCATGAAACATGACGTTTGCTGCAATGTGTGGTGCTGCCTGATTATTGCAAAATAGTGGTGTAGGAACATCACTCAAGACTTTCAAATCTCGCAATATATAACGTAGCCATACTAGCTCCAAACATGCATTAGTCGTTGCGCGATATTCTACTTCTGCTGATGACCTTGATACATTGGTCTGTTTCTTTTACTTCCACGAAATAAGAGAAGAATAGAGGAAGATGCAATAACCTGAAACTGATCTTCGAGTTGTTCGACATCCTACCCAATCTAAATCACAATATGCCTTAAGTGTGAGATTATTTTTGGATGAAAGTAACATGCCTTGTCCTGGAGATCCTTTGACGTATTTAAGGATACGAGTTGCAGCATCCCAATGTGGTTGATGTGGAGATTGTATGAATTGACTTAATGTTTTGAACTGCAAACACTATGTTAGGTCTAGTGACTGTGAGGTATATTAACCTTCCTACAGGCCGTCTGTACTTGGATGGATCTTTCACTAGTTCTCTATCATCTGCAGTTAATTTTGAATGTTGCTCAGTTGGAAATTTTTCAAGATGAGCACCTGTAAGCCCTGTAACTTGCAAAATATCAAGTGCATATTTTCTTTAGGGCATGTAAATCCCAGGTTTGGAACGAGAAAACTCAATCCCTAAGAAATATTTTAAATCACCAAGATCTTTTATGCAAAAACGTCGAAGTAAGTATTCTTTAAGGTGCTGCATTTATTTGAGTCAAAAGGATATCCTCTACATAGATTAGAATGGCAGTGAATAAGGACCCTTGATGCTTTGTGAATAAAGAGTCTACTTTGGACTGTTGGTAACCTGCTATTTGAATCACATCAAAAAATGTAGAGAACCAATTATAAGAGGCTTATCTGAGGCTATATAATGATTTTTTGAGTCGACATACAACATTCTCCCCCTGTTGATGCTATGAAGGTGGTAAGTCCATATAGACAACATCATGTAAGCTGAATGCATTTTGTACATCAAATTGATGAATAAACTAGTCTCTCACGGCTGCTGCAGTGAGAAGGTATATGAGAGTTGTAAGTTTCATTATAGGTAAAAAGGTCTCTCCATAATCAATCCCTTCAACTTGTGTGTACCCTTTTGCTACAAGGCGTGCTTTATATTGTTCAATGGTGCCATCAGGTTGATATTTGATTTTATAGACCCATTTGCAACCGATGGCTTTGTGACCTGTTAGGAGTGGTGTTATTGTCCATGTTTTGTTGAGTTGTAAGGCCGTTAACTCCTCTTCCATTGCCTGTTCTATTTTCGATCAAGGATAGCTTGAGCATATGAGGTGGGTTCTTTAGTGCCTGTGATGTTAGCTAGAAATTTACGATGTGTAGGAGTAAAATGAGAAATAGAAAAAAAGTTTTGAAGGGGATACCTGGTTGATTTTGACAGTTGTTGACTAGAGTCATAAAGATTGGCTTGAGATCCCATCACATAGTCTTGATGCCATGTCGTGGCCTGTCTAGTGCGATCGGAGCGATGAACGGAATAAGATTCTAATGTTGCATGTGTGTTTGATGGTGGATTTTTTGGTATAGATGGAGGAGGAGAATTCACAATATCTGAATTTTTTGATATGGAAGGACTAATTAGTGGAGCTGAATATGGTAAATCAAAAGCTAAATTTGGTACGACAGTGTGTGAATCGGGTGAGGATGTTGTTGTTGATTTATTAAGAAAGGGAAAGATATTTTTATGGAATGTATCATATCAACTAACAAGGAATGTGCCATTTTCCATATCAAACAATTTATACCCTTTTTGATTTTTTGGATATCCAAAAGAGATGCACTACCGAGCTCGAGAATCAAATTTATGTTTAGGTGAAACAACAGTTGCATAACATAAATAGCCGAATACCTTCATATGAGAGAGAGATGGGGGTGAGTTCAAATGAAGATTTATTTTTCAATAGAGGTGAAGGTAAATGATTAATTATATATGTTGCGGTCAAAACACATTAACCCCAAAATTCTAATGGCAAATGTGATTGGAACAATAATGCTCGTTCAGTGGTAAGAATGTGTCTATGTTTGCGTTCTACTACCCCATTTTGTTGTGGTGTCTAGATAAAAGTACGTTGACATTTGATGCCATTCTTGTGAAAAAAGGCTTGCATGGAAAGGAATTCTGAGCCATTGTCAACTCGAATTGTTTTGATTAAGGCATGAAATTGAGTTTTTGTAAAAGTGATGAATGACTCTAACAAGTGTTGTGTTTCATATTTTTGATTCATGAGGAATAACCATGATCACCTAGTAAAATCATCTACTATGGTGAGAAAAAAACTTGCCCTTAAATGTGTTGGAACTTTGTGTGGATCCTAAATATCACAATGTAGCAAGTCAAAAGGAGAATGAGATTGTATTGTGCTTTATGGAAAAGGCAATCTTGTTTGTTTTGCTTTAGGATATACATGACAATTATTATGACCATAAAAAGAATTTTATTTAAAGGTAATGATGAGATAAGCTTATGAACCTTAAGAGATGGGTGTCCGAGACTCATATGCCATAAATCAGGGATATGCCATGCTTGGAATGATTTTGACGGGTATATTAATGGAGACATGTAATACAGACCATCGTGTTGTTCACCCGAGCAAATCATCCTCCCCGTAGTCAAGTCCTGCAAAATACAACCACTTGGGAAAAAGACAACACAACAATTTAATTGATTAGTCAATTTACAAGCAGAAATGAGGTTTAACTTGAAAGATGGAACACAAAGAACATTTTTAGTGTGATATCATTATTAAAATTGATTGTTCCTGTGGAAGTGATAGGTGCAGTTGAGCCTGTGGGTAAATTAACGAGCAAAATTGGGGATGGTGATCTGTTAGAAAACAGATGTGAATCAGCTGATATATGATCGGTGGCTTCACTAGCTAATATCCAAGGTTTTGTGAAAACATAATTGATTAAGGCATTAGGAGTCAACATACGTGATGCACTTGCAAATGATTTACCTTTACTGGAATTATTTGCCATGGTAGTATACGCAATAAATTGGACTTTTGAAACACCAAGATTATTGCTCTGATACCATATTAAAAATAAAATGAACTGAAAAATACGAACAAAATGATGAATGGAATAATTCATATTGTGTAATTGAGTTATGAATAATCAACTATATGTATATGTAGTTATAGTATACCAAATCACCTATGAGAAAAGGAAACAAATAAATAACATAAATACAATTAATTATAAATAATCTTCCTAATCAACATTAATCCTAATTATTAATATTATTCCTAATTTAGATTGATTAGGAAAAATCTCATATAGGAAAATATTAATATAGGATTCTTAATATCGATGTTTTTGTTAATATTGAATCATTATTATGTATTTTTTTCCTTTTTTCTTTTTCTTTTTCCTTTTTAAGCAATATATGTTATGTAATTGTGTACTAATTAAATAACTTTTGATTTTTCGGGCTTAGTTTAGCTAAGTAAAATCTGGATAAAATAAGGGTTAGGAAGAGGCAAGTTGAGTTGTGTCTAAAATAGCGTCCTTAAAGGATATCAATAACTCTTTAAATTCGATTTGAATTTGGGCACATGAATCAGAAATGTTTAATATATCTAAAAGACAGGCGAAGGGTTCCCATCGCCCGCACAGGTGTGCGCGAGAGCCCACCTAATCCCTTTCACAACTTAGCAAGCCCATATGGAACATCTCATAATAAAACCAAAAATTCACTTATTAAAAATCCATGGAAAATTGTACTAAAAGTAGGAGTTGGGTAAAATATTTACCTCTTTGCCATCTACTTTAATAAATAACTGTTTGGAAACCTTTTAAACTTTCTCTTTTCATTATGTACGTTCCTCCCAATATATGTGATTCCTTCCTTTTTATATTTTTTTTACTTTGTTTTGCATTTATCTCACCAACTGTTGATTTTTTCGATATGCCGCTTTAGAGTTTTTTTGTTTGTCTTGTTTTTATCTTCAAAACTAGATCCATGATGATATACTTTTTTAGAATTTTTATTTTATACCAGCATTTTACCAGTTTTTTACCAGCTCTGTAAAATCAGCATTTTATCATCATTATACAAGGTGTGAAAAACTAGCATTGTACCTGTATTTTACCAGCATTTTATCAATATTATACAAGGTGTGAAAAACCAGCATTATACTAGCAATATACCAGCATTTTACCAGCAATATACCGATATTATACCAGCATTTTTAACAGCATTACACAAGGTGTGAAAAAATCAGCATTATATCAGATTTATACTAGCAAAATACTATGTGTGATGAATATAACCCATAAACTTGCATTTTATGAAGAAATCAAACAAAAACCACTCCATACCAGATTTTTATCAGCAAAATACAAGGTGTGATGAAAATAACCCATAAACTTACATTTTATGAAGAAATAAAAAAATCACTTCATACCAGATTTATACCAGCAAAATACCAACAAAATACTAGGTGTGATGAAATAACCCATAAACTTGCATTTTATGAAAAAATCAAACAAAAACCACTTCATACCAGATTTATAACAGCAAAATACTAGGTGTGATGAAAATAATCCACAAACTTGCATTTTATAAAGAAATCAAACAAAAACCACTTCATACCAGATTTATACCACCAAAATACTCGCAAAATACTAGGTGTGATGAAAATAACCCAAAAAATTGCATTTCATGAAGAAATAAAAAAAACCACTTCCTATAAGATTTATACCAGATTTATACCAGCAAAATACTAGGTGTGATTAAAATAACCCATACACTTGCATTTCATGAAGAAAATCAAATAAAAACCACTTCATATCAGCAAAACAGTAGGTGTGATGAAAATAACCCCTGAACTTGCATTTTATGAAGAAATCAAACAAAAACCACTTCATACCAGAAAATACCATCAAAATACTAGGTGTAATAAAAATAACCCACAAACTTGCATTTTATGAAGAAATCAAACAAGAACCACTTCATACCCGATTTATACTAGCAAAATACCAGCAAATACTAAGTGTGATGAAAATAACCCATAAACTTGCATTTTATGAAGAAATCAAACAAAAACCACTTCATACCAGATTTATACCAATAAAATACTAGGTGTGATGAAAATAACCCATAAACTTGCATTTCATGAAGAGATCAAACAAAAACCACTTCATACCAGATTTATACCAAATTTATACTAGTAAAATACTAGGTGTGATGAAAATAACCAATAAACATGCATTTCATGAAGAAATCAAACAAAAATCACTTCATACTAGCAAAATACTAGGTGTGATGTAAATAACCCCTAAACTTGCATTTTATGAAGAAATAAAACAAAAACCACTTCATACCAGCAAAATACTAGGTGTGATAAAAATAGCCCACAAACTTGCATTTTATGAAGAAATCAAACAAAAACCACTTCATACCAGATTTATACCAGTAAAATACTAGGTGCGATGAAAATAACTCATAAACTTTTATTTTATGAAGAAATCAAACAAAAAATTTCATACCATATTTATACCAGATTTATTCTAGCAAAATATTAGGTGTGATGAAAATAACCCAAAAAATTGTATTTCAAGAAAAAATCAAACAAAAACCACTTCATATCAGATTTGTACTAGCAAAATACTAGGTGTGAGGTACATAACTCATAAACTTGCATTTCATGAAGAAATCAAACAAAAATTGATTCATAGCAGATTTATACTAGTAAAATACCAGCAAACCACTAGGTGTGATGAAAATAACCCATAAACTTGCATTTCATGAAGAAATCAAACAAAAACCACTTCATACCAGATTTATACCGGTAAAATACCATCAAAATCTTAGGTGTGATGAAAATAACCACAAACTTGCATTTTATGAAGAAATCAAACAAGAAGCACTTCATACCAGATTTATACTAGCAAAATACCAACAAATGCTAGATGTGATGAAAATAACCCATAAACTTGCATTTTATGAAGAAATCAAACTAAAACTACTTCATACTAGATTTATACTAGCAAAATACCAGATTTTAAAAAGTTTGGAAAAAAAGTTAGAAAAAGTATATAACAATGCATGGCGTTTTGAAGAAAAAAATGAAACGAACAAAAAAGTCCGAAGCGGCATGTCAAAAAATATAAACGGTTCGAGAGATAAATGCAAAATAAGGAAAGAAAATAAAAAAACATGCCATGTGCATGTGGTGTTTTGGAGAGGAATGTATTTATGTTGTGAGGCTGTGTGGAACGTATTTATGCTATTGATGCTTGTGGAATTGGACACTTGGGTTGTTGACCAAACTTTTAATTGAAATTGTTGATGAACTTTGGTACAGTTATATACTTCTCCCAAAATTCATTAAAAAAATATCTCTGAAACATGTTTATACTAGTAGTTTTATAACTAGAATCCAATTAATACCAACATTGGCTAGAGAGGTAAGAAACTCCTTACCCTTCTACAATGTCTCATATTCGAGGTTCATGATAGAATAAACAGCTGCTGGGGGAGAATCTAATGCCTTTGAAGCAAGTTCATTTCGGTTATAATCCAAATTAAATTTGGATGATGCATAAGTTGTTTATAGTGTCCCAAGTTCTAAGGCACAAGTCAAGTTCGTCCAAGTCATACTTAAGATTGGTTCAACTTTTTGTCACACATTATCCTTCATAAGAGGGCATGTTTCAATCGAATATTTTTTTTATTTAAAGACGGAGATAGGAGAACCGGAGTCGATATTATTAAAAAAGAAAACAAAAGAAACAAAGACAAAAGAAAGAAAATAGAAAAGTAGAAAACATCTCAAGGATGTTGATAAAACCAATCACAACAGAGTATGATTCTAATGATCTAGAGATCCGTAGCGGTTACGTTTGTTGAGAGCCAAATAGCCTTACTAGCACAACTGAATTGTATTCAGCATGATAAGGAACGACAGGAAGAAATTCCCCGTGATGCAACATAGTCAATCCCGGCGAGAAGACTGAGATGATAAGGCCTAATGGCAGCGATGATGATAATATCATTATAAAAATCAATTCAATTTTGATGTCGTGGCATGATAGGCACAACGTCGAAACATCAAGCTGTCGACTCATATCAAAACCGAGATCCTAGCCGATAAACAAATTCACTTTCAGAGGAGAACTACAGCTGACTAAGGAAGAAACATCATTCTCTTCTACCCACTGGACAAGGATTACCACTGCCTATACACTATCTTATGGGTATACGCGGGCGACCTATTCCGTGCAACCCGCATAAGAGGCGGGTGCAGAAAAGTAAGCTCGGTGAAACGTGCTATAAGGGAGAATCCACGGTTTAGAGGCATGTGTGGAAAATATAAGTTGAAATGATGTTGAAGTTGAAGTTTAGTCCAATTTAAATGTTAAAAGATATGAGACCCAAAATCTCGTATTTTAAGATAGAGTAGCCACCCGGTTTAGCTGTACCGGGAATTCGGTTACGATATTCCGACAGGGTGGTTAAACCGTACCTTAAGACAGAGATTCTAAGTTCAGATGATGTTGCATATTCTTCATTTATTAAGTCAAACCATTTACAATTTAATAAAGGTGATTTTGATTCTTATGCGTTCTGAATCCTCCTAATTAGAGTTTTTGGTTAATATAATCCATACATCACACAGCAAATCATGCAATAAAGCAATAAAAAAGTAAATAAATTAATTATTATATGACTTTACATATTCGTGTACATTTTTCCAGAGCGGAAAAGTAAATAAAGTATAGAAAGAGAGACCGAAATTGGGTCTCAACTGGGTTTATCTACCCCGAAACAGCTCCAAATATAATAAATCACCATCAAATAAATTGCAAATAATGTACAAATAATCATAGGGAAGAGAGAGAAATCAAACATAGAGAAAAACATCTTTTAGGAATTTTCGAGGCTAAAAACACATCTTTTTGGGCATTTAATAATTATCCAAGCAACCTAATAATTAATTAAATAAACTAAACTTTAAAGTTAGATATCATATTTATAGAGTACTTATGGATTTTTATTTACAATAGAAAAATTTATTAAGAATTTATTTGGTGAAAAGGTCATTTTAAGCCATTAAATAGACATTTAACCAATTAAATAATTAATAAATTAAATCAATCAGATTAAAAATTATTTTAATTAACTCCAGATTATTTATGAAGTTTTGGAAATTTTTCGAGCAAAAATTGGGATCAAAAGTACAATAAAACAATAAAATAGGGCCAAAAATGCAAAATAAAACCAACATGGACCAAATGAGCAACTTTTACTGGTGGAATGCTCAAGCGGTACGACTGGCTGCTCGAGTGATGCAGTAGCCGCCTCCCCATTGGGGCAGCCTGAGCATCACTCAGGCGGCCAGTCCGTCCACCGGAGTGGCCAGCCGAAAAAGTTGTTCAAACGGGGGATTTTGGCCTTTTTACGCTCAGAAAACTCAAAATTATTGACATTTTAAGTTGTTTCCAACACTAAATCAGTGGACTTGGACTTAAGACACCGGAATAATGATGATTTTTTGACTCGGGAGGAAGAAACTTGAAAAATCTTAAGAAAAAAGGGACTGGCCACTCCAGCGACGAACATGCCACTCCGACGACATGGCTAGCCGCCCCAATGGGGCAGCCTAAGTATCGCCGGAGTGGCCAGCCGGAATCTTGCCAGAAAATCATGAAAATGCCGAAAACATGAGCCAAATGCCAAAAAACCAAGCAAAAATGCAACAACAAGCAAGGGATAACTTAAAAAAGTAACTAAATAGATTGAAACTCAGTTTTGTTGTCCACGTTTTAAGACTCGAATCGGACGTTTGACAAGCTTTTTGAAGAATTTGTGACAAAAATTCGACGAAACAACGACAGAAATGGCAGCGAACTTAGCAAGGGATTTTAGTGATTTTGTGAGAAAAGGTCTCTAAATCCTATTTAATTTTTTTTCAACTTACAATTCCTAATTGATTTTTGTGTTTTAGACTAAAAGATCAAGCCTAATAATGCTTAGGAATCCAAGTCAATCAGATTTCCATTGCTTTATGAAGCTTTCTCTCTCTAAAATGCTAAGAACCCTTAAATCTGGATTTTAATTTCTCAAATGGCAAAAAGTCCTGAAATCAGGTGATTAGGTGAGTTTATATAGACCTCTCTCAACTCAAATAATCTAATTAGTCTCCACATTTGTCTAAAATCTCAAAAAAATTAAAGTTATTCGGATTAGAGAGAGAAATATACATTATGGCGACGAACCTAGAAACCCATGTAGCAGTCAAATTTCGACCACTACAGCGGGTGTAGTCACCGCGCCGGCTACGCTGTCAATCGTGCCAGGGGCACGGGTTGACCATATGGCCAAGTTGTGGCCTCATAAGGTAAGGCCAAAATGGGCAATGTGGTGACCCTACCAAGGCAGCGGTCACCATCCCGGCGGGGCAGTTAGCTGCACCGGTACCGTCACCAATGGTGGTTCCGGTGACAAATCCAACGAGGACCATGTGGGACACGAATTTTTTGCCCAAATTTAACATTTTTTTCATTTTTCATTTTATTAATTTCCATTAATTAATCGGTGATGGAAAACAACGCGATTAAAGACCTAAATCATCAAAACATTACTTGTAAAACGCGATTTGACCCCGAAAATTAGGACAGTGGGCCCGTAAAAAGGTTAGAGCAAAAAGTCATCATCATTTCATAGGGCCATCAAAAAGCCCATGCTTATGGGCTGCCCCTCAGGAGATCACCACCTGGCGGGCCAAGTGTGATCTCAAGAAAGAGCAAGGGATAGGAGGTTATACCTCGGGTGTGGATTCTTGAACCGATTGTCTACTTGTGTTGCCGTCAACAAACCTATCAAGAACAAGGTTGACATAGAGATCTTTATTCAGTATTACCTTTTACCCCTATATGGATTTGAGAATTTTGCGAAATCGATCGTCTACTGGCGGTTTAAGAGCCACCATCAACTGACCTATAGAGAAGGAAAATCTGAATTGGTTGGCTACTGGCAATCTAGGGACGCACCATCAATAGACCTATCTGGGAGGAACTTTGAATCTATTTTCTACTCGCGGTCTAGGGACACACCATTAACGGGCCTATCTAGAAGTAACTCTGAATCGGTTGTCTACTAGCAGTCTGGGGACGCACCATCAACAGACCTATCTGGAAGGAACTCTGAATCGGTTGTCTACTGGCGGTCTGGGGATGCACCATCAACAAACCTATTAAGAAGGAAGATCTGAATCGGTTGTCTACTGGCAGTCTGGGGATGTGCCATCAACGAACCTATCTGGAAGGAACTTTAAATCAGTTGTCTACTAGCGGTCTAGGGATGCACCATTAACATACCTATTGAGAAGGAAGATCTGAATCAGTTGTCCACTGGTGGTCTAGGGACTCACCATCAACGTACCTATCTTGAAGGAACTCTAATTCGGTTGTCTACTGGCGGTTTGGGGACGGTCTATCAATGGACCTATCTGACTGAAAGATTTGTTCAGAACGTCTGAGGAGACCATCAGACTTAAAGATTTGCCAAGAATGTCTAAGGAGACCGTCGGACTGAAATATTTATTGAGAACGTCTGAGGAGACCATCAGACTGAAAGATTTACGTGTAAAGAAAGTTTTGAGATATTAGTAACTTATTGTAAGTTATGTTTTTATTGCTTAATTGATTCTGTTGGAACCAAAATTTTTGCCCTTTCAATTAAGCAATAAAAATGGAAGTTTGAAATATAAGTTAAGGTGAGATTTTGGGGAGTCCGAAGAAGCTGCTAAGGCGTCCATTGGGTCTGGCTAATATGCCCCTTGAACGTAGCTTAGAATATAAATATGTTAGGATGCCCCTGAAAATTTTATCGAATTGCCCCTAGATGCTTGCATCAAGGTTCCCCTAGGAAAGCTTCAAAGTTTTGAATTTTTGATCCTTGGGTCGGTTGTCCATCAAGATTACCATATGGCACGCCTGTCAAGGAAATTTTAAGGCATTAGTGAGTGACATGAGTTGCATTTTTATTGCTTAATTGATTTTTTGAAAACAAAATTTTTGCCCCTCCAAGGAAGTAATGAAAACAAATGTATGAAATACAAAATAAGTTAGGATTTTCGGGAGTCCGAAGAAACTGCTGAGGTTTAGTTATAGCTCAAGGATGTTTTTCTGTTTTGCAACATGTAGAATTTAGTATAGAATAATAGAAAGAATATTTATCAATATTACGCATGTATTCATGAGTGCATGAGGTGCTTGGACTGATCGGGATGGATTGTTTGCTTGATTGATTAACTTGCTTGATGAGAGAGAATATATGGAACTGCATTGTAGAATATCACAGGCGAGTATGCCCCTAGCAGATGGCATGCATATCAGGTGGTAATGCCCCTGGTGAAGAATTATGGAAGTTGCAGTGTACACGAGAGGTTTGTATGGCCGGATATTGAGGTTGAGGTTGGCTGTACCTTATCACTCATGTTGTCGAAGGTGAGTCAGCTGCTTAAAAATCATTGGACTGAGCATATCGAAGACAAGGGAAGCACACAGCAAAATTTGAGATTCTGGATAACGGATAACTAGACGCTATCACTACCAATTAATTCTACCAGGGACGGTTTTAGAGGTTTCGGGCCTTAGAGACTCAAGGTGCTCGATCGTGGTCGAGATTAGAGTGGACACGTGTAGAGAACTGATTCAAGCCCTTTTGAGTCCATCAGATTGTAAAGGATATTCAGGTACTATGATGACAATCAAAATAATGCGGATATCCTGATGTGATCGGTGGCAGTCATTTATCTCTATTTATTTTGTCTTAATTTTTCCATAGACCCAAACATTGTGAAGTGCCTATGAGACTTATTTATATTTTATCTTAACTTTTTCCTGGACCGCCCTTTTTGGGTTTTCATTCTAGCAGACTATCCTGGCTTTTTCATAGACCTTGCTATTTTCAGTCTATCAGGATTTTTGCCTTTTATTATCTTTCATTTCTTTTGAGGAATTGGGTCGACTACAAAGAACCCTACGTTCAACTTACATGCAACATTTCTCCTTTTAGGGCCCAATATATTCATTCAAACACAAACATAAGAGTTCAATAAAAGTGACATTTCAATCAATTGAAGTAAGTTTGAGTACAAAATGATGATAACCATTTCTATTGGCCGAAACTCTAGTGTTAACTACCCCATAAAGGTTTTCTAGTTGACAACTCTCTTAGCTCACGTTTACCTTAAATTTTGCCCAAACTGTCCTTTTCGGGTTTTCATCCTGGCGGGTTATGTTTGCACCCTAACTTTTGCCTGATCGATTTATAGGATACCGACCTGCGGGATATACCCTAATTTTTGCCCAAGCAATAGAAGACCACACTCGTCGGGTGATTGATTTTTTTGCTTTTATTTCATGTGTTATTTTTCTATATTTGATTCTTTTGATTAGATATGATAATGCTTTGAACTATTTTGATTGATAGGGTTTACAAATTCTCTATAGTTCAAAATCTTCATGCCCCTTATACCGAGTATCTTTTTTACCCCTTAACATTTTTTCTAATTTGGTCAGAACTTCCCCCTTGGATAGGTTTCGGTGGGCTTTACTTGCTTTCAAAATCAGATCATTTGCCTTTGTCGGATACTTCTAATGGTTGACATGGTTGTTGTTCAGCCTCGATATGCACTGCTGGTACAATTGAAGATTGTTCAAGCTGTTTGAACTATGCTTTACTCCATGGGGGTCCCTTTGACATGGATTTAGTGTGAATCTTAAGGACTTCATCTCAATTTTGCCTGAGATTGCAGCTTCCATAGCACAGACTAAGGAGAAAGGTGCTCGACTTGCGGGAGTTCTGACACTTATTTGGTACGTCTGAAGGGCGAATGGTAATTCATCAATCCAATCCCTATACGCAGTGGTAGTCTTGGAAAGAAACTTATTGATAAGGTAGCTTGCGGCTTTGATTGCCCCATTAGCTCATGGTCAGTGAGGCAAAACCCTGTGACGTTCAGTTCTATATTTCTGAATCAAAACGGTTGTTGCCCCTTGAAATTGAATACCCATTTTCTGATATAATTTGGCAAGGTAGGCTATACTGAGCAAGGACTTGTTTCTCGATGAACTTGGCCACCTTCTTGATGGTAACATTGGTGTAGGGCTCGACTTCCCTCCATTTTGTGAAGCAACCTACCCGTACAATCATGAGCCAATTTCCATTTATTGTTGAAGGCTGATATTTACCAATCATATTTATCCCCCACACCGAGAATGGCCAAGGAGGAGAGAAATTGTGAAGTCGGGTATTAGAAGGTATGGGATAATGTGATGGATCAATGGTGTATCAGGGGCGGGAATTTAGAGAAGGGGTGGGCAAAAAAGGTATATCTTGATTCTGTCGAAGATGATCTAGCAATCTTCCTTCTCACACTACAGGCTGACGGTTCTTTATTAATTTGAAGATGGGCTTGCACACTACAAGACGGTAATTGAAGATTATGGTAATGAACCGATTGACATATTGAACGTATCCAAGGGAGAACTGAGCTTATTTCTCTGTTTTAGGCGCGAAGGTGTGATGCTTAACAATTCGACGATGAACAGTAGGTATGTCCAGGCAGGACTAGGAAGAAGCATTATCATGATCTTTAAGCACTTTAATCTCTCTTTTCTTCCAAAGATTAGGTCATTAGTAATTATTATAATTTTAGGCTATCATTTGTACTCAAATTCATTCAAGTTAAAAAAAATCACGAATACTGAACACATTATGATTATGATTGAATGAATGCATGGCCCCATTGGGCGAAACATCAAGCGAATAAAGCAAAATGAGAGCCTTTGATCGAATTAAAATGCCTTAAAGGCAGAATTGTTCATATCTAAACATTAGAAAAGGAAATTACATCATATATAGTCATCCTACAAAAGTGAAGGGTCTTGAGTGATGGTGCTGGTAGATTAAGCATCCTCGATAGCTTTCATTAGTGCGTCGTCTAGAGCGAGATCCAGAACTTTCCTTTCTTCGACTGATGACTTGTCTCCTTCATTTGCTAAAGACCTCACGATATTCGTGTTAGCTTTGGCAATAGGATTGGCTTCATCAATGGTGTAGACTAAATTAGAGAAGACCATGGCCAACACAATTTCTTCAGGGAAACCGGAATTGATGGCGCCTACCTCACTATCTGAGCTTAGCTTTGACTTCTCCTTAGTACTGGTTTTCCTAGCGGGCTATTCCATTTTTCCCTCTTTTAGCAAGCGCCAAATTTTCATGCCTAGAGGTTTGCATTGATCTATTTTGTTCTCTACCTAAACATGATAGCAGCAAAAATTCCCTTTTTCCTCGGGCATAGGAGAACGATATTCACGAAGCGAGTTAAGCATGCCTTTCTCTTACAACTTAGCAAATACGATACTAAGAGGGATTTTCCATGGAGACACGAACGCTTTTTGACCAGGCACCTAAGCTGGTGCAGGTTGAACTGCAGAGATATTCTCTAGAGTGATGACTTAAATTGCTGGAGTTTTGCCCTCGGCTGGGATAGGAACAACTTTGAAAGTTCCAGAATTGTTATTCTTATTAGACTAGGGTTTACCTCCATTTGGTTTATTAGCTTTCTCTTTCTCTTCACGGCACTCTATTTTTTCGGCCTTCTAAAAAACCTTCGTATATGAGTCATAAGAATCTATTTCCATCTCTTTTCGAAAGATTGGGAGAGATCTATCAAGGAGCTTTGAGATCATCTCCTTCAAGCTAAGCTGTTTCAACAAAATTTGGGTAGCCATTCACCGATTGAAATAGGACTTAAAAGTCTCTCCTTTTTTCTGTTAAACTACTTTGAGGTGCTAGATGGTGGTTTCCATAGTTAAGTTGAAACCATAGTGGGCGATTAGAGCTTCAGAGAGGAGTTTCCAATCGAGGACCCCATCGATAGGAAGAGTGTTGTACCATTTAAGTGCTGGTCAACCTAAAGTGCATGGGAATAACTTTGCTAAAACTGTCGCCAATTTTCTAAACTCGCATGATTCAATCATACATAATAATGTGAGACTTAAGGGGACCTTACCTAGTATAGGCTTCCATCATTGGCATAGAAATGTTATTTAGGACCCAATCCCCATCTCTCTCCTCCTCTTTCTTTTGATTAACAGCCATCAGTTGTCTAAAAAGTGCCATCACTTTTGGTGTCATGCCTGAAGATTGCATGACTTGGTCGATTGGTGTCACAGCCGAAGAATGTGACACCTAGTCGCTTAGAGCAGAAGTGGCGCCAAATGGGAATGGTGGTGGTAGTGATGGAGTTCAAACACAAGGATGTGTTTATAAATTCTAACTAAATAGATTCTGAGGATAGGTGGTCCCCCTCGGAGTAACCACAAAGTTAGGAGGAGTAAAAGACACCGGGGACATCAAAGGAAGGGTAAAACCACTAAAGGGGATGACCATTTGCCGAGTGAAACCTATGAAAACGTAGGGAATACTGAAGCTTAGGCCATGAGTCTCGGGTTTGGAGGAGGAAAGCCAAAGATCGGTGGAGTAGAAGATGGGGGTGATTGAACTGAAGACTGGCCAAACTGAAACTAGCTTGGCTGAAAAGGCAAAAGCGGTGCAGCTAAAAACTGAGCCTGACTTAGCAGAACATGACCAGACCCATTCTGAGTGACCTTTGACTATTCTAAAGCTTGAGTTATTGGCCTTGATGGCCTTTGAATATCTCGCTATTCCCTTATAGCAGATCGGGCTTACTCTTGGATAGAAGCACGAAACTTGTCGGACTGAAAAAACACAGGCATAGCACCGACAATCTTATTACCCAACTAAGACTGACCCTAATTAAGTGAAGGGAGAGGAGGAGGAATACCCTTAGATGGAACCCCACTAACTGACGGTATATCAGGCATGAATGAAAAAGCAGTTTCGGGAGTCACTAAACAGGAACCCACGGAACTACAAATCAGACGATGGCCAAGCCTATACCAAACTGTACTACGACGGTGAGGAGGTTGCGAGCATTAGATTTTAACGATCCTTCTCTTAAAATGATGATGAGAGATATATGATGCATTCTCTTGCAGGTGTTATCCATTAGAGGTGTTCCTACTACTGCAGAGTTGAGTTTGGACAAAGTTTGGAGACCTAGTCTGCCCTTAGGGACCCATACGGGTGCTGCCTGGTGGTATCGATCCTCTAGCAGACCTGTAGGGTCATTCCTTCCATACGCCTAAGGGGACCCATATGGGTCATCCAAGACCTGTACGGGTGGGGCCCCACCCATACAGGTCCTCTTATTGCCTGAATAGGCTCTTTTGGAAGGGAATCCTTTCCAATTTCGGGAAAAGGCAGGTCATGAACACAATTTATTGTGTTCTGACCTCCCACCCCCTACAAATAAGCCCCTTTTCCTTACATTTTCAGAGGACCCAACTCATATACAACATAGAAGTATACTATACTCAAATTCTAGCAGTTTTTATAGGGATAGAAAGGTCATAGTTGAGGTACAAAATAGGGAGAAAACCCATTTCTTGTGGTTTTGTCCACATTTTATTCATTCCTAGCTTCATTTTTAAGGATTTAGCGGAGGTTCTATCCATACAAATAATCGCCTAAATATTCCTATTTCATTTGCTTTAGGTAGACTCTGTCAACAGCAAAGGGATCGCCTCAAAGTGGATTCATGCCGTAAAGGTAACGCTCTTGAGTTTCAAAGAGACTCACATCGTAGTTATTTTATTATTACTTTCTGCCTCTTCTGCTACATCTGCACTTTTATTTCATGTTTTGGGTCTGGTCCTGACCTATATGAGCCTTGTTGGCATCGTACGTCCTTAGGGATATTAAATAGGTGCACCACACTCATATAGAAGGAAATGCCATGTTTATTTTATTTTTCATCCATTAATCTATTGGTTAAATCCAACAAAGCTTTTGCCCAAGAATAGACAGGATCCGTATGGGTACCCTATACCCATATTAGTCCTTCCTGTAAAGCCGTATGGGTCCGACCCACCCGTACGGGTACCAGCCCCAGGCAGAACCCAGAATTCATTTTAACTCGGTTAAAAATCAATCTAACTTACCAATTTCCATGTGATCATTTTCACTAATAATCTGGTAAATCAACCCGCAAATGTTAAAATGTGTTTTCATAACAAAATACATTGAAGACTAGTAATTTCTCTCCGATCCTAGAAGCCGTTCAGGCACTATCGATCGTAAAACTACCACGCTAACATAATCGTATTTTTCCTAATGAAATGCTAACTTGTGACGTGCTATAAACTGTGCTAATCTTTGTGGTTGCAGGGGAATTTGTTTTATTTCATTTTAAAACTTAGAACAAATCTATAGGTTCTCTTGCAATTCCCTTATTTTCCCCCGATTGTAATTTTTATTCCCCCATTTATTGGTTGTGCTTTATTATGATCTGTAAATGCATGTAATGCGTGTGAAAGAGTGTAGAAAATAGTATATCTGTGATAATTCCCTAAATGATGAAAATAAAAATGGTTTTACCAGGTGAATGTAATTTTAGATCAACTAAATGAGAAATAAGTGACTCATCCGATACCCAAATCTCTGATCCAATAGGTATGAGTCTCCCATCCGATGGGAACCATACCAAAACTCTTTCCCAAGTAGACAACTTAGGTGATGACTCTATCATTTGTACTGAGATTTGGGTCTCGATTCTTTTATTCACTAAAATTGGCTATTTGTGCAAACTTGAGCTAAAAAGGTTTTGTCACACCTAAATCCAACCAACCCCCAGCGGGCCCTGTCTCTCACACAGGCGCCAACGGAGACCCACACATGATCAACACCTCATAGACGTCTCTACCTTACTCTGAAAAACTAGAAGATGATCGGCCTAAATCAAACCATGAATGAGGTGATGATTACACAATAATTTAAGTGATGAATGCCGTATATACAGGGGGTGGTTTAGAGATGTACAGAGCATAAAAGCTTATGATGTGAATCTTAACCCCAAAATACGGGAGACGTGCGAATCCCGCGCTATGCCTAGTGAACTAGATGCGGTTCCTTGGGACCCAAAAGATTTTAGGCATTTTATTAAATTTCCCCTTCAAGCGAGGAGAGAGTATAGGTAAGTGAAAGAATAAAATAAAAGTCGGCCACATGTAGCCTATGTATGAGGTGCGTATGCATGAGCATAACATAAATAGCATGCGATAAGCAAACTTCTTCCAACCTTATCACTCCCTCGCGACAACCATTAAAAAATATTAGGCTAAACTCAAACGCCAATGAATGGTAACAGAGTATGCGACCTAATTCTAAAACATGCGTGTTTTGCTGATTTCCTAAGGGGAAGTTGCTATTACTTTATCTAACACGGTTCATGGTCTTAAACTGCTGATATTGTGGAACAATATTGCAGAAGGTTCTCATTTACCTTGATTCCACGTAACTCAACCACTTCTCAAATGAGTGCTATCGCGGGAATTATGTGTTCGTTGAAACAAGTGATCCACCCAGAAATATCCCCAATTCCTAGCGGGCATGAGGTATACAAGTGAGTTTCACGGGGTGAATAATGGGCACCCTAACCGAGTATCTAACTACATGATGGATAAAAAAGGCATATAAAATAAGGCTTTGATCTAAAAATGATTTCAGCACATCATCAAATCCTTTAACTAAATTTGAAAATGACAGCGACTTTCAAGTGTAAGTTAAGAGGAAATCCCCAGCATAGTCGCCACTATGAGCGGGCGGCCTTTTTTACGTGACCCGAATGAGAGGCGGGTGTGGAAAAGTAAGCCCTAAAAAGCATGTTATAAGGGAGAATCCTCGGTTTAGAGGCATGTGAGGAAAATATTAGTTGAAACGATGTTGAAGTTAAATTTTAGTCCAATTTAAATGTTAAAAGATACGAGACCTTAAATCCCTTATTCTAAGACAGAGTCGCCACCCAGTTTAGCTCTATCAGGAATTTGGGTATAACATTCCCACCGGGTGGTTATACCGTACCATGAAATAGAGATTCTAGGTTCGGATGATGATGCCTATTCTTCACTTATTAAATCAAACTATTTACATTTTAATAAAGGTGACTTTGATTCTTATACGATTTAATTCCTCCTAATTAGAGTTTTCAGTTAATACAATCCATACATCACGCAACGAATAATGCAATAAAGCAATAAAAAAAGCAAATAAATTAATTATTACATGGCTTTACAAATTCCTATACATTTTCCTAATGCGGAAAAGTAAATAAAGTAAGTAAAGAGAGACCGAAATCGGGTCTTAATCAGGCTTATCAACCTCAAAACAGCTCCAAACATAAGCAATCACCCAAAAATAAATTTCAAGTAATGCGCAAATAACCATAGGGCACAGAGAGAAATCAAACATAGAGAAAAACATTTTTTAGAAATTTTCGGGGCTAAAAACGCATGTTTTTGGGCATTTAATAATTATCTAAGCAGCCTAATAATTAATTAAATAAAATAAACCCTAAGATTAGATATCATATTTATAGAGCATTTATGTATTTTTATTTATGATAGAAAAATTTATTAAGGATTTATTTGGTGAAAAAGCCATTTTTAAGCCATTAAATAGACATTTAACAAATTAATAAATTAATTAATTAAAAAAATCAGATTAAAAATTATTTTAATTAACTCTAGATTATTTATGAATTTTGGGAAATTTTTCGGGGGAAAATTGGGGTCAAAAGTGCGATAAAACAACAAATAGAGTCAAAAATGCAAAATTAAACCAACAGGGACCAAATGAGCAACTTTTACCAGTGGGCTAATTGAGCGGAGAGGCTGGCCACTCGTGTGGCGTGGCTGGTCGCTTGAGTGATACGGTGGCCGACCCATTGGGGCGGCCTGAGCATCAATTGGGCGGTCAGTCCACCGGAGCGGCCGACTTGAAAAGTTGTTCAAACAGGGGATTTTGGCATTTTTACGCCCAAAAACTCAAAATTATTTACATTTAAATTAGTTTCCCACACTATATCAGTAGATTTGGACTTAAAACACCGGAATAATGTCGATTTGTTAACTCGGAGGGGAATAAACTTGAAAATTCGATGAAAAAGGGACTAGCCACTTGAGCGACGAACAGGACACTCCGATGACACTGTTGGCAGCCCCAATGGGGCGGCCATAGTGTTACCAGAGCGGCCAATCAGAATCAGGTTAGAAAATTGTGAAAATGCCAAAAACGGGAGCCAAATGCCCGAAAACTAAGAAAAAACGGAACAACAAGAAAGGGACAACTTAAATAAATTAAGTAAATAGATTGGAACTCAGTTTTGTTGTCTTTAGGCCATGAATCCACGTTTTGAGACTCAAACCGGTTGTTTGGCAAGCTTTTTGACAAATTCGTACAAAAATCTGACAAAATAGTGACATAAATGGCAACAAACTTAGTAAGGGATTTTACTGATTTTGTGAGAAAAGGTCTCTAAATCCTATTTAAATTTGTTTTAACTTACGATTTCTACTTAATTTTAGTGTTTTAGACTAAAAAATCAGGCCTAACAGTGCTTAGGAATCCGAGTTCATCATATTTCCATGGCTTTATGAAGCGTTCGCTCTCTAATGCTAAGAACCCTAAAATCTGGATTTTAATTTCTCAAATGGCAAAAAGTCCTGAAATCAAGTGATTAGGTAAGTTTATATAGACCTCTCTCAACTCAAATAATCCAATTAGTCCCTTGATTTGTCAAAAATCCTAGAAAAATCAAAGTTACCCGAATTAGAGAGAAAATTGCATTGTGGTGATAAACCCAGCAACCCGTTCAACGGTCAAATTTTGACCACTGACCCCGGTGCGGTCACCGCATTAGTGGTGCGACAACCACACTGGTGGCATGACAACCGCGTCGGCCACATAGTCAATCATCAGAGCGGTTTGACAATGTGGCCACGTTATGGCCTCACAAGGTGAGGCCACAATGGGCCACAGGGTGCTGCTGTGAGGGTAGCAGTCACTGCCCCCGCGGCGGTACCGCCACCGACGGTTGTTCCGGCGGTGAATCCGGTGGATCCAGGTGTGAGCGGGGATTTTTCAACCAAATTCAATATTTTTTTATTTTAAATTTTATAAATTTCCATTAATTAACCGGTGATGGAAAACAGCACGATTGAAGACCCAAATCATTAAAAGAGTACTTGCCAAACGCGATTCAACCCAAAAAAATTAGGACAACGAGCCCGTAAAAAGGTTAGAGCAAAAAGTCATCATCGTTCTGCAGGGACACTGAAAAGCCCGTGCTCACAATGGGGCTGCCAGTCCGAGGACAGCTAAGCGACCATCCTTTGCTTGCAAGAAGGAAGACAATAAACCTCTCTTTTAAACAGGCTTAAAAAACCATCGGAGTAGGACTAACATACGCCTAGTGAGGATGCCTGACACCGTCAAAGGATGAAAATCGATTTGCCAAAAAACTAGTGAAGAAGAACGAACGGAAGGGGAGGAGTTGTGGTTCAGAACGCCACTCTCGTTGAACCTCCAAAAAGAACCGCCAGAGATAAGCCAGTAAATCAAAGCTGTTAGGCGACTAAGGTTCAAGTGAGATCCCTAGCTGCCAAGAAGTTTAGGCTTGAATCAACGCAAAGCTCGTTATTCCAATAGTTGGTCGTTCAAATGAAGTGACGGAAGATCATCCAAAAAGAACCGCCGGTGAGAAGTGAATAAATAAAATCTGTTGGGGGGCGCCTCCTCACCTTATTTATGTTTTAATCAAATGTGATAATTAAATAAAAGAGATTTAGTACATATTTTTATCGGCCCCACAATTAACAATTTTTATTTGTTTGGTACCAGTTTTTATTATGAATTATATATTCCCCTCTCTATTAAGGATAATATAAATATTACGTACGATTGGGCCTTACCTGTCAGCTTAAGGTCTTAGATAAAACGGTTTTATGATATGATATCAAAGTAGTTTAGACCTAAAGGTTGAGGGTTCTAATCCTAGCAACTCTAGTTATTGAATTAAATTGCAACACATAGCAGAATTGGTTTGTATTGTACCCGCTTCAAGCCCATGGGGCATTCGTGTACGGGGGAGTGTTAAGAATAATATAAATACTATAATTAGGCCTTACTTATCAGCTTAAGCTCTTAGGTCAATGCTTCCATGACACATTATACTTTGCATACTTTTGCCGTGTATACAATCAATGGGTTTATAAAATATGAACTTCAAGAGTTTTTGAAGTTTCAGAAATATATATATCTTCAAGAGCTCAAAAATGTAGTTATGGATAAGGTATCCTGAACAATTCCTTCCATTAGTCATATGGATGAAGAATTGAATGGATAGTCATAACAATCATTATGAGTCAATCAACCATCAATCACATTCAGCTATTTTCCTAAATGACATATATCAATCATAGGATTGTAGTGTTGAAACCACATGCAATGTAATCTATCATATCTATTTTCAACTAGTCCTCTTTATTAAGATCAAACATATATTAAGCATAATATATATGTTATACAGAGTATGTATACAAGTGAATACTTTATTTTCTGTAGAAACTAAATTATGACATACGTATATCCATACCAAATAAAGCATTAAAGTTATATAATCAAAGTACCAAAATCGAATATGCTAAAATAGTGGAATATCTAAATGAGCTACATGCTCTTGAAAGTTGAAAAGCCTTATATGTCACTAACTTAGTAAGTGGTTCTACAATCATGGAGCTTGCACCGACACTCTATGCATATCTTTCCACTCTGTACTTTCTCCTTTATAACTAGAAACTTTATCTCAGTATGATTTTGATCTATAAGAACTTTTGTGTTATCACATAACATGACTGTAGAACTATAGCCATAACACAACTTTAGTGGTCATTCAGTGCCATTTACTAACCATAATCATGTGACAAAATTCATTAACTACAGTCTCTGATAGGATGCATCATAAGACTCTACATATTTTGCTTCTGTAATGGAGGTGACTATTATAGTTTGTTTAGAACGCTTGTTGTATACAAGACCCCATGCCAAAATGAAAATTTAGCTTGATGTGGATTGTTTGCTACTTTCCCACACACTAGAAATGAGTTCTTTTAAAAAACAGTCATTGTTAGTGGCGCTAGTACAAAAGTAGAAAAGAGGAAACCGTAAGTATACGGTTACGATGTAGTTTTAAAATATTATCGATCCCATGAGGAAAGAAATGAATTTAATTCAACCAAAATTCAGATAAAATGGATAAAATGATGGGTGGGTGAAATGGTGATAGACTAAAGATGAAACAATGAAAAGCAGAGAACCACACGATAATTAGGCACGAAGTTATTCTGGTGCAGTAGCAATATATTATGTTTTATTAATGCATACACATATATCATATATGTTCTATTTTATGATCTAGAGTTGAATTATTATCATGCATGCAAACCCAAATACCAAATATATTATGCTTAGTTAGGATGGCTCTCACATAAACTATAATCATGCAAGTAAAGACAAATATATTCGGGTAGAACTACACCAAACTCCACTAACAATATTACGAATGAACACCAATTCGAAGTTACTTGAATGTGAATAGAATGTTCTCACTTTTGATGCAAGACTAGTACTACTAATTCTATTCGAACTCATACGCATAACAACAAAACAAACTCAGTACAAAAAGCACTGCATATCATACATTCAATCGTAAAATGTATTAAGCACATGTAGAGAGGAAAGGTGATACGAAACGAATAAGAATTTAGTATGCTGAAACAAACAAAATTAAAGAATTAAGTTAAATCAATCCACCTTCTTTGATGGGTTGCCAATCCTCGATTGTGGTCCTTCTTCTACTTGAATCTCCAAATGCACTAATCTTCCAAGTGCAACAAACTATTGATAATAGAACAAAATATTTGATGAAGAATAATGAATTTTATTCATAAGTTCTTTGCAAGTACACTATAAAACAACACTCTTGAGAATAACAAAGAAAACTAAGAACTATGTAGATTTTTCTCACTCCTTATTTCTTGTTTTTCTCTCTATCTGTGGCTAATGTCTAACAATTGTCAAATTTTGTCATCCCCCCTTGTTATGGCCGAAATTAGTTTATAGATAGAGGGTGAAAAGTCGCATCTCTTCATGTAATTGGTTAATGAAAAGGAGCTTATCCAAATGGTAGTTAATGGCGGTTGAAATACCTTTTGGAAGAAATCTATGCAGCCTTCGATTTGTCATGTCGCTATCATGACAGAAGATATCGTGCTCGTGGCTTTAACATGGAAAACCTACTGCCTTCAAAATTGCATAGTCGCGATCACGGCCTTGTGTGTCGCGGTCGCGAATAATAAAATTACAAGAGTCTTCATGTTAACTTTTACTTCCTTCTAAGCATCTAATATTTACCCAATTTTGTAATGAAATAAGTCCATTTCTGCTAACTTCTTGTACTTTTATTCCAAATTCAATTTCTGAGAATATTCCTTATGAGATTCACCTATTTTCTAAAATGCATCTAAAACAACAACATTCCACGTGAAATCTTATAAATAAAATAATAACACTCAAGAAATGTATACAATTGAGAATTGTTTAGCCATATGATAAGTGTAGTTTTAACACTTATCATGGATTTTATACTATTATGCATCCATGTAAGTAAGATCCAAATATCGAATGATCTTTATATGATCTACTTTCTATATGTGAGCATATAGTCATTTGTAACTAACAATCTCTCCCCATTGGGTACTGAGACAAGATCTCAAAGTTAGTCAACCTTTTGAAAGACATTTGATGTTACTGAGTTGGATATTAAAGATGAATAGCTTCTTTAGACTAATGGGAAAGTTATTCAATATTGTCGTCGATAGAGAATAAAGAGTGTGGCAACCAAAAACAACAATACCAAAAAACCACTCAACGTGAGAGCAAGAGCAATTGTTTTGCCTTTTTATTGCTTGCCCTCTTAGGTGTATTACATATCTTCAGTTGGTATTGTTCCCATATATATTCATGTTCTTTCTAAGTTCTTCGAATGGAGCTTCACAAAAACCTTAGTATTCGGAATTTTGCCTTCTAATTCTTTCCGTGATATGTCGACTATTGTCACACTTGATAAATTATTCTCAAAAGTTTTTGGAATCGATCTTTAAAAGTGATATTGGGAGAGGTTCAACCACTCTAGTTTTTTTAGCTTCCCGATTTCATGTATGATATCACCTGCCAACTGATTTTGACTGAGATCAATTGAATCTAAAGAGCTTATCCAGGAAAGTTTTGATGGAATTCTCTATCAATTTGGTCATGCTAAGATTTGAAAACAATAGAGCACTCTCTAAGATTCTCAGGAATCGCCCCGTTCAGATTATTCATAGCTAAATGAAGGTTTTGAAGATTAGACAACATTCTAAATTCTTCAGGAGCTGCCCTTGAAAGGTTGTAATCACTAAGAAACAACTTGACTAAATTTAGCTTCCCTAATTCCTTTGGAATGGTCACATCAAGCTTATTAGAAGAGAGGTCTATCAACTGCAACAAAGGCGCTTTTCCAATTTTAGCTGGTGTTTTTCTAGAAATATTGTTTTTTGAGATTATCAAGGAAGACAAATTAGTAAAAGTTTCCCATTTCCATAAGAGCTCACAGAAGAAATTGTTGTTGTTAGTATTTTTGTGTAATTGGATGACCGATATGATTGTGAGTGGGCGAGGTTTTATTTATGGGAGCACGCGGGGCGCGGTCCGCGGGGCACGTTTGATTCGGTCTAAAAAAATCCTATTTGCTTAAATGCAATGCCTCTTTCATAAAAAATTCTTTTTTATTATAGAGAAAATTATCTTACTATTTTTCACCTAAACTTATTGAGTGTGAAAAAAACATGGCTTTTTGTAAGCCAAAAATGTGATTATATTGAGAAATATATTTACACATTTTAATAAAAGAAAATACTTTAAAATAAAGTATTTTTACTTTATTTAAAAATAAAATAGAGTCGCCATCCGATTTAGCTCCACCGAAAATTGTGGTACACTGATCCAAAATGGGATTTTTATACCAAAAAGAAAATGAGATTCTGAGTTCGGACATGAAAGGTACTCATATTGTTGAAATCAATTGGATCAGTTTTGGAATTTGTGGTAACTTCTGCATTACAATGGCCTTATTTATGAAATAAATTCAAGAAATAAAATGGTCGTTATAACTGTTTAATAAATTGATATTTTCTACCGAAATTTTGGCAGAGTACGACAGTACTCAGGGTTTTCCCCGGAAACTCAAACAGAGTTTCCTCACTTTCTGGATAATTTATCTGTACCTGCGAGCTTTTTTACACACACTATAGTTTAAGTGGCTCCGGTGGCTCACTTAACTAGACAAATGAGAATGCAATGTGCAATGAAAAAAATAATAAATATGAATTTTAAAGTTGGGCTTAGAGCCAATTACCCTCAGTTACCTTTTTGTCTATTCAGGGTGACTTGAGAGCCGGTGTGGGACCAAAGTTGTCAAGAGAAAAATGTAGTTTGGTTGAAAAATAGATTTAACCCAAGTTATGGCTATAATCTTGGATTATTTCTATAGAAAATACGGGACTTTTTGAGAGATTGAGTCATTTTTAGACCGAAGATCACTGTAAGAACTTGATCTTAAAAGACCAGAAAATGAGTTTATACCAAATGTCGGTGATAAAGCTCGGATTTGGAAGTATATTGGCAGAGTTTTGGGGCTTTTAGGAGTTTCAGAACGATTTTGGCAAAATAGGGTTTTTCGTGCGCTTTGGATCCATAAAAAATGAGAGGGGGTGAGCCCTTATTTATGGAAAGGAGGTAATTAGCCGCTGGGCGAATTACCTAGCTGAAAAAATCTTATCCAAAATCTCCATAAATCTTGCAAAAGCTTGGTCAGATATGATTTTTTATTGTTCGTAGGTAATTAGTCGACCGACTAATTACCTATTTGACCCTTTTTTGACAGAAACGGCCTAACGGTCAAAACCAAAGGCCATCAGGCCTCTGCTTTTCCTTATTTTTGCCAAATTTGATCGTTTAAGCCCTTAAAATGGCATTTTTTATGTTTTCGGGATAGATTTTCTATTTGAGTATTTAACTATTTTGGCTGTATTAATTATTCTGAGATGGACTTTAAGGATTTCAAGGATGCAAATTGGAACACTATGAAGAATGGGAAATTTTTGGATTTTTTGGATGACAATTCGTTCCTTCTTGGCTCTTTGTCTAATCACTGATTGAAACAGGCATAATTCCTCATTGGGCCGAGCGGACCGTGCTAACAGTTTGCCCTTTATGTACAAAATTTCACCGTGGAGGTAAAATTACACGTACGCGGCTGAAAGAGCTACTGTCAAAACCAGTGTTCTTGTGTGATAAGGAGATGAAAACATTTTAGAAAGAATCAACATTTCTTAATCGATAATTTTGAAAAACAAAAAAATGTTCCCCGTCGATTAAGAATGTTGATGAAAATCTTTAAATAAAAATCCGTTAGGGAGCAAATGTAAAAAGAAAATATGTTGGGGATAAAAGAAAAGGCATGTTCAAAAAATTTTATGTCCATAACGGTGCATAGAAAATTTTGGTCCACCCATTTTAAAAACATGGTTTTGCATGATACAGAAGATAAGTGAAGGGTCATACTTTCCTGTGGTGTTGCATCCGTTGATCAGTTTTTCTTCTGGAAAGATGGCACTGTCAGCCACGTCTTGATCAGTTTTCTCAGCCTAGGAAATGTCAAATATGGTGATTAGCCTTCTCCTATAGAGGAAGTATTGTCGGCTATCATCGAGTAGTTTTCTCCTCGGGGTGTGTGGCACTGTCTGCCACCGTTGACCAGTTTATCTCATCAAGGAGTTGGGCATTGTGTGCCACCATTGACTAGTTTATCTCACTAGGGAGTTAACCACTGTCTATCGCCATAGAGCAATTTGTCTTACTATCGAGTTGGGCACTGTCTGCCACCATTGAGCAGTTTTTCTCACTACTGTCTACCTCTATTAAGCAGTTTGTCTCACAAGGGATTTGGGCACTATCTGTCGCCATTAAGTAGTTTATCTCACCAGGGAGATGGGCACTGTCTGCCACCATTTAGTAGTTTGTCTCACCATCGAGTTGGGCATTGTTTGCAACCATTGAGTAGTTTTTATCATTAGGGAGTTGGGCACTGTCTACCGCCATTGAGCAGTTTGTCTCACCATCAAGTCGAGAACTGTCTACCACCATTGAGCAATTTTTTCTCACTAGGGAGTTGGGCACTATCTACTGTCGTTTACTAGTTTGTCTCGCTAAGTAGTTTGGCACTGTCTACCACCGTGGACTTATTATTGAGATTTCCTATAACATACAAGCTGATATGACATTGCAAGTCACAAGCATAATACATGACACTATAAAACTTAATTCACTTGACTTAACATGGCACTAGATGTCATTGAAGGAAATCGACATGACACTGCATGTCATCAACATAACTCGATATGACACTACATATCATCAGAATAATTCAACATGACACTGCATGTCATGCATATAAGGTATGGCTATAATGTAAATTGCAAAGATATCATCGGATCTAAGGTTTGGCTATGATGTGCAGGGGTAAAGATCTCACTGGATCTAAGGTTTGGCCATGATGTGCCTTGGTAAAGATCTTACTAGATCTATGGTTCGGCTATGATGTGCCTAGGTATAGATCTCACTAGATCTAAGATTTGGCTATGATGTGCCAGGGTAAAGATCTCACTAGATCTAACATTTGGCTATGATGTATCGGGGTAAAGATCTCACTAGATATAAGGTTTGGCTATGATGTGACGGGGTAAAGATCTCACTTAATCTAACGTTTAGCTATGATGTGCCTATAGTTTAATTTTGGACCAGGATGATGAAGCTTTGTCTTATGGAAGAGTTTTATGCATTCTTGTTTAATGATGCATGTGATGTAGTACATCTATTAATATATGATGAGTTGTGCAAGTGCATGATGCATTTAGTTTGCATTTGCCCCTTGTCAAATTGGGGAGATGCATCACTCAGCAGCTTTTCCCTAATGAGGAAATGTCGAATATGGTGATCGGCCTTCTTATCTAGGAGGAAGTAATGTCAAATAGGATGATCAGTCACTAATTTAGGAGAATGGTTGAATCTGGTGATCAATTCTCTCTTTTGGGAGGAGAACAATTGAATTTGGCGATCAGTTCTCTTTATTGGGAGGAGAACTGTTGAATTTAGTGATCAATTCTCTCCACTAAAAGGAAAACTATTGAATTTGGTGATCAGTTCTCCCTATTAGGAGGAGAACTATTGAATAGGGTGATCAGTTCTCTCTATTGGGAGGAGAACTGTTGAACTTGGTGATCAATGAACTATCGAATTTGGTGATCAGTTCTTTCTATTAGGAGAAGAATTATCAAATTTGGTGATTAGTTCTTTCTACTAAGAGAAGAACCATTTAATTGGGTGCTCAGTTCTCTCTATTGGGAGGAGAAATGTTGCATTTGGTGATCAGTTCTTTCTACTGGGAGGAGAACTGTCAAATTGGGTGATCAGTTCTCTCTGTTGGGAGGAGAATTGTTGAATTTGTCTTGAATGATCGATTTGTTGTCTATGTCATTGGGTAGCTAATATACTGGTGACTTTGGAGTCTAGTACTATTGTGTTTTGATTATTGAAGCATTTTCTCAAATGTCTCTTGATCTTAGAAAGCACTTGAGCTGATTTTGCATTATGTTGCATTTATTGGTGACTAACATTGTATGCTTGGCGACTTGTTGCTTTTGCACTTGTAAAATTGTAATATGCATGCAATGCGTAATGTATGTCATGTTTATGGAATGCAATTTATTCTTGCAAGATGAAACTGTGCAGCTGCTAGATGACATCTGCTTGCTTGGTTCTCAATATTATTCTTTTGTACTATTGGCTTCTTGGTTTTTATAAATCTTATTGATGAGGAAAATTTGATTTTGGGTTGCAGTCCTAGATGTAGGCTTTATAGCTTCAGAGAATGAGCTTGTCGTTTTTTTATTATTGTTGTGTCCGCTATGCATCATTCATATTCTGAATGTTAGGCTGGTCGTGCATTCTACCTTGTACTTGACTATTTGAACAAGGCAAGCCCTTGAGTCCTTTTCAACTTTAATGAGTTCTTGAGTTGCAAAGCTTTTTCCCTTGGTGGCATATAGCATGAGCCTGAGATGCTAAACTCTAGTTTCTTAGACTAATGGAGATTAGATTTTATTATTTTGACCAATCGTGCAGAGAGTATGGCACACACCAGAAGTTCTCAGAATCTCTATGTAGCTGAGTGCAAGAAGATTGTCTTCTCACATTTTTGAGATGTGGGAGATTCATACGCTCGTATTGATGAATAATATTGGTCCTTTGTGAAGGCTTTGGATTGATGATGTGCTTATTGTCATTTGGAGAGTCATTGCGATGAGTGACTTTGATTGTTTTTGCAACCAGAGGTTATGCCCTAATTTATTCCTAAACTGAAGCACATTTGGCCATTTTTTTCCTTTTTTTAACCCTAATTTTTGCATAAACAGTGTTTTCAGGTTTTCAATTTATCGGGTTGCCTTAACGTTTTCCTGGACAGCCCTTTTTGGTTTTCAATCAAGCAGGTTCTTTTTTTGAATTTTGTTGTGTGCATGCACTGTATGAATAAGGGCGCTTACATGAATGTTTCTTTTAACAATTATGTGTATTTATTAAGTGCATACATTTAACAATTTAACAAAATGACAATCAGTCAAAGAAATATTTTTAGGCATAAAAGTTTGGTATTCATTCCCAAGAACTTTTTCCCCTATTATCAATGGTCCTTTTCAGGTTTTACCAATTGATTTCTCTCTTCCTTTTGTCTTTATTTTTGCCTAAAAGCCCTCACTAGCTTTTACCAAACACGTTTTTTAGTTGATATGGTATTGCCTGAGCCTGTTCTTGTTCGAGGGGTTCACGAACTTATTTCCTTTGATGTCCCTGATGTGTAGCATTCCTTTGCTGAGAATCTACTTTACCATGTAGGGTATCTTGGGTGGAATTTTCCCCTAACATCAACATGTAGACCTTGTCAATTATTTTTAATGTCATGATCGTCTTTCATTGGCGTATTTTTATACTTTGACAAGTTTCCTTGGTTCATGTTGGTTTTCTTTGGTAAAGGAAGGATATGTCGTTTCAATGATGTCATGCCCCAGGTTGAGACATTTTCGTACAATTGTTTGGAAACACTCCATTTGCTAGATATTTTTTTTGCTGATTTGACTTTCTTCATGTGTGTTCTATAATATCCTTATCGACTTTCATGCTTCTTGTTTGAGTAGCACGCTAACAGGAAAAGCAAATCTTTTGAGATTAGTCTCGTTGGATTTGTTAGCTTTGTTTTCATTACGATTGTGTCATTGATGAGGTCCTTTATACATCATGCTAGAGTTGCTTGGGTGTTTGCCATCTGATTTTTCTTGTATGGTGCAGAGTATATTTTGTCTAGATTCCTTTGAGGCATGGTTAGAGTGACTCTACTCTTTGTAACTTATTTGGTGACTTGTATGTTAACTTGAGCAAATTTTCTCATGATCTTTTCTTCATTTGTCCCTACGAGTAGTAAGGACATTTTATTGATTGGACATGCTTGATTTGAAATAGATACCATTTTTGTGTTTTTCAGATATTGATAAATTTATTTCTTTAATTGGAGCATCGTAAATGTTGAATATGTCAAATGTATATTGGAATGAATACATGGAATCATTAGCAGAAACATTGCATATGTAAACAGAATTATGCATAATGTTATTTATTACTATATTGAGTTCAAAAGCACTGTATATAAAAGTAAAAGAGCAATCTTCATTATTTAGCGTAGCTCCCACTTCTTCTGAGATGTTGGGGCTAGCCACACTATTCCTAATTTGGGCTTGCATTTTGGTCTTCCAGACTTTCTTCATCTGAATGATATTTGAACTCTGGGTTCTCAAGATCAAGTTGTTCTTAATCTGGGTTTTCATTTCTCATCATCGCATGGATCTCGTCTTCTTTCAGCTGATCTTCTTCATCATACTTCTCTAGCTTCTTGGCATAATCTACCACGTCATTGAAGTTGTTGAACCTTTCCATCTTCATCTCATCTTTGTACCTTTGACTGGAACCCTCCACTAGTTTCATGATCAAGGCTTCCTAGTCATGTGCCCCACTTACTAGCACTAGAACTATCATCCATCTCAAATAGTAATCCTCAAAGGACACGTTTGAATGTTGCTTTATCCTTTCTAGGTACTGTAGAGTTGTCTTTACCTTCAGATTGAAGGCGTAGTTCTCTATGAAGGCGGAATATAACTTCTCCCAATCAGACTTTACATCTGTTAGCATCCTCATGTACCATTCAGAAGATGGACCACGGAGAGTGGCTTAGAACAGATTGACAATGTGAACTCTGGGAATCACCATGCTGGTCATGATTCAGAGATATCCCTCGATATGTGTATATAGGGATCTTGTGCCATTGTATCGAGCTATGTATGGCATCACAAAGTTAGCTGGGAGTGCTTCGGACTTGCTGGGTGCAAACTTGTCAATATCCACATATTGCTCGATGGAGGAAGTAGTGGATTTCCCTATCTTCGGGGTAAGAGCTCTCCAGGTCACTAATCTTTGCCTTCAATGCTGCCAATTTGACCTCTTATTCTTGCAACTTTTGAGAGTTCAAGTTCTCCAAGATATTGTGGAATTCTGGAGTATCCAAGATTCTCTTGAAGGACCAGATAATAGCCTCATTATTCTCAATCTTCTTCTCAGATTCGAAATTGGAGAAAAATCTGGTGAGTGACTTAACTGGTGACGGGGTCTAACCTTTAGAGTGCTTGAGATATGTGTCAGCCTGCTTCTTTATCATATCTAACCATTTCATAAAAAATAAAATTAGGGCTTCCCACGTTACAAGGATCCTATTGGTTTTTCTAATGATTCAATGAATGGATGTTATAAATGTATGAATGATATGTAAATACATGAATGAATGTATATGTGTGAAATTCAATACACATGGGACATTGAATAGGTTTTAGTCAAACATTCAGGGAATATTTAACAAAGGTCGGGTATTCAAGACACCAAACAGAGTTATGAATCTCCATATTCATGGAATATCAAATGAGATCGAGTGGTCATATATATTGATAGGGTTTAATTTAGTTATTTGACACATTCATGGAATGCGCAAATTTGAGTGTTGTGAGGTGTCGATGACATGTGGGTCTCCCTTGTCACCTATGTGAGAGGCGGGGCCCACTAGGGGTTGGTTCAATTTAGGCGTGACAGAACATTTTTAGTTAAAGTTCGCATAATAAGCCAATATTAATGAATAAAAGAATCGAGACCTAAATCTCGATACAAATGATAGAGTCGCCACCCAAGTTGTCTACTTGGGAAAGTGTTTTGGCACGGTTCCCTCTGGGAGGGAGACTCATACCTATTAGATCAGTGATTCGGGTATCGAATGAGTCAATTATTTCTCATTTAGTTAATTCAAATTGCATTCACTGTGAGAAACCATTTTTTGTTTTCATCATATGGGGAATTATCACAGAAATCCTGTTTCTATACTCTTTCACACTCGTGACATGCGTTTACATATTACAATAAAGCACAAGTAATAAATGAGGGAATAAAAATTACAACCAGGGGAAAATGGGGGAATTGCAAGAGAACCTATACATTTGTTCTAAGTTATAAAACAAAAATAAAGATGAATTCCGCTGCATCCAAAAAGATTAGCACAGTTTATAGCACATCATAAGTTAGCATTTCATTAGGAAAAAATATGATTATTTAGCGTGGCAGTTTTACAATTGATAGTGCCCAGGCGACTTCTAGTATTGGAAAGAAATAACGGGTCTTCAGCGCATTTAGTTATAAAAACACATTTTAACTCTTGTGGGTTTATTTATCAGATTATTAGTGAAAATGATCACATGGCATATGGTGAGTTGGATTGATTTTTAACCAAATTAAAATGAGTTCGGGATTCTGCCTGGGGTTGGTACCCATACTGATGGGTGGGACCCGTACAGCTACCAAGGAGGATCGGTATGGGTATGGTGTACTCGTATGGGTCCTGTTTGGTCCAGGCAGAAACTTTGTTCAGATTTACTGGCAGATTAAGAGATTAATGGCAGAAAAGCAAAATAAAAAGGGATTTCCCTCCATATGAGTGTGGCGCACCAATTTAATGTCTCAAAGATACAAGGTGCCAACAAGGCTCATAAGGGTTAGGACCAGACCCGAAACATGAAATAAAAAGAGCAGAAATGATAGAGGAGGCAAAGAATAACAATGATGAAATAACTAAAATGTGAGTCTCTTTGAAACTCAGGACTGTTACCTTTACGGTGTGAATACACTTTGAGGTGATCCCTTTACTTTTGAGAGAGTCTGGCCAAAGTATATGGTTAAATAGGGCTATTTAGGCGAGTGTTTTTGTGGACAGAACCTCCCCCAAATCCTGATAAAAGAAGTTTGGAATGAATAAAATATGGACAAAACCTCAAGGAATGGATTTTCTCCCTATTTTATACTTCCTATACCGCCACTATACCTTTTCTATACCTATAGAAATTGCTAGAACTTTACTATAATTTCTATAAAGTTTATTTCTCCTATCAATTGTATGTTATGAAATGAGGGGAAAAGGCCTTATTTATAGGGTGAGAGTCAGGTCTGAATGTAATAAATCGCATTCAAAACCTGCCTTTTACCAAAAAAGGTAAGAGATTACTTCTGAAAGAGGCTAATTAGGCAATCAGAGGACCCATACAGGTGAGGCCCCACCCATACGGGTACAAGGGGACCCGTATAGGTCCCCTCTATGCGTACGGAAGGTAATCACCCATATGGGTCTAACAGTGGATCCGTATAACTAGATAGAACCCGTACGAGTACCTAAGGGGAGACTAGGTCTCCAGACTTCGTCCAAACTCGACTCTGCAGTAGTAGGAACACCTTTGATGGACAACACCTATAAGACATTGCATCATATAGCTCTCATCATCGTTTCATGTGAAGGATCATTAAAATCTAGTGCTCACATATTGCCCTTCATGGGATCACTGCAGATATGGATCTGTATGATCTCATGATGTGAAATTATACCTGAGGTGATGTTATGGACGATTCTCTTTCTTGATTCTAACTCCTGCCCTGGGTGCCTCCTTTCTTGAGGCAAACGACTATCCTTTGTCGATGCATATCCTTTTCTTGAGCAGATGACTTTGCTTGCCAATGCGTATCCCTTTCTTAAGGCGGATGACTTTCCTTGCAAATGTGTATACCTTCCTTGAGGTGGATGACTTTCCTTGCCAATGCGTATCCCTTTCTTGAGGTGGATGACTTTCCTTGCATATGCGTATCCCTTTCTTAAGGAGGATGACTTTTCTTTGCTATTGTGCATCGCTAGTGACTCTACTAGGGAAGGTGTGTGTGTATCCCTTTCTTAAGGTGGATCAACTTTCCTGGCTGATGGTGTATCCCTTTCCTAAGGGGGATCTACTTTCCTAACTGGTGTATCCCTTTCCTAAGGCGGATTGACTTTCCTAACTAGTGATGTATCCCTTTCTTAAGGTAGATGACTCTCCTGCTGGGGAATTTGAATAACCTGAAAAGAGACAACAATCAAACACTGAGTTAGTCATTGTCGAAGAAGAAACATCTTTATTCTTGATTGACTTTTATGAAAACAAAAAATATTTTTGCCCCTTCGATTAAGAATAACGATTTGTGGATGGGGCTTAGCTCCTGAAATAAACTGACAACTAAGTGCGAGAAATGTTGGGTTTGGCCCGATTACGTTAGGGATGGAATGCCCCTTAGAAGGGCACCTCTCAAAGAATGCCCCTTGGAGAGATTGATGATTGGGGGATACCCCTAGATTGACTGTTCTGCTGCTGTAAGATGGGGGGATGCCCCTTGATTGAATGATTCCGCTATTGGGAAATGGGGGATGCCCCTAGGATTTAATTCCGCTGCTTGGAAATGGGGGATGCCCCTAGATTGATTGATTTTTCTACAAGGAAATGGGAGGATGCCCCTGGGATCCATTTTCGCTACTAGGAAATAAGGGGATACCCTTAGATTGACTCCACGGCTGAGGAGTATAGTAATACTCTTCTTAAGGAATTCTTTTCTGTTGGGGAAATCTCTTCTTATAAGATTTGTTTGCTACGGAAAATTTCATGTGCTGGCGATGGACCAGTACACAATAATCATCCTCGTTAGTAATCAATTCAAAAATTGCTTACCTTCATTCTTGATTGACTTTTCTGAAAACAAAAATATTTTTGCCCCTTCAATCAAGGATCAAGGTGAGCTAGGGGGCTTTCCCCGAATATAATTGTAATGATTGAGCTTAGAAGAAGTGGGGTTGGCCCCGATTCTGGACTGGAGGCACCCCTGTAAAGGTCTTTATAATGTTGTGATATAGATGGGTTCCTTTCTTGAGGTGAACTCCTTTCCTTCGTGTTCTTAAGGCTAACATCTCTCCTTTATTGTGCGTATCCCTTTCTTAATGCAGATGACTTTCCTTTAACCGATGTTGGTGTATCCCTTTCTAAGGTAGCTGACTTCTCTTCGTATCCCTTTCTTAAGGCGGATCGACTTTCCTGGTTGAGATGGCATCCCTGTTATAAGGCGGATGATTCTCCTGCTGATGGTGTATCCCTTTCTTAAGGCGAATGACTCTCCTATTGCTGGTGTATCCCTTACCTAAGGCGAATGACTCTCTTGATGTTAATGTATCCCTTTCCTAAGGTGGATGACTCTCCTGCTGATGGTTTTGAGCTACCTACCAAAAAGATAATAAAAACATTGCATTAGTTACTATCTGAAATGATACATCTTAATTCTTGATTGACTTTATGGTAAACAAAAATTTTTGACCCTTCAATCAAGAATGAAGATGTTTTGATGGGGGTTATCCTCTGAATAAACTATAAACTGAGTTTAGATATATTGGGTTTAGCCCAACTATTTCGAGTTGGAATGCTCCTTGGGAGGTGCCCCTGGGGGAGCTAACTGCTGAGGATATAGCCATTGGATGGCTAGTCCATTTGAATTGCTGGGGAGAAACTGCTTAGGGGAAATTTCATTTGTTTAGAGGTAGGTGTTCCTTTGATATCCTAGCTGCTGGGGATTATCCTTGGAAACCATCTTGAGAAAGCCTAACTAGTTGGGGTGTGCCCCTATAACTTTGCCCTTGGGAGGCTTTAGGGTTGATGCCCCTCGGGTATTCTTCTGACTAAGGAAATGGTTTCTCTAACTCCTTAGCCATCTGAGACAAGGATTGAATTTTTATGGGGATGAGGGAGATACCCCTTGAAAGTTTTGTCTGTTGGGGAATAACTTATCCTGGTGTGGATGCTCTACTAGAGAAGAGGTGCCACTTTTGTTGGCATTCAAGTTCCATCTTGTCTGACCTGTAGGGGAAAAACAAGTTCTATCACAATATGATCTGGAATGGTACATCCTAATTCTTAATTGATTTTGTGATGAACAAAAATTTTGCCCCTTTAATCAGGTATTAAGACGTTTTGGGGTTCTGCCCCTAATTAACTACAAAGAGTGAGTGAAGAGAGGTTGGGTTGGCCCCAATCTTATTTTAGTATGCCTGAAGTTGCCTAACTATTGGGGGAAAATAGCCTATGAGTGGCTTAACTGCTTAAGAGCAAGTTTCCTAGATGACTTGGATTGCTAGGAGGGGGCCCTTGAAAGAGAAACTTAGCTGCTAGGGGTGTGCCCCTAGAAATTGCCTTAGATGGCTTGAATGGTTGGGGGGATGCCCATCAAATGGTTCGCTCACTAGGGAAATGATCCCTCCAATGGTCTGGTTGCAGGGAATGCTTCTTGGAAAGATGCCTCTCGAATGGTGCCCCTTACATGGCACCTTTGTTGGGTATGTCCTTCGAGTGATGTCCCTTGGGTGGCAATGTGGCTAGGGGAATTCCTTCTTTTCCCATGGATACCTCTCCTTGAGTTCCGACATACGATAAAGAAGCTGTCTAGTAAGATTTTGAGACACTTGAGTTGGGACTTGCCCTGATTAAAAGAAAATACTGAGTCTAGCGATGTTGGGTTGGTCCGAACTCGAATCGGGGTGCCTATGGTATGCCCCTTCTACTTTTTAGCACTGCTAGGGAGTGCCCCTAGGGTGCTTGATAATGAGGGGATACCCCTCGATTGTGTCACTTTGGGGTGGGTGCCCCTAGGGTGTTAGATGATGAGGGGGATGCCCCTCGATGGTATCCACTACTGGGGAATGGAGGGATGCCCCCCAATTGGCTTCTTTGATGGGGAGGTGTCTTCCTAGATGATTTTTCTGGTGGGGATTTCTTCCAGGATAACATTTCCTTAGTTTGGGGAAAGAATCTCTTGTCGTATGGGGATCATTTCCCCTTGATGTTTTGGCCGCTTGGGTATCCTCCCCTTGAATGAACCTGCACATGAAAGGGTATACACATTAGCAATTTCTTTGACATGGCTTAACTTGATTCTTGATCGACTTTGTGTAAACAAAAATCTTTGTCCCTCTAATCAAGGATCAAGGTGAGCTAGGGGTTTAGCCCCCTAATTAGTTGAAAGAAAGGGGTTTGAAAATGGGGTTTGCCCTAATTTGGATCTAATGTGTCCCTGCTACTAAGGAGTTTTGGTTTTACTTGGAAAAATGTTCTGAAATAGGAGGGAGGACCCATATGGCTAGGTAGGAGCCGTACGCCTTATGCTGACCCGTATGGCCGAAGAAGCTATTAGATGGGATGCCTACACCCCGTATAGCTAAGGACGGTTTAAGTGGAACCTGAGTTTGACTAGCGTGCCCCTGTAATGGCATTTGTGACATTATTGTGCTTCACCCTTGTGAGAACTTTATCTTGAATCTGAAAAGAGGACTCGTACACCTTTTGTGAACCTGCACAAGTATGGATGGACAGTGTATGCCTAAATGAGGCTGATGCTTCTTCTTGGTGTTGGATCTGATGTTCATTCATGATAACATCGTTGTAAGTTAAAACCTGCAAAACTCAAAGCTAAACTATGCATGATGCATGATGTATGAATATTTACATATATGTACTGATCCCTTGGTTTTTATTGCAGACTCCATTGGCTATGGGGCGTGGTAAGTTTGCTCATGATTTGGATGCCTCTGAGGAGCGAGCTAAGTTCCTGGAGGAGAAGTTGTGAGTAGCCATTGTTGAGGCCGACTGGGTTAGGCCATTGGAGGAGGAGTTGGAGAGGGCTAGAGTAGAGACTGCTCGGGCGAGGGCTAAGGTCGAGATGTTGTGGGGCCAGCTAGTCTGGATGATCGAGGATAGATAGACACTGGAGCAGTATAATTCTATGTCTGAGGATGATCTTTTTGCCTACCAAGTGGCGCTGATTGTGACCCAGAGGGACGAAGCTATGCAAGAGGTAGACCAGCATGCTGGGGGAGCCGATGCTATTTTTTAGGGTGTTGCAAGGACTGAGGACCATGTGATGATTGCCATGGATGACCTATTATTAGATACGTAGGGCTAGACTTCAGAGGATCGCCGGGGATAGGTTCCCTTAGTAGCTTAGATTGAGATGTACTTTTACTTTTTAGATGTTTGATACCTTTCGGCCCTGCGTGGCTTACTTTGGTGTAAATGTTGATTGGTACTTTGGGCATCTAACTTTTTATGCATGTTGATTTTTCTTTTCCTGAACTGAGATCATTGAATATTGCCACTTGTAGACCTGTATTACTTCCATCTAGCGAGGAGACCAAGTGATGTTCTAACTTTTACATAGGCCATTCGACGTGAGATGACCTATCAAGCCTTTATTTTTTCTTTCTTTTTTGTCCTAATTTTTGCCTAAACTATCCTTGATGGCTTAGTCCAGCAGACATTTTCCTTTTAACTTTAACTTCTGCCTAGACCTCCCTTTCAGTTTTTCAATCTAGCAACCTTTTTCTTTATTTTTCTCCTTAATTTTTTTCCTAGACTGCCCTTTCTAGTTTTCAATCTAGCTTGCTTTTCTTTCTTTGAAGGAGGATAGTTTAGCTTATCGGGTGGCACCGGTGGCTACTCAGGTGGTTGGAGCTGAGCAGGAGGTAGAGGAGATTAGTATTGCTTCTGGGAGTATAGAAGGAGCTTCAAAGACCCGGGTTCATGGTCTTCCTGGTATGGATGCTGGTGGGGCAGAGGACAAGACTCAAGATGAGTACCAGGGACAGGACCCCCTAGTAGCTTAGATTAGGTTGTGCTTTTCTTACTTGTCCGGGTCCTTGATTGATCCTCTGCCTCAAGGATATTATTGTCTTGTCCTTCTTTGATAAAGGCTTAAATTACCGGTGAATTGACTAGTAACCAAACATTCAAAGCTCCTGGTTACTAAAAGACTGGCTCAACTGAGACCGATGAGTACTACCAAGATTTTGATGAGATACGTATGCCTGTAGTAGACTTGTACAAGTTTATATGGATTCTTTGATTGGATCGGAAGAGATTCATTCTTTGCACATAAGGGGAATGTGTCCTTGAGGTGTCCAAACTATAACATGGTGCAAGCTGGTTGATGCTAGTGGAAGCACTTGGCGCTTCGGATGATGTGTACTATCGAGTAGCTCCACAGTGGGAAAACTAAACTTAAGGTATCCCAATTATGAAACATTGCTATTACAAATGATGCTTGAAGAACAAAAGTAAGTGCAAAATACTGGCATTTTTTAATTGAGTTCTAACTTTTGCATAAACCACTTGATGTGATGCGATCTATCAAACTTATTTTGTATTTTTCTTGTCCTAATTTTTCCCTAAATTGTCCTTGATGGCTCAACCTAGCGGACTTTCTCTTTCTTTTCTTTTGTCTTAACTTTTGCCTGAACTGTCCTTGGTAGCTTAGTTCAGCAGACTTTTTCTGGCTTTTGCATAGGCCTTATTTTTTTTGTGACCTATTGGTATTTCTATCGTTTATTGAATGATACGCGCAGTACAGATAATAACAAAGAGCACAAAACGTAGAGAAGAAACTATTGTTCACATACTTGGGATTATTTCACCTAAAGACATGCATGCATTCATAAGACCAGGATTCTTTGCAAATCGTAACATGTTCATCAATGAAATTAAATTTGAGAGCATAGGCAATGGTAACAGTTTCCAATGGTTAACCTTTACCCGCTTTTTAGTCCTTTTACAGATTTTCCAGAAAGTAACTAACGTTTTTCTCTCGATCCCCTAACTTTTTCCTAAGCCGCCCTTTTTGGGTTTTCAACTTAGTAGGCTTTATTTTTGTTGGATTACCCAAACTTTTTCTTGATCGATTTATGGAATACCGATCAACGGGTTGCACCCTAATTTTTGTCCGAGTAGTAGAGGACCACTCACCGGGTGATTTATTCTTTATTTATTTGTTTTTTTTGGCATGCTACTATTTTGTGATTTCTTTCTTTTAACCTAGACATGATAAAGCTTAAGCCTATCTTAATTCACTGGATTCACAAACTCATTTTAGCCCATATCCCTGAGCTTAATTCCTCCTTTACCTCGGATTTTCTCAATAACGAATGGTCTTACCCAATTAGGCCTGAATTTGCCCCTAGTATCAGTGTTGACTAGGCGTAGCTATTTAGGAACCAGATTACCCTCCCTGAGGAGTTTCTTTGGGTATTTGACTCCATTGTTGTAAGCTTGGGCCATTTAGTGTTGGAATGGACAGGTTTTTTTCTTTTGTTAAAGAAGGAGGGAAGGTTTGGGATCATTATGTTGGGTGAGGGATCTTCTTTCTTTTGAACAAATGGAGAAAGCATTTTTGGAGGGATAATATTATGAGAATATAGATCCAAGGGAGGTACCTACATTGATAAGAAATGCCCATTTGTTGGATATGATGGTTTACCCTTTTGAAGGTTTTGGAAGAGCATTGGATGTAAGCTTGCCTTGATTTTGGATTTGTGTTGTAAGATCTTTTCCTTCAATGGTGCTTTCGATGTGAAGTATGTCTTTCGCCTTTTAAATCTTTTTTTTGCTCTTGGCTTTCTTTCTTAGTGATGTGTATCTTCCTCCCCTTTTATGGAAAAAGATGAGCTAATACCCAAGGCTATCATTTTTTCTAAGCACTTTTTATCTCTCTTTTTTCATGATGAGTTTTAACCATTGGAACGTTATACCATTGCGATGTACTTAAATTCAATTTCATTAATAAACATGATGAAATTTTTAAGAATGTTGATTTTAAGAGTGCACGATATCTTTAAGAATGAAATGCTCAAACATAATGTGAATGCATTAATTTATTTATGATGTGCTTTATAAGTGGTGTTGTTTGCATCAAAATACCTGCAACATTAAAAGGTTACCTTATCCTTGAAATCATCCTCCTTATGTGGAAAGTCATCATCATTAATCTCGGTAGGATCCATCGGTGAATAGGTAGTCTCCCAATATTGAGCTTCTACTTGTATTGGCACTAGTCTCTTTCTGCTTATCCATGTACTCCAATTCCTCAAATATTTCCCACTTTTTAGCCTTTTTGGGGATCCAATCTTCCCCTCTTAAGGTTAGACCGGAGGTGAAAGTTGTTGAGCATTTGTAGTCATCCCTAAGGGTAGACCTATTGGAAGATGGAAGATCGTCCCCTCAAGCGTGGCTACATAGTTGAGACCTTGGCTAGATCCCCCAAACTGAAACACTAGCAGCACAAATCCTTGGCTAGGTTTAATAGATCGACTGACGGTTGCCACAACTACCGTACCCACTGGATCATATAGACCAACTGAACCCAACTATCCAAACCAATTGGATGATGGATTACGAGGAGATAGAGGCAGAGATTCAACCTTTAACTGAACTGAATTTAGTTGAGTAAAAAATTGAATGCTGACCAAATGAACTTGAGATTGTTGCCAAGATTTGATTCATTCTCAGATGAGAACTAAATGATCAATACATGCATGGGTTCGATTATGTATGAGGCATGTATAAAGATGCATGGTGAGGTTAATTGTGAGGGAACATAACACAACACATACGAGTGATTGATTTTGTCCTTATTTCTCCCACCAGTTCTGAGGGTGTTCTTCCTTAGTCTAATCTCACACAGAAATGGGTAACTAGAAGGTTAAATTATAAGGCTTTCGATAAGAATGGAATAGGGATATATCAGAAGTTTGATGTAGAAGGTTCCCATCGCATCAAGCCTTTTTTAGAGGGAGATGATAATGAGTGCTCCACCCACTAAGGTGTCCCCAACTCTTGCCAAACATGGGTGACACCTTTGCGATTGTCGTGGAAATAATAGGGCACCTTAATGTAGGGCTAGAAGAAGAGCACATCTAACTAAAGAGAGAAGGAGATGAGAAGATAGGGTGTGATAATTTCCCCATATGATGAAAAAGAAAAGGGGTTGAATCAAGTAAATGATTTTTGGTGCTCATCTTAATCTTTTAAGATTTTCAAACAAACCAAAATTTTGCAAATTAAAAGATTATGTCCCTAGCAGAGTCGCCATTGTGAGGTGTTGATGACGTGTGGGTCTCCCTTAGCACCTATGTGAGAGTTAGGGCCCACCAAGGGTTGGTTGGATTTAGGCGTGACAAAACATTTTTAGTTCAAGTTTGTAGAATAAGCCAATTTTAATGAATAATAGAATTGAGACCCAAATCTCGATACAAATGACAGAGTCGCCACCCAAGTTGTCTACTTGGGAAAGAGTTTTGGTATGATTCCCTCTAGCCGGGAGACTCATACCTATTGGATCAGCGATTCGGGTAACGAATGAGTCACTTATTTCTCATTTAGTTAATTTAAAATACATTCACCGTGAAAAACCATTTTTTGTTGTCAACATATCGGGAATTATCACATAAATCATATTTCTACACTCTTTCACACTCATTACATGTTTTTACATATTACAATAAAGCACAAGCAATAAATAAGGGAATAAAAATTACAACCGAGGGAAAATAGGGGAATTGCAAGAGAACCTATACATTTGTTCTAAGTTATAAAACAAAATAAAGACAAATTCCAGTGCATCCAAAAAGATTAGCATAGTTTATAGCACATCATAAGTCAGCATTTCATTAGGAAAAAATGTGATTATGTTAGCATGGCAGTTTCACGATTGATAGTGCCCTGGCGGCTTTTAGGATCAGAAAGAAATAAAGGGTCTTCGGCGCATTTTGTTATGAAAACACATTTTAACTCTTGTGGGTTGAGTTACTGGATTATTAGTGAAAATGATCACAGGGCATATGGTGAGTTAGATTGATTTTTAACCAAATTAAAATGAGTTCGAGATTCTGCCTGGGGCTAGTACCCGTATGGATGGGTGGGATCCGTACGGATACCAAGGAGGACGGGTACAGGTATGGTGTACCCGTACGGGTCCTATCTGGTCCAGGCAGAAACCTTGTTCAGATTTACTTGTAGATTAACAGATTAATGGTAGAAAAGTAAAATAAAAAGGGATTTCCCTCCGTATGAGTGTAGCGCACCAATCTAATATCTCGAAGATACAAGGTGCCAACAAGGCTCATACGGGTTAGGACCAGACCCAAAACAGGAAATAAAAAGAGTAAAAATTATAGAGGAGCCAGAGAATAACAATAATGAAATAACTGAAATATGAGCTTCTTTGAAACTCATGAGCGTTACCTTTGCAGCATAAATCCACTTTGATATAATCCGTTGAGAGAGTTTGGCCAAATTAGATGGTGAAATAGGACTATTTAGGTGAGTGTTTGTATGGATAGAACCTCCCCTAAATCATAATAAAAGAAGTTTGGAATGAATAAAATGTGGACAAAACCTCAAGGAATGGGTTTTCTCCCTAGCTTACAGTTCCTATACCTCCACTATACCTTTTCTATACCTATATAAATTGGTAGAACTTTACTATAATTTCTCTATAGTTTATTTCTCCTATCAATTATGTGTGTTATGAAATGAGGGGAAAAGGCCCTATTTATAGGGTGAGAGTCAGGTCTAAATGCAATAAATCGCATTTAAAACCCGCCTTTTCCCCAAAAAGGTAAGAGATTACTTCCAAAAGAGGCTGATTAGGCAATTAGGGGATCCGTAGGGGTGGGGCCTCACCCGTACAGGTACAAACAAAAGGCATTCACCCGTACAGGTCTGACAGTGGATCCATACCACTAGACAGAACCCGCACAGGTACCTAAGGGCAGACTAGGTCTCCAGACTTTGGGCAAACTCAACTCTGCAGTAGTAGGAACACCTTTGATGGAAAACACCTATAAGACATTACATTATATAGCTCTCATAATCATTTTGTGAAAAGGATCGTTAAAATCCAGTGCTCATAAGTGTCTTTTCGGGAAAGTACAACTCATGGTAGTGTCATTTAAGGAATGGACTAAGATTGGGATCATTTAGGATGCCCCTAGTGTAGGACTTATTTTGGTCATTCAAGGAAATCCAAAAAGGTTGTGTGTCACTAGACATGGATTCAGCAATCGCTATGTGGCATTGGAGTTGGTAAAGTTTTGGTCATTCAGGGAACGCCAAAAAGGGTATGTCTCACTGGACACTAATTTGGCAATCACTACGTTGCCTTGGTTTGTGCAAGTTCTAGTCATTTTAGGAATGTCAAAATGGTTTGTACCTCAACGGGTATCATTTCAGCAATACCGGGTTACCTAAGGGTCAAATATTCGAGGAATTTTTTATAAACGTTAAGCATTCGAGAAATGCATAACAAAACGGGTAAGTCTTTGATACTCATGGAATATCAAGCTTGGTCAGATGATCACTGTAAGTGTTAAGGTTTAGTTGAGTTTTCTTTCGTGGAAAGCATAACTCAAAAAGTGTGTCAACATAGGAATGCACAAAAGTCAGGGTCATGTAGAATTCCCCTAGGTATTTCAGTCAATTTGTAAGATTGTCTTAGCTATTCTATGTCATTGGATATTAATTTAGTAATAACTATGTTGCCTTAATTCTTGGAAAAGCTTGGGTCACTCGGGGAATGCCAAAGAAGTCCGTACGATTTAATTCAGCAATCATGGGGCTGAATTAGTTTTAGCCATTTGGGGAATGCCAAAAGTTTTAGGCCTCACATTTAGGTTTAACAACACTCGGTGGTCGGGACAAGCTGACTCACTAGTCAGGATAAGATGACTTGCTAGTCGGGAATATATGATTCGCTGGTCAGGATTAGATGACTCACTAGTCAGGGCTTGATGACTTATTAGTCAAAATTTTGCCAACTCATTATTTGAGTTTGAATTGACTCGAGGATTAAAGGTGCCTTTATTAGTCGGGTGACTCACTAGTCAAATTGACTCAATGGTCAGGTTTTAGAATGACTTTAATAGTCGGGAAACTCACTGGTCAAGTTTTTAAGATGACTCTGATAGTCGGGTGATTGATTGGTTAGGTTTTAGAATGACTTTAAAAGCCAGGTGACTCACTGCTCAGGTTTTTTAGATTACTCCAAAAGTTGGGTGACTCTCTGGCCAAGTTCTAGAGCGACTTTAATAGTCGGGTGACTCACTTGTCAGGTTTTAGAATGACTTTAATAGTCAGGTGACTCACTAGTCAGGTTTTTGAGATGACTCCAATAGTCGGGTGAGTCACTACTCAAGTTTTAGAATGACTTTAATAGTTAGGTGATTCGCTGGTCAAAGGTGAGTCAACTCAATGGTCATTCGAATGTTTGGCTAGTTAGTCCAATGTGAGATGACTCGATGGCCACTCAATTGTTAACTCATTTATCCAAGGTGAGAGGACTCAATGGCCACCCAACGATTGACCAATTGGTCCAAGGTGAGATGACTCGATGGCCACTCGATGGTTGACTCATTGGTCCAAGGTGAGATGATTCGATGGTCACTCGAGGGGTTGACTAGGTGGTTAAGGGTGAGTTAACTCCTTGGTCACTCGAAGGCTTACTCGATGGTTAAAGGTGAGATGACTAGCTGGTCACTCGATGGTTGACTCGGTAGTTGAGGGTGGGTTAACACGCTGGTCACTCAAAGATGACTTAGTGGTCGAGGGTGAATTGACTCGCTGGTCACTCAAAGATTGACTCAGTGGCTAAAGCTGAGTTAACTCAATGGTCACTCAAAGGTTGACTCTATGGTCGATGGTGAGTTGTCTCGCTAGTCACTCAAAGGTTGACTCGGCAGTTAAAGGTGAGTTGACTCACTGGTCACTCAAAGGACGACTCGGTGGTCAAAGGTGAGTTGACTCGCTAGTCACTCGAGGGTTGACTCAGTGGTCTAGGTTAAGTTGACTCGCTAGACAATCAGAGGATGACTCAGTGTCAAAGGTGTATTGACCAGCTAGGCACTCGAGGGTTGACTCGGTGGTCGAGGTTGAGTTGATTACTGGTCACTAGGAGGTTAACTCGGTGGTCGAAGGTGAGTTGACTCGATGGTCACTCGAAGGCTGACTCGCTAGTCATAGGTGAGTTTACTCGCTAGTCACTTAGAGGTTGACTCGGTGGTCAAAGGCGAGTTGACTCGCTAGTCACTCGAAGGATGACTTGATGGTCAAAGGTGAGTTGACTCACTGGTCACTCGAGGGTTGTCTAAGTGGTTAAAGGTGAGTTGACTCGCTGGTCACTCGAAGGATGACTTAATGGTTAAAGATGAGTTGACTCGCCAGTCACTTGAGGGTTGACTCAGTGGTCAAGGGTGTGTTGACTCGTCGGTCACTCGGAGGGTTGACTCGATGGTCAAAGGTGAGTTTGTGCATTTTGGCTCATGGGCTGAGACTAGATAGATTCATTGGTCTTGGTTTATTTTGGCTCATGGGTTGAACCAAGGTAGACTCACTTGTCTTGGTTTATTTCGGCTCATGGGTTAAGCCTAGCTAGACTCACTTATCTTGGTTTATTTCGGCTCATGGGTTGAGCCTAGGCAGACTCACTAGTCTTGGTTTATCTCAGCTCATAGGTTGATCCTAGATGGACTCACTTGTCTTGGATTATTTTGGCTCATGGGTTGAACCTAGGCAGACTCACTAGTCTTGGTTTATTTCGGCTCATAGGTTGAGCCTAGGTGGACTCACTTGTCTTGGTTTGTTTCGGCTCATAGGTTGAGCCTAGGCAGACTTACTACTCTTGGTTTATTTCAGCTCATAGGTTGAGCCTAGGTGGACTCACTGGTCTCGGGCTATTTTAGCTCATGGGTTGAGCCTAGGTGGACTCATTGGTCTCGATTTACTTTTAGGTTCCTATAACTAAGGAAATTAAATGTCATGGCGCACATTAACATCATGGCTGCATAAAGATGTGGTTAGTTTTCACACAATTGTGATGTTCATTTTTAGTTTTTTCATATTTAATAAACCTGCACAGGCCGTAAACGGTTAGATCGCACCTACCTCCCTTTTAACTCCATTTGGTTACTTCGCTTTAAAGTCAGCGGGGGACTTAGCAAAGTCTGCTCACGTGCTCTCTTGGTTTTTGGGTAAACCTATGGGAAAGTGTCTATGGTTCATCTATATTTGGGTTTCGATCTGAGGATTGGGTGCAATTGGGTACCCTGTGCTTTGAGTACCGAATCGTAGTGGCCCTAAGCGAACCAAAGGAAACATTTCCATATATAATATACTCGGGTAGTGTTGCCCTAAAGCGAGCAAGGCCCTCGTACGTTACGCAAGGGGTGTGATCAGATCCATACCCCTCAAGCCCTAAGCAAACTTGGAGATACTTCGCCAAAAGGCACCTAAATTGATTTAGGGGTAAAGAATGCGGATGCTATGCAATCCTGAAATTGTGTAATGCCTGAAATTACCACATATATCTTAATTCCAAAATTTAATTTGAACCATATTTTAATTATCATGACCAAAAAAAGAATTTTTATAAAAATCGGGTTTTTATAAAAATAATTTTCCCCAGCAGAGTCGCCATTATGAGCGGGCGAGGTTTTATTTATGGGAGCACGCGGGGTGAGGGGCGCGGGACGTGTTTGATTCGGTTTGAAAAAAGCCAATTTGCTTAAATGCAATGCCTCTTTCATAATAAAACGCTTGATTTTATTATAGAGAAAATTATCTTATTATTTTTCAAGTAAACTTATTGAGTGTGAAAAAAACATGGCTTTTTATAAGGTAAAAATGTGATTATATTGAGAAATATATTTATAAATTTTGAAAAATGAAAATACTTTATTTAAAAATAAAATAGAGTCGCCACCCAGTTCAGCACTATTGGAAATTATGGTATACTGATCCAAAATGAGATTTTTATACCGGAATGAAAATGAGATTCTGAGTTCGGACATGATAGGTACTCATATTGTTCAAATAAATTGGATCAATTTTGGAATTTTGGAATTTGTAATAATTTCTGCATTACAATGGCTTTATTTAAGAAATAAATTCAAGAAATAAAACGGGCATTATAACGGCTTAATATATCGCTATTTTCTACCCGAATTTTGGCAGAGTAACGGCAGTACTCGGGGTTTTGTCCGGAAACATGAACATAGTTTCATCACATTCTAGACATTTTATCTGTATCTGCGAGCTTATTTACACACATTATAGTTTAAGTGGCTCCAGTGGCTCACTTAACCAGATAAATGAGAATGTAATGTGCAATAATAAAATAATAAAAATGAATTTTAAAGTTGGAATTAGAGCCAATTATCCTCAGTTACCTTTTTCATCTGTTCAGGATGACTTGAGAGTTGGTGCGCGACCGAAGTTGTAAATAGAAAAATGTGTTTTGGTTGGAAAATAGATTTAACCTAAGTTATGACTATAATCTTGGATTATTTCTATACAAAATACGAGACTTTTTGAGAGATTGAGTCATTTTTAGACTGAAGATCACTGTGAGATCTTGATCTAAAAAGACAAGAAAATGAGTTTATACCAAATGTCGGTGATAAAGCTCGGATTTGGAAGTGTTTTGGCAGAGTTTTGGAGCTTTTAGGACTCTCGGAATGATTTTGGCAAAATAGGATTTTTCGTGCGCTTCAGATCTGTGAAAAATGAGAGGGGTGAGCCCTTATTTATAGAAGGGAGGTGATTAGCCGGCGAGTTAATTACCTTTTTTGACAAAATCTTATCCAAAATCTCTGCAAATCTTGCAAAATCTCGGTCAGATACGATTTTTTAATATTCATAAGTAACTAACCGGTCGACTAATTACCTATTTGACCATTTTTTGACAGAAATGGCCAAACAGTCAAAACTAGAGGCATTTTGGCGTCTAATTTGCCTTATTTTAGCCAATTTCGATCGTTTAACCCCCTAAAATGGCATTTTTTATGTTTTCAGAACAGTTTTTCTATTTGACTGTTTGACAGTTTTGACCGTATTAATTTTTCAGAGATGGACTTCAAGGACTTCTAGGATGCTAATTGTAACACTATAAAGAATGAGAATTTTGGGGATTTTTTGGATGAGAATTTGTTCAATCTTGGTTCTTTGTCTAATTACTGATTGAAATGGGCATAATTCCTCATTGGGCTGAGCGAACCATCCTAACAGCGATCATGATATTTCATCGAACAAGTCGAGAGAGTGCGGAGTACATGCTTTGTTCAAGTTCTATCACAAAGTTTGGATTTTGAATAGTGTAGAGAATCTGTGGGCCTCGAGGATGTTGGACTTATACCTGGAGTGACCATACAAGTGGGATTGCGCCAATATAACAAAAAACCAATTGGCTTATATTAAGGCCCAATCTACTCCACTTATATACCACTCACTATTCTTATATATTTCCATTATGGGATAACCAACCTCATATCTCAAACTCTCTCCCTTAAGTGCAATCAGGCATGGACCAGTTGCCACTTACCAAACACTCATTGACCTACCTCTGAGGGTCAAGCTCATCAACGGATCTATTCTTCTCTGCTAGCCTAAACTGCACCAGGACTTTAATCATGGACCTCGGATCACTGGCCGTCAGGCCTTCCTCCGCTCTGATACCATAAAGAAAATCCGTGGGCCTAGAGAATGTTGGACTTACTGGGAATTAGAAGTCACTTTGAACATACATTACAGGCATGGCGGAAATTAAAAAATTTTTCCCTTGTCCCTAGGAACTCCTATCAGTTGTATATAAATTAATTAAAACTTTAACTAAATAAATTATCAACTTAGGTTAGCATGCGTTGGCTAAGCGTACCATAATTCTAAATTATATCCTAGCATAAATATATTTTATACTAAGCATGTTATAACTCTAAGTTATAATTTTAGCATAAAATAAACTAAGCATGCAAAATAACCTAAGCATAATAATTATTAATTCTAAAAATGCTTAAAGAAAAAGACTTAATAATTAAATGAGAAATAGAAGACTTACCAGTTAAAGCGTGCTTTGGCAGAACCTTCTTACCCAAGCCTCCAAGTGTAGGATAGCCTCTATGAGTATCCACACGAACCCCACCAATCGAAACCTCCAACTAGGAAGAACTACAGAGTTATGAGTAGCTGCTAGACCACTCCAAAATCTACCCAAATTATTAACTAAACGAACCCCTTAATTTTATTCTTCTAAGTTGACTTGAGAAAACGCGTTAAAATCTCAAGTCAAAGCTCATAGGAAGAGATGGTGCGTGAAATGAAGAGGAGGAGCATGCTTTATATAGGAGGAGAAAAGGCTCCCTGAATTATATGTGGGATGGGAAAATTCACATCCCCCCTTGAGCAAACAAGCGGATCCTAGTGGATCCATGTGCTACCCAAACATGACCCAGCTTGCTCTGAAAGCCGGATCAATAGGCTTGCGCAAGGCAGGCTCTCACAAGCCTGCCTTGCCCTACAAACTATGCCTCGCTAGCTATCCCATGAGCCTAGCTCGCTGATGGCCCAAATGGGTTATGCAAGCGCTACCTGCGCAGCCCAAGCCGCAGGCCCGCGCAATTAAGGCTTACAAGGCTTGCGGCCCTCGAGTGCACCATACACTCGCGTGGCCTTTTAGTGCAGACCCCCATAAGTCCTTTTGGGCTTGCACGGCTCACTTGCATAGGGTCCAACCCTCGCTTGGAAATCCATTTTTTAAGCTCTCTCCAATTCAAATAAATATTTTATTTTATAACCCTAATAAATTAGTTACCGGTCAATGAATAAAATCTCTGGTCTAACTATGTAATAGTGTATCCATCCCACATTTAACATTATAGTAATAGATCAAGTCAATTAATTCTTTACTCGGTCCGATGAAAGTCCAATGTGTGTGACCTTATAAGATCCTGAAGTATTGAGCTAATAAGGGTTAACCAATCCTTGTTCTATAGGAACTATTGGCTCGAGGTTCTAGACTATGAATAGAACTCGATTCCCTTAAATGACTGTAGTACGCCTCTAGCAAGGGTCCACCATCCCCCATTACTCAGAACATCATTTGTGTTTATGACTTAATCCTGGTTAATTCAATAGTTGTCCAATGCGATGAACTCCTTCTATTCTTTAATATTAGTACCATCTGGTTTGTTGGGTTCGGTTTAAGTGTTAACCCACCAATAGCTATGTTGCTCCAAGCTATCCCAGTTATTTACTTGTTACCAAAGTATATTACTTTTTGCCATATTGTGTTTTACTAGAAACTATTTCTATCAATCACTTACTCTGATTAGAGGTTTATAGTTATCATCGCTTCAACAAGCGGCCAGGTATAACTCCTTCATATATCCATATCGATGCATGCTTTCAGACTATATAGCTTACCAATGTGTTGCCATCACCTTACCCGTAATCACTCGTAGTACATGACATTTTTAAAGGCTGTGAAGCGGGTCGGAGGACCGACCTCTAAAAATATGTAGGCATGATGTGATGATGGTAGAAAATAGTTTTGCATATTTTAATGCTCAAAAGATACGGGATCAAAATCTCGTCTTTAAGATAGAGTCGCCACACAGTTCAGCTCAATCGAGAAATTTATGTACGATTTTCCCATCGGGTGGTAGAACATACCTTAAAAAGAGATTTTGAGTTCAGATGATGCTATCTATTCTACATTGGCCAATTTAAAAGTATCATTCTTTCTTATTCAATTTTAATCCACCCTATTTAGTGTTTTCGATTTATATGTGTGTTCGGGCATTATTTAGCAAGCATTCAAAAGTGATAAATTGTTACAGTTATCCCAAGTAAAGTGCGAAATTAAAGAATAATTACATGGCTTTCCAAAATCCAATACAAATCTAAACAATAAATAAAATACCCGAAGGCCTAACAATCATCTATCCTAAATCTACCTGCACAAAGCAGTTAGCACAAATATGACATGTATACGGAATATATAACATATAACATGCGTAATTAGTGAACTAACGAAGACTCGAGTTAGGTTGTTATTGTTAATAATTATACAATTTTATCGATCCCCGTTGGATGGCCAAAAATGGTGTTTGAACGAAGTTTGTGAGAAAATCTCGTTTTATTTACATTTTTAGACTCGATTGTTATTTTAACTAGTTTATTAGTGAAAATGCCACATGTTATGGTGTGAGGACTGTTTTCAAGGAAATCTGGATACTCGTCGTTACACTGTTCATCCTAGTTTTGAAAATTAAACTAGGTAAAATGAAAAGGAAAATAAATCTGATGTCTAGATTATCATACCGCCGGCGGTATGAGTGAAGCCATCGGCGGAATCATTGATGCCGCTGGCGATTTGACTTACACATGCTTGCGAAATAACATTTTAGGTACTATAAAGAAAGGGTCCTACAAGAAAATAAGCTATTGGTGATGAAGGAAGCCTTTGGCGGTATCATTGATGTCGCCGACGACATGAATGATACCGCCGGCGGTTTTGACTTCTTACAGCAACAATAGTTAATTGTCAAAAAACAACCAAAAACCCAAAGCTAAGCGCAAAACAACAAATAAATAAAACAAACAACAATAATAAATGCCAAAGAGCTATGAGACTCAGAATTTTACCCCAAGGTCGTCAATCCACCTCTTCGTGATCCCAATGACACCTCTGGGGATCTCGAAATGATGATTTGGGTATGAATTAAAGATCTAAGTCTCTAAATCCTATTAAGATTTATTTTAAGCCTAAGTTCTACTGATTTTAAGTTAATTCTAAGAGAGTTCAATAAAGAAAAACCAAGAAAAGATGGAGTAATTCCTCTTTTCTTACCTTTCGTTCACCTTATCTCACTAACATCTCCCTAAAATTCTCTCTAAAACTCAATTTTTGAGTTACCAACCCCTTGAAATTGTCTGGAAAGGATCCCTATATCGGCTAAAATCCAGAAAGAACTGACTTTTCTCGATTATCCGGCAGGTATCGAGCAAAGTATGGCAAAAAGTTATCTGCCTACAAAAGTCAGACCGCTAGTGGCAAGGATGATACCGGTAGGGGTATCACTAAAGCCGCTGGCGGCATCAGTGATCTGCAATAACTAAAAAGGAAGGCATGGCCTACCCTAAAAAGGTGTTTGGTGGTCAAATCTGCCCTAAAAGTGATTTTAGCGGGTTTTTAAAATAATTAGGGTTATTTTTGAATTTTTTAGGGTATTTAGGACTAAATTAATTTTTCGATGAAAATCATCTGTTCGAGCTCCCACCGGACACGTTATCGGAAATGTCGAATTTAATTTATCCAAAAATAAAAATTCAAAAAGAATTTTTATATTGAGGATAAAAATACGAATATATGTCATCATCGTCCCGCGAGAGGGACTGCAAAATCTCTTGCTCATAGGCTGTCCCTCAGGAGATCACTGCTACCATAGGTCAGTACGATCTCGTGAAAAGAGCAAGGGTTTAGAAATTATACCTTACACATGGTGCGCTGGGCTTGAATGATTATAGTTACACTGACTCCATCATGACCCACGATCAAAGTTTGGTAGGCGAGAACCCAAAGAATGATTGGTAAACTGACTACACCATGACCTTCAGTTGACATTCTATGCAGGAGAACCTAAAGGATGACGCGTACATTGACTGCATCATGACCTTAAATTGGCGTTCGGTGAGGGGGAACCCAAAAATGACATATACACTAACTATGTCATGACCTTTAGTTAATGTTCCATACGGGAGAACCTAAAGGATGATACGTACACTGACTGCATCATGACCTTTAGTTGGCATTCAATGAGGGAGAACCCAAAGGATAACACGTACACTAATATATCAGGACTTCCAGCTAACATTCCATGTGGGAGAACCTAAAGGATGACGAGTACACTGACTACATCACGACCTTCAGTTGACGTTCCATAGGGGTGAACCCAAAGGATGACGCGTACACTAACTGCATCATGACCTTCAATTAATGTTCCATAGGGGTGAACCTAAAGGATGATGCATACATTAACGACATTATAACCTTCAGTCTATGTTCAGTGAGGGAAAACCTAAAGGATGACATGTACACTGACTATATCATGACCTTTAGTTGACATTCCATAGGGGTGAACCCAAACGATTATGCTTACACTGTCTGCATCAAGACCTTCATTTGGCGTTCAGTGACGGAGAACCCAAAGGATGATATGTACACTGACTATATCGCGACCTTCAGTTGACATTCTATAGGGGTGAACCCAAAGGATGACGTGTACACTGACTGCATCACGACCTTTAATTAGAGTTTGGTGAGGGAGAGCCCAAAGGATGACATCTACACTAACTATATCATGACCTTCAGTTGACATTCCATTTGGGTGAACCCAAAGGATGATACGTACACTGACTGCATCACGACCTTTAGTTAGCGTTCCATGGTGGGCGATGGCCCAAAGAATGAGGATATTTAGTTTGCCCCTTGCAATTGTTCCTGCAATAAGAGCCGAGTAAAATAAGATTAGATAGGCTTTTAAGTGACATTATCACTGCTTGATTGATTATGTGAAACAAAAATATTTTTGCCCCTATGATCAACAGTAAAAAGGTGATAAGGAAAAAAAACAAGGGTCTTAGAAGTCCTAGAATGTCGAGGGCTCGTGCTAAGATTCATTGAATTTGTTAAAAATGCTTCTTAAACAGCCCTAGAAGATTTGATATTGCCAGCAGCTTGGCTGAAGCTGCCGGCAACATGGGTTCCATGTGGCACCTTTGACTGGTCAAAAAAATTCAAAAATTGCCACTAGTGAGAGTGAAACGGCCAGCGGCTTGAATGATATTGCCGGCGACATGAGGTGATACCGCCGGTGGTATGGAGTGGCTGTTTCAAATTTAATTAAACTCCTCAATTTCTGTGCGGGTGTTTAATACAAATTGGAACTCCTTATTCCCTTATTTCGAATGGTAGAAGCCAAAAATCTCTCTCCCTCTCTTCACCAACTTCATATATTTCCCCCCTCTTCGATTTCCCATGTCGAAGAAAGTATTCAAACATAAATCCACAGGTATGAAGCGTAATGATTTGCCCGATTCCTTCATTGAAGGGCTGAAAATCTACCAGGTTTATGTGGCATACGACTTGAAGGATTCTAATAAGATGAACGGGTATGGGTTTGCTGCTCCTATAGATAATCTTACCCCCAAAAAGAAGAAACACATCTCCCTTATCCAGGTAATCCTACAAAACTCGAATCTTTTTATTTCGTTTATTTTGATTTCGGCCTTAGAATTAAAATGTGCCAAGATAAGGGTTAAAAATATGAAATTTAAGAGTACAAAAACTGAAATTGCATGCTATAGTGTCGTTTTGCCTGATTTTATACCTTGGCATTGATTAATTGCATTTTTGGTGATTTTGGTTCAATCTTGAGCAAAATTTGTGATTCTTCCTGTAGAAAGTAATGCCATCGGTGGCTTCATCCATGTCACCAGCAGCTTCAGGATTTCTCAAAGCAGCGCAAGCCTTGCCATGTCACTGCCGATTTCAGCGATGTCACCGACTGATGTCGTTGGCAACATCACTACTTCGGCAGTGATATCAAAAATGTTTCAGTGGCTCAATGACATGGTAAAATGAAAATCAAATGACTTAACAGTTGTTTTCTTTCTTTTTTGCATCCGCACGGGCTTACTTGTACCTGAGGTATGGGGACCATCAGCGAGTGGTGGACACACATTGATGCAAAAGACCCTGCACTTTGAGTTGCCATAGACACCACGGGTTTTGGAAATTTGGCTAGGATTTTGCCCACGAGGATGTCGAATCTTTCCCATTTGGCCTTGACCACCTTGACTGAGAAGTGGTAGTAGACCACACAAACATTTCACCTTATAATTAGTAAGTTGACCATCACTCCTTCAGATGTAGTGGCAATGACCGGGCTTTCATAGACTGAGTAGGTTATCCACTTTGATGCCTATATAGAGAAATAGTACCTCCAAAAGTCGGTGATAAGGAGAGAGGTAGAGCTGTTTGGTTTGAAGCCCACCACGGGGCGGTTATCTTATGAGGAGCTTCAAAAGTATTGGACGGGAGTTGGTGTAGTCCCCGAGACACAGTGAGACGCTTGTGTCCGCTCTTTTGTAGTTTATTTGTTGTCTGTGCTGTTCTTTCTAGTCTATAGCAGCAAGATCATCTATGGGCTGATTTCTGCCATTGAGGATGTGAATACGATCAAGGAAAACAACTAGCCCATGGCCATTCTTGCCCAGATATATTATGGTTTGGACGCGGGGGCTTGGAAAAAAGGAAGGGTCCTTTGGCTGAGGCACTTACTCCTACAGGTATGCCTTTTCAAGAGCATTTAATTATTTCCTTTATGCTTTTTCTCATTTTTGCATGTTTCTCTATTTGGATGTATTGGACTGATTAGTTGTTGATTGTGTAGGCTTGGGCCTTTGAGTACCAGATTCTTCCCCCGGTGAAATTAAAGATGAAAGTGCTTGTAGGTTCTCACCTCCTTACTAGATGGTGTGGGAGTGTCATAGGATTCAGCAGATATCCTATCGGCTATAGAGAGACACTAAGGAGCTTATAGATCAGCTCGGTATATGACTTTAGCTCTTATCCATGCCTTACGCTAAATAAGATATTAGTCACAAATGCATTTATGAGTTTAAATTATGCTTACACTGATTTTCTGTCTGATAATTTGGTTAGGTGTCAAGGACCCCGTTTTACAAGATTTCCAGCCGCGTCGAGGTACTTACGGTCCAGAAGGATGTTGATGACCATAGATTTGTGATGGAGTGCCCCATGTCATTTGAGTGGTATTTGGGGGAGCTAGTGGGCGACTAGAGAGATGCTGCGCCCCCTACTAGATTAGTGCCCCTGAGCCTCTGGTGGCCTTACTTTACCATTACCGTATAGGCTAATATGGCTAGTTTTCTAGATGGGAATGGCTATATTGCAGAGGATGTCCCTGATCCTTACGATGGCCATATGTCGTGCTTACTCCCTATGTGCCCACGCATCCGTGCTAATGACACGATTGAATTTCATGCAAAGAAGAAGGAGGAACTGAAACGACTAGCTGGTGGCTATGTGAGTAGTGACGAGGAGGAGGAAGAAGAGGGTGCTGATGAGGGTGACTCCGAGGGAGATGACGAGGCAGTCGGGGAGGTGCCGATGGCCCATGAGGAGCATCATTCCTTTAATGTAAGACCGTGTTTGTTCACATATTTCATCTCATTTGGTCCAAGATGGTTTGCTTACATTTGCCTTTTGTGTTGTGTTTGTACCTTTCAGCTACCTCCCAGGAAAAGGAATAGGCCTAAGACTAGTGGAGTGCATGGCTGGGGTAGGCTTGGGATATTAGCAAAGTGGAAGGGCGCCTCTCGACAGCTTTTGAGTAATCCTTCCTACTTCTGGGCCCTAATGGCAACTTCTGAATAAGGGAAATAACTCCGAGTGCTCACTCAATGGACTTCATGCCTCTGCACACTACACATGTAAGCTTTGCGATAACACAAAACTACTCCTTTCATACATGTGATTTCTCTTTTTGGATCACCTTTTGATTGCCATCTTTGTTTTTTATTTTTTAGGTTACACGTAAGGAGGCAGAGCAGCTGGCAGGGAATGCTTTTGCTCTCAAGGACACCCTTGTCTGTCAGACTTGATTTGCCAAGGTACCTACGTGTTTGAATGATGTTGTAATTTAAATAATGCATGTATAAATTTTATGAATGATGTGGACTGTTATTTCTTCTTTTGTAGGAGTTCATGGCGCTGTCACTTTTCGATGCCAACTGGGCTTAGGTGAGATACTAGGAGGAGGTAGCTGTAAATTAAGAGCTTAGGCATCGGCTCAGTGAGCTGGAGCAACAATTGGATGCCACCGAGCATGAGAGGAGGAGCAAGCACAACCTGGACCGCGCACCTCAAGCTGGGACCAATAATAGGGGAAAGAAGGTGGCAGCTTGGCGACGTCCTATTACTGGGCCTACCAATTCGAGCGGTGTTCCGATGATTGAGGGGAGAGATGAAGGTGAGGATATCAGCCAATATCTTGTGGATGACACAAAGTTCTCCGCTCACCTGACCGATGGTGGCGGGTTGCTTTAGCTTTATTGCATTTTAGCTTTGACTGCTTGATTCTAGGTTTTTTTTGGTTTTGATTTGTACCCTTGATACATTGGGGTTTGGAATATTTTGCTTCATTCAGTTTGTTGATTGCTTAGGTTTTGGATTTGGTACATTCGCGCCTTCAGGCTTTTGGTTTGAATAAAATGGATTTTTAGTTTAAATTGCATTTGGAGACAGATTATAGGATGTTTACAAGTTATTAATAGCTCTGAATAGGCTAAAATAGGCCTAAAATTTGTAAGAAATACTGTCATAATTCCAGCAGCTTCACTGATATCACTATCTATATGAAAATTCTGATCTCCTAAATAATGTAGACAACATCAGCTGCAACTCATACTGCGGACGATTTCAAAATTTATACCACCACCGATTTCACTGATACTGCCGACGGCTTCAGCCATATCACTGACTACTTCACTGCCAGAAACACAGTTTTTTTGCCATTTTCCATATTCAGCCATAGAGAGCCATAATCAGCAGTTAAGGAGCTTCCTGGAAACCCTGTATAATTCAAATTGGTAGAACATGCAGAAATTCGGGCTATGGGGTTTTCGATATGTTGCCATGCGACGGGTTAGTCCGGCATTTACTTAAGGAGCGCTTGATTTTTGGGATCAGATGGACCACGTATTTCACTTTTCATCATTTGAACTATGTCCTTTGTTCAAGGAGTTCCACGCCATTTTGGGGATCCCATGCCCTAAACGCGTTCCTTTGGTGATTTCAGAGCTTATATTCAGTGCAAAGGACTAGCTGATAGGCCTATGCAGCTCAGCTTTGGCGCATCATTTTCTTTCTTGGACACCTGGTTAGCCAGGATTTGGCTTAGTGCAGTACTAGATTATTGTAGGGGTGCCCCTAGGACTCATGTTTCCTAACCATACATGGTCGCATCGCTGATCATGTCCGAGTTTATGTGTGGAGTGGGCTCAGTCGCCTCATTTCGGCTGGCTTCCAACATCAGGCCTACGTCGGTAGGGGCTACCCCCATAGCTGTAGGACTAACCGAGAGACTGCTAAACATAGACACGGCCTCCTCCAATCTGAACCTAATTGGCAACCATTTCTCACTCCTATAGGTATGTCCCTTCTCATTTCGAGTCCGTTGCCAATTCCCACACTTATATGAATACATTTTGCAGGTGTGGCTTGTGGAGAAATTCAAGCTAACTTTAGCGCTATGAGTCAGCCTAAAGAAGTAATTGCCCGTGCACCTTAGCGACAGAGGGACAATTTGAGGAGATTTTCACCAACTAACGGCCGGGGATTGGGTGTCCATTCTTAGGGGTATGACGACTCATAGATACAGTGGGTTAGTCCATGGTGGAGGATCTGAGATATGGTCATTGAGTCTTAGGGATCTTGTGTTCAGCTGCTGGGCCTATGGAGGATTACTTTCTATACCCATACCGGCTTTGCCATTACTATGCCACATGAGGAACACAATGGCTTCTTCAATGCTGATTGGGTTACTCACATTCATGGGAAGTGGGCCAGGGAGGCTATCTCTGAGGTTCTGGATTATGGCCCTGTGGAGACCACCGAAACTGATGAGCACTATAGGGGATGGCATGCTAAGACTAGATGCCTATCTACTCGAGCTAAGCGATCATGGGCCCTCTTGGAGGGGGAGCAAGCTGAGTAGGGATTTGAGCCTTTTCATACGACCGCTTTGCGGAGGATTGCGAGGTACTATGATGATGATACAGGGAGCTCGGCTTAAGATGCGCTTTTATTGGTTCTGTCTTTTGCATATGCTAGCCGTGGTGACAGACCTATCAAACTTATTTTGATATTTTTATTTTAATCAGACTTTTGCATAGACTGCCCCCTAGGGGTTTTCAATCTATCGAACTTTGCCTTAACTTTTTCCTAGACTGCCATTTTCGGGTTTTCAATCTAGCAGATTTATTCTGACTTTTGCATAGACCTTGCTCTTTTCAGTTTATTGAAATTATTTGTCTTTTATTCATTATTTTTATTTATTACTCATTGATCAGATTAATGTGAATTCTGCATTCTATTTACTTGAGTTGTTTTGACCGTATGAATACAAACATTCGCATAAATATAAGCATTAAGGATTCAGCAAAAAAGATACTTTTATTGAATGAAGCAAAACAAAGTACATGATGTTGGTAACCATTCCCATTGATTTAACTCCCAGTGCTAACTAGCTTAGATCGGTTTTCTAGAAAGCACTCTCTTTTTTATGACTTACCCTGAATTTTGCCTATATTTCCCTTTTTGGTTCTTGTGTCTAGCGGGTTGTTGTTTCCCCTAACTTTTACATGGCCAGTTTGCATATTACCGACCGTCGGGTGTCACCCTAATTTATCCCCGATTGATAAAGGACCGAAAGGCAGGTGATTTATTATCATCTTCTTATTGCTACTTTTTTATGATTTGTTTCTTTTGGTTAGAAGTGGTAACACTTAAGCCTGTCTTGGTTCACAGGATTCACAAACTCGTTTCTGTCCATATCCATAAGCTTGACTGCCCCCTCACTATGCATCTTCTTGCCCCTCGCATCGGTGGTGGAAGGTTTCAACTATTTAAGGACTAGCTCTGGCCTTTAGTGAGAGTTTCTGGTGTCTAACTATACTATTGTAAGCTCGAGCCATGCGCTGTTGGTACATTTGGAGACTATCTAGAGCCCTTAGCCTCTGTTCATCCATCATGCTTTACTATTCAAACCTTGCCTTAGCCCATTTAAATTCTTTCAGCTTAGCTTCTAATGCAACCCATAGCAAACTTATTTGAGTCTTAATTGGCAAAACCACTTTCATTTTGTAGACCAAGGAGAATGGGCTTTGACTGGTCGGGGTTCGGATAAACATGTGATAACCCCAAATGGCAAAAATTTGCTTATCGGCCCAATCTCTATAGTCGACTATCATCTTGGAGAGGATCTTCTTAACCGATTTATTAGCTTCCTCAACAACGCCATTGGCTTGTGGTCTATATAGAGAAGATCTGTGGTGCTCGATCCCGTATTGTTCAATCAGCTCAACAGTTGCCCCTTGAAATTATACCCTATTATTTGAGACTATACGGTACAAAAGTTTGTACCGAGCGAATATGTGATTTTCTATGAACTTGGCCATCTTCTTAGCATGACATTGGTGTAGGATTCAGCCTCTACCCACTTAGAGAAATAGTCCACAGCCACCACAATGAACCTGTGCCCGTTTGTCGATAAACGGTGAATTTCATTGATTATGTCTATCCCCCACACCAAGAATGGCCAGGGAGTAGATAAGTGATGGATCTTGGTGGGTGGTAGGTATTGCATATCCCCATAAATCCGGCATTGATGGCACCGTTTTACATAGGCGATGCAATCGGTCGTTAAATTAAGCTAGAAATACCCTAACCATTGTATTTTCTTTACGAGAGCGAGGCCATTCATATGAGGGCCACATTCGCTGGCCTGGACCTCATCAATAACCTATTGAGCTTCTGACTCGGTTAAATAGCAAAGTAGTAAACCATCACTGGTACGTTTGAATAGATCATTATCGACTATCTAGAATTAGACGGTGATCCACCGTAAAGTGGTGCGATCCGAGTCAGAGGAATCCGGAGGATAATGTCCATATTGAAGAAATAGGATGATGTCAGAGTACCAACAGGGTTTGGTTGAAATGACGAGGACCTGTTGAACCTGCTGAGCATGGTCGGGTATCTTAGTTGACAATAGAACCAACTGGCGGATAGGTTATTGTTGGGGTCCTTTCCATAAGAAAGCCAGGGCGGTAAGAGAGTCAGCCAATTGGTTCCCATCCCGAGGTACATGGCGATACAAATAAGAATTGAACTCCTCGGATAAGCTTCAGATTGTGTCGACGTAAGGGCAAAGAGATTCCTCCTTGATTTCCCAATCCCGGATGACCTGACATATGAAAAGAGCTGAATCCTCAGTGATAGACACTATCTAGGCCTCAACCTTTAGCAAAGCTTCGAGATAAAATAGATAGGCTTCATATTTAGCACCATTGTTGGTAATAGCATACTCTAAGCATTTAGACAACGACATGATTTTGTTATCTTGTGTGACTATGATGACTACAAGGCCTGATCCCCTTTTGTTCACAGCACCATCAAAGTACATAATCCACACATGCTGAAGGATGATGACAGCTGTGAACTGTTCATCAGGAAATTCCAAGTTCTCAACATAATCGGAGTCAAGAGGTTGATTGGCCAAGAATTCTACTATGGCTCGCCCCTTAATAACTATCTTCATCACATATTCAACGTCAAACTCAGAGAGAAGCAATAACCATCGAGAGAGTTTTACCGACCAGAGTGAGGGATTAATGAAGATACTTCATGGGGTCAATCATAGGCACGTCGTGGACTGGGTGGGATTGAAAGTATTGGGACAATTTCTTAGTGAGCTAAATCAAGGTGGTGCAAGTTTTCTCCATGATTGAGTACAGGGTTTCATAATCCAACAATTTCTAGTTGAAGTAGTAGATCGAATGTTCTCGCTTATCATCATGTTCCTGGACAAACATTGCCCCTACAAAAGACTCTTCGATAGCCAAGTACAAGATCAAAGGTTTCCCTAGGTTGGGCAGTTTTAGAATGGATGGGTTGACAAGGTAAACTTTGATTCTGTCAAATGCCACTTGGCACTAATCATTCCATATGACTTGTTGCTACTTCCTTAATAGCTTGAAGATGGGCTCGCACACGGTAGTGAGGCGAGCAATGAAATGACTGACGTAGTGTAAAGAGCCTAGAAATGAATGGACTTCTTTCTCTAATTTTGGTGGAGGCATATACCTGATGGCTTTGGCCTTATCAGGATCCATTTTGATTCCTTTCTGACTGACCATGTGTCCGAGTAACTTTCCTGAAGTAACTCCAAACACACACTTCCTCGGGTTTCAGCAGTGATTAAACTTCTCAATACAAGTCATGAATCTGTTGAGAATAGCGGGGTGCTCTACTCAGGTAGCAAACTTCACAATCATATCATCCATATACACCTCTACCTCTTTATGGATCATGTCATATAGCAGAGCAGTCACAGCACGTTGGTAAGTGGCCCCGACATTTTCTAACCCAAACGGCATTACTTTGTAGTAATAAACCCCCAATTCGGCAATGAACGCTTTCTTAACCTTGTTAATGAAGTCTACCAGGATCCGATTATAACCCGAGAACCCATCCATAAATGAGTACATTGGAGCACTGGCGGTACGATTTCTTAACCTTATTAATGATGTTTACTAGGATCTGATTATAACCCGAGAACCCATCCATAAATGAGTATATAGTCACCCTAGCGGCACTATCAATTAAGACATTGATGTGGGGAAGCGGGCAGTCATCCTTAGGCAAAGCTTTATTGAGATTTAGGAAGTCAACACAAATTCGGACCCTACCATCCTTTTTCAAAACCGAAACAATGTTGGACAACCATGTCAGGTACTCCACAACTTCGATGAAATGTGCTTCGATTAACCTCAAAACCTTTGCCTTCACTTGCTCTGCCCATTCTGGTCTTAACTGACGAAGCTTGTGCTTGACGGGTTTGAACTTATGATTGGTTGGGATTCTATGTTCGACAATGTAATGGTCAACCCTAGGGATGTCTTCGTACAACCAGGCGAAAGCGTTAACATGTCTTTCAAGCACTTTTATTATATCTGTTTTTTCTTCGGGAGTTAAGTCATTAGAAATGGTTACCATTTTGGGGTTATCATCAGTACTTAGGCTTATTTCAGTTATTGAAGTATTGCTAATACCAAAAACATTAAGTGCGTGGTTATATGAATGCATGTATCCATCAGGTAAAACAACAAACAAGTAAGCAAATGAGAGTCATTCATTGAATTGAAAGCCTTATAGGCGACATTGTTTGCATCAAATACATCGAAAATATTAAAGATTACAGCATCCATGTTTTCGTTCTCAATAGGCAGAGGGACTTCAGTGGCGATGTCAGCACTAGGTGGAGCATCCTCTGTAGTCTTCATCAGAATGGCATCCAGGTCACATTTCAGAGCTGTCTTCTATTCGACAGTGAGTGGTGGTTCCTTTGACAGATAGGATTTCTCGGTCAGGGCCCTAGTGAGCTCCTTCACGATCTCCGTCATGGAGTCCTCTTCCCCGGTTCTCTCACCCTTCCAACCTTTCTTCATCAGAAAAGCCATAGCCTTACTCATGGAAGCCACAGCATCTTCAACCTCCTGATATACGAGTTTTTCATCACTTTCCATAGCCTCATTCTTAAGATACATCTTCCCTTTTCCCTTAACCTTATCAATAATGGCATTCGCAGGGGCAACGGGTTCAGTGGGTTTAGGTTTAGGTTTAGCAGAATTGACCATGCAGTCGGCTTTAAAATCATGGACATCCTTGAAGATCTTAAAACTCAACAACATCTTCCTATTATGCTGGATAGTCTCAGGTTTCACTTTGTAAGGCCTCTTGCGCTGAATTTTGCAGATAGTCACCATGCGACAATAGCCTAAGGGAATGCGATGGTTGGTCTTTATAGGCTTATACCCTAACCATGTGAGGCTGACAAGCACCTTTGGCTCCAAGGCCTCGATAATCCCCTATTCATACTTTCCACAGCCCCTTCCAAGCTTAAACTGAGCTCACTTCATCAACTTCCCTACATCGGGGTGGAGATAACCGTGTCAAATGGGAGTTGATTTTTTAGCTTTGCAAATTATAGCAACATGGAGGCCTTCATCCAGCTTCGCCTCGGCTTCCACGATAGCTATAATAGAAGCAGTGTCAACCTTGATTGTTACAAGGTTATTCTCGTGTATAAACCTAACCTTCTGATGGTGGGTGGAGGGGACTTCCCCTAGGGCATGGAGATAAGGTCGACCAAGCAACAAGGAGTAGGTGACTGGAATGTCAAGCACGGTGAACTGAACTTTGCTTATAACCCCTCCTACAATAACTTCTGCTTCAAAGACCCCAATCACACTGTGCTTTGAGTCATCATAAGCATGGATTACAGTGTTGGATTTGTCCAGCATTTCCTTGGATAGACCCAAGGGAGGAAGGACTTTCAAGGGGCAGAGATTCAAGGTGGAGCCATCAGCCACCATGACACAAGGTATGGTTTTTATCGAGAATCTGGATATGGATAAACAGAGCCATGTTGTGACCCTTACCCTCCACTGGAAGATCAAATTGATCGAATACAATCCGGGGTTCTTTCCTTAAAGGGATAGCCTCCCTCACTCTGGCATACAATTCACCAACTGAGGTGGTAAGGGTTACTTCAAGATCGACCAGTTTCTTGATAAGACCCCTATAATGCCCACCTGAATCAATGACCAACTACCAGATGCTATAGCGGGCTTAGGTGTTCTTGAGTTGGGTGATAAGGGGATTGACCTCAAGGCTTGTCAAAATAGGCAGAAGAGGAAAGGGAGGCCTTGTAGAGGTGCCTACCCTCCTAAGGATCAGGTCCTTATTCAAACAGAGATAACGGTCCTCAGGCTAGTACACGCAACCACTCCTAGTGATGTAGAGGAAATTATCAAGTAGGAAACTATGAGTGGCCTGCATTTCGAAAGGATAGGGAGGTTCATCGAAATTTGAAGATGGGTGTTGTAGCACATACTTGTCCACACTGAAAGGCTCATCCTGATCGACTTTAAACAGCTTATTCAGCTTCTTGACCAAAGTCTCATCCACCTTGAACAACTCGGTGTCCACTGCCTTGGCCTCAACGATCATTCCCTCCTTATCGGAATAATACCCCTTTGGAATAAAGGCATCAACACTAAAGAGTGGTTCCTTTGTGGTTTTCATTCTTTTGACCAAGATAGGTTAAGCTCGATGTCTCTCTTTCTTAGGTGGAGCAAGGTTTACTTCCATAGTCTGAACTGAGTTAACCCTTGGGTTGGCTTAGGTAATTATGTTAAAGATTGAGCTGGATGGGACAGCGGAACTGATGATAAGAACTGAATCATTTCCTTGCCCTTGGGTGATTATCTCAAAGATTGTGGCTTTGGGTAAGCCAAAATTAGTCTCATCCACCTTATTCCTAAAACTCGGCAAGGGATTGGTCATGGTGGTAGGAGCCTTTTCATGTTTGACGATCTTCCCTTCACTTACCAAACACTGGATGGCCAAAAGTAGGGTTTTATAGTTGTTGGTTTGATAGCCCACTTGAACATGATAATTAAAAAAAATAGTCCTTGTCCTTGGGTTTGGGTGATTTATACTCATGGAGGGATTGGATATAACCGGCTTCCCTTAGGCGATTAAAGATAACCCTAAGTGGCAACTTGTATGGGTTGGCCAAAACAAAAGGAGGACTAGAAGGTTGGACTGCAGTGACTATTGGCATGGCTTGAGTTACTATAGGAGGGGTTTGAGAAACTGCCTGAACTGTAGCTGGGTCTTTGCGTTTAGTGAGTATAAGAGCTTCAGTTTGAGTATCATTATTCTTTCTAAACTAGGGCTTTCCCACTGTTTCGCTCGCTCGAGCTCAATTTCAAGCTAAGTTTTCTCAGCCTTCTTATAACAGCCTTACAGGATAAGAAGGAGTCGGTTGTCATCTCCTTTCGGAAAATAGGAAGTCCTCCTTCTAAGAGCTTGACAATCATCTCCTCAAGGCTGAGATTAGACTTCATCAGAACTTGAGTTTCCATCCATCGGTTGAAATACTATTTGAAGGTTTCACTAGGCAACTAGCGGACTCCTTCAAGGTATTGGAGGGTTGTTTCCATCATGGTATTGAAGCCATAATGTTCAATCAGAGCTTCTAAGAGAAGTTTCTAATTGGTGACGATGTGATAAGGCAAGGTGTGATACCATTCAAGAGCAGGACCCCGAAGAGAGGATGGGAACATCTCAATAAGAATTTTATGACTTAACTTATTTACTCTCATTACACGCTCATACATAAGGATGTGGGAGGCAGGGGCACCTGACCCATCGTAATGTGCCATACTGGCCATAATGAAGTTGTTGGGGACCCAATCTTCACGTCGCTTAGGTTCTTTGTCGAGGCTCGAGTTGGCAGTTAGCACTTAATGGATATAGGCTTGAATCTTAAGTGTCACACCTAGAGTTTGTATGACCTGGTCATTGACTGGCTGGTGAGTGAGAGCTTCGACCTCATATGTTACGCCTGGAGATTGCGTGTCCTGCTCATTGGTTCGAGAGGCCATCATCTGAAGCATAAAGGCAGCTACTTTGGGTGTCATGCCTGGAGGTTTCATGACCTAGTTGCAGTCAGTACAAGTGGAGATGGTGGAGGTATGTCCAAGCGACGATGGGTGTTACAATGAATTGGGGGAGGCTGAAAGATGCTGGTTTTTGGGCCAATCCACTGAGGAAGTCAGATATTGATCAATGAACACAGGTAGAATCGAGCTCTAAGCTAAGGGCCTTGGATTCTGAGTAACATAAGGGATGATTGATAGGGTTGTTGAGGATTGCAGAAAAGCAAAAGCTTGCTTAAATTGGAATGGGCTCGTCATGGGCTGAGTTGATAGTGTTGGGTGAAAAATAGGTGGAACTAGTCTTGCACCCATTGGGCTGGACAGATTGTGAGCTAAACCATTCTAAGTTTGAGCTTGTATATCTAATTAGGAAACCCGGACTGAATTCTTTTCTTCTAGGGCTTGCCTAATGGCTTCTAGAATAGTAGCTTGCATTGAGGCCTGAAGCCTATCCTCAAATGCATCTGAATTTAGAAATTGGGCCATAGCATTGGCAAAGTCAAAACTAGGGGGTGGCTGAGATTCTGCTCCCAAGGTGGGAGTAAGGCCTAACTGATCCTCAGGCAGAGGGATGTTCTCTGCATTGTTCGGGAAAGACATGGTTGGGTGAGAGGAATTCTGACCTAACTGAATCTGCTCTGAATCTAACTCCCCACTGGAATAAATGTATGGAACCCCTTCAATGTTCATGATAACTATCCGGGTGAGAGAATGGCATATCAAACGGTGCTCAGGCCTTCTCGAAATCAGGGTGCGATGATAACTTTACCTCCTTCTAGTTAAAATGGCAGGTAGCGGATCAGGTCATGCATGGATTATATAATGCCATGGATGGTATAAATGATTTTAGTTTAATAATTGATGTGTGACATGCTTACTCGTATGGTTGCACATGCGTGGATTATGTAATGCCATAGATGGTATAAATGATTTTAGTTTAATAATTGATGTGTGACATGCTTACTCATATGGTTGCACGTGAATGTGGTTACTGATGATGCGAAAGCTTATCCCTCTAACATTAAGGGGACGTTCGTACCTCTCATCACACATGGTGATTTGTTGTGACTCAACGAAGATACAAAAGAAGTCCTATGGATGTTGCTAAACCTCTTCCACGAATGGAGATTGGTAAGGGTAAGTTGATTAAGATTTAGGCCCTGAAGCCGATGCATGTGTAATGCATGAGCACATAGCACACGAAGAGTCCTTCTTCCGACCTTATGACTCCCGCGTAACGCAGTTTAAAATGGATGAAGGTTAACTTCAACACCAATAAACGGCAAACAAGTGCATCCCATTATTGTATTTACAAGTTTTAGTTCCTAAGGGAAAAAAACTATGATGGCTTTACTAGCGTGGCTTGGTATAGGGTTGTTGATGTAGAAGGTTCTCATTTACCTTGATTCTACATTACTTAACCACTCCTCAAATGAGTGTTATCGCAAGAGTTTATGTGTTAGTTGAAATGAGTGATCCACCCACTAGACATCCTCTATTTTCGTAGGGCATGAGTGATACTTTCGTGAGCTTCAGGGGTAAAATGGGGTACCTTAACCTAATAATATAATGTACAGGCATAGGATAAAACGTTATAAGAAAGATTGAAGTTTTAATTTGGCCAATGATTTCAATACATCATCTAAATCTGTTAAACTCACTGAAAATCTTAAGTTTCAATTTTAAGGAGATTGATCCCCAGCAGAGTCGCCACTGTGAGCAGACGATTTTTTTCACTGCTGCGAAGCGGGCTAGAGGACCGACCTCTAAAAATCTGTAGGCGTGAAGTGATGATGGTAGAAAATGGTTTTTCATATTTTAATGCTCAAAAATTATGAAATCAAAATCCCGTATTTAAGATAGAGTTGCCACCTGATTCAGCTCAACCGGGAAATTTAGGAACGATTTTCCCATGGAACGGTAGACCATACCTTAAATAGAGATTCTGAGTTCAAATGATGCTATCTATTCTACATTGGCCAATTTAATAGTATCATTCTTTATTATTTGGTTTTAATCCACCCTATTTAGTGTTTTCAATTTATATGTGTGTTCGGGCATTATTTAGCAAGCATTCAAAAGTGATAAATTATTACAGTTATCCCAAGTAAAGTGCAGAAATTAAAGAATAATTACATGTCTTTCCAAAATCCTATACATTTGTCTAAACAATAAATAAAATACCCGAAGGCCTAACAAGCATCTATCCAAAATCTACCTACATAAAGCGGTTAGCACAAATACGGCACGTATACGGGATATATCACATATAACATGCATAATTAGTGAACCAAACAAGACTCGAGTTAGGTTGTTAGCGTGATTATTATACAATTTTATGGAGCCCTGTTGGATGGCCAAAAATGGTGTTTGAACGGCATTTGTTCGAAATCACATTTTATTTACATTTTTAGACTCAATTGTTATTTTAACCAGTTTATTAGTGAAATGCCACATGTTATCGGGTGAGGACTATTTTAAGGGCAATCTGGATACCAGTCGTTGCACTGTTCATCCTAGCTTCAAAAATTAAACTAGGTCAAAACAAAAAGGAAAATAAATCTATTATCTAGAATGTCATACCACCGATGGTATGAGTGAAGCCGCCGACGGCATCATTGATGCCGCTGGCGATTCCACTTACATCGGCTTGCAAAATAACATTTTGGGTACCATAAAGAAAGGGTCCCAGAAGAAAATAAAGCCATTGGTGACGAAGAAAGCCTTTGGCGATATCATTGATGTCGCTGGCGACATGAATGATACCGCTGCCGTCTTCACTTGTCACCAGCGGTTTCAGCTTTTTTCAGCAGCAGCAGTTAATGGTCAAAAAAATGACCGAAAACCCAAAACTAAGCACAAAATAGCAAATAAACACAACAAACAACAAAAATAAATGCCAAAGAGCTATGAGACTCAGAATTTTACCTTGGGGTCGTGAATCCACCTCTCCGTGATCCAAATGACACCTCCTAGGAGCTCGAAATGATGATTTGGGTAGTGAAATAAAGATTTAAGTCTCTAAATCTAATTAAGATTGATTTTAAACCTAAGTTCTACTGATTTTAAGTTAATTCTAAGAGAGTTCAACAAAGAAAAACCAAGAAAAGATGAAGTAATTCCTCTTTTCTTACCTATTCTTCACCTTAACTCACTAAAATCTCCCTAAAATTCTCTCTAAAACACAAGTTTTGAGTTGCCAAACCCCTTGAAAATGTCTCAAAATGGTCCTTATATAGGCTAAAATCAAGAAAGAGCTGACATTTCTTGATTATCCGACGGGTATAGAGTAAAGTATAGTAAAAAATTATCTTCCTGCAAAAGTCAAACCGTCGGCGGCATGGGTGATACCACCGGCGGTATCACTGAAACAGCTGGTAGCTTCAAGGCTCTACCATGTCTGAAAAGCAAGGCATGGCCTAGCCTAAGAAGGAGTTTAGTGGTCAAATCTGCCCAAAAAGTGATTTTAGCGGTATTTTAATATAATTAGGGTTATTTTTGAATTTTTTACGGAATTTAGGACTAAATTAATTTTTAGGTGCAAATCATCGATTCGAGCTCCCACCGGACACGTCATAGGACATGTCGAACTGAATTTTTATGAAAAATAAAAATTCATAAAGAATTTTTATCGATAATAGTAATTTGAAAACAATTTTTATATTAAGGACAAAAATACAAATATACGTCATCATCATCTCGCGAGAGGGATGCAAAATCTCAAGCTCACACCCGTGCAAGCAAGGTTTGGGAGGCTTGCTACCCGCGAGAGCACCATGCACTCGCGTGCCCTTTTAGTGTAGACCCCCATAAGTCCTTTTGGGCATGCGGGGCCCACTTGTATAGGGTCCAACCCTCGCTTGGCAATTAAATTTTTTTAAGCTCTCTCCAATTCAAAGAAATATTTTATTTTATGACCCAAATAAATTAGATACTAGTCAATAAATAAAATCTCTAGTCTAACAAGGTAATAGTTTATCCATCCCACATTTAATATTGTCGTAATAGATCAAGTCAATTAATTCTTTACTCAGTCCGATGAAAGTCCAATGTGCGTGACCTTATAGGATCCCAAAGTATTGAGCTGTTAAGGCTCAACCAATCATTATTCTATAGGAGCTATTGGCTCGAGGTTCTAGAATGTGAATAGAACTCGATTGCGTTAAACTACTATAGTACACCTCTAGCAAGGGTCCACCATCCCCCATTACTCGAAACGTCATTTGTACTTATGACTTAGTCCTAATTAATGCAATAGTTGTCCAATACGATGAACTCATTCCATTCTTTAATATTAGTACCATTTGGTTTATTGGTCAAAGTGTTAACCCACCAATAGCGAGGTTGCTCCAAGCTATCCTAGTTATATACTTGTTACCAAAGTATATTACTTTTAACAATAATGTGTTTGACTAGAAACTATTTCTATCAATCACATAACTCTGATTAGAGGTTTATAGTAATCATCACTTCAACAAGCTGCCAGCTAAAATTCCTTAATATATCTAGAGTGATGGATTCTTTCCGACTACATAGCTTACCACCGTGTTGTCATCACTATACCCATAATCACCCGTGGCATCCTAAATTAATGAGTGAATAGGTATGACCCAAAGTATAGCAATAGTACCACACAAGGTAACTAATATCTCAAGTATCAGGATATTCGTAATGCTACTGCATGAAGATAAACACTAACACATTGATATATATATACCAACTGTGTATGTTACTACAGTCTCCAATATATCTTCCAGATATATCCATGTGTCAAACCCAAGGCATCACCTTTAGTCTTAAGATGTTAACTGCTTAGACCCTTTCCAAGAGAGTTGCCACAAGTCTTGTTGCTCCATCAATATCTTTTCTTGATGAAACTATGACTAGGGATAGTTTAGACATAATCATAATTGCACATGAAGCAAGTCTTACCAAACATTTGATATCTCTCACTTCATGCTATGTTTATATCAAGGACTTTTGTACAAATATATCGATGAATATATTTTAACCAGTGATAATATATATGAACACATTGATATAAACAAAAGAATAAATGTCTTTATTAATTAAACAAATTATTCATACCAATACATAATTAAGATACATCGCCCTAATTGCCTTAAGGGCATACATCATATCTAACATGACTTATAGTTGGAGTGAGCATACAAGTGGGGTTGCGTTGATATAACACAAAATCAAATGGATTGTGTTAAAGCCCAATCTACTCCACTTATATACCACTCACTATTCTCTTATATTAATAATGTCGGATAACCAACCTCACATACAATTGGGCATTACCTGACAGCATAAGCTTTTGGGTGAGATAGTTTTATGACATGGTATCAAAGTAGTTTAGATCTAAAGGTCGAGGGTTCGAATCCTAGCAACTCCATTTGTGGAATTATATTGCAACACATAGCGGAATGGATCCGTGTTGTACCCGCTTCAAACCTAGGGGCCATTCGCATGCGGGGGAGTATCATGAATAATATAAGTGCTATGATTGGACCTAACTTGTCAGCTTAAGCTTTCGGTAAAACGGTCCCAAGAGTAGGAGGGAAATTTTGATGGTAAAAATTGCAAAGAATTTTGCAAGCATTTCTTACGTTTAGTTGCAATTTTCATTAATTAAAATATTTTATATATAATGATAACAAAACACCCCTCTTCTATAACTATAGATAACAAAAAAAATTAACAAAAATAAATATATTTTTTACAGATCATTAAATAACCTATATATTTTCATTGTATTTATTAAGGAAAAGGTATAGATTAGGTGTTTATTTGAAAGAGTTAAATATTTTATTACAAAAAAAGTAAAAAATTTGCATTGTTATTTTATTTATTACTAAGTTAATTACTTCCTCTAGTTCCAAAAAAACAGTCATTTTAGATTTAATTTGGTTCCTTTTATATGTTATTTTAAAATATTAAAACAATTTCCACAATTTTTTTAAATTACCCATTTATTAATTATAAAAGATATTATGTATTGATAATTATAAATTGATAATTAAGAAGAAAGAAAATTTTATCAAGGATGCATTAGTCAATTAATGGTGTATTAAATTTTTATTGGTTTAGATGAAAAGCCTAAAACGACTAACGATTGGACTATACGTTCAACATTACTTACAAAAAATTTTATTGAATTAATTTCACTTATACTACATCAACTATACATGTTTTCTCAGATTGGTCCACGAACTTTGTTTTTTTTATTTTCTGACATGAACTTTTTTTTAGTGGAACTGAGGCTGGTTGATGCTTATCTGACATGAACTTTAAAATTTTCTCTTGTCAAATTACATATGATCTGTAATAGAAGGTTACCATATCAAAATAGAGCTTGTAGATCCCACTCGACATAAAACTGTATTTTTCCTTTAAAAAATTTATCTCTTCTTGTTGCCTGCCCGACGTGAGCACTCTAGCAAGTGTACTAGGCCGTGTCAGTAGTATAGGGCAAGACCAAGTGTCATTCCCACATGGAGTAAGGAAAGTAATTAATGAAGTAGTAAATCAGTAGTTCAAAGGTATAAAATATTAAAGAAGATAAACTAGTAAAGAAAGTGTTGAAAAGTAAATGATTGGTGGGAGCAGAAAATGGTTTCTCTAAATGATTGCTGCGAACAAAATGAAATTGGGGCAAGCACTACCAGCAAGCACGCAGTCATGACAATGACTTTCCTTTTCTATTTTAGCTTGTTAATACTTGGATCTAGGTTATCTTGCATGTATAATTACTAGTCGTGGTTTCTCTGTGTCTAGTTCCTTTAAAGCTTCACTACGTGGTTTCCCTTTGTAAGCTACACTTTAAGCATTAAGATTTATGCAAGCATTCTATCAAGTAGAAACTTCCTAGCACAGTCTAGTCACCTTTCGGATTCCTTATGTGTGTGTATTGTGTTTTGGTCTGTGTACAATTCACCTTTCAGTTCTTCTTGTTACACTAAATATAAGTTAGGCAATCACCTATGGGAATTAAGCTGAACACAAAACAGTCCACTTAAAATAATGCTAGAATGAAAGAGAAAAAGAAATCAAACCCTGTTTAACCTATTGTGAACTCTTGGAGGTCAAAGATATGTGGATCTCCCTTAGCGCCTTGCTACGGGGTCCAATGGGGGTTGGTTGATTTAGTAGTGATAGAACCATTTAATTCAGGTTTGCACATTTTAACCAATTTTAACGAATAAAAGAATTATGACCCAAATCTCAATACAAATGATAGAGTCGCCACCCAAGTTGTCTACTTGAGAAAGAGTTTTGGTACGGTTTGCATTGGGCGGGAGACTCATACCTTTTGGATCAGAGATTAGGGTATCGGATGAGTCACTTATTTCTCATTTAGTTAATTCAAAATTACATTCACCGAATAAAACCATTTTCTTTTAATCATTTGGGGAATTATAACAGAAATCCTATTTTTCTACACTATTTCACACTAGATTCATGCGTTTACAATTTACAATAAAGCACAAACAAGAAATGGGGGAATAAAAATTACAACCGGGGGAAATGGGAGAATTGCAAGGGAACCAATACATTTGTTCTAAGTTATAAAACAAAATAAATAAATTCGCCTGCATCCACAAAGATTAGCACAGCTTATGGCATATCATAAGTCAGCATTTTGTTAGGGAAAATGTGATTATGTTAGCATGGCAGTTTTGAGATTGATAGTGTCCGGGCGGCTTCTAGGATCGGAGAGAAATAACTGATCTTCAACACATTTTGTTATGAAAACACATTTTAGCTTTTCGTGGGTTGATTTACCAGATTATTAATGAAAATGATCGCATGGAAAATGGTGATGTTAGGTTGATTTTACAGGTGAAAAGGGAATTTTGGGTTCTTCCTGGGGTCCAGTACCTGTATGGGTGGGGTGGGACCTATACGGGTGGGGTGGGACCCCTGCAGGTGTGGGGGGACCGGTATGGGTCCTTTCTGGTACCTTTACACTGTGAATCCACTTTGAACCGATCCATGTGCTGAGAGAGAGTCTAGCCAGAGTAGATGATGAAGTGATGATATTATGACTGTTTAGATGAGTATTTGTGTGGACAGAATATCCCCCAAATCCTAATAAACGAAGCCAGAAATGAATAAAACGTGGACAAAACCTTAAGGAATGATTTTCTCCCTATATTATACCTTCTATACATCAAATATACCCTTGCTATACCTATATGTACTGTTGGAATTATATGAATTGTTTGGTATGATTTTTATCTTCACCCCTTCGAAAATGAGGAAAAAATCCTCTATTTACAGGGGAAATCGATTCTAAACACAATAAATTGCATCTATGACTGATTTCCTCTGAAAATGGTATGGATTATATGTCATACTGCCTATTTGGCCAAGTATGGGGACCCTTACGGGTCCGATAGGACCTATACAGGTCTAGGTGGGACCTATACGGGTCCCTCCCAGGCTGGTGAGGGGTTTTTGACCCATATTGGTCATCTAGTGGATCTGTACCACCAAGAGTGACCCGTACGGGTCCCTAAGGGCAGAGTAGGTCTTCAAACTTGGCTAAACTCATCTCTACTGTAGTAGGAACACCGCTAATGGATAACACCTATAAAGAATAGCATTATCTAGCTCTCATCATCATTTTATTAGAAGGATCGTTAAAATCCAATGCTCACATCTGTCGTGCTCACTAGCCGTGCTTGCTGCTGCAGGGGAATTACTGAAAATAACTTGGATAATCTCTAAAGTCATGATGACACTTCCAGATTGAAACTAAAATCAGAGTAAAAATTAAAAACTTAGAATGGATTTTCATTGTGAAGAAAAATGAACCAGATTGCAGAAAACGTTGCGAAAATAACCTGCAGAAGACGTTGCCAATGCCAAGTTTTATCTCAAGTACGAGGATATTCGCAAAGCTACTGCATGAAGATAAACAGTAACACATTGATATATATACCAAGGGTTTATCTTACTGCAGTCTCAATATATCTTCCAGATATATCCATGTGTCAAACTCAAGGCACCACCTTTAGTCTTAGAAGGTTAACTACTTGGACCCTTTCCAAGAGAGTTGACCACATGCTAGTCTTGATGTTCCATCAATATCCTTTCTGGAAGAAACTATGACCAGGGATAGTTTAGATATAATCATAATTGCACATGAAGCAAGTCTCGCCAAACATAGTCCTACTATAATATCTCTCACTTCATCCTAAATGGAACTTTGTAGTTTGCATACCTTTGAGCCATTCTGAGATGTAAAACCCTTAGGTTGTGTCATATACACATCCCGGTCCAAATCCCCATTCAGGAATACTGTTTTAAAATCCATCTGCCAGATTTCATAATCATAATGAGCATTAATGGCGAGGAGTATTCTGATGGATTTAAGCATGGCTACCGGTGAGAAAGTTTCATCATAGTTAATACCTTCACATTGACTATAACCTTTCACAACCAACCATGCCTTATAGATAATTACATTACCATCTATGTCGATCTTCTTCTTGAAGACCCATTTGCACAGATCGGTCTAACCTCTCTGGTGCATCGACCAAATTCCAAACTTGGTTTTCAATCATGGATTCCATTTCTGATTTCATGGCTTTATGCCATTTATCAGATTCTGAGCTTTCAATTACTTCATCAAAGGTTCTTAGTTCATCATCATCCATGAGATATAGTTCCCTATCATCCGTAATGATAAAACTATATCTTTCGGGACCTTTATGAATATGACCTGATCTTCGCAATGATTGTGTTTCAATAGGCTGTTCTTGGATCACACTTCCTATGTGTCTAGAATTGGTTCAATCAGCTGATTGTCTATTTCTTCCTCTTAAACTTCCAGTTCAAGATTGCTCCCACTGACTTTTGTAAGTAAGTCTTCTTTTTCCAAAAAGTGAGCACTCCGTGACACAAATACCTTTTTTGCTTCGGGTTGGTAAAATAAATATCCAATAGTTTCCTTTGGCTATCCAATGAATAGACACTTGTCAGATTTAACGTCTGGCTTATCTGATGTTATCCTCTTTACCATAGCAGGACAGCCCTATACTCTTAGGTGACTTAGAGATGGCCATTTATTACACCATATCTCATAAGGCATAAAATCAATCGATTTAGAGGGCACTTTGTTTAATACACCAACTGCTCTCTCTAGTGCATATCCCCAAAAGCATTTACTGAGATTTTCTTGGCTCATCATGGACCGAACCATATCTAATAAAGTTTTATCCTCCTTTCAAATACTCCATTGTGTTGGGGTGTATAAGGAGGGGTCCACTGGGAAAATATCCCATTTTCCTTTAGATAATCCTGAAACTCTTGACTTAAGTATTCTCCACCTTGATCAAATTGAAGTGCTTTAATACTTTGCTCAAGTTGTTACTCTAATTCATTTCTGAATATTTTGAACTTCTAAAAACTTTCAGACTTATGCTTCATTAAGTACAGATAACCATATCGTGAATAATCATCAATAAAGGTTATGAAGTAGGAGTATCCCCCTAGTGCCTCAACACTCATTGGATCACACACATCTGTATGTATAAGCTCCAATGTACTCATGGCTCGTTCACCCTTTCCTTTAAAGGATAACTTTGTCATTTTTCCTTATAAACAAGTCTCACAATCACCATAAGAGTCCACGCCTATTGGTCCTAAGTCTCTACGCTTGTATAACTTAGTTAAGCAATCTTTGTTTATATGGCCTAAACGACAATGCCATAAGTAAAAAGATTTCTCATTATCTAATTTGACTTTCTTCACATTGTTTATATTAAAAACTTTTGTTTTAGTATCAAGAATATGAATGCCACCGTTCAACATCCCATAGCCATGAAAAACATTATTTAAACGAATCTGACAATTATTGTTCAAAAATAAAATTTAAAATCCCTCTGCTACTAAACGCGCAATAGGGATAATATTCTTAGCAACATTCGGAATACAGTAACAATTATTCAAAACTAAAACTAGGCCACTCGGCAAAATAAGATTAAAGCTTCCTACGGGTAATGCAGTAACTCGTGCTCCATTTCCAATACATAGGTCCTTCTCCCCTTTTGCAAGCCTCCTACTATTCCTTAGTCCCTGCATAGAAGTACAAATATAGGAACAACAACCAGTATCCAATACCCAAGTTGATTCATAAGGAAAAGTAGCATAGTTTTCAATTACAAACATACCTGAAGTAGATGCCTGTGTAGGCTTGGGAGCCTTGAAATCCCTCTTCCAGTGTCCCGATTTCCTGCACTAAAAGCAAACATATTTAGATGTCTTCTTTTCTTTCTTCTTCTTCTTACTAATTCTTTTCTTGGCCCCCAATACCTTCTTATTTTTAGAAGTTTTTCCCTTTTCGAGCAACAATAGTGTCTTCTGATCGTTCTTGATCAAAGGTTCTACTATCATCAAAATGTTGATTACTTCTGGAAATATAGAATTAATCTTGTTTATGTAATAGTTAGTCACAAAATTTGAGTAACTATCTGTTAAGGACATCAACACAAGGTCGATACTTAACTCATGATTCATTTCAAATCTCAATCAATTGAGCTTCTAAAGGTATCCCAAGAGTTTTAGTACATATTGAGAGACAGAGGCGTCAGCCTGCATCTTAGTTCTTAAAAGGAGTCTTGAGGTCTCATACCTCTCTGTCCTTTCTCGCTCAGCAAAGAGCTCCTCAAGATGGAGAAACATGGTCTCTAAGTCCATGTTCTCATGTTGTTTCTGAAGCTTGGGATTCATGGATCCCAACATTACGCATGTTGTAGTCTCACGATCTTTCTTGTGCTTCAACTAGGCATCATGTTCTAATTGATCCTCAACATCAGGTTCTAACAAGAAAATCTCATCTAGAGTATAAACAATTCCCTCGGATCTGAGAACAATTCTCACAGCTCCGAACCAATTAGAATAGTTCGAGCCATTTAGTGTGGTGTCAAGTAATGGACAGAGACTAATGTTGGAAGTCATTTTCAACCTAAGATATAAGAAAAGAAAATTTGTTTAGACTTTGGTATATAGTATATGTATTTAATATAAAGACTTTTAATTAAATACTTTTATCCTACCATTTTTCAAAATTTACGATAGCCCATTCTATTGAATTCGGGAAGTCTAGCCTAGCTAAATTTCCAAGTAGGTAGCATCTACAACTAGTCTAATACGACCCCTAATTTTATGAGTCAAGCCATATTAGTAAGTTATAATTGGAATATCATTCCATTTGCGTCGTATGCAATTGCTGATTTATTCAAGTTCCCTAATTCCAAGGGACGTGTGCTCTTATATTAGTATCTCCTTGAATGTGTCTAAGTCCTGTAGCTAGCCCCCAATTTTATGGTAGACTGCCCATTCCTGTTAAGGCAGACCCTATCTCAATTTTTATAACCGGTCGATGTAGACGAAAGGAACACTTTGCGCAACACTTTATAACCGAAAAAGATCGTATCATAAATTTGAGTAAGGAAGACTTATAACTTGCCTTAATATATTTACTTTGGGATTTTATTTGTGTCAATTCACTCAATCTTGGATTTTATCATATGGACATATTTATAATAATTTATATTAATTCAGGGAATTTTAGAATTTATTCATAAGGTCTAACCTTAGGTGGGTTCAAGCTCTTTATTGTAATTTGGCCTAACGCATACGGACCCCCTAAACTTGGCGCAAACCGCCCTTGGCCACCCCTAACTATCAACTGTGACACTTTACCCCCTAAAGTTGGCAAATTCGTATAACATAACCCCCTGAAACAGGCTTGACCAGTCTCGGTTTGGAGAGTGTTGCTCACTCTCCCATGTATTATTGTTTGAAAAGTCAAACTAATAAGATTATTACAGAAGACATTATTTTTAGAGAATTTCACGGAGAAACCTGCAATAAATTCATTCAAGTCCTTCTAGTTTTTCTCACTACATAAATACATCTTCCTTAATTGAAATTTAAATTCTTCATCGAACACATGGAGTTATTTATACTGATTTAAAATTTAATTTAAAATTCTTCATCAAACACAACTGAAATAGAAAAGATTATGGAATCATCACGCCATTTGGTTCAATTGAAATTATAAGTCGATACCAGAAAAAAGGCTTATGTTCCTTAATTCAAAAGAAACAATCAATTAATAATTAGAGAGAGAAAATCAGAAGAGATGTTCATTCTGCTCGATCTCAGAAGGCAAAATGCAATATGCCAAAATTGGTTCATGTGCCCTTCATATTTTACAATGACATATTTGTGAAGTTCATAAGTTGTCTAATTGCTTAACACACAGATAATAGAACTCATAATTTCACCGCCATTGTTGTCTTCTAAGCAAGAATTGTCGATGATTCATACAATGGCCGTAGCACCTCAGCCTTAAGCGCACTCTATATTTTGCAAAAATTAGGTCCATATAATGCAATTTACAACAATTTAAATACTTACTGTTTTATAAGTAGGATTGTACCAATTGACCTTTGGTCAAGTGGTACATCCACTAGTGTGGATGGAGATGACAAGGGGTCGAACCCTGGGTCCTACAAAAACTTCTTCAAAAAATAGGTAGGATTGTAGAGAGAGATAGAGAAGAGAGATAGAGAGGGATGAGAGAGAAAGAAAATTTCTTCAGATGTTGAGCATTTAAGGTAGGGGAGAGATGATTTAATTATTTTTGTTTAATTTTATCTAATTTTTTGTCAAATTTTAGAGTCCTTGAGAAGTCAAAATTCGCCACATCATTTGCCACTTCACCGTTTTGGGGTTATGTTATACAAATTTGCCAACTTTAGGAGATAAAGTGTTACAGTTGATAGTTGGGGGTGGCCAAGGGCACTTTGTGCCAAGTTTAGGGGGGGCCCGAATGCGTTTGGCCTTATAATTATTCCATCAACCTAGATTATATGTAAAATATTAACCCATTTATTATATATATATATATCATTTCCTTTAACCTTTTATTCAATAATTCAATACTTACTTTGTTATAGAAACATATATAAGAACCATCTTATATACTAGAAATAAATTAGTCCATATAATCCCTTCTTTGTTTACTCAAGTTGCATCGATATATTTTCCAAGATAGGAGAGGTGCCCTACGAGGAGTAGACACCATATCAATCCTTGCCAGAACATGCACGGGCACAAGCTTGAAGAAATATGGATTCTCTTGGAGTAATAAATTTTGTTATTTCAGTTCATATAAATTAAAAGCACCTATAACCCATGTAATTTATATAATTTATTGAGTCTTTGATAAGTTAGAGTAAGTTGAGCAGGCTTATTCGAAATTATCTACATCCATTTTCTAATTTTGAAATGAAAGCCTAAGTTGATCTATTATTGTAAACAATTCAATAAACTTTAAATCATTTCATACAGAAAATAAAATTCAGTATCTTTTTAACTTAATTATGCACTAAATAAGCAGGCTCTGATACCACTGTTGGGAACTGACAGTCACTTTGAACATGCATAACATGCATAGTAGAAATTCAAAATTTTGTCCCTTGTCCCTAGGAACTCCTATCAGTTGCATATAAATTAATTAAAGCCGTAACTAAATAAATTATCTACTTAGGTTAGCATGTATAGGCTAGGTATACCATAATTCTAAATTATATCCCAGCAAAAATATATTTTATAATAAGCATGTTATAACTCTAAGTTGTATTTTAAGCATAAAATAAACTAAGCATAATAATTATAAAGTCTAAAAATGCTTAAAGAAAAAGACTTAATGATTAAAGGAGAAATAGAAGACTTATCAATTGAAGCGTGATTTGGCAGAACCTTCTTACCCAAGCCTCCAAGTGTAGGATAGCCTCTATGAGTATCCACACGAACCCCACCAACCGAAACCTCCAACGAGGAAGAACCGCGGAGTTTTGAGTAGCTACTAGACCACTCCAAAATCTACCCAAAATATTAACTAAACGGACCCCTTAATTTTATTCTTCTAAGTTGACATGAGAAAACGCTTTAGAATCTCAAGTCAGAGCTCATATGAAGAGATGGTGCATGAAATGAGGAGGAGGATTATGCTTTATATAGGGGGAGCAAGGGCTCCCCAAATTCAATGCGGGATGGGAAAATTTCCATCCTGCTCTTGAGCAAACACGCGGATCCTTTTGCTGCCCAAGCATGACCTAGCTTGCTCCGTAAGCCAAGTCAACGGGCTTGTGCAACGCAGCCTCTCGCAAGCTGGGCCTCGCAGGCTCTCCAGAGAGCCCACCTTGCGGATGGCCCTAATTGCCTATGCAAGCACTGCTTGCGCAGTGCTTACTCAGCCCAAGCTGTAGGCCCGAGCAAGCAAGCCTTGCGAGGCTCGCGGCCTGCGAGTGCACCATGCACTCACGTGGCCTTTTAGCTTAGACCCCCATAAGTCCTTTTGGGCTTTCAGGGCCCACTTGCATAGGCTCCAACCTTGGCTTAGCAATCTGATTTTTTTAAGCTCTCTCAAATTCAAATAAATATATTTATTTTATGACCCTAATAAATTAGTTACCGGTCAATAATGAAAATCTTTGGTCTAACCAGGTAATAGTTTATCCATCCCACATTTAATATTCTCGTGATAGATCAAGTCAATTAATTCTTTACTCAGTCCGATGAAAGTCCAATGTGTGTGACCTTATAGGATCCCAAAGTATTGAGCTGTTAAGGCTTATCCAATCCTTGTTATACAGGAGCTATTGGCTCGAGGTTCTAGACCGTGAATAGAACTTAATTACCTTAAACGACTGTAGTACGCCTCTAGCAAACCATCCCCCATTACTCGAAATGTCATTTGTTCTTATGACTTAATCATGGTTAAGGCAATAGTTTTCCAATGTGATGAACTCCTTCCGTTCTTTAATATTAGTACCATTTGGTTTATTATGTTTGGTTAAAGTGTTAACCCACCAATAGCAAGGTTGCTTCAAGCTATCCTAGTTATTTACTTGTTACCAAAGTATATTAGTTGTTACCATAATGTGTTTGACTAGAAACTATTTCTATTAATCACATACTCTGCTCAGAGGTTTATAGTAGTTATCACTTCAACGAGAGGCCAGGTACAACTCCTTAATATATCTGGACCGATGGATTCTTTCCGACTACATAGCTTACCAATGTGTTGTCATCACTATACCCGTAATCACTCTTGGCACCCAAAATTAATGAGTGAATAGGTATGACCCAAAGTATAGCGATACTACCACACAAGGTGACTAATATCTCAAGTATAAGGATATTCTCAAAGCTACTGCATGAAGATAAAGAGTAACACATTGATATATATACCAAGTGTTTATCTTACTGCGGTCTCCAATAAATCTTCCAGATATATCCATGTGTCAAACTCAAGGCACCACCTTCAGTCTGAGAATGTTAACTTCTAGGACCCTTTCCAACAGAGTTGACCACCTGCTAGTCTTGATGTTCTATCAATATCCTTTCTTGATGAAACTATGACTAGGGATAGTTTAGACATAATCATAATTGGACAAGAAGCAGGTCTTACCAAACATAGTCCTACTATGATATCTCCCACTTCATGCTATGTTTATGTCAACGACTTTTGTACATAGATATCAATGAATATATTTTAACCAGTCATAATATATATGAACACATGGATATAAACAAAAGAAGAAATGTCTTTATTAATTAAACAAATTATTCGTATCAATACATAATTAAGATGCATCTCCCTAATTGCCTTAAGGGCATACATCATATCTAACATGACTTATAGTTGGAGTGAGCATACAAGTGGGGTTGCACCGATATAACATAAAACCAATTGGCTTGTGTGAAGCCCCAATCTACTCTACTTATATATCACTCACTATTCTCTAATATTTCCAATGTCAAATAACCAACCTCACATACAATTGGGCCTTACCTCACGGCTTAAGCTTTTGGGTGAGATGGTTCCATGACATGGTATCAAGGCAGTTTAGACCTAAAGGTCAAGGATTCGAATCCTGGCAGCTCCATTTGAGGAATTACGTTGCAAAACATAGCTGAATGGATCTGTGGTGTACCCGCTTCAAGTCTAGGGGGTATTCGCGTGCGGGGGAGTGTCATGAATAATATAAATACTATAACTGGACCTAACGTGTCAGCTTAAGCTTTGGGTAAAATGGTTTCATAAGTTGGAGGAAAATTTTGGTGGTAAAAATTGCAAAGAATTTTGCAAGCATTTCTTACGTTTAGTTGCAATTTTCATTAGTTAAAATATTTTATATATAACCTTGAAGTCATGGGTTCAAATCCCATTTTCGCAACATTTTTTTTTGAAAAAAATTTGAGTTGTCCCTGCTAACTAATAATTACGTAATAAATTACTCTTTTTTCTTTGGAATGGGATCAAAGAAAGGAAGATAGGGTAAAGGGAATTTTTTTGAAATATTTAAAATAGCAAAAGGGAATCTATTTTGTCCCTTTTACAAATAAAGTATTATATTAATAACTCAATGGGACCCCCCTTCTCTGTGTGATTTGAGCAGGTCCTATGGGTTTGTAAAATTATACATCAGTGAATCTCAACCATTCATTGAGTTTAATGGCACAGATTCAGTTTTAGTGGTTTGTAGTGTCCAAAGTGCAATACAATCTGGACCATTAAAACTCAATGGATGGTTAAGATTGACTGAAATATACAACATTAGATAATTTTAGCTTTAGAGAATCCAAATCCATAATGATAACAAAAAACCCCTTTTCGTTCCTCCTCCATAACTATAGATAATAAATAAAAAAAATTAACAAAAATAAATATATTTTTATTAGACATCATTAAATAACCTATATATTTTCATTGTATTTATTAAGGAAATGGTATAGATTAGGTGCTTATTTGAAAGATTAAATATTTTAATACAAAAAAGTAAAAAATTTGCATTGTTATTTTATTCATTACTAAGTTAAGTATTTCCTCTAGTTCCAAAAAAAACAGTCATTTTAGACTTACTTTGGTTACTTTTATATGTTATTTTAGAATATTAATATTATTTTCACAATTTTTTTTAATTTACTCATATATTAATTATGAAAGAGATTATGTATTGATAAAATTATAAATTGATAATTAAGAAGAAAGAAAATTTTATCAATGATGCATTAATCAATTTAACGGTGTATTAAATTTTTGTTGATTTTAATGAAAAGCTTAAAACGACAAACAATTGGACTATAAGTTCAACATTACTTACAAAAAATTTATTTAATTAATTTCACTCATACTACATCAACTATATATGTTTTCTCAAATTGGTCCACGAATTTTTTTTTTATTATCTGACATGAACTTTTTTTTAGTGGAACTAAGGTCCGTTGATGCTTGTCTGACATGAACTTTAAAATTTTCTCTTGTTACATTACATATGATCTGTAATAGAAGGTTACCCATATCAAAATAGAGCTTGTAGATCCCACTCGACATAAAACTGTATTTTTCCTTTAAAAAATTTCTCTCTTGTTATTGCATGCCCGACGTGAGCGCTCTAGCAAGTGTACTAGGTCGTGTAGTAGTATAGGGAAAGACCAAGTGTCATTCTCACAGGGAGCAAGGAAAGTAATTAATCAAGTAGTAAATCAGTAGTATGTCATGTTAGAAGTATAGGGAAAGACTAAGTGTCATTCCTACAGGGAGCAAAGAAAGTAATTAATCAAGTAGTAAATCAGGAGTTCAAAGGTTTAAAAGACTAGAGAAGAGAAATTAACAAAGAAAGTGCTGAAAAGTAAATGATTGGTGGGAACAGAAAATGGTTGCTCTGAATGATTGCTGCAAACAAAATGATAACAGGGCAAGCACTACCAGCAAGCACGCAGTCATGACAATGACTTTCCCTTTCTATTTTAGCATGTTAAAACTTGGATCTAGGTTATCTTGCATGTATAATTACAAGCCGTGGTTTCCCTTTGTCTAGTTCCTTTAAAGCTTCACTACGTGGTTTCCCATTGTAAGCAACACTTTAAGCAATAAGATTTATGCAAGCATACTATCAAGTAGAAACTTTATAGCACTGTCTAGTCACCTTTCGAATTCTTTATATGTGTTTCTTGTGTTTTAGTCTGTGTACAATTCACCTTTCAATTTTTCTTATTACACTAAACATATGTTAGGCGATCACCTATGGGAATTAAGCACAACACAAAATAATCCACTTAAAATAATGCTAGAACAAAAGAGAAAAAGAAATCAAACCTTGTTTAACCTATCATTCTCATTGGCCGTACTTGCTACTATGGGAGAATTATTGAAAATAACTTGGATAATCTCTGAAGTCGTAATAACACATTCAAATTGAAACTAATTTGGTGGTTCTCCCAAATTTTTCAAAAAGATAGAATCAGAGTAGAAATCAAGAACTTGGAATAAATTTTTGTTGTGAAGAAAAATGAACCAGATTGCAGAAAACATTGCCAAAACAGCTTGCAGAAGACGTTGCCAATGCTAGGTTTTTATAATCCTGAAACAAACAGTTGCAACGGTGCAAAGAAATAGCATTGCAAAAAATTATGTCCATACGAGCAATTGCAATAATTCTAAACACAAGCGTTGTGAAAAGTCGTGTCCTTCGAGTAATTGTAACAGTTCAAAATAGAAGCGTTGCAAAAGGTAGCTCATGCACCCTCGTAAGCTTAGTATTATAATAGAACTTGAACAAGCATGCACTTATCACACTCCTAACTTGTTCGATGAAATATTATGATCACATTGGTCAACTAGTTGATCCAATTACACTAAAATACCAACAGTCCTCCCCCCATTTAAGTGTAATCCATGATTAACCAAACAAATTCACAATAAACAACAAATTTATGCATAAATGAAATATCATGATGATTGAATTTCATCTTAGTATATTACACATTCCAAATATTCGAATACTAAAGGTGTCACTACGGATTGAACCTTTGTTATCCATCTTGAATACTCGAAGATAATTTACACATAAGTCAACATTCTAACATGTTCTTACTTAACACTATCTATTACTAGCCTTCTATCCCTATCCTTCATAAGCATATCAAAGTCAAGTCCAAAACTTCATGCTTAAATAGGTAGCTCTTTTACTCTTGCACCTGCATATGCAATTTTTCAAAAGAACTATTAAGAAGTTAAACTTCAACCTCCTTATCTTGCAGGTCTGAACACATACCTTGGGATGTTATTATTCATGTATTCCAATCTCTAGATGTTAAACTTTGCTAATTGAATTCAACACCTAATGTCATATTAGATAGGAATTGGGTATCACAGCGTGAGAGATTTCAAATGGACTTTAATTCCATCCCTAGAGCCAAGTTCATAAAATCTCTCCTTAACCCTTTGGTTAAATGATCAACTAAATTATGCTACGTTTTTACAAACTCTAATGATATAACACCATGCATGATGCATTCGACCACAATGGAATTTCCTAAATTATATCTCTTAGCCATTCGGCTTCTTTACTAGCTGTTGTTAATGTTACAAACTCATATTCCATTATTGAGTTAGTGATACAAGTATGTTTCTTTGATGCCTAAGAGATAGCACCTCCCCTAAGAAGGAATACCCACCCACTTGAGGAAGAACTATCTTCCTCATTAGAAATATAACTTGCATCCAAATGACCTTCAAATACCGAAGGAAATCCTGTATAAGTCAAACTATAATCCTTTGTTCCTTTTTAGTACTTGAACACTCAGCCTAAAGCTTGCTAATGATGCAAACTAGGATTACTAGTATATCTATTGAGCTTTTGAACAACATAAGCTATATTTGGCCCAATGCTAATCATAGCATACACACTTGATATATACACACTTGTTTAGTCAGTTGATAACAAAACCATCGGACAAAACCACATCATCAAACTTTTGATGCCAAACTTTTGGAGCTTGTTTTAGTCCATATAGCAATTTCTTTAGCTTGCATGCCTTATTTTCACAACCTGACACAACAAACCCTTTCGGTTGTTTCATATAAATCTCCTCATTCAATTCACAATTCAAGAATGCAGAGTTTACATTCATTTGATGAATTACAAGGTTTTTCACATTAATCAACAAATGAAAAATTTTGTAAAAATAATTTCTAACATATTAGAAATTTTTATAAAATTCACAAACTATTATCTATAATTTTTATGAATTTATTTACACAAAATAAATCAAATACTCACTTCTTCTACCGTAAAAAATTCTACTACCATAAATCCAAAAAAAATTTGATAATGGTGGCGTTTGAAACATTTCGGAGCAAAACGACATTATTTAGGGCCTTAAATCGCAAAACTACCAAATGGGCCATTAGAAATGCGCCATGTGGCATTCTATTGGCCATTCAACTTTGACTTTTGACTAACACGTGGCAGTCAACCATTGACTGGTCAACCCCAAAGGTTAAACTAATGTCAAATCATATGCCACATGACGTTGACTATAGTCAACTCCAAAATTGCCATATGGATAGAAGTTATTTTGGATAAGGACCAAAAATGGTTCTGGCAACACTCTGAAAGGCGTTACGATATCTAACAGTATCATTCTTTTTGTGCCAATATTTTTTTTTAATTTAAGCATCGCAATAGATCGCTGTCCCCACACAAAAACTGTCACATTCAAAAACCATCGCGAGAAACAATTGTCGTAAATGAACCATCGCAACTTTTCATTTCCTGAGGATTTCGCAATGGATTTTGCAACAGATTCAGTATCCCTTGCAAATTGCAGAAAATTGAATTCCGATTTTAAATCATTTCAAAAACGATTCCAGCTGAAAGATTGGTCAAAGAAAGGGTTCCTTGAGCTAACCTTCATAGAAAGGAAAAGGATCTGCCTTTGCCGGAGATGACACTAGTACAAAAAAGGCCTGTAGGGTCGCACCTTTTCAGTCGGTTATGAAATAACCATCTAGAAAAGTGTTTTAAAAAACACGGAGGAGGCATTACGGACGGTTAAAATTCAATAACCGTCCGTATTGTGCAATGGTAATTATAAAATGGACAATATGGACGATTATTAACTTTTAACCGTCAATATTGCTCTATTCATTACAATTACTATTAGTCAATATGGACGGTTATTAACTTTTAACCATCCATATTGCTCTATTCATTAAAATTACTATTAATCAATACAGACGGTTAAAAGTCAATAACTGTCCGAATTGCCTTAAAATTACTACTCTCTCAAACTCGGTCACCCTCATTCTCTGTCTATCTCAAAATCGTAAAACCCTTAAAACCTCTCCATCATTTTGCTCCGCCGCCTCTATTTCTCCTTCTCGCCGCCCCCAAACCCACTACAAAGCCCTCACCTCTGCCTCCGCCGCCCCCAAACTCAATGCTAAACCCTAGAAAAAAATCGCAAAACCCATCCCCCTCCGCTGCTGTCTCCATCATTTTCGCCCTTCCGCTGCCACTGTTTCTCCTTGTCGCTTCTAACTCCTGCGATTATTACAGTTCCTTTCTTCCATGAGTTCGCTGCCAAACTTCTGCCCCACTAATTCATGCCACCGTCGCTGCCATTGATATCAACCGCCCTCCATCTCTGATCAAGGTTAGTTATGTTCTTTTATATCCTCTCTGTGTTTCCAATCTTGCTATATTTTCCATTGATTGTCTCTTTGGATATGGAAGCTAAATTGGGAATTATATTTCATTTCTATCTCATTTGAGTACTGCAGTTTAATTTATGATTACTTGACAGATTGGGTTGATAAACTAGGGATAATAATATGGCTCTTTAATAATAATTAGAGTTTATAATTTTTTCAATACTACTGATTCAATATGTAGAGGGAAGAGCGAAACCTGAGGGTTTCTATAGCTAATAGCTATTTGTTATTGCTTCCAGAATTATATGATCCTCTAGACATAGAAATTCATTTTGAGATTCAAGTATTGAATTAGTTGTGTTGAAGAAAAGTGAAAAGAAAGATTTAAAATTGATCTCCTATATTGTCGCCTTGGGCATGTCAATCTGAGAGGAGTGATTATGTTATGTGGACTGCTGTTTTCTACTTTTTTTTGTGTGTTGGGAACAAAATATTAACCAATTAGTAATGCCGTGGAAATGACTAATACCTTTTGTAAGAAAGAATAATTTTTTTGGTACATATTATTTGATAAACGTTGTGTTCGTCTCATGTGCTCCACGACAAGAAAAGAAAATTTAGTTAGGCAGCAGATCAATTAAAAAATTAAAAATGTATATAGTAATAAAAAATTTATGAGGCAAATTATGAGCTTTCAAGAAAAACTATAAAAGTTTAATTTAGTTTGGTAATGTCTCACTCTCGAGTCAATTTACAATGGAGTCGATATATATCAAGTCGAACTTTAACCTAGTCGAGTTCGAATAATTTGTAATTCAGCCTAGCTCGTTAATAACTGTAGCAGTAATAGTTGGTCACAAAATATGACCATTCCTACCTATTGCATTGAACTCTCACTTCATTGTTATAGGGCTAACTTTTGTGGTTCTTCCAGGTCCTATCATTTACATTTCAGAACAATCACCCAATTGTTTTCGCTAATGAGGAAGAGAAGAAAAACTTCATGCTCTACGCCCAAGAGTATGCTAGAAGCGAGGTTGGTATTTGTTTCAATTTATTCCTTTTAACTTAGTCCATGTTCTCTTGAAATGCAATTCAATTCAGTTCAAACCGGCCCACTTCAATAAAATTTATACTAAAATAAGTTTAGTTTAGTTCAATCAACTTTAATTCATTTTAGATCAGTTCAGCTTTCAGAAGTTGAAAAGAAAAGGGCCTTAATTTCATAGATGTTAACTCAATCAAGTCTTCAATTAATTTAGGGTTTTGATATTGAACATTTTTGCAACAAAGTTATGAACAGACTCATGCCTCTCGATCTGGAAGCAGAAGATAGGTACCTTTTTAGCAAAGATTGCAAGAAGTATGTTAAAGCTGCTATCAACTATAAGAATATAATGGTTAGATCTCATATTTTTACATCTTTTGTATATTTATGGAGCTAATTTTATTATAATTCATGTATCTATGCAGAACAATTGGAATCTGGAACTTGTGAAACTCATTAAGAGCAATTATATAACGGTAGTCTCTACTATGCCACCTTTGATGCTAAAGACAATGGAGTTACCCGTACTTATCAAGCAAAATTAGGTCGTGATCATTTTACATCCATGACTATTATTTATAAGTTTAGAGTTAAATCGGAACCCAAAGACCGATGCTTAAGTTTTTGCTAAGCCTAAATCATTTTCCTCTTCTTGTTTGATGCATACTTGAAAGGAATATATGCAAAAATTCTATTAAATTTTAAGTGTAGTTAGTTGGATAGTATTTTGTTTATTACCTAGCTTCTTAACGTTTTAAATTTCTTTGAGCTAGCTAGGCTTGAAAATATTAACATTAACTTTTGTTGTAAATGCAAGAAAGTTTTTAATTTTATTGTATTTTGAAGTGTTTTGTTTGGAGAAAACGATTTTATTGTTTTCGAAAATTGAAGTTGAGTTTGGAATATGAAGAAGAGTCCCATTGTTTTTTTATATTGGGTTCTGCTAACTATGTGAGTTTTTAGTTTGATATGGAAGTTGTCAAGAGTGACTTGTTTTGACTCGTGCTATAAATGTATTGTAACAATGTTGGGTTTAATTGAAATCGATTGTATTGTATTGTGGGTACTGCTGCTTTTTACAGGTTCACTGATTGTGAATATAGCATTAGAAAAAAAAATTTAAAAAAATATAAGTATTTTGGATGGTTGTTTACTATAACCAACCGAAATAGTTAATTTTTTGAAATGAAATTCCTCGGTATATTGTGGACGGTTCTTCCTAAAGAACCGTCCATAATGATCCTTATTGCGGGCAGTGTAATAACTGTCCGCAATAAGCCCGATCATTCCCGTCGTGACCTTTGCGGACAGTTTGAAATCGTTCGGAGAGGCCTAAAATAACCGTCCGTAATGAGCTTTTTTGTACTAGTGTGGTGGCTGCAAGACAGAAAAGAGCGTCAAAGTGACTACCCGTATGAATGGCGTAGCCTCTCCGATGCCTAAGTAAGTGACGGTGATAAAGAGGAGGCAAGTAAGTAAATGAGTTTTAGGGTTTAGAAAGTTATACCTGAGTATGGGGGTGACCCCATATTTATAATGAATGGTGTCCTTGTTTCATCAGGAGGGTATTTCCTTTATTGGCGGTGAGGAGTCCTTATTAGTTAAGGATCCTACTTAGCGTGATTTCCTCTATAAGAGGTTTCTTCTCTTTTATCCGGGAAAGGACATTCTTCCTATTTATCTATTTAGGAAGAAGAGTTATAATGGGACTAAATCTCCTAATCAGGCCGGCGTGACTAAGACCCTTCACACAGCTAGCTGCATGGTGATCTGGCTTAAGGTCCGACTGGTGACGTGGCGCCTTATTGTTCTTCCACCCGGTATCTGTAAAATACCAAGGCAACAAAATTCCCTCCCCAAGTGTTTTGTCAAATACTCTAGGATTTGTTTCGGCCATGTGAGCATTCGGCCATACTCTTTATCTTCTATTTTGGATTCACATCCTGAGTGGACACTCACCCTCAACTCTTTCCCTTCGTCTATGGTCAGTTTATGCCAGCTAATCCATCATTAACTTCTTCTCGAGAAATGTGCAAATCGTGGATGAGTGACACGTAGATTTAACCAACGGCTATATTTAAAGAGTTGTCTTTTCGCAACTACCTTAAATAGTGCATTTTGGCTTATCTCGCACTTTTTACGCTTCATCTTCTTCCTCGAGCTTTCTGGTTTCTCGTTTGCTCAACAACTTAAGGATTTCCGCTGGTATTTTTAAGTAAGCCTTTCTCACCGCTGCTTTCTCCTTAACTCCAGTGAGTCTCTGATTTCTTCTTTTTTTCCCTTTTAGTTTCGAAATGTCTTCATATTTTGCAACATGTGCTTTGATTTTTCTCCTAATTTCTGGAATTTTTCTTGCTACGCATTTATTTTGATTTGCTTCATAGGATTAGAATCTTCGGAGTGTTCTTGCATTTTTTATTTCCTCTCTGCTTTGTATGTTTACTTTTAAACTTGCACTTTGTTCCTCGCCTGATTCTCATTTTTGATCTTCACATGCCATTATCGCTGTATTTTTGTGGGAATTGCATTTTTTTCATCATCGTTCTTCAATTTAGCGCCTTTAGATCTTCAAATTTACTAGAAATGAGGGAATGGTCTGATGGATCTTCATCCGATAGTAGTTATGATAGTGAGGAATCCCGTAAATTTCACCGTAAAATGGTAGTACTGTTGTCTAGGTTGTGCCCTCCTTTACAAATTGATAAGTCTAATTACCATCCCACCCCTAGGGTTAAGCGCACTGCTAGGAGGAAGATGAGTAACTCAGATGCATCCAATTGAGTTCATTTGCCGGATGATGTAAGCATAGAGCACATGAGTGATGTGAGCCTCAAAGCAGATTTTCCTCTAAGGTGATAGAGGATGTGGAGAATTATAGGGACGAGAAGGGTGCTCACCCAGTCGAGGAAGTGGGCACAAGTGGCCAAGATGAGGAGGTAGGCTCTGCTGAAAAAGAGGAAGAGGAAGGGAGGAACCTGACTCCCCGAGTGGATGACATGATTCTGTGCCTCCACGAGGATCATATTGAGAAGGAGGCCATGATGTATCCATGGATAAGGGATTGTTATGTCCTTCTTCCAAGTGTGGATCAACGAGCGAATGCTCCTCCAATTGGGTACTTCAGCATCAATTTGGACGTTATTAGAGGCGGTTTCAGGTATCCTCTTCCAGCATCGATCGCCAACCCACTAGAGGTGTGGGGCTTATGTCCGGGTGAGTTGCATCCGAATGCTTGGGCAGTGATGCTGGGGCATCACCAGATGTGTCTTTATTTAGGCCTTGCTTTTGATGCCACCTTTTTTCGTAAAATTTATTCTGTCAAGTGAAACAAGGATGATGACCATTATCAGTTTATGAGGAAGAATGGGATGTACCACTTCTCCAACCAGCCTTCTTCTATTCATCATTACAAGGAGTTTGGGTTCTATATCCAGGTGAAGGATGACTACCATTCTTTTCCTATAACTTGGTCTATCACAACCTCGCCCAAGAGAAGGACTAAGGCCAACGATCCAGACCCTCGGCTACAAATTTTTTGCTCCTTTGAGCAGTACAAGTGGAGTTTTAATTCGACCGCATGGGCCTCTATTTTTAGATAATATCTTCTCCCTCGCACACTGACCGGGATAATCTATCTTCCTGGGCTAATTGTAGCAACTGGTATACTTCTTTTCTTACTTGTATTTTTTTATATTTCAGGTAAACATGTCTAATCTTCAATCTTCTCATGTTCTTCTAGCGACCAAGAAGTCACAGCAAAAGAACAACTGTACTCAAGCGGTTGTCAAAAGTGGGGCTAAGAGGAAGCTTGCTGAGTTCCAGGGATCCAGTAAGTGGGTTGGTGTGACCCTTTTGGATACATCCTCCATGCCGGATCCTCATCTCCCCCTCCCTGAGGTATATATATTTTTTTATTGTTATTTAGATCTCTTGTATGTCATATGGCTTGACAATTCCTTATTGTTGGCTACTCCATCTGGTCATAGGACGGATGGGGGCTCTGTTTCTCCTTCCCCTTCTCCCCGGCTGGCCATGGCTGAATTTATGGACCAATCCTTCCCCAACCTCCCTTGTACGGATGTTGCCTTGCAGGATGCTTTAAAAGGCATCTTACCCCTCCGTGTCGACGCAGAGGGCTATAAAGGGGAGCCTATCGCCTTGCTTTCATCTCTTTTCTTCTAGGACCTCACTCTGGTACGTCTTATTATCTTTTATTGGCTTTTTTGCTCATGGATTTACGCTAAGTGCTTTTCTCGCACTCTCAGGCTACATCCTGAGGCTCAAAGCTCATCCAGAGGCTCATGGGAAGAGCGAGATGAACTTGAAATTAAAGGAGAAGGACCTTATTGATACTAAGCGGAAGCTCACATTGGCCCAGAAGAGTGCCCTCAAGCTTGAGGATGAGAGGGAGGAGGCCTGGAGGCTCTAGGCAAAGAGTGACCGGGATAAATACGAGGTGGAGGCCAAGGTGGTTGCTTTGGAGAAAGATCTAGCAACTGCTCGAGAAGAGGCATCTAAGGCCAAAGGGACAGCTGCTATGGTAACTGATCAACTTGGTGATTGCGGCTTCCTCTACAGCGAGATGGTCTTTTAGGCATGCCAGCATGTTCACTTGGACCTTTCTTGGTCTGATATCAACGATGTGGATTTTCCATCTTTTGATGACCTGACTGCTCATAAAGCTGCCCAAGTGAAGGCAGAGAAGGCTGCTGAAGACGTCGTAGACTAGGAGGGTCTAGGAGGTTGTGAGGCTCAGGATACAGATCCGTTGGTAGGGAATGCTAATGAAAAGGCTGCTGGCAAGGATCTTTATGCCGGCTCCATAGATGTTCCTCCTCTGGCTGAATGAAACTTCTTTTGTTTATAATTTGTTTAGGCCTTTGGGTCTTAGTTTTGTAACATTCATACAATTGCCCTTTGTGGCATTTAATTATAACATGCTTTCAATTTTCTTCAATTTTGTATATTTTTCAAATGGGTTGTACTTACTTTTTTCTTTGGATATTTCTGCTAGTCTTGTTTGCATCCTCGATCCATTAGGACGACTGAATGTTTACATTCGGTCATAAGGATGGTTACTGTAGGTTTCTCTTCTAGTGTTTGATAAAGCTTCATTCGGTCTTGGAGATGAATGCTTTGATGCTTTATTCATTCTTTGCAGTGAATACTTTTGGTTTAAGATTTCCTTAAGTATACGGCACTCGGTCTTGGAGACGAATGGTTCTACTTAAGATTTTTTTTAAGTATCACAAGCCTTATTGTTTGCTTAGATCCTTAAGGTGCTTGAGGGCTTATCAGTTTCCTAGCTCTTTAAATATGTCGGAGGACTCAAGTGTCGCCTATGTCTTACCAAATATGCCTGCCGGCTTACGAATAACCTAGGACTTTTATTGCAAAGCTGGGTGTGAGTAGCCGATCTGATGCCAACTTTGTGGTCGGGTAAAGTGCTAAGAGGGTTTGATCAAAACTTCTAAAGTGCATAAGTATGTATGGAAAATTGAATCTTTATTAGAAAAACAGAAAGATTACAATGTCCGGGCTAATAGTGTAATGCTGGATGAAAGTTTACCTAGGGAGTTCTGCCTCATTAAAAACCTTGCCATAGAAAAAAACCCAAGGGGAAAAGTCTATGGCAAGGGAAAAAGAGTGCAGACACTTGGCCCCTAAGGGTTTTTTGCTACATAATACTTCCTAAGGCTAGCTATATTCCAGGTCCTAGGGAGTTCTTTCCCATCCATTTTCCTGAGTCGGTATGTGGTGGGTCCTATGACCTAAGTGACTTGAAAGGTCCTTCCCAGTTGGCTCCTATCTTGCCTTTGCATTCTTTGCTTCGTGATGTTATCATGTCTCTGAGCACTAGATCACCTTCTTTCAGTTTTACTTCTTTAACCTTCTTGTCATGGTATTTGGCAAATTTAGATTTACAGGTGGCCATCAGGATGTAAGCTCTATCTCAGTGCTCTTCCAAACTGTCCAAGTGATGCCTCAGGTTGATGTCATTTTCTTCCTCCGTATAATAGATCACACAGTCTGAGGGAGCGCCAATCTCTATAGGTACAACTGCTTCCACTCTGTGGACTAAGGAAAATGAAGTTTCTCCGATCGATTGGCAGGGAGTCATTCTGTATTACTAGAGGACATTGTTTAACTCTTCTGGACATGCACCTTTCTTTCCTTTTAGCCGCTTCCTCAATCCCTCTCCAAGTGTCTTGTTGGTTCCTTCTGTCTTCCCATTCATTTGTGGGTGTGCTACAGATGCAAATCAATTTTGAATCTTCAATCCTTCATAAAATTTATGAAATTTCTCAAAGATGAACTGTGACCCATTGTCTGAGACAATCTCGATTGGAACACCAAAATGAATGATAATGTGATCCCTAACAAAAGCAATCACTTTTTTAGGAGTGATGGTACTAACGGCTGCTGCTTTCACCCATTTTGAGAAGTGGTCAATTGCCACGATGATTAATTTTTTTTGTCTGATGGCTTTAGGAATTGGTCCATCAATATCAATTCCTCAAATGGTAAATAGCCACCCATTTAGTAGAGGCTTTTTACATAGCATGCAGGACATGTGACTTTTCTGTATGGATTTGGCATTAGTGATAAGACTGTACGTAATCGGTTGAGTCTGCTTCCAGAGTTAGCCAGTTGTATCCCAGGAGCTTGGCTCTTCGGGTAATGGTAAAGGCTACTTAGTGGGAGCCATAATTCTCTTCGTGTATCTCTTGGATCACATACTTTCCATCTTCTGGAGTAATGCATTTTAGCAAAGCGTCCGAGTAGGAGCATTTGTACAGTGTCCCATTAATGACCAAGTACCTTGATGACCTTTCTACAATTCTAGATGCCTCAACCTTGTCCTCTGGAAGGATGTCTTTTTCCAAGTGGTCCATCAATGGTTGCATCCATTCGGGTTTCTTTTGCTCTATCAACATCAAGTTCTGTTCCTCTATCATTGGGGCAAGCATAACCTTAAATGGACAACTAAGCTTCTTCCATTAGTCTATACTTGCTGTATCTTTGGCCAGCTCATCTGGTTTCTCATTTCCCTCCCTAGAGATATATTCAAGTGCCTATATGGTGCCTTTTAACTCGATTTCCTTCAGCAGTGTTTCAACTCTAGCCAAGTATTTCATCATTCTTTCCTCCTTTGTTGCGTAATTCTTCTTAATTTGGTTGGAAACCAACTTCGAATCGCTTTTGATGCTTACTTTGTTTGGAGCAATTTCTTTGGCTAGTTCCAAGCCCTTGATCACTGCCTCATATTTGACAGCATTATTGGTAACTAGGAAGGCTAGTTTTGTTGCGTAGCTCATCCATATCTTCTCTGGTCCTTCTATCCGAACTCTAACTCTAGCTCCCTCATGGGGAGATGCATCATTAATGTATATATGCCATGACTCGGTCTTGAGGCCAGGTGAAGGGCCAAGCCATGCAAACTCAGTAACAAAATTTGCCAAGACTTATGCTTTTAGTGCCTTTCTTCCTTCAAATCGTATGTCAAACTCTCCCAGTCGTATGGCACATTCGGCTAGCTGTCCGAAGGCTTCTAGCCTCTACAATACTTTCTTCAAAGGGAAATTGGTTCTAACGATGACCATGTGGGCTTGGAAGTAGGGTTGAAGCCTTTCTACTATTGAGACTAAGGCGAAATCCAACTTCTCAATTAACACTGATCCTACTGCTTCATCTATAGCCACTAGATACATGATTAATTCCTCATCCTTTTTTAGCCAACTTAAGAGAGGTGGTGATCTTAAGAACTCTTTGATGTTCTCAAAGGCTTCTTGGTAGTGTTTTTCCTAACTAAATTTTTTATCTTTCTTGATAGCCCTGTAAAATGGGAGACATCTCTTGGCCAAAAATGAAATGAAGCGGCCGAGCACGTTCACCATTCCATTTAGCTTTTAAACTTCATTCAGCATTTTTGGTGGCTCCATCTTCATGATAGCCTCTATCTTCTCTGGGTTTACCTCAATTCCCCTTTCGAAAATTAGGAAATCGAGGAATTTACTACCTCTTACTCCAAAAGTGCACTTTTTTGGATTTAATTTGAGCTGATATTGTTGTAGGATTTTGAACACAGCTCTAATATCTTCTGCATGTTCCTCCAAGCTTCTACTTTTGATGATCATACTATCAATGTAGACTTCCACTGTTTCTTATATTTGGCCTTTGAAAATGTCATTCACCAGGCATTGATAGGTAACTCCAGTGTTCTTTAGGTTGAATGGCATAACCCTGTAGTAGTACGTTCCTTCATGCGTTATGAAGGATGTCTTTTCTTCATCAGCTGGGTCCATGGGAATCTGGTGGTACCCTGCTTTCGCTTCTAGTAAGGAGTATATGGCATAACCGGTTATTGAGTCTACCAGCTGATCAATGCTTGGGACTGGGTAGCTGTCCTTTGGTGTTGTTTTATTGAGATCTATAAAGTCTACGCACATTTATCAGGCCTCATTTGACTTCTTTAGCAATACCACATTCGCAAACCACTTAGAGTAGCACACCACTCGGATGTGATTGGCTTTCAGGAGCTTCAGGATTTTAGCTTCAACTGCATTCTGCCTGTCTGATGCATGATTGTGTTTCTTTTGCTTCATCAAAGATGCCTCTAGGTGGAGGTTTAAGCTGTGTTGAATTACCTCAGGTGGTACCCTAGTCATATCTTCATTTATCTACGATAAGGTGTGTTGTTCTTCTGTCTGTACTCGGCTAATGTCCACTTTCATAGGTTCTGGGAGGTCAGCGGCTATGCATACCTGCCGATTACGCCCTACCGCCAATGTCTCAATGAGTCCGACTGGCTTAGATTCTTTATCTCTTCCAGCTTCATGATTGCTTCATCCATCTTCAATTATGCTAAGTAGCTCTCTTATGCCACTAGAGGTTTGCCTGCAACTACTGCGACCCCTTTTATGGTAGGAATTTGCATGACCAGGTGTTTGATTGAGATCAGTGCATCTAACTCGGCTAGGAATACCTTCCCAAGATGATGTTGTAGCTGATTGGTATGTCAACGATTATGAAGTCCATTTTTGCTCTCCATTTGGTCTTATGATCACCAAGCTCGACTTTCAGGGTGGTCTAGCCGAAAGCAGGAATCGAATGGCCACTAAGGCCGATAAGTGGTGAATGGGCTGGTAGCATCTATTGTGATGAACTTCTAGCTTGTTTAGCACCTCTTTTTTATCAGATTGATGGAGCTGTCGATGTCAAAGATGATCCATCTGATGGTGTACCCTTATATCAAGGCCTCTAGCATGAAGGGGTCCGCATGCTGGTTCTTCACTAAGCTCTATTTCCGAAAAGGTCTGCTAAGTTCTGAGTTATCTTCCGTATTTGATCTTTTATGCTCGAAACTCTTCCCTTTGAGGGGAATCCTTCAAAGCCCAGTCCACCTGTGATTACCATCACAAGCCCCTTTAACTTCTGTGAGGACTTGTCTTCGTCGTCCTTCTTTGATCCGAATCTAATTTCTTTAGTGATTCCCTTTACAAATTGTGAAAGCTTCCCTTGCAAGATTAGGGCATGGATCTCATCTACTAGGATGCGACATTTATCCATGCCATGGCCTTTAGGCTTGTGGAATCCATAATACTTGTTCGTGTCTTTCCCTACAAGCTGCTCAAGCATAGCCCTTGGATATTTGATGGATTTCTTGTCATCCCTTTTCTGCATAGCTAGCAAGCTGTCACGTAGGGGAGCTTTCAATTCTAGTTTATATCTGCTTTGGGTGGAGGACTACTTGCTGTTGTTCCCCCCTCCCCCTTTTTCCTAGCCTTTCGGTCTTCAGATTGCGCTCTTTTAGATGTCTTGTATGGCCTATTGACTTCGTCCACTTCAATCAGGTTCTTTGCAATGTTGATCATGCGATCCAGCTTTTTAGGCTGGCTTTGAATGAGCTCTGCACGGAGTCTTTCCTTCCTCATGCCTCTAATCATACCTTCCCTAGCAATGTTATAATCCAGGTCTCGTATTTGCAGGCATGCTTTATTGAATTGCTCAATGTAAGAGTGGAGTGATTCATCTATCCTCTGAGTGATCTTGTTAAGGGTACGAGTGGTAGTTCTTGCTGGATTGGAGCCGATGAATTACGTATAGAACTTTTACCTTAAGTCATTCTATGAATCTAAGGACTCGGTTGGCAACGAGTCAAACCAGTAGGCTGTCGGACCGATTAATATATTGGGGAAGTTCCTGCAGGTATATGCTTTTGAGGCATATGTTAAGTCCATCTTGTTCTTGTAAGTTTGCATATAGGTCCGAGGGTCCGTGTCTCAACTATAGTTGTCAATGAATGGTAGCTTGACTCGGGGGTTGAGCTATTCTACTAGGATCTCCACACTAAATAGGGAGTCAGAAATTTCCAGCAGGGGTTCTTGTAGAGAAACATCATACCCATTGAGACCTTCCTTGAACATCTTCTGTAACTTCAGATCATCCCAATATCTGAACATTTTAGGTTTCAATTGTGAACCCAGCGGTGGTGGTAGAAGGAGATGAGTGGAGTGAGTTGGACCTTGATACGGACCGCCAGGATGGAAGAAGCCTAATGGAGTAGGTCCTTAAGGGTAGTGCATGTTATACACAGGTTCATTCACTGTGAGCCATTCTACTTGTTGTGCTTTTGACATGCAAATCAGATCCCTCCACAAGGGAACTTCCATGCTTCTGTCTGTAAAGATCTCGTAAAGGTTAGCGTTGTGCTAAGCTAGTTAGGAGCTGCTTCCAAAACCGTTAGGACTTGGGTGAGCATTGTGTGGCCCCATCGAGTGAGTATTAAGAGATCCATAATGCTGGGTGCTGTGTGGCCCTTCGGGGAGAGCATTGTGTGGCTCACCCTGATTGGTGTTGAAGGATCCTCTTGAGTGAGCGTTGTAAGGCCTGACCTAGTGAGTGATAGGGCAGATGAGAACATCTACGTGGTGTAGCAGTCCGCTTCTTATGTGCCCAGCCATTCCCTCCTTTATCACTCCCAATAGATTCCCTTGCAGTTGATTTTGGTCTTCGAGGGAAACCTGGTAGCACTGAGCAAAACTTTTGAAGAACGCCATACCAATTGTGGAGTTTGCCGGTGATGTTACTGTAGAAACCATGGCAGGGATTATGGAGGAGAGGGGTACCGCTGTAGTTGATTGGGATTTGATCGATGGCCCTAAGTCATCAGCGTTGTCGATAACCGTTTGATCATGTTTTTGGCTGCTGTCCATCTAGTTGGATTTTGTATTCGTTGGAAGATAAAATTCTCACTGGAGCGAGTAAGTTTGTCCATGCTCACCGCACCACTGAAAGATTGGTCAAAAAAAGGGTTCCTTGAGCTAACCTTCACAGAAAGGAAAAGGATCTGCCTTCACCGGAGGTGGTGGTTGCAAGATAGAAAAGAGCATCAAAGTGACTAGCCGTGTGAACGGCGTAGCCTCTCCAATACCTAAGTAAGCAGTGGTGATAAAGAGGAGTCAAGTAAATGAGTTTTAGGGAGTTTGGGGTTGACCCCATATTTATAGTGAATGTTGTCCTTATTTCATCAGTAGTGTATTTCCTTTATTGGCGGTGAGGAGTCCTTATTAGTTAAGGATCCTACTTAGGCACGATTCTTTTATAAGAGGTTTCTTCTCTTTTATCCATTAAGGAAAGGATATTCTTCCTATTTATCTATTTAGGAAGAGGAGTTGTAATGGGACTACATCTCCAAATTAGGCTGACGTGACTAACACCCTTCACGTAGCTGGCCGGATGGTGATCCGGCTTAGGGCCCGACTGGCAATGTGGTACCTTATTGTTCTTCCACCTAATACCTGTAAAATACCGAGTCAACACCGGCCTCCGATCAGACCCCTCCTAAGGTATTTCAACATCCTGAGTCCAATGGATTCATCCTTTTTACCAAAAAATGAAAAGAAACTCGCCATTACCCAAAATAATGTGAAAGGCGCAACCTTTTTCAATCAAAACAACGTTAAAATGCACAAAATCGAACATGATCAATTCAAATATGACTTTGAACATAAAAATTTCAATATTCACAGAACTTAAAGAACGAGAATACACATATAAAACATAGAAAATCATTGCAAAAAACCCTCTCTGAGTACTGATGATGAAAATCGAAAGAGAACGGATCGAATTCGTACCTTTTCGGTGTCCGAGATCAAAGAGTTCTCTACTATGACTCCGTTTGTAAGCAAAACATGAGATTTAATCACGATATTTCGAACATCAATCGATTTCCATGACTTCTTCAACAGATTATCCGTTCGTTATTTTCAGAAAATTAGTTTCAATCTTTGAAACTAAGCAGACTTCAAAAGTAAACAATGCATAAAAAGAAAATGTTATATTAAAAGAAAGAAAGATGAAACAGAAGAGTAGAGAGTGAGACAATGGAGGCTTTAAGGCTAACCAAAGCTAATTTACAAAATGAGGGAAGTTCCATATTTATAATGGGAAGTGGACCATTCTAAAGGTGCCACTTGCGCTATAAAATATTCCAAAATAATTATCAGTCATACAAAATAAAGCTTCTAGAAGATTAGAGTCTATAAAAGTGGGAAGTACAACTTACTTGAATTATCTCTTGCAAATGTCATTTCCACCACCCACTAGTGGCATATTCCACTAGCCAAGGGCTTCTTCTAGATGCCAGGAAGCTTCTTTAACAAGCTAAACCCACTTGTCATTAAAATAATACATAAAATGAATCCGCCACACAAAAGTGGCATCCTTGATAAGCCAAATAAGTTTCTCCATCCTTCCAGGGGTATTATGGTCAACTTCACTTCCCAAAATATCATATTAATTCAGTTTGAGCCTCTTTTCCCTTAGTTAGGCCGAAATTGTGATTGCTCCGCCTAGTTTTTGCTTGCCCTGGGTTTCTGCAGTAACTATTAGGGGCAAGAACGAACAATCTGCAAATCAGAAAAACACAAATAATTTCCACAATTCAACTCCAAATAAAGTGATTCCAATGCCAAATTACCAACATTTTCTCAGTACATTTTACCCTTATCAAATACCCCCACACTTAAACATTTGCTTGTGGTCAAGCAAAATATAAAGACATAAAAAGAAAAGAGAAAACAGTTTATAAAACACAAGTACAAGAGTAACAATCAACAATCAACGTATCTCTTAAGAAAAATAGAATATTCTACTAAAAATACAAAGATTAAGAAATGAGATGAATACCCTTACACTTAGCAAGCAACTTGGTCTCAAAAACAGGTCAAGACTACAAACTAGAGCTAGCTCGTCAATAACTAAGTCCATCATGAAACCAACTGCCTTACCGAAGGGTTCACTCATTTGCTCAAAGTGTTTAAGGATAAGTTTTTAAAATTCACTCCTCGGCTATACACAACAGTCATAAGTCCATAGGCTTGATTATCGGTCTTATCTCCATCAGTAAGCTTTTGATCACCAACATAAAAAAAAGGTCTTTTATTTGGGTTGCAATGAAGGCTTAGGGTTGGGTATGTCAAGAAAAATGTTTTTTTCTAATTGATTTTACTAAAGAAAACATTGATGAGCTTATAGCAAGATGTATTACAGTTATAATTTCTAACTCATGCAGCAAAAGGAAGTTTTAAGCACAATGAATAAGAGTGAAAGATCGGAGCAATCATAAAGATAAGAGTAGAAATGAGCAATCATTCCCGCAATAACAAAAAGGCTTTATTTGTTAGAAATTTGTAGTTATTTCAAAATAAATTTAATTTTATATGAGGCTTTTATAAATAATTCACATCAGTGTTATAATTTGAGAAATGTCTAATTATAATTTCTTATAATTAATACATTTGAAATGGTCATATTAGTTAATTGATTTTGTCTTTTAATGGGTATGTTTTCGTTGGCTATAATCTCGGCCTTGATTTCCCATTAATAACTAACCACTATTATTTCAACAATAAAAAGGGTTGCCTTTGTGATTTTGTGAAATGAATTTTCCTTACAGTAGCCACTCTTATTTACAGCTTTAAAGTTGTTGAGTGAACTATGCTTAGATGCTTCGTAAAACCACAACGATCTACGAGAGAAGAGCTGATGGATGAGTAGGCTTCCCTTTTCGATATACGCAATGTGATCTGGGACACGGTGGGAGTTTCCAACCAGTTTTTATACACAACAAAAATTACTTCTGCTCCACTTTTTAATCACTTCTTGCGTTAATTTATTTCATCATTTTTCCTTTTTAGTGTTCTTATATTCTGGATATATTTTTGAGTTTTTGTTCCTGATCCGATCAATCGATTGAAGTGACTGTTTAATCTTGGAAGGAACTCCCAGTATCCTTTAAGGACAATGTCGTTCGACATGACTCAGCCGATTAGTATTTCCATTACTTTAAACTTTATTTATAATTTCTATTATATTTCTATATGGTTCCTACTAATTATATTTATGTTTTTGGTTGGAGTTGAGGACCAGAAAACTCGATGAAGCGGATATTCTAACGAGATTGGCACTCACAATTCAATAGGAAAATCTGGGCTTGAATATTTATTTCTTTATTTCTTATTTTTTTTATAATTATTAGTCAACAATCTTAAAGGATATTTATAATTTTTGAAGATCGACGTTTATTTATTTGATTTTGTAGCAAAAGAATTTCTTTGAAGCGAGATTTTGATAAAGGAGTGGATAAAGCTTGCGATATTTTGGGAAGTTGTGCTATTGTGCATGTCAAATGTACATGAGGTATTTTTTTATTTATATGTAATCGAGTTTCAAGTGGCCGATCTTTTTTTGGATATTTTAAAGGAAAATGTTTCTTTTCATATTTTCTCTTTTTGTTAATCAATATGTGTGTGATGGTTTTCTTTCTTATTGAATTTAGCATTGGAGCGGGTTTGCTATTAATTGTTTTTAATGAGATTCATTGGGGTTAATTTGTGTTTTAAATCCCTCCGCTTTTGAGCTCATGTAGAGGATACTACAATTAAATTTTTATTATTCCTATAGCAGTGAATCTTATGAGGTGTTGATTTAAACTTCTTCTCGTTGCCTTTTTTTAAACAATTGTTTGTGTTTTGAAAGAGAAGTAATATAAGAGAGAAATGGAAAAATAATATGTATATTCTTATGGTGAGAAAATATATTGAGTTTTTATTTGAGTTTTTAAGTTTTGGAAAATTAGTTGATTTTATGTTTTTAAATAGAGAGAGGGCTTTTAGTAAGTTTTAATTTTATGAGTTATCAGTTTCAATCAAATTCAAATTGGTTTCGGTGAGGCCAACATTTTTATTTTTTTTAATGAGTTTTAATCTCATTTGTGACTCCACATGAACTAGAAGAGGGTAAATCTTTTTAAAAGTGTGGGGGTGTCTTCATAAATATTCATTCGTGTTTTGAGAAGGGATAAATGGAGAATTTTTCGAAATTGAGAAAATATATAAAGTTTGTTTTGAGGGTTACATATTTTAATCGGTGGTTTATTGGATATGTAACCTTGTGTTTACAATGAATTTGGTTTGATGAGCTTGTCAAATTATGAGAGAGGCCTAAATAGGTCCGCACATACACATGAGAGAAATGGCGCCAAAACACATTTCTGGTGTACGTGTTCGGTTTTGCATTATTACATTGAGGCCCATAATAAAACAAAATATTTTATAGATATATATTTTTTGTTGTTTTTGAATTAACATCAGTTTTATTATTTAATTCAAATCCTATTGTCTATTTGAAACTAATTTGGAGGTCTCATTCAGTTTTAAATTATTTAATTTTATTTAAACAGCTATATACAAGTTATGCTTTTTCAAATATTAAAGGAGGGTTTTCGAGTTTTCAATTTCTTGTATATATGGGAAGTAGCCATATAATTTTTTTGTTACGATTTATGAATTCTTAAAGAAATATATGTTTACTTTTGATGTGTTGTAATATGGTTTTAATGCTTGCGTTTTAATGTTTGCAAATTTCGAAATTGAGCACTCTTTCCAATTGAGTACACTCTTTCGAACTTGGAATATTGGAGACAGTAAAGAGTTTTGTGTGTGTACAGATTTTTAAATGAATTTTTTTAACAATTATACATATTCTTTATCTATATAGCTTGTTCATATTGTGTTTAAGAGAACAAGGAGTGAAAATGAATATATAATTTTTGGGTAACAAAATCATAAGGATGAATTAGAGTGTCTTGTTAACAAATAAGAATATTATGTTGAAAAACTTCTTATGAAGTTTTGATGCTATAATGTTAATTTTTTTGAGTATCTCATATGATTCAAATATGTATTTAAAGAGAAATATGATCATGAGTTGTTATTGTCATTATTGTGATATACCTTGAATTATGGTATTATATAATCATGAATTGTTATTGTCATACTTGTGATATACCTTGAATTATGGTATTATATAATGTGAATATCCGTTGTACTAGAAGAGTGCAATGATGCTAATTGAATATCTAATTCAAATGAGGTAATAATTACTAGTGGTTAAGCTTTGACTCTTGGTGGTGGAATAATAACATAGATGTCAACTAAGCAAATTACTTTAGAGTTGAAAACATAATGAGACTAAGTAGTTCATAAACTTCTTTGAAGGTGTTCTTTTATAAATAAAGCCAACACCATATTTTTACACTATCTATCTTAAAAATAAGATAGATTTCTTTGAGACTATATATAGTGAAACTATAGCGTAACAATGGAATTGAACACTCCGTTATCTATGTGAGTCAAGAGTGATTTTGGCCAAGTCATTTGACTAAATATTTGTGAAATAAACTTCGGAAAAATCAGAGAGGATGATATTTAAGTCATTTGAAATTAACATAGGTGGGAGCCCACGGAATAGGTTCGTATGGGTAATAACAAACCTTTTGTTAGTTCTGCTAGCACAACAAATTATTGTCTCAATCCTAGATGTGAGAAAGTGCTATGTTGTATATTTTGACAGGTTGAGTTAAAAGAACTCGTAATGAATTTCATAGCTCTTATGAGTGGTGTATAAAGTGCAACATACACTTGATGAAATCAACTACGTAAGTGTGAAGTGGGGCCGCTTCTATGAGATATTGGCACTCTCTCTAGAGCACTTATGAGAGACCAGGCGCGCGCATGGCCTATTATGGCGCACCACGGCGTTGAACAGAAACTTATTTTAGTATAATGTGATAGCTAAAATCTCTAACTTTCAATAGTGAATATTTGGTTCATAGAAACTTTATGTTTCAACACATATTCCGTAAGATAAATTTTATCTATCAATTATTAGTTCATAGTCCAAAAAATACCAATACTATGCATTATATGTCAAACTCGAGATATTAAAAAAATTTTAAATATTTATTTTAAAATAAATGGGAGATTGTTAAAAATTTATAGTTATTTCAAAATAAATTTAATTTTGTATGAGGCTTTTATAAATAATTGATATCACTGTTATAATTTGAGAAATGTATAATTATAATTTCTTATAATTAATACATTTGAAATGGTCATATTAGTTAATTATTTTTGTCTTTTAATGGGTCTTTACTATTGAGTAACTAATATACGTTTTCGTTGGCTATAATCTCGGCCTTGATTTCCCATTAATAACTAACCACTATTATTTTCACAATAAAAAGGGTTGCCTTTGTGATTTTGTGAAATGAATTTTCCTTACAGTAGCCACTCTTATTTCCAGCTTTAAAGTCATTGATATGAGTTTTATAATCCCAACCAGTTTTTATACACAACAAAAATCACTTCTGCTCCACTTTTTAATCACTTCTTGCGTTAATTTATTTCATCATTTTTCTTTTTAGTGTTCTTATATTCTGGATATATTTTTGAATTTCTGTTCCTAATTCGATCAATTGATTGAAGTGGCTGTTTAATTCTGGAAGGAACTCTAAGTATCCTTTAAAGACAGTGTCGTTCGACATGACTCAGCCAATTGGTATTTCCATTAGTTTAAACTTTATTTATAATTTCTATTATATTTCTATATGGTTCCTACTAATTATATTTATGTTTTTTTGTTGGAGGTGAGGACCAAAAAACTCGATGAGGTAGATATTCCAACGAGATTGACACTCTCAACTCAATAGAGAAAACTGGGCTTGAATATTTGTTTCTTTATTTCTTATTTTTTCGTAATTGTTATTCAACATTATTTAATATACTTAGCAAGTTTTTATGATGTATGCGCTCGAAGAGAAATATTTTTAGTAGCCAAATTTGACTCGTTTACTATTTATTTTTTCTTTTGTTTTTATTTTATTGGAATACTGTAATAATATGATGATAAGAGGTTGGAAACATAAGAATTGCAATGAATTTGAAGAATGCTCATAAGATTTTCTTGAATATAATTTTGTAGAAAATAGAAGTTAACAATTTTACATACTTGCTTCCCTTTATAAAAATTCTTTGGTAAAATCAAGGGTGACAAGGGAAAATCAAAGTGAAATTGTTTTGGGTTTAACTTATTGTGTGTTTATGAAAGAAAAGGTTAAAGGCTCAAAGGGGTTAACTAAGGGATATATTATATTAAGGGTGGCTTTCTGGTTAAAGAGAAGATGGAATCCTAGTGCCTTTATTATTTTATGCAAGTGATTAAGGATGTGGTCTCGACAAGTACTAACAAGTTTCTCCCAAATCAAGTTCTAGCTTAAGCATGCATGTGTACGCCCACTTAGCAAGAAAATTAAGCAATAGTTCATGAGCAAATAAGAAAAGTCTTAAATCCTCAATTAAATTTTGGGTTAATTGTAGTTGGTTCATTTTAGCCTAAGTTGTTGAAAACGGTTCTATGTTTATAGTATATCTTGCTTAATCAACCTCATTAAGCTTGCTGATGCAAGTTTACCATCAACCAACCAAACGCTAAGTATTTTTCAAAGAATATTTGCTTTCAAAAAATCAAAATTTCATGCTAATCACCAAAAACATATTTAAAATTGAAAAATTTTGACAAATTTTTCAAAAACAAAACAAAATTTCACAAAAACACATTTTAAAATAGAAGATCATTTGGGGTCATGCATTCATCTATGCTGGTTCTTCTTCAAGTATCGAAGGCGGAATCTTAATTTTGTCGTTTCTGATGTATTTAATTTTCCGAACTTATTTCTAAGTTGTAACTAGATAGCTGGCATTCTTTGGCCTTATTCATTATATAGGCATGTCTTGGGATCGGACTTATATCCGTATCACCTTTAGGCTATATTTCTGTCCAATGACGCTCTCATCTTGTGAGCAGTCTTTGGATTTCTTTAATAAAGAGATGTAGGTATTTTGTAGGTAAGCGGGGCATCAACCTAGTTGGGACGCCCGCCCCGAAATTTTCACCTGTCTCAATCTTTTTCCTTCTAGGGGAACACAATGTTGCTCCGGGGGGTTTTAAAAAAAAACAGAATACTCAAGTTTAAGAAAAATGCTCAAGCATGGGCAATCACAGTCAAGTTGGGGCAACAACTGGCTGTGGCAATTTGTACCAATTAAACACAACCAAATAACAATAATCACTATAGCCAAATCCAAATCATTCCCCCCACACTTACTAATTGTTTTGTCTCAAAGAAATAAACAAAATTTAGCCAATATTAACCAACAAAAAGCAAGCATAGAGGATAAGTGAAAACTACCTTGCATAACTTTTTTCGAGTTTAAAAAGTTGTTGTGTTTAAGAGGAAGTGAGTTATAAAAAAGTGGAAGATAGAAGTATGGGTGAATTACTCTTGGTGTTGTAAGGATGATTGCCCTTAGTAGCTTCATGACTGCTGCACAGATTTGTCAGAGCAACCATTATCCAAATTTCCCTATACTAATTTGTTGGATACCTACAAAAGAAAGCAAAAGAACAATATTATATACTAAAAAATGAAAGTGAAATAAATATTTACAAGGTTATAAAAATGAGCTTGGGCTCATCAAGTTCTTCATTTGGTGTTTGAAGCGGACACCAATATATACAAGTTTCATAAACGAAAGTTGAAAAAGGTGGACCGATGTATGATATCTTTTGTTGTAGCATGTCCACATTTCTCCATGATTCACTTTTGAATTGATCTTCAACAAAATATTTCCCTATCAAATGGTTGTGAGGTTTGTAAGTGGATTGCTCATCATCAAGAATTAGGGAGCAATCTGTTTTCCCTTTGAAATCCACCTCAACAAATTTTCCTCATCTTTAATAATCTCTTGATTATGCAACTGTAAACTCTTGGTAAGCTCTTCATACCTTAGATGTTGCATTTCTCTTTAGGGAAATGGTATCTTTGGTTGGTAGACTCGGAGTGGTTGCTCCATTAAAATCGCTTCCTCTTGAGCAAGCATCTTTTCTTGGAGCAGTTTCAAACTAAACTTTAAGCTGTTCTCTTTTGTGCACATGTTGCTCATGGTGATATTTTGATTGCTCCAAATTATGACTAGGTTGCTTAGTTCTCCTTTGAATTATAAACAGTATGAACAACAAGCATGTTAGAATTATCAACAACCTTACCACACTCCATAATTTGGAGCAGTTTCAAACTGAACTTCAGGTTGCTTTCTTTTGTGCACATGTTGCTCATGGTGATATTCTGATTGCTGCAAATTATGATCCGGCTGCTTAGTCTCCTCCTCTGCTTGCTCCCCTAAGTTATAAAGATTATCAACAACAAGCATGTTAGAATTATCAACAACCTTACCCCACTCCATCGTGTTTGCTTCATATTCCTCCACAGAGAGTTATGCTCAATATTGCTTGGAAAGACTACTTCATCTTTTGGAATCACCATATTGGCAAGTTATTGGAAATGGGTCTCCAAGTTCTTGATTGATGCTTGAGTTTGATTCATAAACTCCATCATCATCACTACCAAGTTAAGTTTCTCAAGCTCCCATGATGGTTCAACTTGATGGAAGTAATATTGAGGTTGTTGAAATGGTTGATGAGGTTGTTGGGATAAAAATTTGGTTGATGATATTTATGAATGACATTTTGAGGTTGGGGGAAGACAAACTAAGGTTGCTGGTAAAGAGATTATGGTAGCTGGAATGGCATTTGAGGTTGTTGGATTGGAATCTGTGGTTGCTGGGACAAAAATTGTGGTTGTTCGGATAAAAGTTGTGGTTGCTGAGATGATAATTACGGTTTCTTTGAGAGTTTGTTTACTTTCTCAGTTAGCTCCCCAACTTTTTCTGAACGTTTTTGCACAACCTTAGATTCTGGAAAATTTAAGTTCTTCTTAGAATGCCATTTACAACTTGTGTTCACCACTTTCTCAATGATGGCAAATATTTCTTCAGGCTCCATTTCTTCTAGGTCACTATTTACAAGGGTTTCTAGTCGGATTTGATGCTCATCGGTTAACCCATTATAATATGTTTGCATTTGAATCCACATAGGTAAACCATGGTTTGGTACCTTTCTTAATAGCTCCTTGAATGTCCCATGCTTGTTGGAGTGATTCATTTTTGAATTGAATGAACCTAGAGATCTCATTTCTCATTCTAGAAACCTTGGAAGGTGGAAAATACTCTGTCAAGAATGCTTTAACCATCTCTTACCAAGATGTGATTGAACCCGGTTGCAAAGATTTGACCCATGCTTTTGCCTTATCCTACAATGAGAAAGGAAATAACTTTAACCTAAAATACCATTGGAAACACCGCAATTAACTTAAGAAAGATTGAAAATTTCAAAAAAACCATAAAGATTATCATTTGGGTCTTCAGTAGGCAATCCTTTAAATTGATCATTTGATAGAACAAGTTCAATCATGGAAGATTTGATTTTGACAAATTTTCTCCTTTAGCTGGTATCACTAAGCATGACATGTGTCCCAATTGAGAAGAAAACTCCTTGAGTTTTTGAAGGGGCGGGCATGTTATGCAATTTGCCATGGTTGCTCTCATTGGATGCTCTACTCGTTTCCTTCTTGCTCCTAAAGTTTGCTGGAAAAAAAATTTTAGCCTTCTCCCTTTTGTAAGAGAACTACACAAGCTGAAAAAACAAGTTTAAAATCTATAATTTACTAAAAAAATTTAAGTTACTTCACCATTACTCCAAGGCAACGGCCAAAAACTTGTTGTTGGCCCACCGTGAGCATTCTAGCAAGTGTAGTATGTCGTGTTAGAAGTATAGGGCAACACCCAGTATCATTCCCACAGAGACCAAGGAAGGTAATTAAATCAAGTAGTAAATCAGTAGTTCAAATGTTTAAAATATTAAAGAAGAGAAATTAATAAAAAAAGTGTTGAAAAATAAATGATTGCTCAGAACATAAAATGGTTGCTCTGAATGATTGCTGTGAACAAAATGATAACGGGGCAAGAACTACCAGCAAGCATGCAGTCATGACAATAACTTTCCCTTTCTATTTTAGCATGTTAAAACTTTAGGATCTAGGTTATCTTGCATGTATAATTACTAGTCGTGGCTTCCCTTTGTCTAGTTCCTTACTATGTGATTTCCCTTTGAAAGCTACAATTTAAGCATTAAGATTTAATCAAGCATTCTATCAAGTAGAAACTTCCTAGTACAGTCTAGTCACCTTTCGGATTTCTTAGATGTGTGTCTTGTGTTTTAGTCCATGTACAATTCACCTTTTAGTTATTCTTGTTACACTAAACATAAGTTAGGCCTCACCTAAAGGAATTAAGCTCAACATAAAATAATCCACTTAAAATAATGCTAGAACAAAAGAGAGAAATAAATCTAACCATATTTAACCTCTCATGCTCACTATTTATGCTTGTTGCGGCTTAATTACCCTTAAAAGACAATAAAATAAACAAAGCATAAAAAGAAAATATTATATTAAAAAAAGGAAGACAAAACAGAAAAGTAGAGGGTGAGACAATGGAGGCTTTAAGGCCAACCAAAGCTAATTTGCAAAATGTGGGAAGTTCCATGTTTATAGTGAGAAGTGGACCATTCTAGACGTGCTACTTGCACTATAAAATATTCAAAAATAACTATCAGCTATATAAAATAAAGCTTCTAGAAGATAACAGTCTAGAAAAGTGGGAAATACAACTTGCTTGAATTATCTCTTGCAAATGTCATTACCACCACCCTCAAGTGACATATTCCACCAGCCAAGGGCTTCATCTAGATGCTAGGAAGCTTCTCCAATAGGCTAAACCCACTTGTCAATAAAATTATACATAAAATCAATCCTCCACACAAAAGTGGCATCCTTGACAAACCAAATAAGTTTCTCCATTCTAGTAGGGGTATTATGGTCAATTCCACTTCCCAAAATATCATAGTAATGTGGTTTGAGCCTCTTCTCCCTTAGTTAGGCCAAAATTGTGATTGCTCGGCCCAGTTTTCTGGTTGCCCTGGGTTTCTGCAGTAACTATTAGGGGCAAGTACGAACAATTTACAAAATCAGAAAAACTCACATAATTTCCACAATTTAACTCCAAATCAAGTGATTCTAAAGCCAAATTGCCTATATTTTCTTGGTACATTTTACCCTTGTCACTTGCAATTTTTTTCACAAAACTTTATTTTTTATTGATAAAAAAGGGAGAATTAATAAATGCAAGACAAGTAATGAAGAGAGTTTCCGTCCAATTATAAACTCATTCATTTTAGGTCTCAAACTCATCGATAAAGATCATCCAAAATCTTGGAGTAATGGTGAAGAAATTTCTCGACAACATCTACTAAGGATTGAGCAAGCTTCTGGAGAGGATAATAAATTTCATGATAACTGAGGATCTCTGAAAACAAAAAATGCCATAAGGATCTCTAACTATAGACCAAAAGCATTGTGTAATGTGCTTTACCAAATCATTTCTATCATCCTGGCCAATCAGTTGAAAATTTTGTTGAATGGTTTAGTCTCTAAAAAATAAAGTGCTTTTGTCCTGGATAGGCTTATTACAGATAAAGTGTTTTTATTTATTTTGAGGTTGGGCATTACTTTCATCGTAAGAAGAAGGGACGTGAGGGTAATTTGGCATTGAAATTTAATATGGCTAAGGAGTATGACTGCATTGAGTGGCCTTACGCGAGTGCAGTGCTTGCTCATATGGGATTCTCGGTACAATGGATTGAATAGATGCATATGTGTATTTCATCGATGAACTATTCTATTTGTACAAGCAGAAGAAGGTTTTGGTCGATTATTCCTGAGGGAGGATTGCACCAAGGTGATTCACTATATATTGTTTCTGTGTGCTCAAGAATTTTCTGCACATTTAACTAGGCTTGAGAGGAGTGGAGTGATTCATAGGTGTAGTGTTGCAGGATAAGCCCCCTCGGTATCTCATTTATTCTTTGCAAATGACATCTACCTATTCTTTTGAGCCCATTTAAATAAATACAACCAAATCAAGAACTGTTTGGTAGTGTATGAAGGAGTTAGAATGAATGAATAATTATTGTAAGGCATCCATCTCTTTTAGCACTAATATGGATGTAGAGTACGTACAAACATTTGTTATGTGACTTTCTAGGGGTCTCGATGTCACAAGCCACGACTATGTACTTGGGAATGCCAATGCCTATGGTTCGTATTAAGATTTCTAGCTTGGATTTATTCGAGATCGTGTGTGGAATTGGATAAGCTCGTGGAAAACCAAGTTTTTATGCTAGGGAAGAAGAGAAACCCTTATTAAATTGGTACTTTAAGAGATCTCATCCTACTTAACGTTTATTCCAACTACTAGTGAACCCCTCTGATGCTATTCATATTTTACTAAATTCCTTTTGGTGGTCAGCTAGTTGTAAAAATGGCGGAATACATTTGCAAAGGTGGGAGCTACTATGTGGGATTAAGGATAACAGGGGCATGGAGTTTGGTAATCTCTATGTTTTTAATACAGCCCTTCTATCAAAGCAAATATGGCATTTCCTTATGTATCCGATAATATTGGTTAGTAGAATTTTTAGCTCAAGGTACTTTTTGGATGGGTCAATTTTAAATGCACAACTTACATCTTCTCCAAGCTACGTCTAGAAAAACATCCACTCGACAATGGGATTTTTTAGAAGCCATAGTCGATGGAAGGTTGAGGACATACTAATCAACATCGCAACAGATGGTTGGGTATATAACAATTCTAGAATTTCGGTGCACGCAAAAGATAGTGTGGATATTAGTAACAAACGGGTGTCATGGTTAATAAGAGATAATGCTTGAAATATGGAGATTATTCAAAAGAATTTTGATAGGAAAGAGATCAACTTAATTATACATACATCGCTGCCCAGCCTCAGAGAACAAACACTCCCTTTTGGCCGCATGAAGCGAAGGGCAGATACAAAGTTAAAAGTGCTTATTGTGTTCTATCGACCAACCGCACTAGTAGTCTTCCTGTAGTAATAATTCAAGAACATGATGTGGAACCTATGTTAGGCCCAATAATAGATTACGAGAAAAAATAATAGCAGTAGAATAAAAAGACATAAAGATTTTTACGTGGAAACCCCAAATGAATTAGGGAAAAACCACGGGACAAACTCCGAATAATTCTCCACTATAAAATAATAGTAGGTACACCAAGAGATTACAAAATAGTGGCACTCAAGTGTTTCCTAAAACCTCACTATTTACTCTCTTGCCCAACTCTTAGGAACCCCTTTCCTAAGTTTATATGCACAAATTATATTCTTATATCTGTGTTTTATCAATCTCTGTGTTGAATTGAGGCAGAATGCCTCTCTATTTATAGGAATTGAAAGATGCGTGAAATGCTGTCTTTCAATTCCTTAAATTGTGCCAATCACCACCGAAATTCGGTTTGTATTTTTCTTCTTTTCCTTTTTATTATTTGGTGGGTCCCACATGTGAAGGTACGCCACTCAACAAATCTCCCCCTCCCGACTACATTGTGGGACTCTCCATCCCAGTTGCTTTGACACACTGATCAAATTTTTCTTTTGGAACGACCTTTGTCAACATATCGGCAGCATTGTTGTTTGTATGAATCTTCTACAACTTGAACTCTTTTCCTTCAATGGCAAGTCTGAGCCAATGATACCTTACGTCAATATGTTTTGTCCGCGCATGATACATAGTATTCTTCCTCAAGTCTAGTGCACTTTGACTATCACAATAAACTATGTAGTCTTCTTCTTGCACACCCAATTCTTGAAAGAATCGCTTTAACCAAAGCATTTCCTTTCCTGCTTCTGTTGCTGCAATGTACTCTGCTTCAGTTGTTGATAATGAAACACACTTTTGTAACCGTGACTGCCATGAAATAGCTCCCCCTGAGAATGTAAATAAGTAACCTGATGTAGATTTTCTTTCATCAAGGTCACCAGCCATATCTGCATCTGTGTAACCAATAAGTGCTGGCTTTCCACCTCCAAATGTTAAACATAACTTTAAAGTTCCTCTCAGGTATCTAAAGATCCATTTAACTGCTTCCCAATGTGTCTTCTAGGGATTTGACAGAAAACGACTCACAACTCCAACTGCATGAGCGATGTCTGGTCTCGTACACACCATTGCATACATCAAACTTTCGACCGCTGAAGAATATGGAACATTTAACATATCTTCTTTATTTTTCTCTGTTGAAGGGTAGGATTTCTTACTCAACTTGAAATGAGCGGCAAGTGGAGTGCTAACTGGTTTAGCATTCTTCATATTGAACCTTTCTATTACCCGTTCAATATATTTTTCTTGCGATAACCACAGCCTGCTGGACCTCCGATCTCGGATAATCTCCATTCTAAGAATTCACCTTGCCGGTCCTAAATCCTTCATGTCAAACGCCTTAGACAAATCACACTTCAACTTACTAATCATTTTGGCATCTGACCCAACGACTAACATATCATCAACATATAGGAGAAGAATGATAAATTTTCCATCAGGGAATTTCTGGACATATACACATGGATCAGCTTCTGTCCTCTTGTATCCTTGATTCACCATGAAGGAATCAAACTTTTTATACCATTGTCACGGGGCTTGTTTTAGCCCATACAAGCTTTTCTTCAGGCGACACACCATGTCCTCCTTTCCCTTGACCTTGAAACCTTCTGGTTGTTCCATATAAATTTCTTCTTCTAAATCCCCATGCAAGAACGCGGTCTTTACATCAAGCTATTCTAACTCAAGATTCAAGCTGGCTACAAGACCTAGCACAACTCTAATGGAACTCATTTTCACAACTGGTGAAAAAATCTCATCAAAGTCGATACCTTTCTTTTGAGTAAAGCCTTTGACAACCAATCGAGCTTTAAATCTCACTAGGTTTCCATCATCTTTCTTCAGCTTGTACACCCATTTGTTCTTGAGTGTTCTCTTCCCTTTTGGAAGTTTCACTAGCTCGTACGTGCCATTCTTCTTTAAAGAATTCATCTCCTCCTGCATGGCCTTCATCCAACAATCTTTATCTTTACAAGATTGCACGTCTTGGAAGCTTTCAGGCTCCCCCTCATCAGTGATTAAAATATAATCAGAACTGGAGTATTTTGTAGATGGTTGGCGTTCTCTGACTGACCTCCTTAATTGAGGTTCTTCTTCTGGTAGAATGGGGTTCTCTGGCTCCCCCTGCTCAATACCTTCTTCATTTGTATCTTCATCTACAATCGAATCTTGATCCCTCACAGCTGGCTCTTCTTCTCCATCTTGTTCTAATTGGTGCATTCCTTTTTCTATGGCATCATCTGATAGAATGCTCTTTAGTGTTATATCGATAACACTGTCACTTGTAGATATATCATTCTCATGAAATACAACAGCTCGGCTCCGTACAATTTTCTTTTTCACTGGATCCCATAATCTATAGCCGAACTCTTCATCTCCATAACCGACAAAAGTGCAAGGAACTGATTTATCATCAAGCTTTAGCCTTTGCTCTTTAGGAACATGCATAAATGCCTTGCAGCCAAATACCCTCAAGTGAGAGTATGAGATATTTCTACCTGTCCAGACCCTCTCTGGAATATCAAAATCCAAAGGTACTGAAGGTAGTCGGTTGATAAGATAGACAGCAGTATTGACAGCTTCTCCCCAAAATGACTTAGGTAAGGTAGCCATTTTGAGCATGGATCTAACTCTTTTGATAATGGTACGATTCATTCGTTCAGCAACGCCATTGTGTTGAGGTGTACCAAGAACTATCTTTTCATGCCTAATACTATAATGACTACAGTAATCCTTGAACTCCTTGGAGATATACTCACCACCATTATCTATGCGTAAACACTTTAATGGCACTCCAGTCTCCCTTTCCACCATTGCATGGAATTGCTGAAAGTGCTTGAATACTTCATCCTTTGTACGCAGCAAATAAATCCATGTCTTCCTTGAAAAATCATCAATGAAGGTAAGAAAGTATCTTCTTCCTCCAATGGATTCTGTATCCATGGGACCACAAACGTCAGAGTGTACTAACTCTAACTTATTATTTCTCCTTCTAGAGCTTTTCTGAAATGAAACTCGATGTTGCTTCCCAAATAAACAGTGATCACACGGGTTAATTTTTCCTTTGGCTAATGGGATGAGGGACTTCTTAGCCAGTATATTCAACCCTTTCTCACTAACATGCGCCAGTCGCCTATGCCACAAATTTGGTGAAGCATCATCTCCAATTGTATTCAGTTGACTCGCACATATTATTGCGTGCGTTTTGTATAGCGAGCAACATAATCTTCCTTTCGCCACCACCAACGATCCTTTGGTAAGTTTGAAATTTCCATTGCCTATATGATTGTGATAACCTTCCTTGTCTAATGCACTAACAGACAATAGGTTCAACCGAAGATCTGGAATGTGTCGCACATTTTTAAGTGTTAATGTGCATCCGACACTTGTCTTCACGCAGATATCACCGATTCCCACCATTTGCGAGACACTATTATTTCCCATTTTAATAGTACCATAATCGCCTGCTTTATATATTGAGAAGTATTCCCTTTTTGGAACATAGTGGTATGAGGCACCAGAATCTACAATCCACTCGGTATCTGCATCTTCAACATGACAACAATCTGCATCATGAGATACTAAAGCCACCTCTCCATCTTCTTTTGTGACTATAGCAGATGTATTTTTGTCATTATCATGACTTCGGTTTACATTCTCTTATTTAAAGAAACGGCAGTTCCTTTTGAGATGGCCCTGCTTTCCACAGTGGTAGCATGACCTCTTCTCCCGGGACTTGGATCTATCTTTCGATTTTCCATTCCCACGACCTCTACTCTTGCTTCGACCTCTGTTTTCCGTGACAAGGGCTTGTGAACTGGTACTGGCAACGTCTCTTCTACGAAGTTCTTCATTAAGTAGGCTATTCTTTACCATAGACATTGTTACCACACCATTTGGAGCTGAGTTACTCAGTGATACAACAAGAGTATCCCAGCTTTCTGGTAAAGTTCCCATCAAAAGACATGCTTGCATCTCATCATCCAAGGACATACCGGTGACTGCTAGCTCACTTATAAATCCTTCAAAGTCGTTCAGGTGTTGTGTGATTGATCGTCCCTCTGTCAGTTTCAAGTTCATGACTTTGCGAATCATGAACACTTTTCCGTGAGCATTTTTAGCCTCGTACATATCCTCTAGCTTCTTCCAGAGAACTTTGGGATCTGCTTCGTTCCTCACATGGTTGTACAGGCTAGCATCTATCCATTGGCGTACTGTACCCAATGTCTGCTTCTTCAACTTCATCCACTACTGATCTTTCATATCTTTCGGCTTTGCGTCGTCACCCTCAATTGGATCATACAAATCTTTGCAATTGAGGTAGTCCTCCATTCTGGATTTCCACATTGAATAATTTGTATCCGTCAATTTGATCATTACACTGTCATTCGCCATGTCGAAAATTTAAGAATGGCAAAATTTTACTATTCACGAATTTCACTATTCACATAAATAGTGACTGTATATGTGAATAGTACCGTATACCCAAATAATACTTATATATTGGAATAGTAACAGTATGCCTCCGTATACTTAAATAATACTATTCATAAAAGATGGCCGAACATGAATAGTATTATATATGAATACTATTCCTCAAGTTACTATTTTATTATTCACTCAAATTGCGTATCTACGACGGTTTTTCGAACGGATTGCGCCACTGGATTTATCGTAATTTTCTAGTCGTCGTGGTATATTATTTTTGAAAAATATATCCATGGATTTTACTGATAAAACAACCTTCGGCTCTGGTACCACTTGTTAGACCCAATAATAGATTACGAGAAAAGATAATAGCAGCAGAATAAAAAGACACAAAGATTTTTATGTGGAAACCCCAAATGTATTAGGGAAAAACCACGGGACAAACTCCGAATAATTCTCCACTATAAAATAATAGTAGGTACACCAAGAGATTACAAAATAGTGGCACTCAAGTGTTTCCCAAAACCTCACTATTTACTCTCTTGCCCAACTCTTAGGAACCCCTTTCCTAAGTTTATATGCACAAATTATATTCTTATATCTGTGTTTTATCAATCTCTGTGTTGAATTGAGGCAGAATGCCTCTCTATTTATAGGAATTGAAAGACGCATGAAATGCTGTCTTTCAATTCCTTGCCAATCACCACCGAAATTCGGTTTGTATTTTTCTTCTTTTCCTTTTTTTTAATTTCATGGGTCCCACATGTGAAGGGACACCACTCAACAACCTACACCTCTCGTCGAATTTGAAAGTCTTTATTTAGGGCATACTGATGAATGTTCTCCCTCTTCACTCAAACATGGTTCAAAGGCACTCGGTAAAGAGTGATGAATGTCCAAACTGTCTCATTCATCCTGAAATTTAACTCTTACTTTCTTTGCATGCACATTTACATTGTCAAAAAGTATCTTTGAAGGAGTCAAATTTTGTTAAGATATTATGCATAAATAATATTATTTGTTTTTTATTAGATATATTTTAGTTGATTAGTTTATATTTAAGTTGATGAATGTTTAGATTCAAAATTTAAATATCTTATTAGTGTTATCATTGTGAGCCTATAAATAGGCCATTATATTTTAATAATAAGTGCACATCATAAGTGCCATATGCTTGTGTGTGCCAGGGTACTAGTACTGCTTTACTATAACATATATTCATATTCTACAACATTCATGTAGTGTTTCGAGTGAGTTTGATAGGAGCTTTAATATTCCAGTTTATTCCTATGTGATGGATAATATTGTTAATGAATGGCTTCATGATAAACCTGTGATATATTTGCAGCAGGTGTTCCGTCTTTTCTGGCCTCTCTATGGTTCACCAGAAACAAGCTGGTATGGAATAGGGTACATATGCAACCAATATCGGTTGTGCGGTGTTGTTTCTCCTCTTATGCTTAGTGGTGCACGATGAACAATCCTTATTCTGATGGAGATTCGGTGGAGCGAGGGCTGGTTTGTGAGTGATGAACGTGGGACAAAATTGAGAGTGTGTTGGAAAAATTGTGTTTTTAAGCTACTTTCAAAAGAACCAATATCTCACATGGTTTTTTAACAAGTGAATTTTTTACTTTATATTGAGATGTTCCATATGGGCTTGCTAAGTTGTGAGAGGGACTAGGTGGGCTCTCGCGCACATGAGAGAAATGGCCCGAAGCCATTTCTAGTGTAAATCGGTGGATTCCCCCCCCTGCGCGGGTGATGGGGACCATGATCGGAACTATTTTATTATTTTTATTGAGAAAATAATATTTGTCAAAAAAATTTCAGATTTAATTGCTTACCATTACTGATGGTTTTAATTGGAGTAAATGCTTAATAGCTCTTTCTATTTTTTTGAATCAAAGTTTGTAACTCCCTTCAATTATGTTTTTACTGGCTCATTAATCTCTGATTTTCAACACCTTTTTTTTTTGAAAAACCCTTGGAGGGACAATGTATCTCTCAAACGCCAAAAGTTTGGAGCAAGTGAAAATTTTGGGGCAGAGTACCCAACTAGGTTGGTTCCTCTGCTTACCTACAAAATACTCACATCTCTTTTATTAATAATGATTCTCAAATCAAGAACCAACAATAATTACACCATATATTACAAAATAAGAAAGCTTGGATTCGTAAACAAATCCGAGACTGAAAAACAAGTAGATCTCTTGCGAGAATGAAAAAGAAACCAGCCCAAATTAATGCTACCCACAAGTATATCCCTGTTCTCTATCACACCTTCGAATATATGTTTGTTCCGCCTCTTCCATAAATTCCACGAAATAATAAACCATAGCAAAGCACCAAACTCATGAAAAACACCTCTTCTGAAGAATGAACACCATAATTGTAAAGAATTATAACCCGAATGCGGCATAACAAACGAAATTCCCAGCCATTGAAAAACATCCCTCCAAACTCTGAAACTCGCTTGACATAGAAAGAGACAGTGATTTAATGATTCTGTGCAATCGCAGAAGGGGCAGGTGGCAGACGAGACTGAGTTACAACCCCAATTCCATAAAAATTCATGCTTTGGAAGCCTTTCAACACCTATTATTTTACCTATAAAAAAGCTTTGAGTTTTCCTTTTTAAAACACACCAAATTTTCCAAATCCTTTTCTATCTATTTTATTGATATATACAAATATTTTTTATTCCTGTAGCCATTCTCAAATCGATTTTAAAGAAGTTGTTTAATCCTTGGAGGAACTACTAAATACCCTTTAAGGATAGTGTCTTAAACATGACTCAACTTGGTTTATTCCAACCAGTGCCTCCAGATCCAACCAGTCCCTCTAGATCTAACTAGTGCCTCCGGATCTAAATAGTGCCTCCGAATCTGACCAATCATCCTCCGGAGCTTATCAGTCATCCTTCGGAACTTACCAGTCATCCTCCGAAACTAACCAGTATAAAGAGAAAATTTTTACAACAACCTTAAAGGATATACTAAAATGGCTGATGTTACTCCACCTACTGGTGAAGGTTCCAAGACTAACAATGACATCTACACTGTTAATGCCAATGTTCCTCCACTGCCTCCTCCGGTTTATGCTAAGCCCTTTCCTGATATTTCTAAAATTGATATATTCAGCGGCGAGAATTTTAAGAGATCGCAAGAAATAATTTTCTCTATTCTAGATATGCATGGAGTTGCTACTGCTCTCACTGAATCTGCTCCTACCGAGCCTGCTACCATTGTGAATTCTTGGATTCATGCCAACAAGGTTTGTAGACACAGTATACTCAGCACTCTATCTAATGATCTCTTTAATGTCTGCTGTTCCTTTGAACAAGCTAAAGAGATTTAGGAATCCTTGATTTCTAAATACACTATTGATGATGCGGGAAAGCCAAAATTTGTAATTGCCAAATATTGTAAATGGGAGATGGTTGAAGACATGGGCATCAAGATTCAAATCAATGAGTATCAAAAACTCATTGAGGATTTGAAGGTTGAGGATATTGTGCTTCCCGATGAGTTCTTAGTGGGAGTTCTTATTGAGGAATTGCCTTCCTCTTGGAATGTGTACAAGCAGTAGCTTAAACACAAATAAAAGACCTTATCGCTCACTGAGCTAATCAAGCACATCATTATCGAGGATCCTAATCAAAAATAGGTCAGAATTACTAAAGGGAAAGAGATAGTCTCTAAGGAAAATATTTTTGAAACTACTCCTCGTCAAAAGAAAAGGTACAAAACTCACCATGGCTTCAAACCTGGAATTGGTAAAACCTTCAAAAGGAAAGGGAAATGTTATATATGTGGGAAACCCGATCACCATGCTCCTTAGTGTAGGAGGCAAGTTGTGAATAACAATCCCGTTAAACGTAGAGTTAATCTGGTTGAAGCGGGTGATGAAATTATTAATACGGTCATTTCATAACTAAATCTGGTGATCGATGAAAATGAGTGGATTTTTTATTCTGGAGCTATGAGGCATATTTGTGCAAATAGAAATACTTTCAAATCATATACTCCAGTTGAAAGTGGAGAAGAAACTGTTTATCTTGGTGATTCTAGAACTACTCAAGTTCTTGGAAAAATTAAAGTTCTTCTGAAGTTCACATCGGGAAAAATATTGGCACTCTCTGAGGTGTTACATGTTCCTAATATTAGAGCTAATTTGGTTTCTGTGGGCCTTTTAGGCAAGAATGGTGTGAATGTAGCTTTTAAGTCCAACAAAGTTGTAATGACTAAAAATAATATGTTTGTTGGAAAGGGTTATTTGAACCATGGACTTTTTGTACTCAATGTTGCTCAAATTATTAATAATAATGATGCTATTACTTCGACTTGTATTGTTATTTCTTGTGATATATGGCATGCTAGGTTAGGTCATGTTAGTTTGCCTTATTTGAACTTTTGAACTCTAGTGGCTTGATCCCAAACATTAGTTTTTCTAGTTTGGAAAAATGTTGTATATGTTTTGAATCAAAACAAACTACAAAGCCTTTTAGATCAATACATAGAGAATCTGAATTATTAAGTTTAATATATTCCAATTTGGGAGACTTGAAAATTACCATGACTAGAGGTGGGAAAAGTATTATGTTACTTTTATTGATGATTTTTCAAGGTATACAAAAGTGTATTTACTTAATAGTAAAGATGAGGCTTTTGATAAATTTGTGCTATACAAAAATGAGGTTGAGAATCAATTGAATAAGAAGATCAAGAGGATTAGATCCAATAGGGCTAGTGAGTATATTGCCTTAAATGATTTTTGTGAAAAACATGGCATTATACATGAGATCACACCTCCTTATTCACCTGAATCCAACGGTATAGCTGAGAGGAAAAACCGAACCTTAAAATAATGATGAATTGTATGCTTTTAAGTTCCAGTACTCCTTATAATTTGTGGGGTGAAGCTAATTTGTCAGATTGCCATTTACAAAATAGAATTCCTTATAAAAAGACCAATAAGACACTTATGAATTATGGAAGGTTTATCATCCTAATTTGAATTATTTGAAAATTTGGGGGTGTCTAGCTAAGGTTCTTCTTCCTGAACCTAAAAAGAGAAAAATAGATTCACAACCTTCAGATTGTGTTTTCATAGGTTATGTTCACTACGCCATAGATGGCATATTGCAACAAAAAAGCCTCGGGTTGCCATGTAAGGGTGGCAAAATTAATGAAAAAATTGACCTTTTGCAACGAATTTTGAAATTGTCAAAAAAAGTTTGCAAATTAGTACGAAAGTTAAGAAAAACCGTTTACCTTTGCAACGAGTTTTGTAAATCGTTGCCTAAAACCCACATGAATAGTAAAAATTCATGGCGGGAAAGTAAAATCAAATTAAGTGCCTCTCATTTAATTGACAGAAATGTTAATTAAAAAAACTAAAAAATAAAATAATAAACCCAAAAGATAGCGGTATAAATAACATTCTCTCATCATTTTAGGTTTCTCTTTGCCTCCAAAACGTCGACTTTCTCTCTTCCTCAAAATTCTACGGCCACCGTCGGTAGGAGTTCAACGACACCACAAATCTTCCATTTCATCATCAGCATCTCGATGTCGCCTCAGATCTTCTAGTTCAACAACAATCACTGTCAACACCTCCTCTGTCGCCGCCACCAGGGTACCTTTCTAATTCTCGAGCTCTTTCTTTTTTCTTTTCCTCAACCTGAGTCTCATCCTTAATTTCCATTGTTGTTTACTGAATTAAGTTAAAAACCTAAGTCAAATATCATCGGTTGGGCATTTTATGTTTCAAAGTCAGGTTTAGATTTGAACGGTTTTGAGTTATATTTGTAATTGGGATTTAATTAATTTTAGTGGAGAAAATTTATGGGTTTTGTTTTAATTAAGAAAGTTTATATATGATTATATTTGCTGAGAATTTCATTCAAGACTTTGACTATTATTGAAACATTTAAGACTTTCTATTTCTCTCGGCTCATCATCTCCTATTTTTACACTTTTCAACTTTTTAAGTGTTGTGATTGAAACTAGACCTGCGAATTTCATAGACATTAAGTGTCCTTTTTTTAGGAATGAATACATATGTTTTAGCTATGTATTTCAGTTGTATATTATAAGATTTGTGAATCTATATTTGTTGCTTCATTGGTGACAATGATGCGGTTGTAAGTTTATTCATTAGTTGGTTCACTTGGATATATTATATTTGCTATTATACTTATAGTTCCTTAGTTTGATGGAATTTTAAATCAAGCTTGTTCCACTTTGTGCTTCTAGTTTTAGCTGTATTACATAAAGTTCCTAATATATTTGGCTCTGGTACAAGTACTTACTAAATAAGTTGGAAGTAGTTAGCAAAGTAATAAAAGAATTTGTATTGAAAGAGAGGTTTGATAAACAAAATAATGTGAGGAAACCGAATAAACATTGAATTATAGGTTTGTTAAATTTAATTAGGAAAACTACTCTTCAATCCTTGTGGTTTTCTGTAAACTACTCTTACAACTTGCTTCCAGTTGACTAATTATACCAATTTGATTATACTAAAGATGACATCACATTTTTTTATACCAATTATGTTGGTGTGTTTGTTATCCCGATCCCTATCTCATTGGGTAGTTCATTCTTTAGTATACTTTTTTTAATTGTTTAAATTTAGTGGTTCAATATAATATATTTGTCTCCATCTTTTTTTCTTTAGCTCATCAATGCATAGAAACATGTAAATAAGATTTGATTCTTTTTGTAAATGAAAATTTGGTTGTGTTCTTCTTGATAGACTTTCGTCTTCTGAAATTGACTCGGTTGATAGGTTGCTTAGTTTGTATACTTAAATTATTCTTGAACTAATTGTGAGTTTGCCTTTTGATAGTTTTAGTTGTCTGATTATGATTCTGAATCTGTGGCTTCCATCTTAGAATTGATTATGTTAAAATTATTAAACTTAATTTGACAAAAATAATGAATAAAATGTCAAAAATAGTCAGCCACCTAAATTAGACTTTGAAAAAAAATTGGTAAGCATTGTTATGTTGTTAGGAAACTTGGAATATTAGGAGAGTTAGACTTTGTAGGATTTGTTAGTTAGATTTTGTGGAAAATTAAAGTAAGTTGTTAAACCTAAATTTGAATTTTGTAATAGATTGAATTATTGAGAAAATGATAGGGCCATTGCAGAATTCATCAAATGATATATAAGGCAATGTAATTTGCTATTTAAAGAGTGTAAGAGAGTGAAAAATAATGAGAGTTTATAAGTGTATTGTAATAAAATTAGTGTGTGAATTACTCATTTTTATGTTTTGAGCATTTTTTGCTTGATTATTTTCCTCTTCCATCCAACAAAGTGGTACCAGAGCCATTTCGTATCCAATCCTCTTTCCAAAAATCCCCGAGTAAAAAAGTCGAGTTTAAAGAGTTTCGGAAGCAGCCCAGAAAGTGTTGCAATAGGCTGTCAGAACTGTTGCAAAAAACTGCAGAAAGTGTCGCAGTTAGCATAAAGTGTCGCCAATACCCAAAAAAGTTGTAATAGCCTCTGTACTTCCTTTCTAGAAAATTTTTCAAGTTCATCTAAAATTGCAAGGAAATATTTTCCCTTGCTGTTCTCCTTGCAAAATCTGTCTGGAGCTATAGCGACGCACCAAAGTGTCGCAATAGACTCAAAAGCGTTGCAATAACCCCTGTACTCTTTGAAAAAAATTTCCTCTATAGAAATGAATCTCAACGGTGTTTCCTTCATTTTCCCTCAACTTACAAAAATCAATTACAAAAATTGGTGTATCAAGATGAAAGCCATTCTAGGATCCCACGATATTTGGGATATTGTTGAAAAAGGCTATGAAGTCCTAGCTGCAGATGCACAACTGTCGCAAGCTGAAAAGGACAGTTTGTATAAGAGTCGTCGTAATGACCAGAAGGCTCTTAGTATCATCCATCAAGGGTTAGATGATGTTATATTTGAGAAGGTGGTAGAAGCGACCACCTACAAGCCAGCTTAGGATATACTACGAGTTTCTCTTTAAGGAGAGGAGAAAGTACAAAAAGTTCGGCTCCAAATGTTGAGAGGAGAGTTCGAGATGATGAAGATGAAGGGGACAGAAGTGATTGTAGATTACTCCTCAAGATTAAAATCTGTCGCTAACCAAATGCGGCAATATGAAGAAAACCTTCAAGAATCCAGGGTTGTTGAAAAACTTCTAAGGTCACCATTACCAAAGTTTGACTACGTAGTAGTGGCAATAGAAGAACCTCGGGCAATAAGTAAAATGACCGTCGATGAAGTAGTTGGCTCATTACAAGCACGTGAGGAAAGACTAAATAGACAAAGAGAAGAGTCTGTAGAACAAGTCTTGGCAGCAAAGGTTTCAGTCAAAGGTGAAAGTAGCCAGGATTCTAGCCATTACGGACAAGGACATAGTAGAGGTCGTAGAGGAAACGAAAGAGGAAGAGGGTGTGGTAGATTTCAACAACATGAGAGAAGTGACAATAATAACAGAGATAATCAGTCCATAAGGGGCAGAGGTCGTGGACGTGGACGAGGAAGAGGAAACTGAAGGCATAATGATGGACGTGACAAGTCCAATGTTCAATGCTATAATTGCTCCAGATATGGCCACTATGCAGTAGAATGTCGGAGCCCACCAAAGCAAACAGAGGAAACGGCGAACAACATTCAAGAAGAGGACGTAACCGACACGGTATTACTAACCCGTGAAGGTGAATACAGTCAAGAAAACAACATATGGTATCTTGTTAATGGTGCAAGTAACCATATGTGTGGAGACAAGAAAATGTTCGTAGAGCTGGATCAGTCATTCAGTGGTAATGTTGTTTTTGGGGATTCCTCAAGAGTTCCTATTCAAGGAAAAGGAACTATTCTTATTCGTTTAAAGAATGGAGAGCACCAATTCATCAGCAATGTTTATTACGTTCTAAACATGAAAAGCAACATTTTAAGTTTGGGACAACTGCTGGAGAAAAATTACCAAATTCACATGGTGAACCGAAAGTTGGTGCTATTAAACAAAAAGAAGGAGCTGCTAGCTAGTGTACCAATGTCAAAAAATAGAATGTTCACTCTCAACATCAAGACGGATGTAGCAAGCCGCCTAAAAGCTTGCGTGAAAGAATCTGATTGGCTTTGGCAATTTTGGAGGGTTGAAATTGCTAAGCCAGAAGAAGATGGTGCATGGTCTTCCGCTGATTAATAAACCCCATCAGCTTTGTGAAGGATGTCTTGTTGGAAAACATTCCAGAACTAGTTTTCCAAAAGAGTCCATGTCAAGAGCAAAGGCTCCCCTTGAGCTTATTCATGCCGATGTCTGTAAACCAATGACACCAGTATCATTGGGAGGCAATAAATATTTCTTACTATTCATTGATGATTATAGCAGAAAGATGTGGGTTTATTTTTTGAAAGAGAAATCAGAAGTTTTTTAAGCATTTAAAAAGTTTAAAGCTGTGGTGGAAAAAGAAAGTGGTTATTACATCAAAGCTTTAAGATCCGATAGAGGGGGAGAATTCACGGTAAATGAATTCAAAAGATTCTGCGATCATCAAGGAATCCGTCATTTCTTGACAGTCCTGAGATTGCCTCAGCAAAATGGTGCTGTTGAACGAAAGAATAGAACCGTGATGGATATGGTGAGAAGCATGTTAAAGAGCAAGAATTTGTCCAAAGAGTTGTGGGCAGAAGCTGTTGATTGCGCTGTCTACATCTTGAACTGATCTCCAATAATAAGTGTGTCGGATATGACACCCCAAGAAGCATGGAGTGGGAGAAAGCCTAATATCTCTCATTTTCGTGTTTTTGGGAGTGTTGCACATGTTCATGTTGCTGATGAAGAAAGAAGAAAGTTAGATGACAAAAGCAGAAAATACTTGTTCGTTGGTTACTCAGAATTTTCCAAAGGTTACAAGATGTTTGATCCTGATACTGGAAAGACTATCATCACTAGGATGTAACTATTGATGAGGAAGCAATTTGGGAATGGAATAATGACAAGCAGAAGAATTACAGTTTTTATCCTTTCACCATCGATGAAAACAATGATCGAGATGTGGAGGAGCCAGGCAAAGCATCGACGTCATATATTCCCATTCTAATTGCATCTCCAGGACACAATGATGATGAAAGTCAAAGTCCATGAGAAAGACCTAGAAAATTTTGTATTGTTGAAGATCTTTATGATGCAACTAGAGACCTCAATGAAGAATTGACTCTTTACTGTCATCTTATTGATAGTGAACCTATTGATGCTGAAGAAGCCATGAAGGTTGAGAAATGGAGAAAAGCCATGGAGGATGAGATCAATTCAATTGAGAAAAACAAGATGTGGGAGTTGACAAAACTTCTAGCTGACAAAAAGCCCATTGGAGTCAAATGGGTGTTCAAGGCAAAGAAGGATGCAAATGGAGAAATTGTTCGACATAAAGCGAGGCTAGTCGCAAAGGGATATAGTCAAAAACCCGGTATTGACTATGATGAAGTATTTGCACCAGTAGCAAGAATGGAGACTATCAGACTGGTGATCTCAGTCACTGCCTAAAATGGATGAAGATCCACCAAATGGATGTAAAGTCAGCATTTCTGAATGGATACTTGGAGGAAGAGATCTATGTCCAACAACCAACTTGTTACATTGTCAAAGGTCAGGAACGAAAAGTGTTGAAGCTGAAGCAGGCGTTGTACGGACTTAAGCAAGCACCGAGAGCTTGGAACAGCCGCATCGACAAATACTTTTGAGAGAATAGATTTGTCAAGTGCCCACACGAGTATGCCTTGTACGTGAAAGTGAAAGGTGGAGACATATTGCATGTTTGCTTATATGTGGACGATCTCATATTTGTCGGGAACAATCCTCAAATGTTTAATGATTTCAAGAAGACAATGACTCGTGAATTTGAAATGACTGATATTGGCCTGATGTCGTGCTATATTGGCATTGAAGTGAAGTAAAGTGATGATGGAATTTTTATTTGTCAAAGTGGCTTCGCCAAAGAGATCTTGACGAAATTTAAGATGGAAAATTGCAACCCTATCAACACTCCGGCTGAATGCAGTTTGAAATTGACCAAGGATGAAAATGGAGTCAGGGTGAACCCGACAATTTTTTAAAGTTTGATTGGGAGTCTCAGATACTTGACGTGCACAAGGCCATATATTCTGTATATAGTTAGACTAGTGAGTAGATACATGGAAGAACCAAATGAGTCTCATTAGAATGCAGCGAAAAGAATACTCCGCTATGTTAAAGGTACAACTAATTTTGGATTGCATTATTCAAAATCTGACAAATTCAAATTAGTTGGCTACAGTGATAGTGATTGGGCTGGTGATAAAAATGACCGAAAAAGTACTAGCAGGTTTGTATTTTTTCTCGATAACACGGCATTTACTTGGAGTTCAAGGAAGCAACCTATAGTGACGTTGTCAACATGTGAAGCTGAATATGTTGCTGCAACATCATGTGTGTGTCATGCAATATGGCTGAGAAGACTATTAACGGAACTTCATATGACACAACATGATCCAACGAATATTTTTATCGATAACAAATCGGCATTGGCCTTGGGAAAAAATCCAGTCTTCCATGACGGAAGTAAGCATATTGATACAAGGTATTATTTCGTCCAAGAGTGTATTGACCAGAAGGAAGTCACATTGAAGTATGTCAAAACACAAGATCAGATAGCGAACATCTTTACAAAGCCACTGAAGTATAAAGTGTTCAATCAATTGCGAGCATTATTGGGAATAACGGATAATTAAGTTTACGGGGGAATGTTAAAATTATTAAACTTAATTTGATAAAAATAATAAAAAAAGGTCAAAAATAGCCAGCCACCTAAATTGGGCTTTAAAAAAAATTGGTAAGCATTGTTATGTTGTTAGGAAACTTGGATTATTAGGAGACTTAGACTTTGTAGGATTTGTTAGTTGGATTTTGTGGAAAATTAAAGTAAGTTGTTAAACCTAAATTTGAATTTTGTAATAGATTGAATTATTGAGAAAATGATAGGGCCATTGCAGAATTCATCAAATGCCTATATAAGGCAATGTAATTTGCTATTTTAAAGAGTGTAAGAAAGTGAAAAACAATAAGAGTTTATGAGTGTATTGTAATAAAATTAGTGTGTGAATTACTCATTTTTATGTTTTGAGCATTTTTTTGCTTGATTATTTTCCTCTTCCATCCAACAGATTAGGCAAATGAAATTGTGTTAAGTGAGTTAGTATGGGCTATTCATCAGCTTGTTGAGAGTGTCTTGGCTTAGAAGACTATTTCCTGCAAGTTTTTATTTGTACCCTCTGCTATTTTAAATGGACATTTGTGAATATTTGTGCATATTGCTATCAATAATAATATCATTTATAACTTAGATATGTTTGAAAGTGTATTGTCTGAATCATATTTAAAATTTGTTATTATTCATAGTAGAAACCAATGAATTGAAGTATATGTTTTCATGTTCAGTTGAAATGGAAAAAGGTAGCAAGGGACCACGCGGTCAACATCAGCAAAGCCTACAGCCTCAGAACCCGCTTGATTATCATTTTACTGGCAAGTCTTTGGTACTTAAAATCACCATATTGTTCTACAATATTATTGGTAGCTAGCTGCATCTCTTACATGATACACTCGGCGAATCCATGTTAGACCATGGGCCAATAGAGCAATATGTCTCTCAAAAACTTCATGAAATACTGTTTGGTCCTACCTGAATTATACATACATTTGATTTTGTTCATTAGAATTATACATGCACACATTTGCCCACAGAGTTAATCTTCACCATTTTTCCTTCTCAAGTACAAATAAAGGTCATATGTACTCTCTTTAATTTTTGAATGAGCCTATTATACTTTATACTCTCTTTGACTGTAGTGAGTAAACCATATAGAGAATGAAGTATTTAGTTTAATCTGAGATTATAGAAACAGACTAGAGGGTGTAGAGGGTGGGAGCACACTGATGCTTTTAACCATTTGGAAAGCTTGTGTAGGAGACTTATATGTCATTAATATGTTGCACTGTAACTGCAGATTGATGCAGCTGAAACTATAGAAGAACCAGAAACTCTATAGAAGAGGTGAGTTTTAACATAAGCCTGTTCTAATTTACTTCATGCACTTTCATCTTATCAGAGTGGGTTAACTCTATGTCAATGGCTATGGCATTGCTAATTTTATTTCCATTTTACTAGGTTATATGGGGAAAAGTTTGAAATATTGGAAAAATGGAAAATGGAATTAGTGATCATTCGCTTACTAATTGTATTTTTATTGTTAACTGGATTTTATAGCAGAATGAAGATTATATTATTAACCATTGGATTAGTAATTGCTAATGAAATATGTGTAGACAACTTTTGATGCTTATTGTGTTTTTTATAGAACGTTACCTTTTCATTATCAAATTTCAGTTATGATGAATTGCTTTTCAGGATAAATTGCAATAACTGAAATTAGAGGGATATTGTCTTTGTCTTTGTCTGATCCCTAACCCGCCCAGGATGTGAATCAAACCTGGGACTTGTAGAAGTCACAGCTATAGCCTTAACCACTAGCCCAATCTGTACTGAAAAACTGTTATGTTCTCATTGTTATCTGACTCATTATTTTTTGTCCTGTTGTTTGGTTAAATATTGTAGTAGTATATTGAACTTAAGTTACTTTTTCTTTTTCTTGATTTATGATGGCATGACACCGATAATTTGTTGAAACCCGATTTTTCATTGTTATTTTTATTATTATAAACTTATAAGGCCACTTCTGAAAACAAGAAGTTAAAATTATCTGATGTCAGGGGCACCATGGTTTTTAACTTCATATTTCAAGGCATTTTAGTGATTGTTGTATATTTGTTTAACTCTAATTTTCTATTCTATTTGCTTAGGCGTTTAGGTTTTACATATTCTAGATATAATGTGATATTAAGATCATGTTTCAAATTTTCCTAACTCTTTGTTCTTTAATATGTCCTTAAGTTAGTTATACAAGCATGACAATAGCTTTCGTATTTTGAGTAGTTTCAGAATTCAAAAATTTGACTTAACAAATACACAGGTCAGTGAACCATTATATCTAAAGAAATTTTTGAAAGGCTAGAGTATAATTGAAGGTGTGATAAGCCTTACGCTAGAACAATAAATTTTGAGTTTATTTTACAAGTCTGTTAATATTTTATATGTGGTCAGGTGGGATTTTGAAAGGCCATTCAAGAAAAAATTTTTGGCAAATTTTTTTGCCTAGCACACCTCAGGTGCGTGCCTTGCCTTGAGGCGCGCCTGGACTGCACCTAGCACCATAACAACATTTGTTGGTCACTTCATTTATGTTTAAGTGTCTATAGAGCTTTATCATACAAGTAGGATTTGAAAATTTTCTACATATATTGTCAACCTATGTGTCTGTTGAAGTTTCGGTTAATAAAGAGAGCTAAAATCTATAATTCTTAGATACTTTAAATCTCTATTTTAAGTTTTTAACATGGCAATATAGGAGTCCATTGACTATGTTATTGGTAACCTTTTGCGATAACTAGTTCTTACTGGGTTATTGCCTTCCTTACTGAGTGTGCAATGGCGTACAATAGTTGACGATATGCTGATACATATTCTAGATAGATAGATTAGGGTGTTTTAGTTTATATCTTGTACTTTTTTTCTTTATCTTATTCAGATCAAGATATAATTAATTATTATGTATTATGAATTATTTAAATTAGAAAAATTTGAATGTATATTGAATTTCATATTTATATATTAATAATATTTGTTTCATAGAAATTTATATAAAAATTTTGCTATTTGAAAAATTTGGAATAAAAAGGGTTGCAAAAAGAGGAAAATAAGTTGCAATCAAATAAAGTATTACGGTAAAATTGTTGCAATAATTGATAAATTCGTTGCAAATGCTAAAAAATATAGTAAAAAAGGGTTGCAAATGTGGTAAATAGGTTGCCATAGGATATTTAGGCGTTGTCGAGAAAGCGTTGCAAAAATCGTTCCCATTCTCCGTTAATGGACGCTCACATAGACGGCGTTGGACTCTATGGCGACGGTGAGAATTTGTTGCCTTTGGGTCTAAAAGGCGTTGCAATAGGTGCTTTTTGCATCGGTTTTCAACTGCATTGCAAAATGTTAAAATTCGTTGCAATAGACACTTAAGGCAAAGGCCAAATAACCGATGTTTTTTGGAAAATGGTTGCAAAAACCCCTATTACAACCTTTTTTACCACTTTTTGCAAGCTTTTTTTATGGTTACAACAGGCCATCTATTCCAAATAGTGCTGCCTATAGATTTCATGTGCTTAAAAGTGATGTGTAGAGTATGACACAATTATTGAGACAAAGAATGCTGAATTTTTTTTAAAACATTTTTCCATTAAAGACTAGTGAATTTCCTGACTCTAAAGTCGATCTAGATGTTAACCCGGTTGCACCTATTTCTCAAAATAATTTTGAAAATGAGAATTTGAGGGAAGGCAAGAGAATTCGAAAACTAAAAACTTTTGGTGATGATTTTTATACTTATTTAGTTGAAGATGAACCTGTGAATTTTTCTGAAGCTATTTCATCTTCTGAGTCAAAGTTTTGACTAGAAGCCATTAAAATTGAGCTTGATTCTATTTTAAAAAATGGAACTTGGACTTTGGTTGATTTACCTCCAAGAGCAAAACCTATTGGTTGTAAATGGATTTTCAAAAAGAAGCGTCATCCCGATGGTTCTATTGATAAATTTAAAACTCATCTTGTTGCAAAAAGGTTTTACTCAAAAATAAAATATTAATTATTTTTATATTTATGCCTCGGTGGCTAGAATTTCTTCTATTCGTATTTTGATTGCTTTGGCTTCTATTCATAATCTTTTATTCACCAAGTTGATGTTAAAACTTCCTTTTTAAATGGTGATCTAGATGAGGAAATTTATATGGTGCATCCCAAGGGGTATGTTGAGCCTGGACAAGAAGGGAAAGTTTGTGAATTAATAAAGTCTTTATATAGTTTAAAACAAGCACCTAAACAATGGCATGAGAAATTTGATCAAACTTTATTAGATGATGGTTTCACATCACTTGAAGTGGATAAATGTGTGTATTCTATAGTTATTGATGGAATGTGTGTGATTATATGTCTTTATGTTGATGATATGCTTATCTTTAGTCCGAGTATTTATATTATCAATAGAATAAAGATATTCTTATCATAAAAGTTTGATATGAAAGACATGGGTGAAGCAAGTATGGTATTGGGAATGAGAATCATAAGGAAGGATAATGGCATCTTGTTAACTCAAGAACATTATCTTGAAAAACTTTTCAAGAAGTTTGAATATTATGATGTAAATCATATGAGTACCCCTTATGATTCAAATATCCATTTGAAGAAAAATAAAGGTGAGCCTATGGCTCACCTTTATTTTTCACAAATCATTGGTAGTTTGTTGCACTTGATGAATTTCACACGTCCTCACATAGCTTATGATGTATGTAGATTGAGTAGATATACACGTAGTCCAAATAATGATCCTTGGGGAGCTATCTTGAGGCTTATGAAATATTTGAGAGGTACCATGAATTATGGTATTCTATATAATGAAAAACCCGTTGTCCTAGACAAACTATAATTGTAAAATCCACAATGGATTCTGAGTTTGGCATTAGAATTGACTTGTAATGAGGCTTAGTGGTTGAGAAACTTCTTAGCGGGTGTGCCTTTGGGAGTCAACACCCTCTGTCTTTATACATTGTGATTGCCAAGCGGCAATATTGATATGGAAAAATAAGACCTTTAATGGCAAGAATAGACATATTCTTTTGAGACATAATATTGTGAAGCAATTGCCAAAAGATGGAGTAATATCCATGGATTGTGTAGGGTCAGAAGTGAATTTGGCCGATCCTCTGACCAAGCCTGTGGGGAAGAAATTAATCTTTGAAACATCCGCGGGGATGGGACTTAAGCCAATTTGAAATTAATGAAAGGTGGAAACCAAACCCAGATAAGTGGAGATCCCACGGAATAGGTTCATACGGGTACTAACAAGCATTTCATTAGTTCTGATAGCACTATAAAAAAATATTGTCCCAATCCTATATGTGAGAAAAGTGCTATGTTGCATATCTTGAGAGGTTGAGTCAAAAGGACTCTTAATGAATTCTATAGCTCTTATGAGTGGTGTATAAAGTGCAATATACACTTGATGAAATCACCTAAGTGAGTGTGAAGTGGGGCCGCTTCTATGAGACATAACTTGGCACTATCTCAAGAGCACTAATGAAAGACTAAGCAAGCGCACGGCCTATTTACACAAAACCGCGATTAACAGAAATGTACTTAGTATAATGCGATATGGTAAAATCCCTATCTTACAATAACGCTTATTTGGTTCATAAAACTATATGTTTCACCGAATATTCCGTAAGTTAAATTTTATCTATCAAGTTCTAGTTCATAGTCCACAAGACACCAGCTCCATGCATTATATGTCAAATTGTAGATATCCAGAAAATTCTTTTTATTTTTAAACTTCTTTTGAAAGTTGTGGGGGATTATTGGTAAAACTTGTGTTTTTAAGCTACTTTCAAAAGAACCAATATCCCACATGGGTTTTTAAAGTTGGAAAATTTGCTCTTTATGACTAGTTCCGGAGTTGCTTTCAGACAATGCTTTTCTAAAAACTATTGTAGAAGCTCAAAAACTAGATCAGAGGCAACACTTTCGGAGGCAAAACTGTTCCGGATGAAAACTGATCCAGAGGCAAACTGATCCGGAGGCAAACTTGGTGGAAAGCCAACACTTTTATAACAACTGTTGTAGTATCTCAAGAAATAGATCAAATGCAACGCTTTATTGTTCAGAATCTATTGCAATAGATCCCGAGGCACCTAAAAGATACAGATTAATGACTTGGGCAACACTTTCTATGAATAGAATCTATTGCAATAGATCTCGAGTCTTTTGATAGATCGGATGCACAGCTTATGCAATGCTTTACTCAGGATAGGCAACACTTTCTGCTGAAATTGATAATGATTTTCATAAGCTGATATATAACGATTTTAATTACTTGGAACATCACTGAAACATCAAAGACAAATTTTTAAGCATTAGGATAAGTTTAGTCAAGTAGGAGACTCTGTCCTTAAAGGATACTTCGTAGTTCCTCCCAGGATTAAACAACTCCTTCAATCTCGATTTGAACTTGGGTACAGGAATCAGAAGTGCTTTACATTTCCAGAAAAGAGGGAAAAGAAGAGAGTATGAAAGATTGTCGTCTCTATCTCTTTCAAAGGAAAAGTCGCTCACCTTTTTTTAGGTAAACAAATGAGTTTATGGCCATAAAAGTTTTGCTGTTACAAAATTTAATAAAATAGTCGTTGGTGTTTTAATTATAATTAAAATACTTAATCAAAACCATAACCGCAATATTAAATTCAAATATAGTTGTTAGGGTTTTAAACACAATTAAAAATTAGATTCATGAAAGAATCAAAATGTAACATCCACAATTAAAACTTTTGACCAAAGATATTTTTCTCAATAAGAAATATCACAAAGTATTTCTTTTGAAAGTAACAAAAAAATCTCATTTTTCCAACAATCCCCCATAACTTTCAAAAGAAGTTTTAACAAAAAGAATTTTCTGGATATCTCTGGTTTGACATATAATGCATGGAACTAGTATCTTATGGACTATGGACCAGAACTTGATAGATAAATTTTAACTTACCGAATATTTGGTGAAACATATAGTTTCTATGAACCTAATAAACACTATTATAAGATAGGGATTTTACCATATCGCATCATACCAAGTACATTTCTGTTCATCGCGATTTCATGCGAATAGGCCATGTGCGTGCCTGGTCTTTGATGCGTGCTTCGGAGATAGCACAAAAATTATATCTCATAGAAGCGGCCCCACTTCACGCTCACTTAGGTTATATGATTAAGTGTATATTGCACTTTATACACCACTCATAAGAGCTATGAAAGCTCATTAAGAGTCCTTTTGACTTAGCCTCTCAAGATATGCAACATAGCACTTTTCTCACATCTAGGATTGGGACTATATTTTTATAGTGCTAGCAGAACTAACGGAAGGCTTTTTAGTACCCATATGAACCTATTCCGTGGGATCTCCACCCATGTAGGTTGGGTTCCCACCCTTCATTAGTTTCAAATTGGCTTAAGTCTCATCCTCTCTGATGTATCAAAATAAATTTCTTTTTCAAAAATTTATTTCTCAAAAATTAGTTAGATGATTTGATCAAAATCACTCTAGACTTAAATGGATAAAATTCCATCTCAATGATATGTCTCAAACGTATACGTTTTTTTTCCATTATAGGTCTTATTTCTCAATATATATTGCGTTTTTGCAATCTCAATGTATATACATTAAATATGTTAAAACAACTCTTACTAAGGAGGTGTTTCTAACCACTTAGTCTCATTATATTCCAAAACTCAAGCAACTAACTCTTAACATAGCTTGCTTAGTTGGTTTTCATGTTAATGTTCTACCACCAAATGTGAGAACATAACCACTAATGATATTATTCCCATATGAATTAAAAATTCACTCAACGTCATTGTTTCCCTCAAGAACAATGGGAAATTCACTAATGAATTTCTTCTCATATGAATCAAAGATTCACTCAACATCATTGTTCCTCTCAAGAACAATGAGAAATTCATTATTTAGAATACCATATTTAATGGTTCCTCTAAAATATTTCTTAAGCCTCAATATGGAATCTTTATAATCAATTATTATATTATGTGTATACTTACTCACATAGCATATGCTATGTCTCAATGTGTGAAACTCATCAAGTACAAATGCATACTTAGATTTAGCCACTAGATCATCATTATCTTCCTCTTATAAATGAAGGAATCATAAGGGATACTCATATGATTTTTATCATAAAACTCAAATTCTCAAGAAGTTTCTCGATATAGTGTTCTTGCGTTAATAAGACACTCTCATTCATCCTTATGATTCTCATACTCAATATCAGATTGGCTTCTCTTATGTCTTTCATGACAAATATTGGTAACAAGATTATCTTTATCCTATTAACAACATCAATACTCGGAATAAAGATAGCCATATCCACATATAATCACACATATATCATTAATAACTTTAGTATATACACATATATCCACCTCAATAGATCAAACTTATTATCTCATCATTTAGGTGCTTGTCAATAAAACACACAAGAACTTAATAACATTTCCATCCATGTCCAGGCTCTACATACCCTTCAAGTTGCACCATACAAAAAAACTTTATTTTTAAAGGCAAATTTAACAGCCATGTGGTGAACTCAATTGTAAAAAGAAGCTATAGCAAAAATATAGAAGAAACATAATTATCGGAGTATAAAACCAAAGATTTTCTTGTAAAAAAATAAACATCACTTGCAACCAACGGATTTAGCTTCGGAGGATCATAAACTAAGACACAAGTTCTATATTCCAAAGAATAGAAACTAACTCAAACAATAAGAAGCTTCATTCAAAACCTTTGATTCAAAAGATGAAATAGTTTTGCTAACAATAAAAGTTCATCTTCAATCAAACACTTATAAAAATTTTCGCCAAAACTTTTTTTTAAGTTCTCTTGCCTTTCCTCAAATTATCATTTTCAAACTCAATTTGAAAATAAATGCAACCGGGTCAACATCCGGAACAAAACTTAAAGATGGAAACCTCTTTAGTCTTTATTGAAAACATTCAAAAAGAATTTATGTTCTTTGTCTCAAAGACGTTATTTCCAAACACATCACTATGTTCAACATAACTTATGAACACACCAACATAAAGTTTGAACAAATTTCTCTTTTCATAAATTCGATAAGAACCACCTTAATAAAACACCCCCACACTTTTAAATATTTCAAATTAGGATGATAATCCTCTCATTTCTCATATGGTGTCTTATCGGTTTCTCATGTGAAATTCTATTTGTATAAAAAAACATAACAAATAGTTCTGCCAATAAATATCCGAAGTATTTACCAAAAAAAAAATATGAAGTATATATCTAACATATTAAATATGAAACTCATATATATACTTAATAACAACTCACAACATGTTCTCATGTACCTCAAGTTTACTAGAAATTATAAACCATCAAATTCAAGGTAAACGCACCAAAATATGTCCATTAAAACACATTATAGTTACTAAACTTTGCTAACAAAAATCTGCACAGTTCCAGATTTCATGAGCCCACTTCGACTCAAAATTCAAACATGTAAAATCAGTTATTTGAAAAAAATTTCTTCTCCTCATAAAAACATATATGTCTTAAGTTTCCAACGCCACTAAAAACACATAAAATATATATGTACATCTCAAGTTATGTCACAAACAATCAGCTGCGCTCAAAGCTGAAATTTCCAGAAAAACGAGATTCTTATCTCAACTTCAACAAATTTTTTAAACTATTAAACTGAAGAATTTGAAAAACATCCCTTATAAACATATCTTTATCTATGTCTCATGAAACGATAAAAAACAAGAATCACCCAAAATGGAGTTGTAAATCTAAAGAAAACTCATAAACAATCAAGAGTGTTCAAAACTAAAAAATTTCCAGGAAACATAAAACAAAAGTTTTATCACAAATAGGCTATCAACAAACTCCAATGAACTTGAAATCAAGATGTCTCAAAACAACTTAATTCAAAACATATTGATTCACATAAAACATATCAAAACCTCTTTTATTTCCCAACAAATAAATACTTTGATGTAACACAATTTTCAAAACTTGAAAGTTCGAACTCATGAAACAAGCTACTCAAATTATTAACTACCACAATGCAAATCTCACGATTCAACCAAATAGGTAAAGAAGAGCAAACACATAAATTAATAATCTTAAAAACATCAAAGAAATTCTATGGTTCATATAGCTCATTCCGACAACACACTATCTTTGGTTATTAAAACCTTGTCGGACTCAAAAGTTACCTTCACTCCATTTTTGCCTAAAAGGCTCATTAAAACCAATTCGGTTTAAACATTGGGAACAAGTAGCACCTCATTATGTGCTAAAAATGTGAGATTAAGGAGAACCTTTATTCTCCACTTCCAACTTGGGTGTATATGATTAGGGAGCATTTTTATTTATTCTCATAAACGTGCCTCGTTATTCCATAGTCAATAACCCACTCATTCACATCAATCACCACGTTACTTGTGAAATGACTACAAAAATAATATCATCTACTTAACTGTAAGTTGAGTAGAATTGTAACATTTCACAACTTCTTTCCTCCATTTAGGTGCATGGTGGTCACATGTATAACATTCCCCTTTTTATATTATTGAAGGTTTTATTACTTTTGAGCATATAATCATAGAGAAATTCGTACATTTTTCCTTAACGAGGATTGGTCTCCATGATGTTTGCCTTTGAGACTATATCCTTCCCTTTGGTCATTTTGTTCTCTTTCCAATCAACATCTTCTAGCTCAATGACAAACTTTTGCTCACCAATATCCATATTATTATATCTGAAAATCAAAGTTTCCCAAAATCTTTTTAGCTTCACCTTGTGAAATTCCCACCATTGAATATCTCAATTTCTCAAGAAATGAGTTAGCTTCCAGTGGAATAGCTAGTGGAGGAACAACTATTCTCATAGTCTTTAAAGAATTGAGTTCTCCAGAGAGAAACATAATTTTTCACCACGGAATATCCTTTAAGATTGCTGGAACATTTGCTCTTTAAGACTAGTTTCGGAGTTGCTTCCGAACAAAGGCAATGCTTTTCTTAAAACTATTGTAGAAGCTCAAGAACTGGATCAGTGGCAACACTTCTGGAGGCAAAACTGATCCGGATGAAAACTGATCCGGAGGCAAACTTGGTGGAAAGGCAACGCTTTTATAACAACTGTTGTAGTAGCTTAGAAACTGAATCATAGGCAACGCTTTGTTGTTTAGAATCTGTTGCAGTAGATCCGGAGGCACCTGATAGATCCGGATGCACGACTTAGGTAATGCTTTCTATGAATAGAATCTGTTGTAGTAGATCCGGAGTCATCTGATAGATCCGGATGTATAGCTTAGGCAGCGCTTTACTTAGGATAGGCCAACACTTTCTACTGAAATTGATAATGGTTTTCAGAAGCTGATAGATAACAATTTTAATTACTTGGAACATCACTGAAACATCTCGAGCAAATTTTTACACTTTAGGATGAGTTGAGTCGAGTAGGAGACTCTGTCCTTAAAGGATACTTCATAGTTCCTCCCAGGATTAAACAACTCCTTCAAGCTCAATTTGAGCTTAGGTACGGGAATTAGAAATGCTTTACATATGCAGAAAATAGGAAAAAGAAGAGATTATGAAAAATTGTCATCACTACTCTTTCAAAGGAAAAGTCGCTCACCTTTTTATAGGTAAACAAATGAGTTTATGGCCATAAAAGTTTTGCTGTTACAAAATTTAATAAAATAGTCGTTGGTGTTTTAATTACAATTAAAATACTTAATGAAAACCATAACCGCAATATTAAAGTCAAATATAGTTATTAGAGGTTTAAACACAATTAAAACTCAGATTTATAAAAGAATTAAAATGTAATAGCCACTATTAAAACTTTTGACCAAAGATATTTTTCTCAATAAAAAATATCACAAATTATTTCTTTTAAAAGTAACATAAAAATCTCAATTTTCCCACATTTAACAAGTGAATTTTTAACTTTATATTGGGATGTTCCATATGGACTTGCTAAGTTGTGAGAGGGACTAGGTGGGCTCTCTTGCACATGAGAAAAATGGCCCGAAGCCGTTTCTAGTGCAAATCAATGAATTCCCCCCCCCCTCCCCCTGCGCAGGTGATGTGGCCATGCTCGGAACTATTTTATCATTTTTATTGAGAAAATAACATTTGTCAAAAATATTTTTCAGATTTAATAGCTTACAGTAAATGATGGTTTAATGGGAGTAAATGCTTATTGCCTTAAATCATAACAACTATTTTTTTAATCGAAGTTTGTAACTCCCTTCATTTACGGTTTTAATGGTTCATTAATCTCTGATTTTCAACAGCTATTATTTTAAAGGCTTTGATTTTTCCTTTTTAAAACACACTGAATTCTCCCAATCCTTTTCTATCTATTTTCTAGATATATACAAACATTTCTGATTCTTGTAGCCATTCTCAAATCAAGTTTGAAGAAGTTGTTTAATCCTAAGAGGAACTACCAAGTATCCTTTAAGGACAGTGTCTTAGACACAACTCAACTTAGTTTATTCCAACCAGTGCCTCCGGATCTAATCAGTGCCTCCGGATCTAATCAGTGCCTCCAGATTTTACTAGTCATCCTCCGGAACTTATCAGTCATCCTCCGAAACTGACCAGTATAAAGAGCAAATTTTTACAACAAAGTGAGATAAAAGTGTTTGTTTATGTTAAATCCGTATTTACATTTCTCCTTTCGGTTATTCTTGAACGCTCTAAACATAAGTTAGGCCTCACTTATGAGACTTTAAGCACAAACACAACAATCAACTCAAAGTAATAAAAGAAAGCTAACCACTAGCAACCTACTACCTTGTTGGCCGAGCTTGCTAGAAAAATTAGTTACAAACAAACAAAATAAAATAAAGCATAAAAGATATATATTATATTAAATAAAATAAGCACGCAAACGAGAGAGTAAATGAGCCAATCTAGGCTAACCAATTGATGAGAAAAATCTATTATTTATAGTGGGAATACGGTGTTGAGTTCGATGATTAGGTTCCAGGAGTTTGTTAATGAATGTGCTCTCTTTGATTTGCCATTACATGGCCGTGACTATACGTGGTCTAATAGCCTATCTTTCTCAAGGATCGATCGAGTCTTGGTGTCGTGCAATATTCTTGATAGGTCGTCGGGTCAGAGTTTGATGACTGTTGATTCGACGTTATCAGATCACTTTTCGATTATCTATAGGTCCCACGCATCGGTATGGGACGGCAAAAAGATTTTTCGCTCCTTGAACTGTTGGTGGGAGAAGGATGGGTTTCTACCTTTTCTAAGATTGAAGTGGGGGGCTATAGAATTGGCGGATCTGGGGTGCGACATCGATTTTAAGCTATGCCGACTAAGGAGCTTTATTCGGCCTTGGCATCTATCTAATTTTGGCGGGTTAGAGGGAAGAATAAAGAAGCTAGAGGCTCGTGTTATATCCTTGACATCTAGCTCGGTGTCTCGGCCTTTGGAGGAGGAGAGTAAGTTGGAGCTTCAGTGCGGGAGATCGGAATTACTTACCTGTAGACGGAATCTTGAACAAATACGTCATCAATAATCACGAGTTAACTAGACTATATTGGGTGATGATAATACAAGTTTTTTTCATAGGATGGCATCAGCGAGGTCTAGGGGTAATCGGATTTCACAGTTGGAAATTGATGGGGATGTATCTTCTAACCCGGAACTTATTAAATCCACGATACGGAATTTTTATTCCAGGCTGTTTTTGAAATAAGTGGAGGTGCCGTATACTTTGGGAGAGCTAAATTTCCGCATGGTTGATGAGACAGCCAATTCTCAGCTCGTTGAGTCATTTTCAGAGGCTGAAGTGTGGGATGCAGTTTGTGCTTGTCAAGAAGGTAAGGCTTCGGGGCGGACGGATTTAATTTTTTCTTCTATAAATGCTTTTGGGAGGAACTGAAACCGAATGTGTTAGCACTGTTCGGCGAACTTTGTAGGTATGATCATCTGCCCAATTCTATTAAGTCATCCTTTACCGTGTTGATTCCTAAAGTTCCTGGGTCATCGTCGATGGGGAACTGTAGACCGATTGCCCTTATCCATGGTATATATAAAATTGTGTCGAAAGTACTCGCGAAAAGATTACAGGCTATGTTGCCTCAACTGATTTCTGACAACCAGTTTGCATTTGTTAAAGGCCGTAATATTCATAAATGCTCATTTATAGCTTCGGAAGTGATCCAATCAATCCACCGTCGTGGTCAGTCTTCTGTGGCACTCAAGCTTGATTTCCATAAAGCATATGATACTGTTTCTTGGACTTATATTGACTCAGTTTTGAAGAGGATGGGTTTCTCTGATAAGTGGATTAGATGGATGGCGGCTTGCAGAGAGAACTCGGTAACATCTATTCTTATCAATGGAAGCCCTACTGATCCGATCTATTTGGGTAGAGGGGTTAAACAAGGCGACCCCATTTCTCCATTTATTTTTGTCTTAGCAGTGGAAGGCCTTAAACAGCTTATTGATGCAAGTGTCCGTAAGGGCATGTTACCTGGGTTTCGTATTGATGGGTCAGAGATGGATATATCTATTCTTCAGTTTGCGGATGACATGATGTGCTTCTTGCCTGCAGATGAGTCCCTCTTACCTATTTTTATCCGTTTATTACGTTGTTTTGAGCTGATTTTAGGTCTGCGAATTAATTTTGTTAAGAGCTCAATCATGGGTATTAACGTGCAGGACGACATGTTGAATCGGTGTGCAGAGATTATGGGTTGCAAGATCAAAAAATTTTCCATTACCTATCTAGGCGCCCCTCTCAGTACGAGACGCATCCCGGTGTCTTATTGGAACGAGTTGATTGGTAAGTTCCAAAATAGGCTGGCAAGTTGGAAAGGTCAGTGTTTATCGTATGCTGGCAGGGTGGTCCTTATAAAATCGGTTCTCTCCTCCATCCCGATTTATTTATTATCATTGAATAAGATGTCGGCCTCTATTAATAATAAGCTTGTACAACTGATGCGAAATTTCTTGTGGAAAGGTAACGCGGATTCTAGTGGGATCTGCAAAGTAAGCTGGGAGACAATTATGCTACCGAAAAATTTAGGTGGCCTATATGTTAGGGATCTCAGACTAGTAAACTGTAGCTTATTATTGAAATGGATATGGCGGTCTAGAGTAGACGGACAGGGTTCGCTGTGGTATGAGCTGTGTGTCCGTAGATATGGCTTTGATTCATGGAACTCGTTTGAAAATGTTGAGAGTTCACGCCTTTCGTATGTTTGGCGAGGAATTTTATCTTGTTGTGTAAAGAACTCAACCTTCTGGGAGTTGTTTAAATCGAATGTGAGGGTGAAAGAGGGGAACGGGGCTTGCGGATCCTTTTGATATGATAATTGGACCGCAAATGTGTCACTATCTGTTCTTTTCCCTGACCTGTATCTCTTATGTAACAGAAAAAGTTGCTCGGTTCAGGATGGGTGTCTGTCAATTTCTGAGGGAGCAGTACTATCTAGGCCTTTTTGGAAACGTAGTCTAAGGATTTCAAGTAGAGTAAGGTGCTTCCAGCTTCGGAATTGGATTTCCCAGACCTGCCCTTCTGTTTTTATGGGTAATGGGGCTGACGGCAGTAGGGGGCAGCAGCTACATGCTGCGTTTCAGGTGGTGGCGGATAGATTTGAATGGGATCTGGGAGCTAATAAGGTATTTTTAGCTGCATCTTTTTGTTTGGGGTTCTATAGGACGCCTCAACGGACTACGCCGGAAACGGATTACATGGTGGTTTGGAATGCGTGTCTTCTTCCTAAAGTTAAATTCTTTGGCTGGCTATTGTTGCATAGACGTCTTCCAACGAAAGTCTTTCTAGTTCGTCGCGGATGCCAAGCAGTAGTGGATGATAAGTGTCCGTTTTGTGATGTGTCTGAAACAATTGATCATGCCTTATTTCACTGTATGGGTAGTTATCGTATATGGGCTCAAGCTTTTCTGGTGCTAGGGATTTCAGTAACAATGCCATTGAAGGGGGCTGATTTTCTATTAGTATGGCGAGCGCACTTTACCTCGGGTCCCGGACAAGAGTTCGGTACGGCTTTATGGTTTATGATTGCGTGGGCTATTTGGAAAAGGAGGAATAAGTTTGTGTTCGAGGGTGTCTTAAGCACAGAAGATCATTTGGGGTCATGCATTCATCTATGCTGGTTCTTCTTCAAGTATCGAAGGCGGAATCTTAATTTTGTCGTTTCTGATGTATTTAATTTTCCGAACTTATTTCTAAGTTGTAACTAGTTAGCTGGCATTCTTTGGCCTTATTCATTGTATAGGCATATCTTGGGATCGGACTTATATCCGTATCACCTTTAGGCTGTATTTCTGTCCAATGACGCTCTCATCTTATGAGCAGTCTTTGGATTTCTTTAATAAAGAGAGGTAGGTGTTTTGTAGGTAAGCGGGGGCATCAACCTAGTTGGGACGCCCGCCCCGAAATTTTCACCTGTCTCAATCTTTTTCCTTCTAGGGGAACACAATGTTCCTCTTGGGGGTTTTCAAAAAAATCTGCAAATTACCATCCACGTTTCTAAAACCAACTAACAAGTGAAGAAGAGTTCAAATTAACTATATGTGCCCCCAAATCATACTTACACGTCAACAGTCTATGGTATACGTTCAATTCAAGTTTTTTTTCATTGCACATGACACGTTAACCTTCATACATGGCCATGCATGTTGCTATCAAAATTGAATAAAAATAACAAACAACAAAAAAATTTATCTTTAATTAGGTATAAAGAAAAAGAATGCCAAAGATGATATAAGACTCTTCATTCAGTCGCAAGGGCAAGAGTCCATTGATATATTCATAATCCCGGTCATAAACACGGTCAAAAACTGTTTTCCGACAGTTTTTCCGTCACAAAATGTGGTTACAAATCCGTGTTTTTCTTTCTGCAGTGAAAGTTCAAATTAATTATATATGCCCCATGTTGTACGTCATTGACTCAGGTTGTCCATGATATGCGTCCACTTCAACTTTTTTTTATTGCACATCACACCTTAACCTTCAGGCGAGGCCATGTTGTCAGTCATTGACTCAAGTTGTCCATGACACACGTCCGCTTCAACTTTTTTTAATTGCACATCACGCCTTACCTTCATACAAGGCCATGTTGCTATCAATATTGAATGAAATAGTTCCAACAACAGCTAGGAACAATCAAATAATTGTTTTTAAATAGGTGATACCAAGACAAAAAAAAAAGATAATAAAAATAGTAAATATAATTAGCAACAACAGACAATAATCAAAACAGCAACACAAAATGTGTTGTAATGGCAATGTTCACGATCAAATGTACCTTAAAACTATATTATATGTCAATTAAAGAAAAAAAATAGGTATTAAGAATGACTCACTTGTGTGGTTTAATATTATCTTTAATAGATCTGATACTAAATCTCACTTTTTTGAGCTTCTGTGATGGGATCGTCTTCTTCAATAATGAATTCGATACTACATCACAATCTTGATAGTCTTACAACTTGGTTGGACTTCATCTGTCTTTAGTAAAAAAAAATCTATATGTTGTCTTTCACATTTGGCACCCCATCTATCTCCTTTAAGAAATATCGTTCTTGATCTGCATATATAACGAGTAGATGTTATAGCATATGCATGAGCTTTATGGTTATAGATTTTTGAAAAACACGCGTGAATTGAGTTTAAAAAAGAGTAGGTTAGATAGTTTATTTGCGCTTATTATTGTTTATAACGCCCTCATCCTGCTGGATGTTGTTGTTGCAAGTTTTGTTTCCATCTCCCAATATGGTGAGATGAGCTTATTTTGATTAAGGTATAATGTTTTATTTGATTCGTGTGGTCTCTTTTGTCAATGTATCAGCCAAATATACTCCATAATGTAGAAAATCTATGGGTCTGGAGAGTGTTGGGCTCAATAGATTGAGTGAGCATACAAGTGGGGTTAAGCCTATCTAACACAAAATCAATTGCTTACGCTAAGGCCTAATCTACATCACTTATGTTTCACTCATAAAATCCTTATTTATTTCCTATGTGTGATAACCCAAACATCTCCAACACTCCCCCTCAAGTGTAGCTGGGACTAGATTAGTTGCCACTTGCCAAATATTTATTTTCCTATAACCTCTAAGGCTCAAGGTTAGCAACGGGTTCAGTCACTCTCCACTCGCCTAAGTCCACCAGAACTTTAAACATGAACCCAGGATCATTCCGGCTGTCTAACCTTCTTCTACTCTGATACAATGTAGAGGATCTATGGGCCTTTAGAGTGTTGTTCTTGATAGCTTCAGTGAGCATGTAAGTGGGCTTGAACTCATCTAACACAAGCTAACTTGTATGCTCACTCAAGCTATTAAGAACAACACTCTCAATGCCCAAGGTGTTGGTGTGTCCTAACTCATAGGCATTGGTTCTTAATAACGTATGATGAGTTGTATATGCATTAATTATGGGACGTTATCAAAGGCAATGAGCTTACTGCATTTATATATTGTGCTATAATATGAGTAGGGTATCTGTTGATTATAAATCATATATGTCCCAAGTCTGTTCGATCATGGGAATGATTAGAACTAAAGACTTGTATGTTAGATGATCTATATTAATGAATTTATTATGTCGGTTCGTAAGCAGATAATGAACATGGGCACATGTTGGGGACATGGGGCTGGACCGATCCATGCTAAGTAGGTCTTGATTGTCCTCAGACTTAGTTGCAACATACTACTAATATGGAATTGTGTATGTTGTTGCGTAAACCTAACGTTCCTTAAATATTGGATTACAAATACAGGTACACCCAGTATATTTCATGAACATATTATTAGTAGTGTTGTAGATTGAGGATTGCTATTTCAGTGTGAGAAACTGAAAGACATCGCACCGGCGCTGATGGACTGTAATAGAGGGTGATAGTTATCATGCCTTGTTCATCTGTTAGATGTGGAGAGCAAATGGCTTTGCAAGATAACTACTGGATTCGGTATCTAGATTAGACAATTGTATTTTGTCCCAATTGGGGCTGTAATGATTTGCGAGAATCCGCTTATAGTATATAGCGTAGCGCCTACTGCCAATATAAGGGCAGACCCAAAGGATCGTGAGCATAGAATGAATGATTATTTAATTAATTGACATATCACGTCAATTTATATAATTAGTATAATTTTGTGAAAGTATCAATTAGATGAATTCAACTAATTGTTTAACATATTGATAAAAAAAACTAATAGTTTAACATAAGGTTTTATATTATATATCAATTGGAATTAAATCTAATTTGACTAAGGTATTTATTTGTTTGGTATTAAATTCATTGTAAATTAATTTAATTCATATAGTATAAATAATTAGTTAAATATTAGTCATTTAGGTCTAAATAATTATATGTTAGGGAAATCATATATTTAGTGAAGAGTTCAAGGAACTAAATCATTGATCTAATTGTTAAACTTAAAATACTAACTAGCATAATTCATAATTTAATTAATTAAGGTAATACTTAATTACATTTAATTTTAAGTTAAAAGTTTAAGGAATTAATATATATATATATATATATATATATATATATATATATATATATATATATATATAGAGAGAGAGAGAGAGAGAGAGAGAGAGAGAGAGAGAGAGAGAGAGAGAGAGAGAGAGAGAGAGAGAGAGAGAGAGAGTATGTATTTTGGCTTGTAGAGGTGATTCAACGTAGAACACATTTTGGCCATTGTAAGGGGAGAGTTTTGATTGTTTTGGATTCGAATTCTTGGATGTAATAGAGTCATTCGTGCACGTGATTTTGGAGGGTTTCCGCTTGAAAGCCTCATCACCTTCAACTCCTTTCATAAACATTACATGTGAGTTTTTATTGTTTTAATCTCACGATTTTGAAATTATTGTATGGTATTCGAATAAAGATCCTCGACGGGTTTGAGAAATTCAATCGTTTTTGCCTTTGTGATTGAATTTCGATGACAAATCCCTTTACAAGGATCCTCTATAATGTCATGGAACTATCTTACCTGAAGACTTAAGCTTACATGTAAGGCCCAATCATAGTATTTATATTATTTTTAATACTCCCCCACACACGAATGCTCCTTGAGTTTGGAGAAGGTACAACACATACCCATTTCGTTATCTGTTGCAATTTAATTCAACAAATATAGTTATCGGGATTTGATCCCTCAACCTTGAGGTCTAAGCTACTATGATAACATATAATGGAGTCGTTTGACCTAAAAACTTAATCACATAGTTTAGGCTCAATAGTAATATTTATATTATTCCCTACATTTCCTCGCACGCGAATGCGCCCTATGCTTGAAGCTGGTATAACACAGACTCATTCCACTATGTGTTGTTTAATTCAACATATGGAGTTGTCAGGATTCAAAATTTAGACCTTTAGGTCTAAGTTGCTCTAATATCATTGTAAACTTTATGTTTTTGTATATTATCAATCAAGAGTACACAGGGTATATATACAAGTAATAGTGCATATACAAGAGAGACTAATAAGGAAGACCTCTATACATTTTAGGACTCTACACTAACTATGAATACATCACAGAGATGTACTCTAATACCCTCCCTCAAGTTGAGCATGGTTTGAGCAAATGCTCAACTTATCTCAAAATGGCACAAACTGATCCTTGTTTAATGGCTTAGTTAAGACATTTGCAACTTGCTCCTATGTGGGGGTGTAAGAGACATTTAGCAATTGTTTGGTTACACAATCACGTATAAAATGGAAGTTGACCTCAAGATGCTTGCTCCTTTGGTGATAAATTGGGTTTACCGTAAGATAAGTAGTAGATAAATTATCACACCAAAGGTGCGGAGGCTGAGGTAAATTATAACCAATCTTGCCTAGCAAAATTTCTAACCAACCTATTTCTGAGGCACCTGTTGCAAGGGCTCGATACTCCGCCTCTGTTAAAGACTGAGAGACGGATTTTTGCTTCTTTGAACTCCACAAAATGAGATTTTGGCCTAGATAAATGGCATAACCTGTAGTTGATTTTCTGTCGTCTAGGCTGCCAGCCCAATCAGCATCCGTATAACCATGTAAAAATATCAAGGAATCTCGATGGAAGAAGATTCTATGATCCACCGTGCCACGAAGATAGCGCAATAGCCGCTTGACCCCTTGCCAGTGAACCATCGTCGGAGCATGCATTAATTGCGTGAGTTTGTTTACAGCAAAGGCAATGTATGGACGTGTGAGCGATAAATATTGAAGACTACCTAGAACACCTCAGTAGTTCGTGACATCCGTGTACGATGCACCGAGACCTAACATGAACTTCTCTTTAGAGCATATCGGTGTTGAAATAGGCTTTGAATTAAGCATGCCTTGGCGGTGAAGGAGGTCTCGAATATATTTTGATTGGCACAAAAATAGTCCATTCGAGCGCCAGGTAGCCTGAACTCCAAGAAAATAGTCAAGATTGCCAAGGTCACGAATGGCAAACTCTCACTGAAGTGAGCTAATGAAGTCAGAAATTCGGCTTGAGGCATTACCCATGACAAGGATATTATCAACATAGATAAGACAAATAATCATGACATATTTATTCCAAAACTAATAAAGAGAAACGTTAGACTTCAAACCATGAAAACCAATACTGAGTAGAAAATCAGTTTAGCGACGATGCCACATGCGAGGCACTTTTTTGAGTCCATAAAGAGATTTTCGAAGTTGACATTCATAATAAGGATAATGAGGATTGACATACCCAGGAGGTTGTTCTATATAAACAATCTCCTCTAAATTGCCATTAAGAAAGCCATTGGAAACATCCAACTACGTGACACGCCACCATAATGAGACTGCCAAAGAGAGCAACAGCCGAATGGTTCCAGGTTTGATAACCGGGCTATATGTCTCAAAGAAATCTATTCCTGGCCGTTGGTGGAAACCCTTGGCCACTAGTCGAGCCTTGTAACGATCAACTATACCATCGGGTTTCTACTTGACCCGATAAACCCATTTGTAATCGATAACATTATGTGAAGAGGGAGGAGGTACCAAAACCCAATTACCATTTAGAACCAGAGCATTATACTCATCGATCATAGAACTGTGCCAATGATCATGTTTAGCCACCTGTGTATCGGATGACGGCGTATCAACAACATGCAGTAAGTCAAATGGAACACGAGGTATGAGTGAACCGTTTAGAAATCTAGTGGTCATGCGTATTAGAAAGGGTGGATTTAGTTGGGTGTTTGTGGTGGGTTGAGTAGTAGCTTGGTTCGGAGAAGAGGTTAGGTCAATTATGAGATTTGGGTTGTGTGAGGTTGCGGAAGGCGGGGTGGTAAGTGATGGAGCTGGAGGTGGGGTGGGTACCAAGGAGGGGTGAAGTGGCGAGGCAGTAGGATGTGGTGGTTGGTGACATTGTGGGGTAGGAGGGTGGACTGGTGTATGGCGTATGGAGCTAGGGAAGAATCGGGAAATTTGATTTATAATGGTGGAAATGTAGGACATAGGGGATTCGAGTGCTTTTCACCATCCTGCTTTGAAAACTAAAAAACATGTTAATCAAACAATACATGGCGTGAGACAAAGAATTTCGAAGAAATAGGATCAAGACATATGTACCCTTTATAAATTTTGCTATAACTCATAAAAACACAAGGACACGATTTTGGATCAAATTTATTTTTTGCATGAGGCTTAAGCCAAGGGTAACATAAACAACCAAAGGCTTTAAGAAGGTGAGGATCAAATGGTTTGCGGAATAAAATTTGAAAGCGTGAGGTCATGTGAAGTTGTGACATCGGAGTGCGATTAATCAAAAAATTGGTTGTATCAAATGCATGAGTCCAATAACAATGATGCATATGGGCTCGATGCATAAGAGATAAACCATGTTCCATAATGTGTCGGTGTTTATGTTCGACTGACCCATTTTGCTCGGGTGTGTAAGGACATGAAATACAATAAGAAATACCATTTGCTAAAAAAATAATATGTAAGTGCAATGAATTCTCCTCCACCATCCGATTGAAAGGATGTAATGGCAGAGGAAAAATAATTTTCGACAATGGCTTTTAATTTAATGGACACATCCTTGACGTTAGATTTACATTTAAGAAAGTAAACCCAAGTGTATTTTCTAAAATGATCCAAAAATACAACATTATAATGAATACCATCAATAGACATAACAGGAGTCGACCCCCAAACATCAGCATAAATAAGTTCAAGGCGTCATGATAACACAGACTTAGAAAGCTCAAATGGTAACTTGTGACTTTTTGACTCAGAACACGAAGAACACAATGAATGAGTAGAAGCAGAGTACTTTATTTTATTAAAATTCAAAAATATCTAACACCGGGAAAGACGCCTGTCCTAGACAATCATGCCATAAAGATAAACAAGCTAAATTTACTAAAACTTGAGGAGACGTCGACAAGAAAAGCGAATAAAGACCATTGTTACTTCAGCCCTTGTACTTGATCTGCCCCCTTTCCAAATCCTTTATGAAAAAAAATTAGAGAAAAATTCAATAGAAATAAAGTTAGAGTTGGTTAGCGCATAAATAGATAGCAAATTATGAGAGGAACTAAGAACAAAAGAATATCACAAAAACTATAAAGACAATTACCAAGACGAAATTTGTATGAACCTACATGAGATATAGAGAGTTTAGAACCATTACCAATTTCAACTTCCTCGGGACTAGAGTACTCAGAATGAACATTTAGACTTCCCAAATCTGATGTAAGATGATGAGAAGCACTAGAATCGATGATCCAAGGTTGATGGGTGATTGGTGTAGTGGCTAGGTTGGAGGAGCAACTTGTGTTTAGTTTCGGTAAAGAGCAAGTACGAGTGATGTCACCTATTCCGTGAAAGTTATGATATACTACATGTTGCGAATAAATGTTATGACTGATTGGTGGTAGAACTTGAGGCAGAGGTGGAGCTGCTGCTACAGGCCGAGGGTGGTGGTATTGGGTCTGTGCATGATGAGATGCCTAATAGGGATAGCTAGAGTGACTGCTGCGCCCACGGCCAGTGAAATGCCCACCTCGGCTACCTCTGTGACCGCCTCCATCCCCTCTAAAACCGCTACCACCTGGAGGACGAGATGCATACATGGCAGTTGGGGGGACACTTGATGAGAAGCTACGATTTAATTGTCATTCCATAGTGAGTAAAAGGCTAAATATATCATCGAAGCAGATAGTTTCAAGTTTGGCTTCCATAACACACTTAAAGGTGTCGTATTGTTCACCAAGTCCCATAAGAATCGGATCCACAAGATCATCTTCAGTCATGGGATGTCCTAGAGTACGCAAGTTGTCATACATACTTTTAGCTTTCAACAAGTACGTAGTTATATCATCCGTACCATGTTGAATATTGAGTAGTTGTAAGCGAGGATGCAGTATTTAGGAACGTAACCCACAAGAATAAGTTCGAGACAATTTTTCCCAAGCCTTAGATGCAGTTTCAGAGGACACAATATGAGGCAGCAAACTTTCCAAAACTGTAGTAAGAATCCAACTGAGGACTTGTTGATCTTTTTTCTTCCACGCATCAAACATCGGATTGGGAGCACAATTGGCAAGAAATTTATTAGGAATTAGTACACTAGGAACAATATGATGTGCTAAACGACAACCCTTTAATAGACTAAAAATTGTGCTTTCCATATGAGAAAACTTCCTTTAATCATACCCGTAAGATTAGGAGAGGTGGCCTGATTTGTGTTGAACGTGGGAAGGTGGCATCGCTTGGAAGTTGGCCGGCAGTGGTCGTAATAGTGGATGAATTATTGTTGAGGTTGAGATTTTGAAGCCCTAAAATATTTTCCAAATTCAGCATAGCACCTGATGCAGTAAATAGAGGCGGTACAGATTATGATTGAACGATAGAACTCGATTGAACCATAGAACTCAAATTGAACTCCTGTTGAACACTCATTAATGGCGGAACGCTGCTGATGGAGTTAGCTACCGAATTATTAGTGGTCGGCGGCATGGTGGAGATTGCCGAGGAGCTTGCAACCATGGTGTCTTATGAAACGCATGTAAACTTTATTTTTCTGTATATTATTAATCAAGAGTACATTGGGTATATATACAAGTAATAGTGCCTATACAAGAGAGGCCAATAAGGAAGACCTCTATACATTATAAGACTCTACACTAACTAGGAATATATCACAGAGATACAGATATAGTCTAATAATCATGTCATGAAACCATCTTATGCAAAAGCTTAAGCTGATAAGTAAAGACCTAATAGTAGTAGGGAAAAGCACTAAAATGCACCAACTTGTGTAAAATAATAACCAAAATGCCATAAAAATATGCTTGTGACCTATTTGGAATATTTTGAAAACTTATTAACCATAATACGCTCTTAATTGCCATTCTATCTTTTGTGCTATCGTTCAACAACCCAACACCCAACAACATGCTCTACTGTCCATAATACCTTCATCTCCGCCTCCACCTTCCCAACAACCACAACGCTTTCATCGTCTCCAGCAACCTCCACCACCACAAACCACGTCATTAATTATTCAAAAAAAAACTAATCAGTAGGAATTAACTGCAAAATGAAGAGGAGGGGGACTAGGTTTACTTAGGCCATTCGATATCATGAAGAATGTATGTTCTCGGATGCAATATCTTTGAGAGGCTTAGTTGATGAATCATTGATTTATCAAAGCCTAGTTTCTTCCTCGCTATGCCTTTGGGCTTCAGAGTCATGGTGTAGTTGGTGGCTGTCTAGTTTGGTAGTTTTATAGCATTAATTAATGAAAATGATTGTTGGTTCTGTGTCGGTGTAATTGTATATGAGTTATGATGAATTACTTTGCTACATATTAAGTATGAATGCATTAGTTTAGCACTTAAGATATATCCATCAATATTCTTAAAAGTATAAATCTTGTAACTTGTAGTCACACTCAATGTCGCCTCTGGAAGTTGGTGCTGCTGTTTCCATCTTGCTTGGGTTTGCACCTCCTGCTAAGCTTTCAGATGCCGGTAAGCAAAGGTCTTTTTGATGATAACTGTTGTTGTCTAATATATTTCGATCTCTATTTTTGAAATTTCAGGATTCGGGATTTGAAATTTTTGTTTCAACACTGATTTGGATGAGCATCTACTACAGAATCTGTCATATATCAGAAAAATATCAGAATTATATTAGATACGTATCTAATATAATTCTATTATAATTCTAATAAATATCTGTTACATATCAAACATAATCGTTATTCTTCATTCCATCTGCAATTTTTTCTCACTAAAACAATTTCGAATTGATGTTGGGCAATTGAATAGCATTTCTGCTGTGTTTTTTTGTTTCAACACTGATTTTGATGAACATCTACTATAAATCTGTCATATATCAGAAAAATATCAAAATTATATCAGATACGTATCTAATATATTTCTGATATAATTCTGTTATAATTCTAATATAAGGCTCTTTGTATTTGCAATGCTCATTGAATTGTTATATATATATATATATATGTATATATGTTATAAGTCTAATATAAGTCTTTTATAAGTCGAATATACCCATTGAACTGATATACATCTATTATTAATCTGTTATAAATCTGATTTGGATGAACATCTACTACAAATCTGTCATATATCAGAATTATATCAGAATTATATCAGATACGTATCTAATATATTTTTGATATAATTCTAATATAAGTCTCTTTGTATTTGCAATACTCATTGAATTGTTATATATATATATATATATATATATATATATATATATATATATATATATATATATATATATATATATATATATATATATATATCTAAGTCTAATATAAGTCTCTTTGCATTTTTAATGCTCATTGAACTGATATATATCCATTATAAATCTGTTACGAGTCTGTTAACAGAAATATATTAGATTTATAACAGAATTATATTAGATTTGTAACAGGTCGAAAAAAAAATTGGAAAAAGTATATCACAATGGATGGCGTTTCGAAGATAAAAATGAGACGAACAAAAAACTCTATAGCTGCATGTTGAAAAAATGAACGGCTTGAGAGATAAATGCAAAATAAGTAAAAAAAAACTAATTACATGACTGTTGGGTGTAAAAGTTAATAAGGGCATATAAAAATTATTAACAAAACTTTTTGTGGGATTTAGTTTATTAGGTCAAACTTTAACAGAAATTATTTTAAAAAATTGAGGTAAAAATGAGAATTTTCCATAGTAGTATATGTAAAGGCCCACGTATCCTCATCCTCTACACATAATTCCATATTAATAAAATGTCTCTTTCTGGATTAAAAAGAATAGTAACGTGAACTACAGTGACACAGTTTCATCTATAAGTAATCAAGAATAGTGCTAAGAAATTAAACATAAATTAATATAAAAAATCCATCGATCTTCAAGATGAGCAAGTCGTTTCTCATAGTGTGCATTCTCTTGCTCACCATTCTCTTTCCTCCATCTCTCACTTCTGCAAGAAAATTATATGGAAAATGTACAGCTAATTTTTCTAATTATTTTCTTCTAAATTCTATCTTATCGAATATCCACGGATTCTTAAAGTAATATTTTTTTAATTAATGCAATTGCGCTTACGTCAAATTACTAATAAAAATCATCGTTCAATCTGCTAATTATTATTTATGTTTTGATATGTAAATGGAACGCCAACTATACTCGGAACCCCTGCATATGGAAGCCCAATAATACCCGGAACCCCTACATATGGAAGCCCGGCAACACCTGGAACCCCGACATATGGAAGCCCAACAACACCTGGAACCCCGACATATGGAAGCCCAACAACACCTGGAACCCCGACATATGGAAGTCCAACAATACCTGGAACCCCTACATATGGAATTCCAACAATACCTGGAACCCCAACATATGGAAGCCCAACAATACCTGGAACCCCTACATATGGAAGCCCAACAACACCTAGAACCCCGACATATGGAACCCCAGCATATGGAAGCCCCAACAATACCTGGAACCCCTGTATAAGGAAGCCCAACAATACCTAAAACCCCAATATATGGTGGAACGCCAACAACTCCTATCATAGGTCGTGATTGTCCGGGTAACAATGGCGAAGCTACCGGTGTTCTGAATTATTATTCTTTTGAGAATGTTCCATCAATTGATTTCAAAGAGAAAGTTCCATCAACTCCGTATATACAAAATTCTCATCCTCAAACCGAGTAACTGTTGGATATGATGTATGCCCTTAAGGCAATTAGGGCGATATATCTTAATTATGTAATAATACGAATAATTTATTTAATCAATAAAGGCATTTGTTCTTCTATTTATATCAATGTGTTTCTATACATATATATTATAGCTGGTTAAAATATATTCATTGATGTATGTATACAAAAGTCCTTGACATATCATAGCATGAAGTCAGAGAAATCATAGTTGGACTATATTTGGTGGAACCTGCTTCATGTGCAATTATGATTATGTCTAAACTATCCCTAGTCACATTTTCATCAAGAAAGGATATTGATGAAACGGAAAGACTAGCATGTGGTCAACTTTCTTGGAAAGGGTCCAAGCAGTTAATCTCCTAAAGACTGAAGGTGGTGCCTTAAGCTTTACACATGGATATATCTGGGAGATATATTGGAGACCGCAGCAAGATAAACACTTGGTATAAATATCAATGTGTTAGTGTTTATCTTCATGCAATAAGCTTTGCGAATGTCCTCATACTTAAGATGCTAGTTGCCTTGTGTGGTACTATTGCTATACTTTGGGTCATTGCTATGCACTCATAAATTTAGGGTGCTATGGGTGATTACGGGTATAGTGATGACAGCACATTGGTAGGCTGAGTAGTCAAAAAGAATCCATCGCTTCGGATATATTAAGGAGTTGTACCTGGCCACTTGTTGAAGTGATGATTGCCATAAACCTCTGATCAGAGTATGTGTTTGATAGAAATGGTTTCTAGTCACACACACTATGGTAAAAGGCAATATACTTCGGTAACAAGTAATTAACTGGGATAGCTTGGAGCAACCTTGCTATTAGTGGGTTAACACTTTAACTGAACCCAATAAACTAGATGGTACTAATATTAAAGAATGGAAGGAATTTATCGCACTGGATAACTACTGCATTAATCGGGATTAAGTCATAAGCATAAATGACGTTCCGAGTAATGGTGGGTGGTAGACCCATGCTAGAGGCGTACTATAGTCATTTAAGGTAATCGAGTTCTATTCACGGTCTAGAGCATCGAGCCAACGGTTCCATTAGAACAAGGGTTGGTTAAGCCTTAACAGCTCAATACTTCGGGATCCTATAAGGTCACATACATTGGACCTTCATCGAACTAAGTAAAGAACTAATAGATTTATTCTATTACAAAATATATAACTTAAATAATAATTGGATTATTATTTGATTGGTTAAAATTGATTAGATCAATTTTGGATAAACCAAAGTACTTATTTTGACTGGTAACTAATTAATTAGAGTCAAAAATAAATTATAATTGATTAGACAAATTTTGGTTGGACCAAGAAATTTATTTTGACTGGTGACTAATTTATTAGGGTCAGAAAATAAATATTTGAAAAAGGATTAAAAGGGAAATTTTGCATTCGCGAGTTTAATTGGACCGAGAGTATAAAAGTATTTTGTACAGGCTCGAGTGCGCGGGAGTACATAAAAATGGGTTGCACGCAGCCCATGTTGATTTGCGGCACACAGCGTACACGCTGTGTGCACATGGGATGGGAGTAATTAATTACTCCCATCCCACATCGAATAAGGGGGAGCAATTTTGCTCCCCCCAAGCCTATATATAGGCTATTCCCTTTCCTTTCAAATTGTACCAAGCTCAAAGCATAAATCCTAAGCGAGATAATTAATCTCTCGGGTAGTTGAACAAGTTATTTTTGTGGAACCAGAATTTATTCGGGTACCGCTAGTTTATATTTTTTTGGGTGAGGCTTCTACAGTGGTATAACAACTACTCGAGACTTCTTAGTTCTTCTTCCTAGGGAGGTTTTGGTTGGTGAGGTTTGTATGGATACTGATAGAGGCTATCCTACGATTGGAGGCTTGTGCAAGAAGGTTCTGCAAAAGCATGCTTCAACTGGTAAGTTCTTTTTCTTTCTCTTTTAATTATTAAGTCTTTTGCTTTAAGTGTTTTTAGACTTAATAATTATGCTTTGGTTATTTTTGCATGCTTAGTTTATTTTATGCTTAGGTTATAACTTAGAGTTATAACATGCTTAGTATAAAATAAATATGTTAGGATATAATTTGGAATTAGGGTATGCCTAGTCCTTTAGCATGCTAACCTAGATAGAGAATTATTTAGTTAAGGCTTTATTTAATTTATATGCAACTAATAGGAGTTCCTCGGGACAGGGATAAAATTTTGAATTTTCGCCATGCCTCTTATGCATGTTCAATCTGACTGTCAGTTTTCAAGAGTGGTATCAGAGTCTGCCTATTTAGTGCATAATTAAGTTAGAAGCAAACTAAATATTATTTTCTAAATGAAATAATTTATTTATTTAATTGTTTGGAACAATATATATAAACTTGTGCCTTTTATTTCAAGGTTAGAAAATGGTTATAAATAATTTTGAATAAGCCTGCTCAACTTACTCAAATTATACAAGTGTCAATAATTTATTTAAATTACATGGGTTATAGTGCTCCCAATTTACATGAATTGGAAGAACGAAATTTATTAGTTCACGAGAATCCATTGGTCTTCAAGTTTGTGCCCGTATTTGTTCTGGCTAAGGATTGGAGTTGGTGTCTACTCCTCATAGGGCACCTCTCTTACCTGGGAACCTATATCGGTGCAATTTGAATTGACCAACCGGGGGATTAATATGAACTAATTTATTTCTAGTATATAAGATGGTGCTTATATATGTTTCTATAACAAAGTAAAAAAATAAAAATTATTAAATAAAAGCTTAAAGGAAATGCAATATAAATATAACAAATAAAAGTGTTAATTATTTTGCATATAATCTAGGTTGATGGAATAATTATAATAAAGAGCTGAACCCACCTAAGGTTAGACCTTATAAATTAATTCTAAAATTCCCTGAATTAATACAAGTTATTATAATTTTATCCATCTGATAAAATCCTAGATTGGGTGAGACGTTTAACACCAATAAAATCCCAAAGTAAATATATTAAGGCAAGTTAAAGTCTTCCTTACTCAAATTTATAATACGGTCTCTTTGGGCTATCAAAGTGCTATGCAAAGCGTTCCTTCTAGTCCACATTGATTGGTTGTAAAGTTTGAGATAGGGTCTGCCTTAACAAAGCTGGGGTAGTCCACCATAAAATTGGGGGTTACGCCCAGATCTGAGACATATTCAAGGAGATGCTAATATAAGAGCACACGTCCCTTGGGATTTAGGAACTTGAATGAATTAGCAATCGCATACATTGCAAATGGAATGGGATTCCAACTATGACTTACTATTATGACTTTACTCATAAATTGGGGGTTGTAATAGACTAGTTATAGATGCTACCTACTAGGAAATTTAGCTGGGCTAAAATTCACGAATTCAATAGAATGGACTATTGTAAATTTCGAAGAAAATAGTAGGAAAAATGTATTTAATTAAAAGTCCTCATATTAAATACATGTACTTAAACTAATATCTAAACACTTTTCTTTTCTTATATCTTAGGTTGAAAATGGCTTCCAATTTTAATCTCCGTATGTTACTTGACACCAAATTGAATGGCTCGAACTTTTCTAATTGGTTCCGAGCAGTGAGAATAGTTCTCAAATCCAAGGGAATTGCCTATGTCCTAAGTGAAATTTTCCCTATAGAGCCTGATGTTGAGGATCACGTGGAACATGATGCCTCGTTGAAGCACAGGAAAGATCGTGAGACTGCCATGTGTATTATATTGGGGTTCATGAATCCTGAGCTTCAGAAACAACATGAGAACATGCCCTTAGAGGATATGGTTCTCCATCTTGAAGAACTCTTTTCGGAGAGGGAGAGGACAAAGAGGTATGAGACCTTCAAGCTCCTTTTCAGGACCAAGATGTAGGCTGGCACCTTTGCCTCTCAGCATGTACTAAAACTCTTGGGATACCTTGAGAAGCTGAATCGATTGGGATTCGAGATGAATCATGACCTGAGCATTGACCTTGTGTTGATGTCCTTGACTGATAGTTACTCAAGCTTCATGACTAACTATTACATGAACAGGATTAATTCAACTATCCCTCAATTAATCAACATGCTGAAAACAGTAGAACCTCAAATCAAGAAGGATTAGAAACCTCTACTATTGGTTGAAAAAGGCAAGGCTTCTAAGAAGAAGAAGCAGGCACTGGGTGCCAAGAAAAGAATCAGTAAGAAGAAGAATGAAAAGAAGGCATCTAAGTATGTCTGCTTCCAATGTGGGAAACCAGGACATTGGAAGAGGGATTGCAAAGCTCTTGCTTCTGAGCACTTGAAGAAGAAGCCTACAGAGGCATCTACTTCAGGTATGTTTGTAATTGAAAACTTTGCTACTTTTCCGAGAGAATCCACTTGGGTATTGGATACTGGTTGTGGTTCTCATATCTGTACTTATGTGCAGGGACTAAAGAACTGTAGAAAACTTGCAAAAGGGGAGATGGACCTACGCGTGGGAAATGGAGCCAGAGTTGCTGCATTAGCCGTAGGGAGCTTTAGTCTTGTTTTGCCAAGTGGACTTGTTTTAGTTTTGAATAATTGTTACTACATTCCAAGTGTTACTAAGAATATTGTATCTGATGCATGTTTAGTAGCAGAAGTATTTGAAATTTTATTTTTGAATAATAATTGTCAGATTTATTTGAATAATATTCTTTATGGTTATGGAATGTTGAAAGGTGGCATTTATATTCTTGATAGTAAAACAGAAGTTTTCAATATAAACAATGTGAAGAAAGTTAAATTAGATAATGAGAATTCCTTCTACTTATGGCATTGCCATTTAGGCCACATAAACAAAGATCACTTAACCAAGTTGTATAAGCGTGGAGACTTTGGAGTCTTATGGTGATTGCTAACCTTGTTTAAAAGGAAAAATGACAAAGTTACCCTTTAAAAGAAAGGGTGAACGAGCCACGAGTACGTTAGAACATATACACACTGATGTGTGTGGTCCAATGAGTGTTGAGGCACTAGGAGGATACTCTTACTTTATAACCTTTATTGATGATTACTCACGATACGGTTATTTATACTTGATGAAGCACAAGTCTGAAAGTTTTGAAAAATTCAAACTATTCAGAGCTGAAGTAGAGAAACAGCTTGAGAAAAGTATTAAAACACTTCAATAGGATCGAGGTGGAGAATACTTAAGTCAATAGTTTCATGATTATCTAAAGGAAAATGAGATAGTTCCGCATTGGACCCCTCCTTATACACCCTAACACAATGGAGTGTCAGAAAGGAGGAATAGGACTTTATTAGATATGGTCAGGTCCATAATGAGCCATGCAGTTCTTAGTAAATCCTTTTGGGGATATGCACTGAAGAGCGCGGTTTAAGTGTTAAATAGAGTGCCCTCTAAATCAGTTGATTTTACATCTTATGAAAGATGGTGTAACAAAAAGCCATCTCTAAGTCACTTAAGAGTATGGGGTTGTCATGCCATGGTAAAGAGGATAGCGTCAGATAAGCTAAATGCTGAGGCTGACAAATGTCTATTCATTGGATATCCAAAGGAAACAATTGGATATCTGTTTTACCAACCAGAAGAATAAAAGGTATTTGCGTCTCGGAATGCCCACTTTTTAGAAAAGGAACACTTACTTGCAAAAGTCAGTGGGAGCAATATTGAACTGGAAGTTCAAGAGAAAGAGACAGATAATCAACTAATTGACCCCACTCTAGATACACAAGAGAGTGTGATCCAAGAACAACCTGCCGAAACACAATCATTTTGAAGATCAAGTCGTGTTCATAAGGGTCCCGATAGATATGGGTTTATCATCACTAATGATAAGGAACTATATCTTATAGAGGATGATGAACCAAGGATATATGATGAGGCAATGAAAAGCTCAGATTCTGATAAATGGCAAAAGGCCATTAAATCAGAAATAGATTCCATGTACGAGAACCAAGTTTGGAATTTGGTTGATGCACCGCAAGAGGTTAGACCAATTGGGTGCAAATGGGTCTTCAAGAAGAAGATAGACATGGAAGGTAATATAATTACCTATAAAGCAAGGTTGGTTGCGAAAGGTTATAGTCAACGGGAAGGTATTGACTATGATGAAACCTTCTCACTAGTAGCTATGCTCAAATCCATAAGGATACTCCTCACCATTGCTGCTCATTACGATTATGAGATCTAGCATATGGATGTAAAAATGGCATTCCTGAATGGGAATTTAGACCGGGACGTGTATATGACACAACCTGAGGGTTTTACATCTCAGAATGGCTCGAAGGTATACAATCTACAAAGATCCATTTATGGACTTAAGCGGTATCTAGGAGTTGGAATATAAGGTTTGATCAGACAATCAGGGAACTCGATTTATGCCCAAATGCAAATGAGCCTTGTGTTTAGAAGAAGGTTAGTGGGAGTGCAGTCGTTTTTCTAGTATTGTATATTGATGACATTTTGCTAATAGGAAACGACATTTCTCTTCTTCAAAACGTTAAAGTATGGTTGTTAAGAAAGTTCTCCATGAAAGACCTTGGTGAAGCAGCATTTATACTAGGTATAAAGATCTACTAGGATATATCCAAGAGGCTGTTAGGTCTTTCTCAAAGTACATATATATATAAGGTATTGAATAGGTTCAACCTTGAGTATTCTAAGAAAGGTTATCTCCCGATGACAAAGGGGATTAACCTATCTAAGGCTGAGTGTCCGAAGACAGCTCAGAAGAGAATGCGCATAAAGGATATACCCGATGCATCTGCGATAGGATCCATCATGTATGCTATGATATGTACTAGCCCGGATGCCTCTCAGGCTTTGAGCTTTACGAGCAGATATCAATCAAATCCAAGTGAAAAGCACTGGATGGTCGTCACGGCAATCCTTAAGTACTTGAGAAGGACTAATGATGAGTTCTTAATTTATGGAGAAGGTGACCTCACTATAAAAGGTTACACTGAAGCGAGTTTTCAATCTGACAAGGATGACTTTAAGTCTCAATCAGGTTTTATGGAGGTGTTAAATGGAGGGACAGTATGCTAGAAGAGTTCCAAGCAAGAAACTACTACTGATTCAACCATAGAATCTGAATACATTGCTACATGCGAAGTAGCAAAAGAAGCTATCTGGTTAAAGGGATTTATTGGTGATCTCGGTGTAGTGCCTGAGGCTGTTGATCCAATTACTTTATATTGTGATAACAATGGTGCCATAGCTCAGGCAAAGGAACCACGGTCTCATCAGAAAAATAGACATATATCCAGAAAGTATCATATAATCAGGGAGATTGTTGATGCTAAGATAATAAGATTAGAATATATACCCACTGATCAGAACCTAGCGGATGGTTTGACAAAGCCATTGACTCAAGTCAAACATAACCAACATGTTAAAGCATATGGATTAAAACATATAGCTAATTGGCCTTAGTGCAAGTAGGAGTTTGTTGGATATTATGTATGCCCTTAAGGCAATTAGGGCGATATATCTTAATTATGTAATAGTATGAATAATTTATTTAATCAATAAAGGCATTTGTTCTTTTGTTTATATCAATGTGTTTCTGTACATATATATTATAGCTGGGTAAAATATATTCGTTGATGTATGTATACAAAAGTCCTTGACATATCATAGCATGAAGTCAGAGAAATTATAGTTGGACTATATTTAGTGGAACCTGCTTCATGTGCAATTATGATTATGTCTAAACTATCCATAGTCACAGTTTCATCAAGAAAGGATATTGATGAAACGGAAAGACTAGCATGTGGTCAACTTTCTTGGAAAGGGTCCAAGCAGTTAATCTCCTAAAGACTGAAGGTGGTGCCTTAAGCTTGACACATGGATATATCTGGGAGATATATTGGAGACCGCAGCAAGATAAACACTTGGTATAAATATCAATGTGTTAGTGTTTATCTTCATGCAATAAGCTTTGCGAATGTCCTCATACTTGAGATGCTAGTTACCTTGTGTGGTACTATTGTTATACTTTGGGTCATTACTATGCACTCATTAATTTAGGGTGCTACAGGTGATTGTGGGTATAGTGATGACAACACGTTGGTAGGCTAAGTAGTCGGAAAGAATCCATCGCTCCAGATATATTAAGGAGTTGTACCTGGCCACTTGTTGAATTGATGATTGCCATAAACCTCTGATCAGAGTATGTGTTTGATAGAAATGGTTTCTAGTCAAACACACTATGGTAAAAGGCAGCATACTTCGGTAACAAGTAAATAACTGGGATAGCTTGGAGCAACCTTGCTATTAGTGGGTTAACACTTTAACTAAACCCAATAAACCAGATGGTACTAATATTAAAGAATGGAAGGAATTTATCGCACTGGATAACTATTGCATTAACCGGGATTAAGTCATAAGCATAAATGACATTTCGAGTAATGGGCGATGGTAGACCCTTGCTAGAGGCGTACTACAGTCGTTTAAGGTAATCGAGTTCTATTCACGGTCTAGAGCATCGAGCCAACGGTTCCATTAGAACAAGGGTTGGTTAAGCCTTAACAGCTCAATACTTCGGGATCCTATAAGGTCACACACATTGGACCTTCATCGGACTAAGTAAAGAACTAATAGATTTATTCTATTACAAAATATATAACTTAAATAATAATTGGATTATTATTTGATTGGTTAAAATTGATTAGATCAATTTTGGATAAACCAAAGTATTTATTTTGACCCGTAACTAATTAATTAGAGTCATAAATAAATTATAATTGATTAGATAAATTTTGGTTGGACCAAGAAATTTATTTTGACTCGTGACTAATTTATTAGGGTTAGAAAACAAATATTTGAAAAGGGATTAAAAGTGGAATTTTGCATTGGCGAGTTTAATTGGACCGAGAGTATAAAAGTATTTTGTATAGGCTCGAGTGCGGGGGAGTACACCGAAAGGTGTGCGAGCAATGCTGGGCATTTCTTGCGGCAGCCTATAAAAATGGGTTGCACGTGCGCAGCCCATGTTGATTTGTGGCACGTAGCGTGTATGTGCACATGGGATGGGAGTAATTAATTACTCCCATCCCACATCGAATAAGGGGGAGCAATTTTGCTCCCCCAAGCTTATATATAGGCTATTCCTTTTCCTTTCAAATTATACTAAGTTCAAAGCATAAATCTTAAGCGAGATAACTAATCTCTCGGGTAATTGAGCACGTTATTTTTGTGGAGCCTGAATTTATTCGGGCACCGCTAGTTTATATTTTTGGATGAGGCTTTTAGAGTGGTCTAGCAACTACTCGAGGCTTCTTAGTTCTTCCTCTGGGGAGGTTTTGGTTGGTGGGGTTCGTGTGGATACTGATAGAGGTTGTCCTACGATTGGAGGCTTGTGCAAGAAAGTTCTGGAAAAGCACACTTCAACTGGTAAGTTCTTTTTCTTTTTCTTTTAATTATTAAGGCTTTTTCTTTAATTATTTTTAGACTTAATAATTATGCTTAGGTTATTTTTACATGCTTAGTTTATTTTATGCTTAGGTTATAACTTAGAGTTATAACATGCTTAGTATAAAATAATTATGTTATGATATAATTTGGAATTATGGTATGCCTAGTCCTTTAGCATGCTAACCTAGGTAGAGAATTATTTAATTAAGGCTTTATTTAATTTATATGCAACTAATAGGAGTTCCTGGCAACAGGAATAAAATTTTGAATTTTCGTCATGCCTCTTATACATGTTCAATTTAACTGTCAATTTTCAACAGTAACTAGATTAACTATTTTTAATTACGTACTAAATAACTAGTTATTTCAATTTAAATGATGTCTAAGATAAATAATAAAACCTTTTTAGGTCTTAATTATGAGTTTAAACTTTTCAAATCAAATGATTATATGGCGGATGTTTTGTTAATGTTCGATCAATATATGTACTTTTTTTTTGGCATTTTTCGATTTCAAGCTTATTGTAATCATTCTAAATTCTGACCACGATCAATAGTTTTGTTGGAGTTAAGTTTAGCTCAATAAAACTAACATAGTTCTAATGCCATTTAAATAATATAATTTCAAATGCACCTTTACGAGGAGCATTACCCAGCTGGAAAATCTTTCCAACTTGTTTGTTTGGGTGGTTTTATAAGAAATTTTCATTTGGATTTGGATTCTCTAAAATTTGAGGATTTATAAAGTTGTATATTTTAGTCAATCTCAACCATTGATTGATTTTTAATGGTCGAGATTTAATTGTACTGTAGATCCTAACATTAAATCTTAACAATTAAAACCATGGTTTTTAGAACCGGACCGGCCACCGAACCGGTGATGGCAGTGGTTCATGGATTTAAGGTTCAATCGGATTAAATCGGTGGTCGAACCGAATTTTCTTAAAACATGTAAAAATATTAAATATTTTATATAATTTGATATTATACATGTAATATAAGTTATACTCATATAAAAATTAATAATATTAAATAAAATATTCTATAATTTAAAGTTATATTTCAAATAAAAATAAAACACAAGATAATAACTAATATAATTTAATGAAAAAATTCAAACCGAATTCTATATTATATAGATTGGATAAAAAAGTTAATAAATTTGATTTATGATATATAAAAATTACGCATTAAAAGAATTAAAATTTATACGCAACATATAAAATAAAAAAATTATATATCCATTTAATATAAATTTAATCAAAAAACTTAGAGTAACGTTATTTAAAAAATTTATATGTTATTTCGTTATGAAAAATATTGAAAGCTGTTATAGAAAGAAATATTTTAAATTTAATAAAATGTGTAGTATATGAAATAAAAAAATATTTATTATGGTTTTTTATAATAAAATATTATTAAAAAAATTTAAAAATTAACAATATATAATATAAAAGTATATAAGGAGAAAATGTTACCACTTGTATGTGGTAGCTCAGTTGGTAGAGCATGTATTAAAACATATGTTGAAGGTTTTGTATTCAATTCCCACCACCAATAATTTTTAAAAAAATATAATTTAAGAGAACCAAAAACCGATTATTGATTGAACCGGCCGGTTTCCGGTCGAACCGACCGATTCAACTGGTCGTTGATCAATTCTTGACTATATCAAGAATCCAATCAAATCGGACCAAACTGGACATCGGTTCTAATCAAATCCGATCTGACCGACTGATCCAATCCGGTTTTCAAAACCATGATTAAGACTCAATAAGAGAGTGCTTACTCTAAAACAATGTCTTGTTTGAGGTTTATGTTCGAAAAAAAAACATAGTTGATAGAAGAGTTTTACGCCTTCAAAAAGAGTTCATCTAGGTTCGATACCATATTAAAATCGAATGACCCACATGCTTTTTTTAGGGTCAGTTTTACGTTATTGTTTGAGCTGCTTTCAAAATAAATTATTCTCACAAACTTTTAATCGTATTACGTATTTTGGCTTTAAATAACACATTTTAATTTTTTATATTAATTAATTAGGAACTGTCTAATTTATTTTTCTAAAATCAAATCTACAACTTTAAAAAAAAGTTTAAAAATGAAGCGTTTCAGAAAAGCTGCTAAAAAAGCTATAAGAGTGGCTCTTAATGTCCCAAATTACTAGGCACAAGTCAAGTCTTCCAAGTCATACTTAAGACTAGTCAACTTTTTGTCACAGGGATTTGGATTCTGTAAAGTTCAAACTCTCTAAAATCGTAAATTTTAATCAATTTCAATAATTAATTAAATTTTAATAGTCAAGATTCAGTTTTAATAATTTATGGGATCTATAATGCAATAAAATTTAAACCATTAAAATTTAATAAATAATTAAAATTAATTAAAATATATAACTTTAAAAAATTTAAAATTTATACAATCCAAATATTTCAATCAAAGATGATAATTAAATATAGGACAAGGATTCATATAAGAGATTTTACATATTTAGTCCATTTTTTTATTGGCCCCACAAATAATTTTTTTTCTTTTTTCACACTTGGGTTCCAGATTTTATTAAGAATTATTCCCCTCTCAGAATACCCTGGATATTTTTCGAACTCATACCGAAGTGTTCTATTCAACATGATTCATAACCTTTTCGGGGCATATATATGGATTAAAATCGGTTTTCATCAATAAATGGAAGTGATTTGGTGGATGGAGGCGAATCCGTTGAACCGGTCGAGTCTGTCTTTAATGAAAATATGGGAAAAATAGCTACATGTTCTCAGGCCCGTCTCGGAATTTTTCGTGGCCCTGAGCAAAAAATAAAAGAAGGGCCCTTACGGCTTAATAGAATGAAAGAATGTTCAAAAAAAATTCAGCAACAAAATTTATATTTCACTAATAAGCAATAAAAAACTGCTAAATTTGGTATATACATATATTTTTCGAATTGTGATATACCATTTAAAATTCTGGTTAATCGAGTATTTTTTGAAGTAAAGTCCAATCAAATTTTGTACAGAAAATATTATCAAAAATCACATTCTCAATATTTTTTTAGATAAAAGAATACAATAGTTTTAATTAATTCAAGGTATCATAATCTCGGAAATATATCTTGAAACAATTAGATTGATATTTGCGGCGTTTTTAAATACAAAACAATCTATCAAATTCTTGTACTCACTATATTATACGTACTTTTTTGCATTATCAGTTTTGATTAAAGAAGTGAAATAAAAATTAAATATAAAAATTGATTACTCGTAACAATAGTGTATTTAGCAAATCAATCAAACTTTATACATGCTTTAAGTAATATCAATTTGAAAAACGGTGATATTAAACAAATAAAAGACAATTAAAAATTATATCTATTTCCCTGTAAATAGAATAATGAAAATTTATTTTTATATTAAAGATTTAAAAGTTTAGAAATAAAATAAAATGTAATTATTAACATAAAATAATTGTAAACTTTGAGCAAAAGGTGCAGGTGAAGGGAATTGAACCCGCACCCAACATATCACAAACCCTTGAATCTGCCAACTCTCCAAAATACGTCTCAAGTTTTAAGTTCACAACTTAATTTATATATATTAAGTTTTCTACTCATACTATACCAAATAAAAATCCGAGGCCCTGAAATTTTGGGGTCCTGAGCGGTTATTCCACTCGCTCCCCCTTATAACCGGCCCTGCATGTTCCTATTATATCTAACAAATAAACATGTATTTGAGTTTCAAAGTGATATTAGGGTTCTTTTAAGGATACACATAGGTTCTTCCAAGATTAAACATAGTTACAGGAAGAGAAATGCAACATATCCAAACTAATAGAGTAGAAAATCATAAAATAATATGAAAGAATGACTATCAAAAACTCAAAAAGAACAAATCAATTATAACGAAGACAAGACCAATACAATGTTGGAGTAAAGATATGGTATTCCCAAAATCGCAAAACAACAGGACCATTTTTTAGTGAAAACATAATAGCTGATTTTTATTAAAAAATTCGGTTATAGTCAATATAATAATAGTATAAACATATGCATATAAATGAAATTCAAATTACAAAATAAATAGCATTGAAATGAATATTAAAAATATGTAGCCGTTGGTAATAAAACGGAAATTTATACATTGTTTTTGACTTTTTGTATCCTTCCTTCGTTCAATGGTTAAGAATTAATGAGATGAGATTTAATTAATAAGAGAGAATATTTAGTTAAATTTTAATATTTAATTAAATATTAATTAATTCTCAACGATTTGACGAAGGAATGGTACGAAAAGTCTTGCTTTTTTATAAATTTCCAAATAAAACACATAAAAGTAAAAATAATTATAAACACATTTATAACATACCAATTATTAAAATTATAGCATAAAGATAAAAAATAAAAAAGTTTAATTAGAAAAGAAACAATATATAAGATAAAAAAATTCTTTTGGAATAACTTTCGAATGCACGACATAATGACACAAATTATTGTAATATATTTGTAGTTGTCACTAAAAATTCTTTAGGTCCTTAAACTTATAAAAGGTCCCCTTGACCCCCTGGATTGTTAAAGTGGACCTTATAGCTTCCATAAATTTGTTTAAAGTGAATTTCATAGCGCCTTGATGCTGATATATCAAGTATTATTTTTCTACAGATTGAATGTAAGATTGTTTCGTAAAAGTTTGAATCGAAGATTGATTTACAGGAATAAAATTGGGCATGTTACCATGAAGGGGCTTTGAGGTTCACTTTTACAAAGTTCAAGGAGCTATAAGGTTTACCTTAACAAGTCCAGGGGATAAAAGGTCCATTTTAACAAGTTTAGGGAGTTAAGGGGACCTTTTGTAAGTTCAGGGCTGAGGGATTTTTAGGAACAACCATAAAGGTATAGATGTATTATGCCTTTTAATACTAATTATATATGTCATTTGCCGTCGTATATTTTCTATAAAAGGCTGATATCATAGCTTTATACTCTGTACTTGTATATGTTCTGAACTTTTCTGTATTGTAATACATAGTAAACCATTATCTTCTTTTTTGTTTTAGTGTTTATACCGCTGAAAACCAAAAGACTAGTTAGAAGGGTCACAAGTAACTAACTAAAACGGGAACTAGTGTAACATGAAAACTGAATTGTGTAACCATTATACAAGCACACAAACGGAACTAAAGTGACAAGATGTAATAGCAGAAATGGAATGAAATAGGCATGATGAAAGAGTTAGGAACAAAATGCATAAAGGCATGATGAAACCCATTTGGCTTGCTATAAATAAGTGACTATACAGAGCGATAAAAACCCAAAATATACAGTAATTGAAATAGAAAAAAAAAAGCAGAGAGTGAAATTAAGATGATGAAGAGTAGTAAAAGAGTGAAAATGGCAATAATAGTGTTGATAATGGGAGGAATACTAGTGGAAGAAAGTAAAGGACACACATGTGGGAGCACATTTTTTTCAGCATTAGTGCAAATGATACCATGTAGGGCAGCCGTTGCACCCTTTAGCCCAATCCCACCAAGTGATGCTTGTTGCACTGCCGTTAAATCGCTCGGCCAACCTTGCTTGTGTGTCCTTGTTAATGGTCCTCCTATTTCGGGTGTTGATCGCAACATGGCCTTGCAGCTCCCCGACAAATGCTTCACCAACTTCGAACCATGTACTTCTCTCTCTAACCACATTTGCTTTTATACATTTCCTAAGAAAATGATTTTATATGTTACTGGATTAATTGGGACTCTCTACCATGACTATACTCTAACTAACTTTTTGAGCATATACCATGACTATAACTAACTTTTTGAGCATATATAGGCAAATATTTTTTGCTCTTATTTTTTAGTTCAACTCCATTAGTGCCTTTTTATTGTTTTTAAAATGTGCAGGTGAAATTCAAAAGTAGGAATGGAGATATAGCTGATGATGACTGTGGAGTATAAAATCTGAAGTTATGGAGCCTGTGTTGAAATTCCTAGTACTGAATTAAATTAAATAAGGAGAGTTAAAATTATTATCTGAGAGTCGAATGTGGTTTTTTACGACTAGATGTTACTATTTAGAATTTTTCTTTTCTAGGTCTTTTTTTATGGGATAAATTGTTGGTCCACCACTTATGAATAATGGATACTTTGATTTCTTCAATTAGTTCTATTGCATTTCTCAATTTTTACCAACAATTTCAATTTGATCCAACCCATCTTTTATAGTTTTAATACTTTGATGGGACCAAGACAAGAATAATGTTAGTTTGAATGTTAATATCAAAACTGGAAAATCATCTAAAATGTCTAATTATAAGAAAGGGTGAATTCTATGGTTACTAATCAACCAAATCACATTGATAGTTGACAGATACAGTAAAATATTTAAATACTGAGAATGCTCACAATGATAAATGATTATTTATAGAATAATATCTCGTTCATGTAAAAATAAGTAGAATTTCAAATCTTAAAATTTCATGGCATGAATTATCAAAGTGAATTGGAAGTTTCAGCAGCGTATGTAAAATCATTGTACAAAACTATTGACTGACATTTAAGGATAAATGTGAAAAATGATTTAAGGGCATTAGCAAGAAGAAAAAATTACATTTTTTTGTAAAATAATTATAAACTCCTATGAAATTTGAATTAAAAACCGGGGGCTTTAATCAAAATGACCGTTTTAAAGTTGTTAAGTAGTCAATATTATCAATACCGGACCGGGCCTCATACCAGCGAAGCTAATGCTATATGATATAACTAGTATTATCGGTATGATTGCAGGTTTTATCGTTTTTTTAAAGAATATATATTATTTATTGTTTCAGTGGCTATTTGTGAGCGGACGACGATTCACGTGGCTGCGGCGCGGGGCTGGTTTCGGTCGGGACGGCCTGTTTTGGAGCGTCGGGGGGATGAGTGTGATGTGGTTGAAAAAAAATGATTTTGCATATTTTAATGCTTAAAAGATACGAGATCGAAATCCCGTACTTAGAATAGAGTCGCCACCCGGTTCAGCTCAACCGAAAAATTTTCGGTACGATTTTCCCACCGGGTGGTTGGGCCACACCTTAAGTAGAGATTCCGAGTTCGGATGATGTTATCTACTTTTCATTAGGCCAAGTTAGGATACTTCATTCTTTCTTAATCGGTTTAATCCACCCTATTTATTTGTATTTTTAGTTATTTTATTGTTTTTGCATTTATCAAACAATTGAAGCGATAAACAAAATATTTACAATTGTAAAAGAAAAGTAAGTGAGGAAAGTAAAATCATTACAAGGTTTTCAAGTCCTATACATTTTCTACGTAACAAATGAAATACCCGAATGTCTGAAATACATCTACCTGCAGAGGATGGTTGACACGAATATGACATATTTTATTTATAATATCATAAAGCTCGATTGGATGGCTAAAATGAGGTTCGAATGGCGTTTGCGGGGAAATTCCATTTTTATCCAAATTTCAGATTCGATCGTTGCTTTAATCAGATTACAAGTGAACATACCACTCGTCGTGGGGCGGGTCTGTTTTTAGGAGGTTTCGAACCTCCATCGTTACACTATAGGTCCTAGCTTCAGAAAATAAATTAATTTGAAAACAAACGAAGACAATAATGCTGTCTAGAAAGTCATGCCGCCGTGGGGCATCTGATGCTGCCGACTACATAGTTGATGTCGCTGGCGGGATGGATGATGCCGCCGACGACATCGATTATATCACAGGCGACATCAGCATGCAGACAGGTACAGGGCTTTTTGAGTACCGTAAAGAAAGGGTCCCGCAAGGAAGCGAGGTCTCTGGGGAATGCGATGCTAACGGCGGTATCAACGATGTCTCTCGCGACATGGGTGATACAGCCGGCAACACCGCATGTCTCCGGCGACTTCAATTTCTCGCAGCAGCAGCGGTTTGCAGTCAAAGTGACCGAAAACTCAAAAATGAACACAAATCAACGGAAATTAGTGCAAACCGATAATAATAATGCCAAAGAGCTATGAGATTCAGGATTTTCACCTCGGGGTAGTGAATCTAACTCTTCGTGAACTGAACAATAACGCCTCCGGGGAGCTTGCAACGATAATTTGATTGTTAATTTAAAGGTTTTAGGTCTCTAAGTCCTATCAAGTTGATTTAACCCAAAAACCCACTGATTTAGGCTCACAATCAGAGAGTTCGAAGAAGAAAAATCGGGAAAAATGGATTAGAATCCTTTTTCCTGCCTTTTCTAGTTCTTATCTCACTAAAATCTATTCTCTCGATTTCAGCCTCTCGATTGCCCAATTTTAGCTCCTTCCCTCTACCATTTCAGTCCCCCTTCTTTTTGTAGTTTTAGGTGCCTTTTATAGGCAAATTGGGGTATTTTTTGAGACCTTTTTGACTTATTCCGTCGAAAGTGGCCGAAAGGCTGTCTGTGGAGGGACCCATTTTAGGCGATGCCGCCGGCAACATGGTGATATCGCCGACGATATGGCTGATGCCGCCGGCGGTATGGTGATGCCGTCGGCGGCATGGATGATGTCGGTGGCGACATCATTCTCCAGCATACCGACAACCAACGGGTCAAAAAGCCTAAAAAGTCGGGAAAAGTGGTTTAATAGTGGGTGGAAAGGTATCTTTTTGAATTTAAATTATATTTTAATGGGTATTATTTAATTTAGGTGTAAATCATCGGTTCAAGCTCCTACCGAACGCGTTATCGGCCACGTCGAACTAGATTCTACCAATTATAAAGTTCACAAGGAATATTATTTTGGTAATAAAAATTCTAAAGAGAACTTTTATTTTGAGGTATTAAAATCGGGTACACGTCATCATCGTCTCGCGAGAGGGATTGTAAAATCCCGTGCTCACACTATTGCCACGCTTTTTGAGTCTTTTGCAATGCTTCTACGTGTTGCCAAATATATATTATTTAGGTTTTCAGTGGCTATTGCTACTCTTTTTTAGATCTTTAGCAACGCTTTTGCTTGTTGCCAGAAGAATTTTAGGAAAATCGGGTTGAACCGGTACGCTTGTTTACTAGAACTGTTTTTAAGTATACCGTACCATAGTTAAGGCCGATTTGCGGTAAAACTGGTACCGGCCGGGATGATACGGTATTGATATCGAGCCTCATACCAATGAAACCAATGGTACATGGTATAACCAGTATTACCAATATGATCGGAGGTTTTATCAGTTTTTTATTTTTTAACAAATATATATCATTTATGATTTCCAGTGGGTGGTGCAACGCTTTCTGGTTTTTATTGCAAAGCTTCTATGTGTTGTCAGAGAGGTTTTTAAAAAGAATATATATTACTCCCTCTGGTTTTTTTTACTAGTCATTCTAGAGTTTTCATCAAAACCAATAAATCATTTATGATAGCAGTCAAATGACTAATTGTTGGGAAACAATAATCCAGATCATAACTGATCTAAAATATCCAGATCAAGTTTGAAAGAAACAAAAACTTAAACTTCTAAATCCAAATTGAAACATCCGGACAAGATCCAGCTACAAGGTCATCCATTGAAGACATCAAGTACCTAAGCATATACTAGAATCATCAGGATAAAGTTTGGAAAGGAAACAAACTTTAATCCTTCAATATTAGCATCCGGAAGAACTGATTGCACTAGCTCAGGAAGAAGACAGATCCGGAGACAATAAGTCTGAAGACATCCAGAAGACTCATGCTTAAAGACAATGGGAAAAGTTTAAAAGATAACTTTTCCCTCCACCTTTCTGGTCTACATAGTCAAAGATCCTTTCCCCATATACGAGACAAAAGAGACAGCTTGCACTTTTCAGAAAAAGGACAAAAGTAGTGACACCGGACAGAAAAAGTTAACAACCTTTTTCACCTAGACCAATAAGAAGGCGCGTGGAGCTCACACCAGAAGGTTACCTGTATAAAAGTTGGTGTGCCACTAAAAGACAAGGAAAATGATCATTGACATCTTTTCAGCCTCAATCATAAGGATTCAAACGGGTCAAATTACCGTCTAACGGATTGATCAATGGCTCCGGAAGCTCCACATTCAACCTGATCAAGGGTGAAGATTAAACTCAAGCTTAACAACCCACAACGGCTACATTTATGACAGAAGCCTATAAAAGGAAAGCTTCACACATTAAGAAGTTTGGCTGATTGATTTGAAAAAGTAATTAACAAGAACATTCGCTTAAGCAATAAGTAATCGCATCCCTCTAAGAATCAGACATTTCCAAATCTGTTGTAAAGATTCTTAAGTGAGTTATAAACTCAAGGAAATTCAAAATCAAAACCTTTGTGAAAACAAGAGTGTTAGAATCTCCAACTTGGGTAAATTGTGAGATTGAGATACAACATAAATTAGGTACTTTGAGTGGGATCTCCCTGTAGGACTCAGCTTAGATTCGAGGTAGAAGTCTAAGTGGTATATCCTGCTAAAGATAAAAGGACTCAGCTAGGAGTTGGTACTTCTAATGGTATATCCTACATCCGGAAGGGGGTACCATCCAGACACAAATTGTAAGGCTTGATTCCTGCTAGTTGGAAAGGAATCCACTAGTGGAAAAGCTCGAAGAAAGAAAACTCCGGGGATTGGAGTAGGCAGGGTCGAACCGAGATAAACTCCTTTGTGTTTGATTTCTTTAACTCTTTATTTATTGCATTATATTGTCATATCCGCATCATCCCGATTATAATCAAACACGCTACACTAAGACTTTTAAAGTCTGTTTATTCCGTGAAAAAAATGGTATTCACCCCGTCTGCCATTATAAAAACCCTCACATGGACCAACACTAATTTATCCTTCATACTTTATAAATAATTTCTCTTTTTTCATAATTACTTATAATTTCATCAATACTTAATCTCTTTCATAATTAATGCAAGGATAAATAAGGAAAAAAATGGTCAAGGTTACGTTGATAATCTAAAATGACAAGTAAAAAAAACCAAGATCCAAATCCTAGAATGACTAGTAAAAAAAACCAGAGGAAGTATTTAGATTTTCAGTGACTATTGCAACGCTTTTCTGAGTTTTTAACAACGCTTTTGCATGTGGCTAGAAGAATTTTAGGAAATCCGAGTTTGAACCGATATGAAGGTTTAACGTTTTCTCCAATTTTTTACTTAAACCGATTTATAGCAGGTTTGCGGTAAAATAGTCGAATCAGCCGTTACGAAATTCTATTGATAACATTATAAGTAGTAAACCGGTCACGAGTCTTTCACATTTGCAGCACTCTTCTATAGGTTATCAAACAACAGCATAGAAGCAATGAACCTGTTTGTGTTTGCGTTTCTGCAATTTCCTTTGCGCTGCTCCAATTTCTCTATGCAGATGGTATGTCGCCCCTGAAAATAATGAGGTATGCAGGAAAGGTTTGTGCTGTATTTTTTGCGCTTATACTGTTTGATAAAATGCCTGAGACAATTGAAAACATGGTAATGATGCATCTTCTCTCTGTTTTTACTCATGAAGTCGTTATTAACTATCTTAAGCTATCTATTCTTTAATTTCCCTCATAACTGCAATGTAGAAAGCATATGGAAGAGTACCAGTGTTTGTTTAAGATTGAGAAACTTAACATGTTTTTTCTTTTTTTTTTCTTTTGGCTGAAATTTTACCTGCCAATTAGATGAACTGGAGGGTGGTTTTGTTTCATCAGATTCGACTGTGATGATGAGAATGAGATTGGGTTAAGCATATTGGTGTACTGCATTGACTGCATTTTTTTTGTGAATTACATTGAGTGCATTTAAACCAAACGCATTTGTTCCTATTGATGAATAGTATGGTATGAATGATGTGGATTATAATGTGAATGGTTTTGTGTTGCAATGTTCACTAGTGATTTTAATCTCGATAGTTGGATTTTCACCCCCTCTTTAGAACCATTAGTTCTTTCTTGTTATTAGGCTTGTGGCCTTCAATGACAACTTCCATAATAGTGGTGAAAAGGATACAATTATTTAGCTTAAGCTTACCTTGTTTAAAATTGAAATCATACCCTATTAAGGAGCCTAATTAATATGGAGGTTTTGAATACCTTAATATATATTAATCTCTTTAAAGAGCTCTCCTCTAGTTAATGACAATTTGTCTTACCAGCCACAAGTTTAGCAAAAGCTGAACACAAAAATGCTTCGGAAAGAGAAAATCAATTGCTTAGAATCTTAAACGCTAGTAAGATTCCAATGAGGAACATTGTAAAAGGGAGTAGTGAACTACCAATAGATCTGTATCGCAGATAGCAAATCATATTCACATTGCCACATGTTCTAATCTACTAACTAATTTTCTATTTATTTTTTATTGTTATGATCTGTCCATTATTTTGATGGGACCAAAGATTCACCATTCTTTGGCTTTAGATTATAATGGACTGAAGCAAAATGACGCATTAAACTGTCTGAGCTTCTTTTATTGTGAAGTCACGGATAGCTATTGCAACTCCACTTCAGGGTCAATTGGAAACAACCTCTAGGTAAGTATAGAGGTAAGGTTGCGTACACCGGACCCCCTTACCCCGCTTGTGTGGGAGCCTTGTTAGGCATTGGGGTACTGTTGTTGTTGTTGTTGTTTGTTTTTATTGTTATGATCAGATTAACTCCTTGATTGTCAACTTAAGATGTAGTCAGCATATAATTAATCATATAGCTCAAGGATTATTCAATGTGATGCAGTTCTTTACACGCCAAAGAAAAGTTTATACACAGACACGAACACACACACACACATATAAGTTGATCTCTGCTACTGCCTAGTTGACAATGGAGATGATTGGTGAGATTCAGTTCTACATGAATTAGTTCTTCCTCTGGATAATCTCTGCATTTTTTCTTCAATTTCTCTTCAAGAAATCTAGCAAGCTAAATCTCAATCTTCCCCCAGGCCCTCTCGCTCTTCCTTTTATCGACCACCTTCACCTGCTGAGCCGATATGTAGCCAAATGCCTCCATGAAATATCATCTAAACACGGACCTTTCCTCTACCTCCGTCTTGGCTCTCGCCCTCTCCTCCTTGTCTCATCAGCATCATATGCCACCAAAATCTTCAAAACAAATGATGTTCCCTTCTCAGCGAAACCAAGAGTTTTCCCCGATGATAGCTTAATTTTTGGAAGTTCAAGCCTTACAGCTGCTCCCTATGGCCAATTCTGGAGATTCATGAAGAAACTTTGCACAACAGAATTGCTAGGAATCCAGCAGCTTCAGAGATCTATTGGAGTTCAGTGCGAAGAGGTTAGCATATTTATAGAAAGTCTTGTTGAGAAAGCAAATAAAGATGAGAGTGTTGATTTGGGTCGTGAGCTGATGAGGCTTACAAACAACACTATATGCAGAATGGCAATGAGCACTAGATGTTCTAAGGAAGATAACGCAGCTCAGAAGTTCTGACAGCTAGTTTTAGATTTTTTTAATATAACTGGGAAGATTGTCGTAACAAGTATACTTGGACCTTTCAAGAAAGTTGGGTTCTGGTTGAACAGAAAACAGATAGAGGATTTAACTAGAGACTATAATGAGTTGTTCGATAGAATTTTGGAAGAACATGAAGAAAGGGAAAAGAGAGACGAGTGCGGGAAAGATTTGCTAGATATTCTGTTGAAGGTTTATCACGATCAAAATGCAGACTTCAAAATAAGCAAGAGCCAAATCAAATCCTTCTTGCTGGTAACAATCTCTTCCTTTCTCTCTTCAAATTTATATGCATGTATAAAAACGATATACAATTATATGCTAATTTCTGTAAATCCAAATTGTCAATACTGTATCTAAAGGATCTTTAATGTTTGCCTGACCAAGTCAGCTTTCTGACATTGCCTAGCTAGGATCACTAGCTGTGATTTCTTGATAAGAAATGAAATTCAATAGCTGAAGTAAAACAGTGGGTAAAGTAAATTGGCTGTCATTATATATAATATATGTTTTGTTAGGAGCTCTTTGTTGGAGGAACCGATACTTCGGCACATACCATAGAATGGATAATGGCAGAGCTGATTAACCGTCCTAATGTTACGAACAAGATAAGGAAGGAGATAGAACTAATTGTCGGGACAAATAGAATGGTGGAAGAGTCAGATATCCCGAATCTCCACTATTTGCAAGCAGTTGTGAAGGAAACAATGAGACTTCACCCAATAGTCACTGCAATTTCTAGAGAATGTACAGAAGACCTGAAAATCCGGGGGCACGATATACCAAAAGGTATGACAGTAGTTGTGAACGGATATTCGATTATGAGAGATCCTGAATTATGGGAACGGCCTAACGAGTTTTGCCCAGAAAGATTCTTGGAAGAAAAAGACAAGAAATACATGCAAAGCTTGAGTTATATTCCATTTGGTGGGGGAAGACGAATGTGCCCGGGTTCACACTTAACCTTGTGTATGATTAATTTAACCGTAGCATCTATGGTTCAATGCTTTGATTGGAAAGTGTTTTCAGATGGAGGAAAAGTCAACTTGGATTGCAAGGCTGGGTTAGTTCTGGCCATGGCTCATCCCCTTAGGTGTGTGCCTGTTCTTCTTTTCAACCCTTTCAAGTTTCTTAATAAATAATGTCATAGAGCCTATGTCCATGTGTATGAATTATTTTATATTCTATGCTTTGGAATCTTATATTTTGCCTTGATTTTCGTACAATATGCAATGCTTTTTCATGTTAATTTAATGTTGAAGGTTCTGGAATATTTGTGTTAATTATTCACAACAGCAAAATTTTGCACGACATGAACCCAATATGAAATTATTTCATTGACTCTATGATAAAATGAAATGAACTTTTTTAGGCTAAATAAGGATTAATTTCATTAGGTGATTAAACAATCATATGCTATGTAGCTGAAAACAGGAATGGAAACGACAATCAAAACGGAAAGTATAATGCAAGTTCAGGTTTCTAAGATGGAAACAAAATACTGTAGTGTCTAAGAATTTCTATGCTACATTGATTACATGATAATGGACATGACATAAACACAACTCATTTCCACTGTTGTTGCATTCATCTTGCCTTGATTTTGAACATTTTGATACTTCCTTCCTATTAGCATGTCATCTCCAATGTTCTTATAAAAGGCTTGAGAAGCTGCAGTAGCTCTTTGTGGACTTATATATTGCATGGTGTCTATTTTAAATTACTCGTTTCTACCAAGATGTTCGTATTGTGTCGACTTTAGTTGTTCGATGCATTTTTGGGGTGTTTTTGTCGCTTTTGACGAATATGGCTGATCCCGATCAAGTGAAGAAGAAATAATGTTTTGTTTCAAAGATTCACCATTCTTTGGCTTTAGATTATAATGGACTAAAGCAAAATGACTCATTAAACTATCTGAGCTTCTTTTATTGTGAAGTCACGGATAGCTGTTGCAACTCCACTTTAGGGTCAATTGGAAACAACCTCTTTGTAATTACAGAGGTAAGGTTGCGTACACCCGACCCCCCCTTACCCCACTTGTGCGGGAGCCTTGAAGGCATTGGGGTAATGTTGTTGTTGTTGTTGTTGTTTGTTTTTCCTGCCATTGCCAATCAGATGAATTGGAGGACCAGATTAGATTGAAATGATGGAATTGAATATTAGGTTAAACATATATAGGCAGGGCAATACATTGACTTCAACTTCATTTTTAGATTAAGCTCATTCTTCATATTCAAGAACCCATTATCATATAGATAGTTGACAAATAAAATTTTAAAATACTGAAAATGCTTATAATGGTTGTTTCTCACAATAATTTCTTGTTCATTGGAGTAAAAATAATTTAGGATTTCAAATCTTAAAATTTCTTGACATGAATTGTCAAAGTGAATTGGACATTTCAGCAGCGTATGCAAAATTCTTGTACAAAACTAATGACTGACATTTTAAAGATAAATGTAAAAAAGAGGTTTAAGGGCATTTGCAAGTAGAAAAAACTGACATTTTTTCGGGTAAGTAATTATAAACTCCGACCAAATACACGATGCTATGAAATTTTGGTGTATTGGATCAGTTATATTGTGAACAGTCATAGCTGCTTTAATTTCTCTATGCCAATGGTATTTCGCACCTGAAAATACTGAGGTATGCATGAGGTTTGTGCTGTATTTGTTGAGCTTCTACTGTTTGATAAAATGTCCGAGGCAGTTGAAAACATGGTAATGATACATCTCATCTCTATTTTTACTCGTATTGTCGTTCGAAACTCTCTTAATCAACCAATATATCCTTTCTAACTCAATCAATTCATTAATTACCTTCATAGCTGCAATGTAGAAATCATATGAACTGACAATTAGATGAATTGTAGGGTTTTTGTTTCCCCAAATTAGATTGTGGTACTGGTGATGAGAATGAAGGTTGGGTTAGGCATATTGGTACAGCATTGACTGCATTTAAATCAAATATATTTGTTCCTCCTATTCATCAACCCATAAAAGTAAGAAATATCGAATGATGTGGATTATAATGTGAAGGGTCTTGTGTTGCAATGTTCACTAGTGATTCTGATAACAGATTAAAAGAGCTAGAACCAAGAGAGTATTGAGAGAGAGGAGAAAGATTCTGATTAACAATTCCGATAACAAATTACACACCATTGGCACCTCAAATAGCCGTTGGCCTCTCTCTCATCTAACAGACAAAACGACAATGCAAAAATGCTAGACAAAACGACAATGCAAAAATGCTAAACGCAGGTAACTAGCTGTTACCTTTAAACGCAGCGCTTTAGGTAATGGTAAAAACAAGGAAAGTAAAGAAAACAGTAAATATAGTAACTATCTCAATTGCTAGTTAGTCAATACAGTTGACTAACAATTTTCCCAGTAACATTCCTTTCCCCTTAAGACCTTGCCTCAAGGTCAAATTCTGGAAAATGAGCACGAATTTCATCTGCAAATTCCCAATTAGCATCTGCAATGCTCCTTCCTGTCCAATGGATTAGCAACTTAACAGCAGCTTGATTCCCCCTTTTGACTGTCTTGCTATCTAGTAAGCATTGGTTTAAAGACATGAATTGCAGAAACTGGAGTGTTGACAGCATCACTCAACTGAATTCCAACAGGTACCTCTTTCTTCATCTGAGAAACATGAAACACTGGATGTATGGTTGATCCAGCAGGCAATTTAAGCCTGTAAGCTACCTTCCCAATGCGGTCCTCAACCTGAAATGGGCCAAAATACAGTGCAGCTAGCTTGTTGTTAACTCTTAGCTCTACACTGCGCTGCCTATATGGTCTCAACTTAACAAAGGCCATGTCTCCAATGTTAAACTCCCTATCAGATCTCCCAGAATCAACCTGTTGCTTCATCCTATGTTGAGCACGCTGCAAATGGTATTTCATTGTCTGTAAAGCCATCTCCCTATCTTTGAGCAATTGATCAACTTCAATGAGTTGGGAATCACCATATACATAAGGAACATGCATGGGTGGAGGTATACCATACACAGCTTCAAATGGACTAAGATTGATTGAGGAATGGAAAGTAGTATTGTACCACCAGTCTGCTAAAGACGACCACTTCATCCATTGTTCAGGGTGTTGGTGGCACATACACCTTAAGTAAGTCTCCAGGCATCTATTTACCACTTCAGTTTGGCCATCAGTTTGAGGGTGGTAGGCTGTGGATCTTGCTAATTGGACCCCCTGCAACTTAAAAAGCTCAGTCCAGAAGGTGCTTAAAAAGATTGGATCCCTGTCAGTGACTATTGAGTTAGGGAAACCATGCATCTTGTACACTTCCTGCAGGTATACCAATGCCACTGTATGTGCTGTGATGTTTGAGGCTGAGGAAGTGAGCATATTTGCTCAATCTGTCCACTACCACCAGAATAACCTCTTTTCCCTAAGACCTTGGCAATCCTTCTATGAAATCCATGCTAACATCAGACCATATGTTTTCAGGAATAGGAAGTGGTTGTAAGAGGGCTGGACTCTTGCTAGTTTTATATTTGCAAGTCTGACATACAGTGCAAGCCCTTATATAATTCCTAACATCCCTTTCTAACCCCTACCTAAAGAAACATAGACCAATTCTTTTAGCTGTAGCCAAAGCTCCTGAGTGGCCCCCTTGAGCTGTATCATGCATCAGCTGGATCACCTTGTTTCGCAAAATAGCATCCTTTCCAGTAAGTATCTTTCCCTTCCTTCTCAATACCACCCCTTGCCATGTGTATAACCCACCTACATCTCCCTTAACCTTAAGGTTTGCTATAATTGCAGCCAACTCAGGATCAGTTTCCCAACTAGCCTGGATTTCAGGCATAAAGCTGTGCACTGGTGTGGAAAAAGTCAAAACAACAAGGTCAACCATTGGTAACCTTGAAAGCGCATCTGCAGCTCTATTCTCACTTCCCTTCTTGTAGCTTATTTCAAAATCATATCCAAACAATTTGGCTATGTACTTCTGTTGGTGGGTAGTTGTAATCCTCTGTTCTAGTAAGAACTTCAAACTTCTATGATTAGTCCTTATTTGAAACTTTCTGTGTCCAAGGTAGTGATCCCACTTCTTTACTGCATGTACCACTGCCATTAACTCCTTCTCATACACAGATAGGGATTGATGCTTCTTAGCAAGAGCCTTGCTGATATAGGCAATAGGGTGTTGATCTTGCATAAGAATTGTCCCCATTCCTCCATCTGATGCATCTGTTTCCACTACAAACTCCCTATCAGGGGAAGGTAGAGCTAATACTGGAGCTGAAGTGAGAGCAGATTTCAACTCTCCAAATGCCAGTGTAGCTGCTTCAGTCCAAATAAAATTATCCTTCCTTAGTAACTCTGTAAATGGCTTACTAATTAGCCCATAGTTCTTAATAAACCTTCTATAATACCTAGCTAAACCAAGAAAACCTCTTAGCTGTTTGATATTATTAGGAACAAGCCAATTTTTCACTGCTCTTATCTTCTTTGAATCAGTGGATACTCTCCCTCCTTCTATAATGTGCCCCAAGTAATCCACCTGAGTTGTTCCAAAGCTGCATTTACTGAATTTAGCCACTTACTTATGCTCTTGCATCTTCAAAAACACAGCCCTGAGGTGTTGTTCATGCTCATCCATAGATTTACTATGCACTAGTATGTCATCAAAGAACACCAAAACAGTTTTCCTTAACATTTCTTTTAAAAACCTCATTCATCAAGCTCTGAAATGTTGATGGAGCATTTGTTGGTCCAAAAGTCATAACCAGAAACTCATAGTGCCCTTCATGAGTTTTGAATGCTGTCTTTGGAATATCTGGAGGAAACATTCGAATCTGGTAGTATCCTGAAGTGAGATCTATTTTGGTGAAAACAGTGGCATTGTGGAGCTCATCAAACAACTCTTCAATGACTGGAATCGGAAACCTGTCTTTGATTGTTACTTTATTCAACTCTCTATAGTCCACACACATTCTCCAAGTGTTGTCCTTCTTCTTGACTAACACAATAGGGGAGAAGAATGGGCTAACACTATCTCTAATGGTACCATTTGCCAGCAGTTCCTTAACCATTTGCTCTACTACATCCTTTTGAACTGCAGAATGTTTATGGGGCCTCACATTGACTAGGGATGAGCCTTCAATCAGTGAAATCCTATGGTCATGAGCTTTGAAAGGTGGCATTCCAACCACCTTCTGAAATAAGAAGTTGAGTTCCTCAATTAATGGAACTAAAGGTTTAGGTACAGTTGCAAGGGGTAATTGCTCCTCCTGATTAGTGACCCTGATTTGAGCCCAATAAGCAGTTGGGGCATGAGTGAGAAGTTTCAACATTCCTTCAGAGTTCACCAATTGGACTGTAGTGTCTGTTATACCCTGTAAACAATGCCTTACACCCTCTACCTCAAATTGCATCACCATATCAGCAAAATTCCAAGCAACATTGCCTAAAGTGGACAACCATTTAATTCCCAGAACGATTTCATAACCACCAATAGGCATAATTAAAAAATAAGCTATGCCTTTCACCCCTTGCATTTTCCATTCCAGTCTATCACATATATGTTGACAGTAAATCTGTTGCCCATTGGCCACAGTGATAGCTATAGGTTCAACCTGCCTGAGTGTACAACCTAGCTCTCTAGCTACTTTAATATCAAGGACATTATAAGAACTACCTGTATCAATCATGATATGCACCTTCCTTTTCTTACAATTTCCTTGCACCCTCATTGCTTGGAGGCCTGATCCCTGCACCCCATCCATAGCATGTAAAGAGATAACTGGGATTTCTTCTTCATGTAGCCCTGTTTCCTCCAACTGGGATTCCTCTCTCTCCTTCTTCCTCGGGACACTCCACAATCATGTTCAGGTACTTCTTTGTGCACTTATGATTAGGAGTAAACCTCTCCTCACACCAAAAGCATTGGTTCTTAGCTCGTTTGTCGGCCATTTCAGCTTCAGTGAGCCTGCGCACCTTGCTAGGATTAACTATTGCAGGAAACTTAGCTGTAGTTTTACCAGCAATGGCATTAGGAGCAGTAATCCTAGGTAGTTGAGGTGTAGGAAGCAGGGGCGGCTTCCCTGGTGTAATGGGAGTCGCAGATTTAGCGAATGGATGTCTAGTGAAGGGTTGTTTACCTGACTTTTGAGATTGCAGGTAAGCATCCTGGATCCGAGCTTGAGAATACGCCTGCTGCAATGTTTTGGGTCCATGTAACAACACCGGGTACCCAATGTCATCCTGTAATCCACTAATGAACATGCTCAAGATATCCTCCTCCGAAATGGTCAACTTATGAGCGCATACTTCAAAAGCTTCCATGTAATCTAATAATGAGCCTATTTGGTAGACCTTCCGCAGATCTGCCAAGGGATTAGTATAGATCCACTCCCCAAATCGAGCGTGAATCATTTCAGCATAGTCCTCCCATGGGGGCTCCTTCTGCACACCTCATCTTTTGAGAAAGGATTGATGCCATTCTAACGCTATGCCTGCGAGATGAACAGAGGCTAGCTTAACCTTCGATTCAGCAGGGGTGTTATCGATTTCAAAAAATCGTTCACACCTGAAGATCCATCCCTCTAAATCGTCACCATCAAAGCGAGGAAACTCTACCTTGGTTAAGCGAGTAGCCATATGATAAGAGTTACCTAAATCACCATTACCCAGATCAACATAGCTTTGAGTTTTGGACGAATCAACCGGTGCATCAGCCAGCTTATTCAGCTTCAGTAAAATCTCTTGCATAGTAGCTTCCTGCTTCTTCCCTTGTTCCTTGAACATCCCCTTAATCATGCTTTTGAGATTATCTTCGATTTTTTTAAGTTCGTGCTACGAACGAGTATTATCAGCCATGATTCCGGTGGATTGGATTCAACGGGGAAATTTATTTTCCGAGGAAAGAACCGCTCTGATACCAGATGATAACAGATTAAAAGAGCTAGAACCAAGAGAGTATTGAGAGAGAAGAGAAAGATTCTGATTAACAATTCCGATAACAAATTACACACCATTGGCACCTCAAATAGCCGTTGGCCTCTCTCTCATCTAACAGACAAAACGACAATGCAAAAATGCTAAACGCAGGTAACTAGCTGTTACCCTTAAACGCAGCATTTTAGTAATGGTAAAAACAAGGAAAGTAAAGAAAACAGTAAATATAGTAACTATCTCAATAGCTAGTTAGTCAATACAGTTGACTAACAATTTTCCCTGTAACAGATTCTAATGTTTATAGTGAATTTTCCACCCACTCTTTAGAACCATTATTTCTTATTATTAGGCATGTGGCTTTCATTGACAACTTTCATATTAGTGGTGAGAAGAATACAATTATCTTGAAATCATACCCTTGTTAGGAACCTAACCAATCTCTATAAAGAGGACCTTTTCCCTGGTAAATGTGCATTTGTTATACTTTGTTCCCTGTTTCACAACACGCGCACTTAAAATATCATTTGTTTAAACTCTTTAAATTCAAGCAACATTTTAGTGAGGAAAATTGTCAAGGGGAGTAGCAAAACTATGAATAAATCTGTATGGCATATAGCAAATCATATTCAACACTGCCTCATGTTCTAATGTTCTGACTAATTGTCTTTTTTTATTGTTACCGTCAGATCAACCCCTTGATTGTAGTCAACTAAATAATTAATTGTTTACTTTAAGGATTATTTTATGTGATGCATTTCCTTACACGCAAGAGAGACCTTATATATATATATATATATATATATACACACAGAATTTGTTATTGCCAAGTTGACAATGGAGATGATTGGTGAGATTCAGTTCTACTTGACTGTGATCTTCCTCTGCATAATCTCTACCCTTTTTGTTCAATTTCTCTTCAAGAAATCTAGCAAGCTAAATCTCAGTCTTCCGCCAAGCCCTCCGGCCCTTCCTTATATCGGCCACCTTCACCTGCTGAGCCCCTTTGTACTAAATACGGACCTTTCCTCTACCTGCGTCTTGGCTCTCGCCCTCTCGTTCTTGTCTCATCAGCATCATATGCCACCGAAATCTTGAAAACAAATGATGTTCCCATCTCAGGTAAACCAAGATTTTTTCCTGATGACAGCTTAATTTTTGGAAATTCAAGCTTTACAGCTGCTCCTTATGGCCAATTTTGGAAATTCATGAAGAAACTTTGCATAATAGAATTGCTTGGAACACAACAGCTTCAAAGATCTCTTGGAGTTCGGCACGAAGAAGTTTGTATATTAATAGAAAGGCTAGTTGAGAGAGCTAATAGAAATGAGAGTGTTGATTTGGGTCATGAGCTGATGAGGCTTACAAACAACACTATATGCAGAATGGCAATGAGCACTAGATGTTCCAAGGAAGATAACGAAGCTCAGAAGTTCAGACAACTAGTGTTAGATTTTTTTGATTTAACTGGAAAGACTGTCTGAACAAGTATGCTTGGACCTTTCAAAAAAATCGGATTCTGGTTGAACAGGAAACAGGTAGAGGATTTAACTAGAGACTATACCGAGTTGTTTGATAAGATTTTGGAAGAACATGAAGAAAAGGCAAATAGAGACGGGGAAGGGAAGGATGATTAGGATTTGGTAGATATTTTGTTGAAGGTTTATCGTGATCAAAACGCAGACTTCAAGATAAGCAAGAGCCAGATCAAAGCCTTCTTGCTGGTAAAAATACCTCCCTTTCTCTCTTCGTAGTTATACGTGTAAGGACTCTAACCGAACCGAGATGAGCTATGCCGAGCTCGAGCTTTGTTTGTTAAATTTTAACGAGGGGAGTTGAGGTTTCAAACCTAGCACGAGCCTAATCGAGCTTTTACATGAGCTTTATTTTGTTCATCGAATTTTTAATGAGCTTAGGCCGGGTTTCAAGCTTGGTTTAAGCTTAAAATTGCGAATCGACCATGCGAATTAAAATTTTATGTATTTAAAATAAGTTTGATCTCTTAAAAATACTTAAATCTTTCGGTGCACATTACTATATATTATTTATTTGTCACCTTGTATCAAGAAAAAATGTATATTTATGTTTATTAAATCTTTACTGTAAATATAATAAAAAATAAGACACTAAAAGATGTTATTCTTGTATATTATATCATAAATATAATAATCACTTTTCTTGAACATGTTCGCGAGCCTGTTTGCGAGCTAGATCGCGAGCCACTTATTGATCATGTTCACGAGCTTTTGAGCCGTGTATGCCTTTGTTAATGCTAGACTCGGTTATGAAAACGAGCCTCAAATTTTTTTAATGAACGAGACCTAACGAGCTTTTGCCAAGCGTCGAGTAGCTCACGAGTAGCTTGGCTCATTTACAGCCCTACAAACAGTTACATCCTAATGTCTTAATCTAAAACTGATTATAATTGCATTTATTTATGTTTTGTTAGGAACTCTTTGTTGGAGGAACCGATACAACGGCACATACCATAGAATGGATAATGGCAGAGCTAATTAACCGTCCTAATGTGATGAGCAAGATAAGGAAGGAGATAGAATTAATTGTTGGGACAAAAAGAATGGTGGGAGAGTTAGATATCCGGAATCTCCACTATTTTGCAAGCAGTTGTCAAGGAAACAATGAGACTGCACCCATTAGCTATTGCAATTGCTAGAGAATGTGCCGAAGATTTGAAAATCAAAGGGTACGATATACCAAAAGGTACTACATTAGTTTTCAACGGATATTCGATTATGAGAGATCCTCATATATGGGAACGACCTAATGAGTTCTACCCTGAAAGATTCTTGCAAGAAAAAGCCAGGAAATGTACACAAAGCTCAAGTTATTTTCCGTTTGGCGGGGGAAGGAGAATGTGCCCTGGTTCACACTTAGCCTTGTGTATGGTTAATTTTGTTAAAATAATAAACTTAATTTATTTATGTGGTAGAAATTGAAACACTAGAGTTGGTGGATTTTGTGTGGTGATAATTTAGAGTTAATGGTGTATTAGTTTATGTTTTTATTGTTGCACAATGAATGGTTATAATTGTTTCTCTTGCACTATAAATAGAGCATGGTATGAAGGTTGTAATAATCAAATTCAAAGAAACAAATAGAAAGTATTAAGTCTTTCATCTCTTATAAGTTGTTTTCTTTGATATTCCTCTCCAATTTTTCTAACAAAGTGGTATCAGAGCCGAGTTTAATTCCAAGTATGCTCTGTGGTTGCAGCGTAGTCTGATCTTCCACATCAGAAAAGAATTATATTTGGTTTCCGAATCACAAAAACCCTTGTGAGGTTTCTTATTTTTCTCCAAATATATTTTGAGTGTTGAGAGACCCTACCCGAAAAAATGAATGTCAACAGTTACAACTTTCCCCAGCTCACCAAAACCAATTACAAAAATTGGTGTATTAAAATGAAAGCCATCCTTGGAGCCCATGATGTTTGGGATGTTGTCGAAAATGGTTACGTAGTTCCAGTTCCAGCACAAGGTGCAGAAATGTCCCAAGCCGAAAAAGAAGCTCTTAATAAGAACCGTCGAAATGATCAGAAGGCACTTAGTCTAATCCACCAAGGGTTAGATGACGTGATGTTTGAGAAGGTGGCTGAAGCTACTACCTCCAAACAAGCTTGGGATATATTACGAGTTTCTCTTCAAGGAGAGGAGAAAGTACAGAAGGTGCGGCTTCAAATGTTAAGAGGCGAGTTCGAGTCGTTGAAGATGAAGGAGACCGATTCAATCGTGGATTATACCTCGAGAGTAAAGTCTGTCGTTCATCAAATGCGGCAGTATGGAAAGCAAATGGAGCAAAGTGAAGTTGTTGAAAAAATTTTGCGATCACTACTACCGAAGTTTGAACACATAGTAGTAGCCATTGGAGAAGCACGTGATACTAGTACAATGACCGTTGACGAAGTTGTTGGATCACTACAAGCACATGAGGAGAGGCTAAATAGACAACGAGAAGAGTCTATGGAACAAGTCATGGCTACAAAGGCTTCGATTAGAGAAGGTGAAACAAGCCGAGATGCTAGTCAATATGGACGAGGTCGGGGTAGAGGTCGTGGAGGAAATGGAAGAGGAAGAGGACGTGGAAGAAATCAACAACATGGAAGAGATGATAACAGTAGAGAAAGTAACCAGTCCACTAGAGGCAGAGGTCGTGGACATGGACGAGGCCGAGGACGAGGAGCCTGGAGGCAAAATGACGGACATGACAAGTCAAATGTAAAGTGTTACAATTGTGGTAAATTTGGTCACTACGCATCCGAGTGCTGGTATCAGAAAAAACAAGTAGAGGAGACGGCGAACCATATTCAAGATGAGGAGGAAAACAACACGGTTTTACTAACTCGTGAAGGAGAACATGGACAAGAAAACAACCTATGGTATCTCGACAATGGCGCAAGCAATCATATGTGTGGCAACAAGAACATGTTTACGGAGTTGGATCAGTCATTCGGTGGAAACGTTATTTTCGGTGATTCTTCAAAAGTTCCAATCAAAGGCAAAGGAACCATTCTTATTCGTCTAAAGAATGGTGAACATCAATTCATCAACAACGTCTACTATGTCCCGGACATGAAAAGTAATATTTTGAGTTTGGGACAGTTGTTGGAGAAAAACTACCAAATTCACATGGTGGATCGGAGGTTGGTGTTGTTGAACGAGAAGAAGGAGCTGTTAGCAAGTGTGCCGATGTCAAAAAATCGAATGTTCACTCTTAACATCAAGACGGATATGGCGAAATGCTTGAAGGCTTGCGTGAAGGATCCTCATTGGCTTTGGCATCTAAGGTTCGGACATCTGAACTTTGGAGGGCTAAAGCTGCTAAGTCAAAGTAAGATGGTGCACGGTCTTCCCCCTATCGACAAACCTCATCAACTTTGTGAAGGATGTCTCGTTGGAAAGCAATCAAGAACCAGTTTTCCAAAGGAGTCCATGTCAAGGGCAAAGGCGCCGCTAGAGCTAATTCATGCTGATGTTTGTGGACCGATAACTCCATCGTCATTAGGAGGAAATAAATATTTTCTGCTGTTCATTGATGACTATAGCAGGAAGACATGGGTTTACTTTCTGAAGGAGAAATCAGAAGTTTTTGGAGCATTTAAGAAGTTCAAAGTGCGCGTGGAAAAGGAGAGCGATCAGTACATTAAAGCCTTAAGATCCGACAGAGGGGGAGAATTCACATCCAATGAATTCAAGAATTTTTGCGAAGAAAATGGAATTCGCCATTTCTTATCAGTCCCAAGATCTCCTCAACAAAATGGAGTTGTTGAAAGGAAGAATAGAACTGTGCTAGACATGGTGCGGAGCATGTTGAAGAGTAAAGATTTACCAAAGGAGTTATGGGCAGAAGCTGTTGATTGTGCAGTCTACATCCTGAACCGGTCCCCAACTACAAGTGTTACAGATATGACACCTCAAGAAGCATGGAGTGGGAGAAAGCCTAACATCTCTCATTTTCGTGTTTTTGGGAGTGTTGCTCATGTTCACGTGGCGGATGAAGAAAGAAGAAAATTGGATGATAAAAGCAAAAAATACTTGTTCGTGGGATACTCAGAATCTTCAAAAGGCTACAAGGTCTTTGATCCTGACACCGGGAAAATAGTAATCAGTAGGGATGTGACTATCGATGAAGAAGCAACATGGGATTGGAATGATCACCAACTAAAAAGTTATAATTTTTATCCTTTCCCAATAGATGAAAGTGATGATCAAGACGCTGAAGAGACACCTGCCACACCAATAAGAACTCCTATTTCATATGCAACTCAAGGGAATGACGATAGCGAAAGTGGAAGTACAAGTCCGAAGGAGAGACCTAGAAAATTTCGACGTGTTGAAGATCTTCTTGATGTGACAAGAGATATCAGTAGAGAGTTTAATTATTGCTATCTCATTGATAGTGAGCCCATTGACGTTGAAGAAGCCATGAAGAACAAGAATTGGAGAAAAGCCATGGAAGAAGAGATCCAAGCAATTGAGAAGAACAAGACTTGGGAGTTAACTAAACTTCCAGCTGACAAAAAGCCCATTGGAGTTAAGTGGGTTTTCAAGGCGAAGAAAGACGCAAGTGGAAAAATTGTGCGATACAAAGCAAGGCTCGTTGCGAAAGGGTATAGTCAGAAACAAGGTATCGACTATGATGAAGTGTTTGCACCCGTCGCAAGAATGGAGACAATCAGACTGGTGATTTCTATTGCTGCTCAAAACGGATGGAAGATTCATCAAATGGATGTCAAGTCAGCATTTTTGAATGGATACTTGGAGGAAGAAATTTACGTGCAACAACCACCGGGTTATGTTGTCAAAGGCCAAGAAGGAAAATTGTTGAAGTTGAAGAAAGCATTGTACGGTCTCAAACAAGCACCGAGAGCATGGAACAGCCGAATTGATAAATATTTCCAAGAGAATGGTTTCAACAAGTGCCCACATGAATACGCGCTGTATGTGAAGGTGGAGAAAGGAGATATGCTGCTTGTCTGCTTGTATGTGGATGATCTCATTTTTACTGGAAGTAATCCTCAAATGTTTGAAGATTTCAAGAAGACGATGACTCGCGAATATGAGATGACCGATATTGGCCTGATGTCATATTATCTAGGCATCGAAGTGAAGCAAGATGATAATGGCATTTTCATTTCTCAAAGTGGATTTGCTAAGGAGATTTTGAATAAGTTCAAAATGGAGAAGTGCAACCCTGTCAACACACCGGTAGAATGCAACTTAAAATTGACCAAAGATGAAGATGGAGAAAATGTCAATCCAACAATGTTCAGAAGCTTGGTTGGAAGTCTAAGATATTTGACGTGCACAAGGCCTGATATTTTGTACGCAGTCGGACTAGTCAGCAGATATATGGAAACACCAAAGGAGTCACATTGGAATGCCGCGAAAAGAATACTCCGTTATTTGAAAGGTACAACTAATTTTGGATTACGATATTCAAAGTCTAATGAGTTCAAATTAGTTGGCTACAGCGATAGTGATTGGGCTGGTGACAAAAATGATCGAAAGAGTACAAGCGGTTTTGCATTTTTTCTTGGTGACACGGCGTTTACTTGGAGTTCAAAGAAGCAACCTATTGTGACACTGTCAACTTGTGAAGCTGAATATGTAGCTGCAACATCTTGTGTGTGCCATGCAATTTGGCTAAGACGAATATTGAAGGAGCTTCAAATGACTCTGCAAGAACCAACAGAAATTTTGGTTGATAACAAGTCTGCGCTGGCACTATCAAAAAATCCAGTTTTTCATGATAGAAGTAAGCACATCGACACAAGGTTTCATTTCATTCGAGAATGCATTGAGCAGAAGGAAGTCATACTTAAATACGTGAGGACTCAAGATCAAATCGCGGATATTTTCACAAAGCCGCTCAAGTACGATGTGTTCAACCAGTTGCGAGCATCACTTGGAATAATCGAGAATTAAGTTTAAGAGGGGGTGTTAAAATAATAAACTTAATTTATTTATGTGGTAGAAATTGAAACACTAGAGTTGGTGGATTTTGTGTGGTGATAATTTAGAGTTAATGGTGTATTAGTTTATGTTTTTATTGTTGCACAATGAATGGTTATAATTGTTTCTCTTGCACTATAAATAGAGCATGGTATGAAGGTTGTAATAATCAAATTCAAAGAAACAAATAGAAAGTATTAAGTCTTTCATCTCTTATAAGTTGTTTTCTTTGATATTCCTCTCCAATTTTTCAATTTAACCGTAGCATCTATCGTTCAATGCTTTGATTGGAAAGTACTTTCAGATGGAGGAAAAGTCAACTTGGATTGCAAGGCTGGGTTAGTTTTTGCCATGGATGATACCCTTAGGTGTGTGCCTAGTATTCTTTTCAACCCTTTCAAGTTGCTTAATTAATTATGTAACAGACAGCCCATGTCCATGTGTATGAATTATTTTATATTCTGTGCTTTGGAATCTTATTTTTAGCTTTGATTTTCCTAAAATTTCATATGCAATGCTTTTTCATGTGAATTGAATATTACCCCTGAATATTTGTATTAACCATTTACAACAGCAAAATTGTGCGCATGACATGAACCCAATATGAAATTATTTGGTTGACTCTTTGATGAAATGAAATGAAATTTTGTAGGCTAAATAAGGTTTAACTTGATTAGGTGATTGAACAATAATATGCTATGTAGATGGAAGCAGGAATGGAAACGACAATCAAAACAAAAATTATAATGTGATTTACTATATGATAATGGACATGACATAAACACAACTCTCTTGCCTTCCTATTAGCACGTCATCTCCAATGTTCTTATATAAGGCTTGAGAAGCTGCAGTAGCTCTTCGTGGATTTGAATGTACGTTGCATGGTGCCTTAAATGTTTACTTTGAATTACTCATTTCTACCAAGATGTTCATATTGTGTTGACTTTGATTGTCATGCTTTCCCTTTTAGTCTAATGGACTTAATTCCTTTGAGCGATAGTGATCCTATTAATGCCGAAACAAGGATTCCGAATGTAGAAACATTTCCTTGATTAAGTGAAGAAGAAACAATGTTTTGCTTTTGCTCAACTTTTACCTTCCCCAATTAGATGAATTGGAGGGTTGTGTTTAACCAAATTAGATTGGGATGATGGAAATGAAGATTGGGTTAAACATATAGGCAATATCTCAGGTTGGTGAGTGAAGTCAGAACAAAGAGGGAAACTATTACAATCTCACACTGACATGACATCTAATAATTCTTTCCACTCGTACCTTCGTATAGATTGTCTGGTTAACCTTACTGGGAGAAAAAAATCAAGAAAAAAAGAACTGAATGGTTTGATGTGGATCATAATGAGAAGGGTTTGGTGGTGTAGCTATGGTCCCCACCGATTCTAATATATTAGGACTTCTCTTTAGAACCATCATTTCTTATTACGAGGCTTGTGCTTTCAGTGACAAATTTTATAATAGGTGAGAAGAATACAATCATCAAGCCTAGCCTACCTTGTTAAATATTGAAAGTATACCCCCATAAGGAACCTAATCAATGTGGAGGCTTTGGTTACCTATATAAAGCTCTTCTCTAGTAAATGTGTCTCTCCAGCCGTTTGTTATACAGGTGCTGCCAACACTCTGTTCCCTGTTTCACAACACTCTTGAAATAGCTGAATGCCAAAGGTAGCAATCATATTCAACATCACCACATGTTCTAATCTGCTAGCTAATTATCTATTATTTATTTATTAATGTTATAGTCAGATCTACCCCTTGGTAGTCAACTTAAGACGCGGTCGTCCAAATAATTAGTTGTTTAGTTCAAGGATTAACACGCCAGAGAACCCTTATATATGTATATATATGTGTGTGTATATATACTAGCTGCACTCTATTATTGAATGGTTGACAATAGAGATGAGTGGTGAGATTCAGTTGTACTTGACTCTGTTCTTCATATCTGCCCTTTTTCTTCGGTCTCTCTTTAAAAAATCTGGGAAGCTAAATCTCAATCTTCCTCCAAGCCCTCGTGCTCTTTCGTTCATCGGCCACCTTCACCTGCTAAGCCCATATGTAGCCAAATACCTCCATAAAATATCATCTAAACACGGACCTTTCCTCTATCTCAGTCTTGGCTCTCGCCTTCTCTTCATCTCATCAGCATCATATGCTACCGAAATCTTCAAGACAAATGATGTCAGGGAGACCCAGATTTTTTTCCCGATGATGGCTTAATTTTTGGAAATTCAAGCTTTGCAGCTGCTCCCTATGGTCAATTCTAGAGATTCATGAAGAAACTTTGTATAACAGAATTGCTAGGAATGCAGCAACTTCGGAGATCTATTGGAGTTCGATGCGAAGAAGTTAGCACATTTATAGGAAGGCTAGTTGAGAAAGCTAATAAGAATGAAAGTGTTGATTTGGGTCATGTGCTTATGAGGCTAACAAACAATGTTGGTCCCTGTAAGGGTCTAAAAAAGGTCATAGGGGGTGAATGGCCCTTTTTCGCGGAATAAACAGACTTTGAAAAGTCTTTGTGTAGCGTGTTTCAATATGATCCGGGGGATGGATCCAGATAATGCAGTTATGATAATAGTAATGCAAATAAATAAACAGGTATAAATTCAAACACAAGTATTTTATTTTGGTTCGGCCCCATCTACACCAGTCCCTGAAGTTTCCTTCCTCCGAGTTTTTCCACTAGTGGATTCCTTTGCAAATGGCAGGAATCAAGCCTTACAACTTGTCTTCGGATGGTACCCCTTCCGGATATAGGATATACCACTAGAAATCCCAATTCCTAGCTGAGTCCTTTTCTCTTTAGTAGTATATACGACTTAGATTTCTACCCAAACCTAAGCTGAGTCCTACAAGGAGATCTCACTCAAACCACTTACTTCAAGCTGTAACTCAATCTCACTACTTACCAAAGTTGGAGATCTTTTACACTTTGGTTTTCTTAAAGGTTTTGGTCTTGGACTTCCTCAAGTTTATAACTTCGCTTGGGAATCCTTACAAACAGAATTTTAAATGGTTTGGTTCTTGGAGGGATTTGTAAACTGATTGCTTTCTAGCGAATTCTCTTATATGTTGCTTTCTTGAAATCAACCAGCACGTTCTCAACTTGTGAAGTTTCCCTTTTATAGACTTCCATCATAAATGTAGCCGTTGTGGGTTGTTAAGCTGTAATTAGATCTTCACCATTGATCAGTTAATATGTGGCGCTTCCGGAACCGTTGATCAATCCGTTAGACAAAGATTTTGACCCATTTGAATCCTTGGGATTGAGGCCGAAAAGTTATCAGTGATCGTTTTCCTTGAATTTTAGTGACTTGTCAACTTTTACGCCATTAGCTTTTTGGTGTGCATTCCACTCGCCTTCTTATCGGTCTAGTGAAAAAGGTTGTTAGCTTTTTTCTCTTTCCTGTGTCAGTCCTTATGTCCTTTTCTGAAAAGCGTGCAAGCTGTGTTTTGTCTTATGTATAGGGAAAGGATCTTTGACTTGTAGACCAAAAGAATAGAGGGAGTTAAATATTTTGAATTATTCTCTTTGTCTTGATATTTAAGTCTTTCCGGATGTCTTAAGACATAATATGTCCGTATCTGTCTTCTTCCGGATGCTAGTGCAATCAGTTCTTCCCGATGTTGTTTTAGGAGGTTCAAAGTTTGTTTCCTTTCCAAACTTTAACCAGATGCTTCCATTTATGCTTAGGTAATTGTCTTCACTTGTCTTAGACTTTGGATGTCTTGGTTTTATGTCCGGATGCAATGACTTGGGTCTTTTTGCACTTAGGTGTTTTGTTTACTTCAAACCTGATCCGGATTATTTGTTGTTCTGGATCATTGTTTCCAGCAATCTCCCCCATTTGATGGAAACAAAAACCTAAGACATCTAAGCATAAGAAAAGCGATTTTTATGATATAAGTATGATTCTTGATAATTAGTCATTTATAATTTTTACTCCCCCATAATTTTAGCATCCCTAACTTCCCAAATATTTTTCAATTCTAGCTTCTAATGTTTTTGTAGTACACTCATAGATTTTACTTTAGAAGCAATTTTTTGTAATAGATTTTCACTATATATACTTCTGTTGTTAACAATAGTTAACATTAATGAAGTTCAGCATTACATGATGCAGAAATACATAAGTGAAAATGAAACTAGCTATTACAGAATTTACATTGGAAAATAATAGCTAATCTATTACAAAAATTATTTCTTCCCGAAAAAGCTTCTCCCTTCTTCTCCTTCCCTTTGCTCTTCTTCCCTTTATCAGTTTCAACTTCCCCATCTTTATTCTCCCCCTTTTTGTTTGCATCTAGGGGGTCAATTACCATATAGGTTTTACCATCCCAGTATTGCTGCCAAGCTGTGGAGTAGACAAAATAGTCTACATTCCCTTTCTTTCTTCGATCAATAATGGTATCCACAGTTGTTGGAGCCAAATATAGGGGTCGGAATACCTTTTAGAGCTGGGTATATGATTTGGTGATGTAAGGATGCATTTGGAGTACAAACTCACGATCTTTTTCATCAAAATAGGGGAAGAGAGCCTTGAGGAGGGTAGCTATTCCTTTGTGGCCAAAGAAGCCAGTATCTCCTATATGCTGTACAAGATCTTGGAAAACTAGAAGGAGTTGGCTCTCCAGAATAGAGGCTGAGGAGGATCCGGAGATAGATAGATTTGACATATTAGAGAGGACTTTCTCAATTTCCTTCCCCATGTCCCTCTGGCAGCTGTGGACACTGTCATTAACAAGCATGATATCTTTATGAAACTCTTCCTCGACATTATTAAGGATTGTATCCTGTCCATTCATCTGTCCGACAAATTCTTGGGCAATGTCTTCCAGTTGTTTGGCATGACGTTTGGGCAGTTCTTCCTCCATGAACTTTATCAGCTTGTTCAAAATTGCCTGTCGGGTTTTATTTAGGATGGGGAGATCAGATTTCTCTTCTTTTTCAGCAATAAATTTTGATAAGTTTTCAAACTTGGTATCCAGATACTCCTTTATTTCAGTGGACAATTCTAAGGAGAAGGAAGTAATTTTGTCTGAAATAGTAGCGCATTTGTTAGTGGCTCCGGTGTTAGCCTGATCAACAGAATGGTTTGCTGCTGCGACACTTGTTTTCATCTTATTCAGCACCGGGGTGACTTTAGCAAGTGATACCTCAACCACTAAATCAGTAGTGGGGAAGTCCTCCACTTTCTCCTCAATTTTCTTAACACTCCCTTTTAGGTCCCTTATTTTATCCTTTAAATCCGGAGGTGTGAATTATTGAATCATTACTTTCTCTACAGATTTCAAATGCTTACATATGTTCCGAAGACTCCGTTTGATGTAGCTTTCCTCGTGTTCCTCATGGGTAGCCTCTTTTAGCGCTGTAGTGATCTTTTTGGCTTTGTCTTGATTTATACCAGTAGTTGGTATTCTGATTGGACTGACATAGGGGGATCTCACCTGATCTGGATGATTCTTCTCAGGTGGATTCCACTTCTTCTCCTTTCTTTTCTTCCATCCGTTCCCCTAAACTGGCCTCGCCCTTTGAGTCCACTCTAGGAGTGTTCTCGTTGGGTCCCAGATTATAGAGTGTTCCGGGTTGGACTCTTGTTCCTTAGATACACTTGGGGTATATGCCTCTAAGTTATCCTCATTATCATCTGCTGTTTCAACAACAACATTAGGAGTGTCAACATTAATATTAAATGAAACAGTGTCCGGGATTACCTCATTAGCTAGCATATCTGAATTATTTGTAGCTGCTCTTTCTTCTTCCACCTCCACAATTCCTGGATGACTGGAAATGTCCTCAGTCATCCCTTCAGATGCCTTTATAAGACTTTTAACTACTTCCCTAGGTGTGTTGGGAATGTCCTCAACACCCTCTCCATTTGCCTTTTAGGTCTTACTTCATCGGTGGTCTCAGCTTCTACATCTAGCAGATTTTCAGGAAGTGGTCCGGTTCTGGGCTGGAAGAAGGATAGGTCCGCTTTTGGAATACGAATGATAGCTCCAGGTCAGTAGGAGCTATAAGAATTAGCTGAGTATCAGAAGAGCCTTTAGGTCCTTCTTTTGTTTGTTTGTTTATCCGATCATTATCCTTCATTGCCTCCTTGATAGTTTTGTATTGAGGATCATCCGGATGTATTTCTTTAGCTGACCCGGGCACATGCTTGCCCTATATTTGTTTTGCCTTGGCCAATTCAGCTTCCTTAGCCCTTTTAGCTGCTTCCTCATCAATCACAATGCTCGCAGGCTTCTTAGCTTTGCTCTTTTGGACTGCCACAACCTCATCAAATGTGCATCCCTTCTTTGTGAATTGCCTCCTCTTAGGCACCTGATCCTCTTCCTCTGTCTCCTCATCTTCTATCACAACCTCTGGGACTTTTGTAGATTTCCTCTTCTTATCTGCAACTTTTATCAATCTCCTCCTTGGCTTGGGCTTCTCTGGGCTCTTCTTTAGCAGTTGAATAAGGGTTTGCGTGTCCTCATCAACTTCCTCCATCGGAACAAAAGCTTGCTGTTGTTTTGCTTTAGGTTTGGCGGTTCTAGCCTTCTTAGGAATTGAAGCTTCTTCAATCAGATCCACTACCTTCCTAGCCCTTGTCTTCTTCTAATCCTTCAGCTTCTTTTCTTTTTCTTCATTCCATGTCTCACTGAAGTTCAGGTTCTTCAAATTCTTTTCAAGAATCTCTTTTCCATTTGCAGCTTGGAATCCGAAGACATTTACTTTATGGGTTATAAGGATTCTGGTGATCAGGTACTATGAGAATTTCTGTGCTACCTGAGATAATGGATGATCAGCACCGATACGTTTATTACCCTACTTTCCACCCAATGTTATAATATGCAGTGTTGGAAGGATGAAATGGTTGTCAGAGATCCCTTCTGGATCAAGATTAGCTTTGCTAGAGCATGCTGGAGGAATCTGGGTACTTCTGGAAAATAGGTAGAGAATTTATCGCCAAAGTAGTTTGGATGCAGCCATATCTTTGGGTCACACTTTACTTGCAATTCCTCCCCGTCATTTCTCAGTTGAACGCCATCATTTTTCAAATTTAGGAATTTTTGAAAAATTAAGGCGTGATGGTGATTTCTTTCCCTTGAACCTTTGTTCTAAGAGAATCATGGTAGGAATGAACTCTTAGATTGTTGTAAAATTCCCACACCAGATCTGGATAGGTGGGGCAATTGATCTTGAGGAAGTCGCCCAAATGTTAATCCTCAATCAGCTTGGAGTAAGGGTATGTTTCAAAAAGGAAGTTATCACCCAAATAGTCCGTGGGAACTACAGAGTCTGAGGGCTTTAGGTTAATAAGTGTGAAGTCTTCATCCTTGAGAGCAGATCCTTCATAGATGTTCTTTTGAGGAAGCATGTGAATTTTTTTGTTCAACATGATGGCCGCCATTTTAGAGTTGCTAAAGATTGTAGGGTTTTGAATTTGATTTTTGCAGAGTAACATAAGTTGATAGCTTGAAGAAGAAGGGGAAATTTGGGGGTTTTATATAGAATTTCCAAGGTGAGGGTATAATGGTAATCCCGACGCCGTTAACTTTAGCTAGATCGATGATATGGCAGGTTAAATTTTAGGAGAGAGGTAAATTCCATTTAATCGAAGAATTAGAAAGTTTTATTTTTAAAAATAGCTGTTGAATTTACCGCGCGTGTAACTCCCAATAGACTTTTACTGCGTGAAATTCAAAAAGGAATAGTTACCTTTACGGGCTTTTACTGCCATATGTCATTCTTATCTGCTGATGTGGCAATATTCTCTGTAGATCAGAGTTAACTTCATTTCTTCTTCACTTCCAGATTCCTTATCTTGCCAAAAATCCAAGTTAACTTTATATTGTCTTCCAAATTTTCTTCAAATTGGATTAGACATTCCAATTGACTCCCTAAGCTTTCCAAATTGATCTTTACTTAATGCCCTAGTAAAGATGTCTGCCCTTTACTCATTGGTAGGTATGTAAACCAATTGCAACATCCTTCTTTATCACATGATCCCCGGATGAAATGATGCCTAATGTTTACATGTTTCATTCTATTATAGAGTACTCGATTTTTTGACACATCAATGGCACTTTTGCTGTCACAAATTACATCAACACATCTGGATTAAACTCGATAATCTTCCAATTGTTGCTTGATTCATAGGAGTTGAGCTACACAGCTTCCTACTACCATATATTCTGCTTTTGTAGATAATAAGGCAACAGAAGTTTGCTTCTTCTTTACCAAGATACTAAAAAATCTCCTAAGAAGTGACAACCTCCGGATGTACTCTTCCTCTCAAGGGTATCTCTGCCATAATTTGCATCAGTGAAGCCCTAGAGTGTGAATTCTCCATTACTAGGATACCATAACCTAACTTCAGTGGTTCGTAGGAGATATCTAAGGATTCTCTTTACTGCTTTTAGATGTGAATCCTTAGGATTGGCTTGATATCTTGCACAGTAGCAAATTGCATAGTGTATATCATGTCTGCTAGTTGTCAAGTGTAGGAGTGATCCAATCATTCCTCTATATAGCTTCTGATCAACATCTTCCCCTTCACAATCCTTGGATAGAACTGTATCTGAGCCCATTGGAGTGGACATTAGCTTGCTTTTGTCCATTTCAAACTTCTTAAGAATCTCCTTAGTATACTTGGATTGGTTGATGAAAATCCCATCCGGACTCTGCTTAATCTACAACCCAAGGAAGAAATTAAGTTCTCCCATCATGGACATCTCAGACTACTTCTGCATTTGAGAGCTAAATTCTTCACACATCTTTTCATCTATTGCTCCAAATATGATGTCATCAATATAGATTTCAACTAGAATAATATCATCCTTCTTCTTTTTGATGAAAAGAGTTGTATCTGCTTTGCCCTGGATATATCCCTTGGATATGAGAAATGTAGTGAGTCTCTCATACCAAGCTCTTGGTGCTTGCTTCAATCTATAGAGAGCCTCTTCAATTTGTATACATGATCTGGATGCTTTGAGTCTTCAAATCTAGGTGGCTACTTCAGATAGACTTCTTCCTGGATAACTCCATTTAGGAATGCACTTTTGACATCCATTTGGAACAGTGTGAATCCCATGAATGATGCAAAAGCATATAGAATCCGGATCGCCTCCAATATTGCTATAAGGGCTAATGTTTCTTGAAAGTCAATCCTTTTCTGTTGATTGTAGCCTTGGTCAACCAATCTTGCCTTATTTCTTACCAATACTCCAGATTCATCCAGCTTGTTTTGAAATACCCATTTGGTGCCAATGATTGACTTTCCTTTACAAGGTACTAATAGATCCCATACATCATTCCTGGTGAATTGATCTAGTTTTTCTTGCATGGCCATCATCCAACTTTCATCTCCTTCAGCCTCTTGAAACTTCTTTGGCTTAATAAGTGAGACAAAATTAGCATGGCTTATCATCCAGTTAAGTTGACCTCTGGTTCTTACTAGATTTTGGACATTGTCCAAAATTACTTTAACTGGATGATCTCTGCGAGTCTGGACTTCCCTTGGTAGATCTTTATGTTGGACTAGAACTTGTTCCACTTCTGCCTCAGCTTTCTCTTCTTGACCATCATTGAAGTTTATCTCATGTGGATTCAGATCAACTTGTGGTACTTCTAGATCAAAAGATATTCCTTCATCTTCTTCTTTGTACTTCTTGATTTGGAAGGAATCAAGAACTTTGGCTTCCTTCTCTTCTCCAGAGTTTTCAGCTTCCGGAATTGGATCTTCTGGAGTGGAACTTCTTTTGCGTACATAGTTAGTCTCATCGAAATCTACATGTATAGACTTTACCACAGTTTGAGTTTGTTTGTTAAAGATTCTGAAAGCCTTGCTATGTGTTGAGTAGCCAAGGAAAATTGCTTCATTAGACTTAGGATCAAATTTTCCTAGTTGCTCTCTATCATTAAGGATATAGCATTTACACCCAAAGGCTTTGAAATACCCAATTTTGGGTTTCCTTTCCAGATTTCATAGGGGGTCTTTTCTAAGATCTTTCTAATAAGAGCTTTATTCAAAATATAACATGTTGTGTTCACGGTCTCACCCCAGAAATATTTTGGCAAACAATTCTCATTTAGCATTGTTCTAGCCATTTCAGCTATGGTCCTATTTTTCCTCTCAACAACTCCACTTCGTTGAGGAGTATGCGGGGTAGAGAAGTTATGTTCAATACCTTTGGAGTCATAAAATTCAGCAAAGTGTTTATTTTTGAACTCACCACCATTATCACTCCGGATGCGTACAATGCTTATGCCCTGTTCTACCTCTATCCGGATGAATGTTTTTGAGAATTGGTCAAAGGATTCATCTTTGCTTGCTAGAAAGATGACCCAAGTATAGCGAGCATAATCATCCACAATGACTATGGTGTATTCTCTTCTACCTAAACTCAATGGTTTTATTAGACCAAAGAGATCAATATGCAAGAGCTCAAGTACTCTTTTAGAAGGAGTGTAGGAGATGGAAGGGAAACTCTTCTTATGCTATTTACCTAATTGACATGCAGTGCATAAATGATCCTTATCAAAAGCAACCTTAGGTTGGACAGGAGGTTCATACTAACATGTCCCAACCTCCGGTGCCATAGCCATAATTCTTCTTCTTTAGACACCAAGCATATATTCTTTTTGTCATTTTTAATGTTAACACAATAAACATTATTTACTCTAGGTGCATAAATAATGAGTTGATTAGACTTACTATCATAGATTGAGCATCCTCCGGAGTCAAAGCTGACTTTTCTTCCTTTATCACAGAGTTGTGCTATACTGAGTAAGTTGAACTTCAGTCCATCAACTGGAGAGACATCTTCTATTTGTATTTTAGATCCAATGGTTCCATGCCCAATGATCTGTCCCTTTTGATTATCTTTGAAGTTTACTTTGCCTCCTCTCTTCCGGATTAAAATGATGAAGGCCTTCTTATCATATGTCATGTGCCTTGAGCATCCATTATCAATGTACCATGTGTGTTGATCTTCTATGGATCTAAGGCATACCTACAAAACAGATCAAGTGGGTTTAGGTACCCAATTAGATTTGGGTCCTCTCAGGTTATCAACCATTTCAGGCCAAGGATATATACCATAATAACCATTTTTTAATCTACATAATTTAAGAACATGGTTGTTTTTCCCATAAAACCTACACCTTGAGATGGGTCTGTTCTGCTCTTGCTTCTTCTCAATCTTCTCAAGATCATCCTTCCCATAGTTCCCTCTATATCCAGCTTCTTATACGCTTATTGTTGATCCGATATGTATCCAAAAGCTAGTTGGGGGTGCAACTTCTACTCCATAATTACTTCTTTGTTTGGCAGGCTACCGATTGTAAACTACCTTAGCCTTTCCTTTTTGTGGAGCAGTGTATATTTGGACTTGAGGTTGCCTGCTAACCTCTCTCTCCTTTTGGTTGGAAGGCTTTGGATTTTTCTTAGCAGCTTGATGTTGATTTCTTAGAGTAGCTTGCCTTGTATTCCTTCTTGGTTGCGAAGGACCTGATTTCCTTCTAGATGCTTCCTTCATCAAAGTTAGCTCCCTATCTAACCCCATCAAGTTGGCACTTAAGATTTGAACTTGACCTTTCTGGAAGTTCTCTTCCACCACGTCCATATACTTTGTGGTTCTTATTAAGTTGATGTCTTGTGACATTGCTTCATCATCTTCAACCAATTCCAGAATTTGTCCTTGTATGGATTTTATGGCTTTAGTGTTCTTTCTCATATTGTGGATTACCACCTTTAAAGCTTTAACAAGATTAATGTTAGAAACAGAATTAGAATAAGAGTTTACCTCTGTATTTGCTGTTTCTAATTCTGAATCCCCAATTTGATCAGTGTCTTGCTTATATGACTTTCTTTCAGATTACTCTGCTTTCGGATCTGTCAGTGCCATGAATGCACAGTGAGCAGTCTCTTCTTCTTCTGTTGAAGATGAACTGCTACTTTCTTCACTATTGCTCCATGTGGTCACCATAGCTTTCTTCTTATACCCCTTTTCCTTTCCCAGCTTGGGGCATTTGGTTCTGGAGTGCCCTTTTTCCCGGCATTCAAAGCAGATAACGACTTTTTTTCTTGATCTTTCTTTTCTTCCAGAGCCTTTCTTGGCTTATCCCTTCTTGAGGTGCCTTCTTTAGACCTTTTTTTATTCGAATCTTCTGGATCTCCTTCTATCCTTTTTCTTCAGGAATTTGCCAAAGTACTCGGCTAGCATAACCATGTCTTCTTCACTATACTTTGATTCTTTTGGCTGCTTTTCTGATCCGGAAGAGGCTGATCCGGCAGAGTCTGCCTTTAGTGCAATGGCCTTCTTCTTTTCTTCCGGCCTTCTTTCTTGTTAGTTATATCTCTCTAAGGATAATTCTTGAGTCAAGAGATTACCAATGAGCTCATCATAACTATAGAAGTTCAAGTCATGAGCTTCCTCAATGATAGTCTTCTTGTTATCCCATTCCTTGGTGAGACTCCAGAGCACCTTCTTGACCATATCTACTTCTGAGATCTCCTTTCCCAGCCTCTTCATCTCATTCACTAGATTGGTGTATCTAGTGTTCATGCTACTAATGGATTCTTTAGGCTCCATCTTGAAGGATTCATGCTTTTACTGAAGTAGATCTAACTTAGCTTCCTTGTCCTTATTTATTCCTTCATAGGTCACTTCCAGTTTTTGCTAGATCTCTTGTGCAGTCTCGCATCTTGATATCCTATTGAACTCAACTGCACTAAGAGCACAATGAAGCATTTTAATAGCATTTGCATTTCCATGTAATCTCTTATAATCATTTTCATCATATAGACTTGAGGGCTTGTAGGTAGTTAAACCATCTGCTTCATGCATAGGCTCATATGGAACATCTTTATTGGCCATCCATGCCATCATGCTTTGAGCCTAAATGAAATTCTTCATCCGATTTTTCCAGAACGTGTAGTGTTCACCGGTGAAGAGAGGAGGATGGGTAATAGACATACCCTCTAGAAGGAGCTGTGAGTTTTGAAACTAATTTTGATTCTTGAATAAAAATATATAGACCTTTAGCTCGAGATTGTTGGATCTCTAGTTTGAGCACTTGCTCTGATACAACTTATTGGTCCTTGTAAGGGTCTAAATAAGGTTAGAGGGGGATGAATGACCCTTTTTTTAAGGAATAAACAGACTTTGAAAAGTCTTTGTGTAGCGTGTTTGAATATGATCCGGGGCATGGATCCGGATGATGCAGTTATGACAATAGTAATGCAAATAAATAAAGAGTTAGAAATTCAAACACAAGTATTTTATCCTGGTTCGGCCCCGCCTACTCCAGTCCCTAGAGTTTCCTTCCTTTTAGCTTTTCCACTAGTGGATTCCTTTTTAACTGGCAGGAATCAAGCCTTACAACTTATCTCCGGATGGTAACCCTTCCGGATGTAGGATATACCACTAGAAATCCCAATTTCTAGCTGAGTCCTTTTATCTTTAGTAGGATATACCACTTAGATTTTTACCCAAACCTAAGCTGAGTCCTATAGGGAGATTCCACTCAAAGATCCTACTTTAAGCTGTATTCCAATCTCACTACTCACCCAAGTAGGAGATCTTTTACACTTTGGTTTTCTCAAAGGTTTTGGTCTTGGACTTCCTCAAGTTTATAACTTCACTTGGGAATCCTTACAAATAGATTTTTAAATGGTTTGGTTCTTGGAGGGATTTGTAAACTGATTGCTTTCTAGCGAATTCTATTGTATGTTGCTTTCTTGAAATCAACCAGCACGTTCTCAACTTGTTAAGCTTCCCTTTTATAGGCTTCCATCATAAATATAGCTATTGTGGGTTGTTGAGCTGTAATTAGATCCTCACCATTGATCAGGTAATATGTGGTGCTTCTGGGACTATTGATCAATCCATTAGACAGAGATTTTGACCCATTTGAATCCTTGGGATTGAGGCTGAAAAGTTATCAGTGATCGTTTTCCTTGTATTTTAGTGACTCATCTACTTTTACGCCATTAGCTTTTTGGTGTATGTACCACGCGCCTTCTTATTGGTCTAGGTAAAAAAGGTTGTTAACTTTTTCTCTTTCCTGTGTCAGTCCTTCTATCCTTTTCTGAAAGCATACAAGCTGTCTTTTGTCTTGTGTATGGGGAAAGGATCTTTGAATTGTAGACTAAAAGAATGGAGGGAATTAAATATTTTGAATTACTCCCTTTGTCTTGATGTTTAAGCCTTTCTAGATGTCTTAAGACTTAATATGTCTGGATCTGTCTTCTTCTAGATGCTAGCGCAATCAGTTCTTCCGGATGCTATTTTGGGCGGTTCAAAGTTTGTTTCCTTTCAAACTTTAACCCGATGCTTCCGTTTATGCTTAGGTAATTTTCATCACTTGTCTTGGACTTTGGATGTATTGGTTTTATGTCCGGATGCAATGACTTGGGTCTTTTTGTTCTTAAGTGTTTTGTTTACTTCAAATCTGATCCGGATTATTTGCTGTTCCGGACCATTGTTTCCAACAAACAACACTATATGCAAAATGGCAATGAGCACTAGATGTTCTAAGGAAGGTAATGTAGCTCAAAAGTTCGGACAGCTAGTCTTAGATTTTTTTTATTTATATGGAAAGGTTTTCTTAACAAGTATGCTTGGACCTTTCAAACAAATCGGGTTTTGGTTTATCAAGAAACAGGAAGAGGATTTAACTGGAGACTACAATGAGTTGTTTGATAAAATTTTGGAAGAACTTGAAGAAAAGGAAAAGAGGGACGAGGACGCGAAAGATTTGGTAGATATTCTGGTGAAGGTTTATCGTGATCAAAATACAGACGTCAGGATAAGCAAGAGCAAAATCAAAGTCTTCTTGCTGGTAACAATTTCTCCCTTTCTATCTTCAAATCAACGTATATAAAAAAAACGATGAATGAACGATTACATGCTAATTTCTGAATCACATATATCTCGAGGACCTACAATGTTTTCCTAACCAAGTCAGCATTCTCACATCACCTAGCTAGGCTGTAAATTAGGAGCTGTGATTGTAGTGGTGATTTTGAATGATACAAAAATGAATTTCATTGCATTTATTATTGTTTGTTTAGGAACTCTTTGTTGGAGGTACCGATACATTGGCACATATGATAGAATGGATAATGGCAGAGCTGATTAACCATCCTAACGTTATGAACAAGATAAGGAATGAGATAGAACTAATTGTCGGGACAAAAAGAATTGTAGAAGAGTCAGATGTACGAATCTCCACTGTTTGCAAGCAGTTGTCAAAGAAACAATGAGATTTCACCCAGTAGTTCCCGCAACTGCTAGAGAATGTACTGAGGATTTGAGAATCCAAGTATACGATATACCGAAAGTTACTACATTAGTTGTGAATGGATACTCGATTATGAGAGATCCAGAAATATGGGAACTACCTAATGAGTTCTACCCAGAAAGATTCTTGCAAGAAAAAGACAAGAAATATACGCAAAGCTTGAGTTATACTCCTTTTGGCGGGGGAAGGAGAATGTGCCCTGGTTCACACTTAGCCTTGTGTATGATTCATGAAACAGTGGCAGCAATGGTTCAATGCTTTGATTGGAAAGTGCTTTTAGAGGGAGGGAAAGTGATTATGGAAAGCAAGGCTGGGTTAGTTATGGCCATGGCTCATCCCCTAAGGTGTGTGCCTGTTCTTCTTTTCAACCATCAACCCTTAATTTCTAGTTGCTTAATTATTCAATTCACAGACAGCCTATCTCCATGTGTCTGATTTGTTTAAAATTCTATGTTTTGTAATCTTATTTTTGTTTTGTTTTACATGCTCATGTAAATTTAAATTTTTAAATGTTCAAATGCTTTTTGGTATTATTTAATTAAAGGAGACAGCTGTGTATTTGTATTAATTATATTTATATACAACAGAAAAATTGTGAACATGACATGAATCCAATATGAAATTATTTTGTTGACTCTATAATGACATGAAATGAAATTTTTTAGGCTAAATAAGGATTAAGTTGATTAGCGCAAATGTGTTTGTGAAATTCAAATTAGAAGCACAGCGTACCGTTAATAATAGCAACTGTTACTTATATAATTGGCCAAATATGTAATATGCACAGTTTATAATAGCAACCTTGTGGCTTTCAATGACTACTTTCATAATAGTTAATGTCTCTGTCCAGCGATGTCTGAATACCAAAATGCTTCACAAAAAGATAAATCTTAAATGCAAGCAACATTGTAAAAGGGAGTAGTAAAACTACCAAAATGGTGTCCTTAGAGGCCACCAAGGGGAATCTACAAGACAGAAAGGGCATTAGACTGGCTTGGCCGGGGTCCCGCGAAGCCACATTGATGCTTAATTCAGTTACAGGCAAGTGAGTAACGGGTATGGAAATGAGAGGGAGAAAATCTGTTACCTCATAGTGAGTGCGTGTTGTTCCTTTATAGGGAACACAATGATAGGTGTGATACCCACCTGGTGACGTGGCTTGAGGGAATTGGAGACTGGCGTGTGCCCTATGGTGAATGGGATGAATGGGCTAGCTAAGGCATTGGGCTTTAATGACCCATTGTCTCGGATGATATCAACTACCAATAGAGATCTATTCAACATTGTCACATGTTCTGATCTGCTTACTAATTGTCTATATATTTATTTATTCTTGTTATTGTTATTACCAAAAAAAAATTATTGTTATTGTCATATTAACCCGTTGATTGTGAACTTAAGATGCAAATTTATTGTTTAGTTCGAGTATTATTCAATGTGACACATTTCCTCGTATGCATAAAAGTTTATCTCTGCTATTGCCTAGTTGACAATGGAGATGATAGGTGAGATTCAGTTGTACTTCCTCTCAACCATATCTTCTTCGATCTCTCTTTAAGAAATCTAGTAAGCCAAATCTCAATCTTCCCCCAAGCCCTCGTGCTCTTCCTTTTTCGGCCACCTTCACATGCTGAGCCCATTTGTAGCCAAATGCTTCCATAAAATATCATCTAAACACGGACCTTTCCTCTACCTCCAACTCAGCTCTCACCCTCTCGTTCTTGTCTCATCAGCATCATAAGCCACCGAAATCTTCAAAACAAATGATGTTCCCGTCTCTAGGAAACCAAAATTTTTTCCTGATGACAGCTTAATTTTTGGGCATTCAAGCTTTACAGCTGCTCCCTATGGCGAATTTTGGAGATTCATGAATAAACTTTGCATAACAGATTTGCTAGGAACACAACAGCTTCAGAGATCTGTTGGAGTTTGGTGGGAAGAGATTGGCATATTTATAGAAAGGCTAGTTGAGAAAGCTAATAAGAATTAGAGTGTTGATTTGGGTCCCGAGCTGATGAGGCTTACAAACAACACTATATGCAGAATGGCAATGAGCACTAGATGTTTAAAGGAAGATAACGAAGCTCAAAAGTTCAGACAGCTAGTGTTAGATTTTTTTGACGTAACTGGAAAGACTATCTTAACAAGTATGTGCTGGATGGAAGAGGAAAATAATCAAGCAAAAAAAATGCTTAAAATATAAAAATGAGTAATTCACACACTAATTTTATTACAATACACTCATAAATTCTTATTATTTTTCACTCTCTTACTCCCTTTAAAATAGCAAATTACATTGCCTTATATATGCATTTGATGAATTCTGCAATGACCCTATCATTTTCTCAATAATTCAATCTATTATAAAATTCAAATTTAGGTTTAACAACTTTTCTAATTTTTCACAAAATCCAACTAACACATCCTACAAAGTCTAAGTCTCCTAATAATCCAAGTGTCCATTTTTTCAATGTTTCCAACCACCAAAAACACTCCCATTGTTTTTCAAAGTCTTCTTACTAATTTTTCAAAAGTAATTAGACTAAATTTATTATCATGGCTCTATTTTTTATTATTTTGGAAGATTAAGTTTAATATTTTAACACTCCCCCTTAAACTTAATTGTCCGTTATTCCCAACGACCTTCATAATTTGTTGAACACGTCATACTTCAGTGGCTTCATAAAGATGTCTGCTATTTGATCTTGCGTTTTGACATACTTCAATGCGACTTCCTTCTGCTCAATACATTCTCGGATGAAATGATACCTCGTATCGATGTGTTTGCTTTGATCATGGAAGACAGGATTTTTTGCCAACGCCAACGCTGATTTGTTATCAACAAAAATATTTGTTGGGTCATATTATGTCATTTGAATCTCCTTCAACAATCTTCTCAGCCATATTGCGTGACACACACATGATGTTACAACAACATATTCAGCCTCACACGTTGACAACGTGACAATTGGTTGCTTCTTTGAACTCCATGTGAACGCGGTGTCACCAAGAAAAAATATGAATCCACTAGTGCTTTTCCGGTCATTTTTATCTCGAGCCCAATCACTATCGTTGTAGCCAACTAATTTGAATTTGTCAGATTTTGAATAATGCAATCCAAAATTAGTTGTACCTTTAACATAGCGGAGTATTCTTTTTGCTGCATTCCAGTGAGACTCCTTCGGTTCTTCCATGTATCTGCTCACTAGTCCAACTGCATACAGAATATCTGGCCTTATGCACGTCAGGTATCTGAGACTCCCGATCAAAATTCAAAAAATTGTCGGGTTCACCCTGACTCCGTTTTCATCCTTGGTTAATTTCAAACTGCATTCGGCCGGAGTGCTGACAGGGTTGCAATTTTCCATCTTAAATTTTCTCAAGATCTCATTGGCGAAGCCACTTTGACAAATAAAAATTCCATCATCACTTTGCTTCACTTCAATGCCAAGATAGTACGACATCAGGCCAATATCAGTCATTTCGAATTCACAAGTCATCATCTTCTTGAAATCATTAAACATTTAAGGATTATTCCCGATAAATATGAGATCGTCCACATATAAGCAAACAAGCAATATGTCTCCACCTTTCACTTTCACGTACAAGGCATACTCGTGTGGGCACTTGACAAATCCATTCTCGCAAAAGTATTTGTCGATGTGGCTGTTCCAAGCTCTCGGTGCTTGCTTAAGTCCGTACAACGCCTTCTTCAGCTTCAACACTTTTCGTTCATGACCTTTGACAATGTAACCAGGTGGTTGTTGGACATAGATCTCTTCCTCCAAGTATCCATTCAAAAATGCTGACTTTACATCCATTTGGTGGATCTTCCATCCATTTTGGGCAGCGACTGAGATCACCAATCGATAGTCTCCATTCTTGCTACTGGTGCAAATACTTCATTATAGTCAATACCGGGTTTTTGACTATACCCCTTTGCGACTAGCCTCGCTTTATGTCGAACGATTTCTCCATTTGCATCCTTCTTTCCCTTGAACACCCATTTGACTCCAATGGGCTTTTTTTCAGCTCGAAGTTTGGTCAACTCCCATATCTTATTTTTCTCAATTAAATTGATCTCCTCCTCCATGGCTTTTCTCCATTTCTCATCTTTCATGGCTTCTTCAGCATCAATAGGTTCACTATCAATAAGATGACAGTAAAGAGTCAATTCTTCATTGAGCTCTCTAGTTGCATCATAAATATCTTCATCTAGATGAAATTTTCTAGCTCTTTCTCGTGGACTTTAACTTTCATCATCATCGTGTCCTGGAGATGCAATTGGAATGGGACTATATGACGTCGATGCTTTGCCTGGCTCCTCCATATATTGATCATTATTTTCATCCATGGTGAAAGGATAAAAACTATAATTCTTCTGCTTGTCATTATTCCATTCCCAAATTGCTTCCTCGTCAATAGTCACATCCTTAGTGATGATAGTCTTTCTAGTATTAGGATCAAACATCTTGTAACCTTTGGAAAATTCTGAGTAACCAACGAACAAGTATTTTTTGCTTTTGTCATCTAACTTTCTTCTTTCTTCATCAGCAACATGGACATGTGCAACACTCCCAAAAACACGAAAATGAGAGATATTAGGCTTTCTCCCACACCATGCTTCTTGGGGTGTCATATCCAATACACTTGTTGTTGGAGATCAGTTCAAGATGTAGACAACACAATCAACAGCTTCTGCCCATAACTCTTTGGGCAAATTCTTGCTCTTTAACACACTCCTCACCATATCCATCACGGTTCTATTCTTCGTTCAACAACACCATTTTGCTGAGGCGACCTCTGGACTGACAAGAAATGACAGATTCCTTGATGCTCGCAGAATCTTTTGAATTCATTTGACATGAATTCTCCCCCTCTGTCGGATCTTAAAGCTTTGATGTAATAGCCACTTTCTTTTTCCACCATAGCTTTAAACTTTTTAAATGCTTCAAAAACTTCTGATTTCTCTTTAAGAAAATAAACCCATGTCTTTCTGCTATAATCATCAATGAATAGCAAGAAATATTTATTGACTCCCAATGATACTGGTGTTATTGGTCCGCAGACATCGGCATGAATAAGCTTAAGGGGAGCCTTTGCTCTTGACATGGACTCTTTTGGAAAACTAGTTCTAGAATGTTTTCCAACAAGACATCCTTCACAAAGCTGATGGGGTTTATTAATCAGCGGAAGACCATGCACCATCTTCTTCTGGCTTAACAATTTCAACCCTCCAAAATTGAGATGATCGAATCTAAAATGCCAAAGCCAATCAGATTCTTTCACGCAAGCTTTTAAGCATCTTGCTACATCCGTCTTGATGTTGAGAGTAAACATTCTATTTTTTGACATTGGTACACTAGCTAGCAGCTCCTTCTTTTCGTTTAACAGCACCAACTTTCGGTTCACCATGTGAATTTGGTAATTTTTCTCCAGCAGTTGTCCCAAACTTAAAATGTTACTTTTCATGTTTGGAACATAATAAACATTGCTGATGAATTGGGGCCCTCCATTCTTTAAACGAATAAGAATAGTTCCTTTTCCTTGAATAGTTACTCTTGAGGAATCCCCAAAAACAACATTACCACTGAATGACTGGTCCAGCTCTATGAACATTTTCTTGTCTCCACATATATGGTTACTTGCGCCATTATCAAGATACCATATGTTGTTTTCTTGACTGTATTCACCTTCACGGGTTAGTACTACCGTGTCGGTTACGTCCTCTTCTTGAATGTTGTTCGCCATTTCCTCTGTTTGCTTTGGTGGGCTCCGACATTCTGCTGTATAGTGGCCATATCTAGAGCAATTATAGCATTGAACATTGGACTTGTCATGTCCATCATTATGCCTCCATTTTCCTCTTCCTCATCCACGTCCATGACCACGACCTCTGCCTCGTATGGACCGATTATCTCCATTATTATTTTCACCTCTACCGAATGGTTGATTTCTGCCACGTCCTCTTCCTCTTCCATTTCCTCCATGGCCTCTACCACGTCCTCGTCCGTAATGGCTAGAATCCTACATACTTTCACCTTTGACTGAAACCTTTGCTGCCAAGACTTATTCTACAAACTCTTCTCTTTGTCTGTTTAGTCTCTCCTCACGTGCTTGTAATAAGCAACTACTTCATCGACGATCATTTTACTTATATCCCGAGATTCTTCTATTGCCACTACTACATAGTCAAACTTTGGTAGTAGTGACCTTAGAAGTTTTTCAAGAGCCCTGGATTCTTCAAGCTTTTCTCTATATTGCCGCATTTGGTTAGCGACAGATTTTAATCGTGAGGAGCAATCTACAATCACTTCTATCTCCTTCATTTTCATCATCTCAAACTCTCCTCTTAACATTTGGAGCCGAACTTTTTGTACTTTCTCCTCTCCTTGAAGAGAAACTCATAGTATATCCCAAGCTTGCTTGGAGGTGGTCGCTTCTGCCACCTTCTCAAACATAACATCATCTAACCCTTGATGGATGATACTAAGAGCCTTCTGGTTAGTACGACGACTCTTATGCAAACTATCCTTATCGGCTTGCGACAGTTGTGCATATCCAACTGGGACTTCATAGCCTTTTTCAACAATATCCCAAACATCTTGGGATCCTAGAATGGCTTTCATCTTGATACACCAATTTTTGAAATTGGTTTTTGTAAGTTGAGGGAAAACGAAGGAAACACCGTTGAGATTCATTTCTGTAGAGGAAAATTTGTTTCAAAGAGTATAGGGGTTGTTGCAACGCTTTTGAGTCTATTGCGATACTTTGGTGCGTCGCTATAGCTCCAAACAGATTTTGCAAGGAGAATAGCAAGGGAAAATATTTCCTTGCAATTTTAGATGAACTTGAAAATTTTCCAGAAAGGAAGTTCAGAGGCTATTGCACCTTTTTTGAGTATTGGCGACACTTTATGCTGACTGCGACACTTTGTGCAGTTTTTTTGGCAACACTTCTGACAGCCTATTGCAACACTTTCTGGGCTGCTTCTGAAGCTCTTTAAACTCGACTTTTTTTACTCGGGGATTTTGGAAAGAGGATTGGATACGAAATGGCTCTGGTACCACTTTGTTGGATGGAAGAGGAAAATAATCAAGCAAAAAAATGCTCAAAATATAAAAATGAGTAATTCACACACTAATTTTTATTACAATACACTCATAAACTCTTACTATTTTTCACTCTCTTGCTCCCTTTAAAATAGCAAATTACATTGCTTTATATAGGCATTTGATTAATTCTGCAATGACCCTATCATTTTCTCAATAATTCAATCTATTACAAAATTCAAATTTAGGTTTAACAACTTTTCTAATTTTCCACCAAATCCAACTAACACATCCTACAAAGTCTAAGTCTACTAATAATCCAAGTGCCCCTTTTTTCAATGTTTCCAACTACCAAAAACACTCCCATTGTTTTCAAAGTCTTCTTACTAATTTTTCAAAAGTAATTAGACTAAATTTATTATCATGGCTCCATTTTTTATTATTTTAGAAGATTAAGTTGAATATTTTAACAATATGCTTGGACCTCTCCAAAAACTTGGATTCTGGTTGAACAGGAAACATATTGAGGATTTAACTAGAGACTATCACGAGTTGCTTGATAAGATTTTGGAAGAACATGAAGAAAGGGCAAAATGAGACATGGACGGGAAAGACAATAAAGATTTGGTCGATATTCTTTTACAGGCTTATCGCAATCAAAATGCAGATTTTAAGATAAGCAGGAGCCAAATCAAAGCCTTCTTACTGGTAAAAATCTCTCCCTTTCTATCTTCAAATTTATACATATATATAAAACGACGAACGGTTACATGCTAATTTTGGAATCTAAAACTTAGGAAATCTTTCTTGGAGGAACCGATACAACGACACATACCATAGAATGGATTATGGTAGAGCTGATTAACCGCCCTAATGTGATGAACAAGACAAGGAAGGAGATAGAATTAATTGTTGGGACAAAAGCAATGGTGGAAGAGTTAGATATCCCGAATCTCCACTATTTGCAAGCAGTTGTCAAGGAAACAATGAGATTGCACCCTTTAGCTATTGCAATTGGTAGAAAATGTACCGAAGATTTTAAAATCCAAGCGTATGATATACCAAAAGGTACTACATTAGTTTTCAATGGATATTCGATTATAAGAGATCCTGAAATATAGGAACGACCTAACGAGTTCTACCCCGAAAGGTTCTTACAAGAAAAAGACAAGAAATACACGCCAAGCTTGGGTTATATTCCGTTTGGCGGGGGAAGACGAATGTGCCCGGTTCGAACTTAGCCATGTGTGTGATTAATTTAACCGTAGCATCTATGGTTCAATGCTTTGACTGGGAAGTGCTTTTAGAGGGAGGAAAAGTCAACTTGGATTGCAAGGCTGGGTTAGATCCGGTCATGGCTCATCCCCTTAGGTGTGTGCCCGTTCTTCTTTTCGACCCTTGATTTTGAGTTGCTTAATTAATTAATTATGTAACAGACAGCCTATCTCAATGTGTATGAATTATTTTATATTCTATGCTTTGGAATCTTCTTTTTTGCTTTGATTTTCGTACATCCTCATACGCAATGCTTTTTCGTGTTACTTGAATATTGGAGACGCCTGAATATTTGTATTAATTATTTACAATAGCAAAGTTGTGCACATGACATGAACCCAATATGAAATTATTCAGTTGACTCTATTCATTAGATACTTTCTTCCTGTTAGCTCTTTATGGACTTATTTACTGCATCATGCCTGAAATGTCTAGATTATATTACGTGTTTCAAGCTAGATGTTTTTAGTTGTTCGAAGCATTTTAGGGGTGTTTTCCTAGTCTCTGTCATGCTTTCCCTTTTAGTCTAATGTGTTGGAGGAAAGAGAAATTAAGCTTGAATATAAGTAATATAAACAAAACTCATAAAATACTCTTAGAGTGATTAATTCTTTATTTCTTTTCTCTCTCTCATTATACAAATGGGATTTCACTAGAGTTTTCAACTAACATATTAAAACAATAAATACAAAACTTCAATTTTGGTTTACTAACTTTCATAAACACTAAAAGAATTAACAACCATAAAATAGGAACTTATTTGTTCATTAAACTTAGGTAACTCTTACGTACTTTATTTCTTCTTGTTAATCTTCTTTTCTTTGTTATAGTTTTTATCATTCTTTAGTTAAGTTTATTAATTCAACACTCCCCTTTAAACTTAATTTTCTGTACAAAGATACGCCCTTAATCTGGAAAATACTTCCTTGTCTTATAAATCCACTTTATATTGATGACATTTGTTTCTTCAAATGGAGTTATCACTTTCCAATTGCTATTCGTTTTGATTGCTCGAAATTCTTCATCCATTGCTTCTTTCAATCTTTGGTCTTTCGCTACATCGTCAAAATATATTGATTCTAAGTCTGAATACATGTAAAATGCATTTGATCCATTCACGTCCGCTTCATTAGCTTCAACATATATATCATATTTTCCAATCTTTAACTCGATAAGAATGTCTCCTTTCCATATAATTGGAATTTTTGATTCATCCACAAAATAAATACTCTGAATAACAGATTCCTCAAGTTTATTAAACTAATATTTATTACCGGTCATGTGATCGTTTTCTCCGTTGTCGAGACACCACAAATTACGATCTTCATCTGCTATACAAGTGTGCAAAAACAGAGGCTCTTCTTCTTTACATTCTTTAATTTTATAATTAGCCTCTTCCTTATCCTCTTCCATGATCTAAGTCACTTCTTCCTTTACCTCTTTCTCTAACAGAACTGAATTTGCTTGTTGAAGTTTTGCTTGAAGAAATTCTTACACATGTTCTTCTTTCTTTTTCATTCTTTCTTCGTGGACTTGTAATGATCCCATAAGTTGATTTACAGAAACTAACTCCAAATCATTTAATTCCTCAATGCCAACCACAACATGATCAAATTTTGTAACCAGCGAGTGAAGGATTTTTTCAACAACACAAAAATCCTCCATTTTTTCTCCATTCCTCTTCATTTGATTGACAATTGCCAATACTCAAGTAAAATAATCTGATACGCTCCTAGATTCTTTTATATTTAAGGATTCAAACTCACTTCTTAGAGTTTGAAGGCGAACTTTCACAACTTTATCAATTCCTTGATATGAGTTTCGGAGAATCTCCCTGGCCTATTTCGCTGTAACTGCGGTAGCAACTTTTTCAAATATACTCTCATCCAAGCATGCATAAATAAGACTAAGAGCAAGTTGATCATTCTTTCTTGCATTTTGTAATGCATTCTTTTATGCTTGATTCAAAGAGGCTTCTTCTTTGGGTTGGTCAAACCTTTTATCAATGGTCTCCCACGCATCTTGAGAGCCTAACAAAGCTTTCATTTTGATACACCAATTACTATAATTTTCTTTCGTAAGTCTTTGAAATTGAAATGCAAACATATCAAAATCCATGGTTTTTCATTAACCAAGGTCTGATACCACTTTGTTGGAAGAAAGATGAATTAAGCTTGAATATAAGTAATATAAGTTATGAAAGAATTATACTACTCATAAACAAAACTCACAAAATACTCTTAGAGTGTTTTAATTCTTTATTTCTTTTCTCTTTCTCTCTTTATACAAATAAGATTTCAACTCTTTATATAGAGTTTACAACATATTTAAACAATAAATACAAAACATCAATTTTGGTTTACTAACTGATATTATAAATCCTGTGTAACTTCCATAAACACTAAACAAATTAACAACCACAAAATAGAAATTTATTTGTTCATTAAACTTAAGTAACCCTTATGTACTTTATTTCTTATGTTAATATTCTTTTCTTTGTGATATTTTTTTATCACTCTTTAATTAAGTTTATTAATTCAACATAAGGGACTTTAGTGCTTTTGAGCGATGCTGATCCTATTGATGCCGAAGCAAGGATTCCGAAACTAGAAACACGTCCTTATTAAGTGAAGAAGAAATTATGTTTTGTTTTATTTTTGCTGAACTTTTACCTGCCATTGCTTTCCAATTAGATGTATTGTAAGGTTTGGTTTAGCCAGATCAGATTGGGTTAAACATATAAACATTTAGGCAATACATTTTTTTTAAAAAATTTGTGGCTTACAATAATAACAAATAAAAACCACACCTCACCCGTATGTGGACTCAAACCTGTGACCTCTAGGATCACAGCTTCACGGCTCATCTACTAGGTTAAGACCTTGGCCACTTTGCAATACATTGACTTAGACCGAATTTTAATTAAATCAAGCATATTTCTTCCTATATTTGTGAACCCAAAAAAGTGCGCTATACATGATGAAATAACATGGTGTTAGAGTCAGGTTGGTGAATGAAGTCAGAATAAGGAATTAGAGAATGGCTAGAGTTTAGCATGCTTTACACTTGAACCTTTGCATAGGTTGTCTAGTTTGTTAGATATGATGTATGCCCTTAAGGCAATTAGAGCGATGTATCTTAATTATGTAAAAGTACGAATATTTTGTTTAAATCAATAAAGACATTTAATCCTCTGTTTATATCAATGCATTTGTAAATATATTTTATAGCTGGTTAAAATATATTTATTGATGTATGTTTACAAAAGTCCTTAACGTATCATAGCATGAAATCAGAGAAATTATAGTTGGACTATATTTGGTGGAACCTACTTTATGTGCAATTATTATTATGTCTAAACTCTCCCTAGTTATAGTTTCATCAAGAAAGGATATTGATGAGGCAGAAAGACTAGCATGTGGTCAACTTTCTTGGAAAGGGTTCAAGCAGTTAAACTCCTAAGGACTGAAGGTGGTACCTTAAGTTTGACACATGGATATATCTGGGAGATATATTAGAGACCGTAGTAAGATAAACACTTGGTATATATATCAATGTGTTAGTATTTATCTTCACATACTAAGCTTTACGAATATCCCCGTACTTGAGATACTAGTTACTTTGTGTGGTACTATTGCTATACTTTGGGTCATTCCTATGCACTCATTAATTTAGGGTGTTACGGTTGATTACGAGTATAGTGATGACAATATAATGGTAAGCTAAGTAGACCGAAAGAATCCATCGCTCTAGATATGTTAAGGAGTTGTACCTGACCGCTTGTTGAAGTGATAATTGCCATAAACCTCTGATCAGAGTATGTGTTTGATAGAAATGGTTTCTAGTCAAACACACCATGGTAAAAGACAATATACTTCGGTAATAAGTTAATAACTGGGATAGCTTGGAGCAATCTTGTTATTAGTGGGTTAACACTTTAACCAAACCCTATAAACCAGATGGTACTAATATTAAAGAATGGAAGGAAATTATCGCACTGGATAACTATTGCATTAATCAGGATTAAGTCATAAGCATAAATGACATTTCAAGTAATGGGGGATGGTAGACCCTTGCTAAAGGCGTACTACAGTTGTTTAACGTAATCAAGTTCTATTCACGGTCTAGAACTTTGAGCCAATGGTTCCATTAGAACAAGGGTTGGTCAAGCCTTAATAGCTCAATACTGGGATCCTATATGGTCACACACATTGGACCTTCATTGGACCAAGTAAAGAATTAATGGATTTATTCTATTATGAAAGTATAACATAACAATTGGATTATTATTTAATTATTTAAAAGATGATCGGATCATTTTTAAATATGGCAAGGAATTTTATTTTGACTAGAAACTAATCTATTAGGGTCATCAAATAAAATATTGAGGAGAGCTAAAAAATAGGATTGCCAAAGCGGGGGTTGCACCTTGCGTACATAGGCCCTGAAAGCCCGAATGGGCTTACAAGGCATATGACAAAAAGGCCACACGAGTGGATGGTGCACTCATGGGCCGCATGCCACGCAAGCCCAACTTGTGCGGCTGTGGGGCTTGGGCTGAGCAAGAGCTACACAAGAAACACTGGCATAGCCCATAAAGGGCCACCCGCGAGCTGGGCTCGTGGAAAAGACCGCGAGGCCCAGCCTGCGGGACAAGGCAGGCTTGAGCCTGCCTTGTGTGGCAAGTAGACTTGGCTTGCTGTACAAGTCGGGGTCAGTGTGGGGGACACGTGGATCCACTAGGATCTGCGTATCTCTCATGGGCGGGATGGGTATTTACCCATCCAGCATTAATTAAGTGGAGCCTTTGCTCCACCTATAAAAAGAGGCTCCCTTCTCCATTGTTCAACACACCGATTCAAGTGGAACTTGAATATTTTAGATTATATTTTCGGGTAGGATTTCGGAGTGGCCTAGCAGCTACTCAAAGTTCTTTGGCTCTTCCTCATTAGGAGGTTTCGGTTGGTGGGGTTCGTGTGGATACTTATAGAGGCTATCCTACACTTGGAGGCTTGTGCGGGGAGGTTCTGCTAAAAGCACGCTTCAACTAGTACGTCTTTAATTTTCTCTTTTAATTATTAGGTCTTTTCTTTTAAGCATTTGAGACTTAATAATTATTATGCTTAGGTTATAGTACATGCTTAGTTTACTTTATATTTAAAGTATAACTTAGAGTTATAATATGTTTAACATAAAATTTTATGCTAGGATATTATTTAGAATTATGGTATGCCTAGCCCCTTTGGCATGTTAACCTAGGTAGAGAATTATTTGGTTAAAGCTTTATTTAATTTATATGCATTTATTAGGAGTTCTTGGGGACAGAGACAAAATTTTAAATTTCTGCCATGCATGTTATGCATGTTCAATTTAGCTGTCAATTCCCAACAGTGGTATCTGAGCCTCCCTATTTAGTACATAATTAAGTTAGAAGCGAACTGAATATTATTTTTTATATGAAATGATTTGTTTATTTAATTGTTTGAAACAATATATATGAACTTGTGCCTTTCATTTCAAGGTTAGAAAATGGTTATGAATAATTTTGAATAAGCCTGCTAAAATTACTCAAATTATACAAGTGTCAATAATTTATTTAAATTATATGGGTTATAGATGCTTCCAATTTACATGAATTGGAAGAATAAAATTTATTAGTTCAAGAGAATCCATTGATCTTCGAGTTTGTGCCCGTATTTGTTCTGGCTAAGGATTGGACTTGGTGTCTACTCACTTCAAGGGCACCTCTCCTACTTGGGAACCTATATCTGTGCAACGTAAATTGACCAACCGAGGGATTAATATGGACTAATTTTTTTCTAGTATATAAGATGGTGCTTATATATGTTTCTACAACAAAGTAAAAATTAAATTTATTGAATAAAAGCTTAAAGGAAATGCAATATAATTTTAACAAATAAAAATGTTAATTATTTTGCATATAATCTAGGTTGATGGAATAATTATAATAAAGAGCTGAACCCACCTAAGGTTAGACCTTATAAATTAATTCTAAAATTCCCTAAATTAATGTAATTTATTATAATTTTTTGTCCATCTCATAAAATCCAAGATTGGGTGAGACGTTTAACACCAATAAAACTCCAAAGTAATATATTAAGGCAAGTTATAGTCTTCTCTACTCAAATTTATAATACGGTCTCTTTGGGTTAACAAAGTGCTATGCAAAGCATTCCTTCTAGTCCACACTGATTGGTTGTAAAGTTTGGGATATGGTCTGCCTTAACGGAACTGGGGTAGTCCACTATAAAATTAGGGGCTAGACCCAGATCTGAGACATATTCAAGGAGATGATAATATAAGAGCACACATCCCTTAGGATTAGGGAACTTGAATGTATTAGCAATTGTATGCGATGCAAATGGAATGAGATTCTAACTATAACTTACTAGTATAACTTGACTCATAAAATTGGGGGTTGTAATAGACTAGTTATAGATGCTACCTAGTAGGAAATTTAGCTGGGCTAAAATTCCCGAATTTAATAGAATAGGCTATTGTAAATTTCGAAGAAAATAGTAGGATAAATGCATTTAATTAAAAGACCTTATATTAAATGCATGTACTTAAACTAATATCTAAACTCTTTTTCTTTTGTTACATCTTAGGTTGAAAATGACTTCCAATGTTAATCTCCGTATGTTACTTAACACAAAATTGAATGGGTCAAACTTTTCTTATCGGTTCCGAGCTGTGAGAATAGTTCTCAGATTCGAGGGAATTGCCTAAGTTCTAAGTGAAATTTTCCCTATGAAACCTGATATTGAGGATCATGTGGAACATGATGCCTGGTTAAAGCATAGGAAAGATCGAGAGACTGCCATGTGTATCATGTTGGGGTCTACGAATCTTGAGCTTCAGAAACAACATGAGAACATGCCCTTTGAGGACATGATTCTCCAACTTGAAGAGCTCTTTTCGGAGCGGGAAAGGGCAGAGAGGTATGAGACCTCTAAGCTCCTTTTCGGAACTAAGATGCAGGCTGGCACCTCTGCCTCTTAGCATGTACTAAAACTCTTGGGATACCTTGAGAAGCTGAATCGATTTGGATTTGAAATGAATCATGACTAGAGCATTGACCTAGTGTTGATGTCCATGACAGATAGTTACTCAGGCTTTGTGACTAACTATTACATAAACAAGATTAATTCTACTATCCCTGAATTAATCAAAATGCTGAAAATAGTATAACCTCAGATCAAGAAAGATCAGAAACCTCTACTGTTGGTTAAGAAAGGCAAGGCTTCTAAGAAGAAGAAGCAGGCGCTGGATGCCAAGAAAAGAATCAATAAAAAGAAGAAAGAAAAGAAGGCATCTAAGTTTGTCTACTTCCAATGTGGGAAACCGGGACATTGGAAGAGGGATTGCAAAGCTCCTACTTCTGAGCATTTGAAGAAGAAGCCTGCAGAGGCATCTACTTCAGGTATCTTAAGATACTGGCTGTGGTTCTCATATCTGTACTTCTGTGCAGGGACTAAGGAATAGTAGAAGACTTGTAGCTAGAGTTGCTGTATTAGCCGTAGGTAGCTTTAATCTTAATTTGCCAAGTGGACTTGTTTTATTTTTGAATAATTGTTACTACATTCCAATTGTTACTGAGAATATTGTATCAGTTGAATGTTTAACAATAGAAGGATTTGAGATTTTATTTTCGAATAATAATTTTCAGATTCGTTTGAATAGTGTTCTTTATGGTTATGGAATGTTGAAAGGTGGCATTTATGTTCTTGATAATAAAACAGAAGTTTTCAATATAAACAATGTGAAGAAAGTTAAATTAGATAATGAGAATTCCTTCCACTTGTGGCATTATCGTTTAGGCCACATAAACAAAGATCGCTTAACCAAGTTGCATAAGTGTGGACACTTGGGTCCAATAGACTTGGAGTCTTATGGTGATTGTGAACCTTGTTTAAGAGGAAAAATGGCTAAGTTACCCTTTCAAGGAAAGGGTGAATGGGCCACGAGTACATTGGAACTTATACATACTGATGTGTGTGGTCCAATAAGTGTTCATGCACTAGGAGGATACTCCTACTTCATAACCTTTATTGATGATTATTCAAGATACGACTATTTGTACTTAATAAAGCACAAGTCTGAAAGTTTTGAAAAGTTCAAACTATTTAGAGCTGAAGTAGAGAAACAACTTGAGAAAAGTATTAAAACACTTTGATCAGATCGAGGTGGAGAATACATAAGTCAAGAGTTTCAGGATTATCTAAAGGAAAATGGGATAGTTCCCCAGTAGACCCCTCCTTATACGCCCAACACAATGGAGTATCTGAAAGGAGGAATCGGACTATATAGGATATGGTCATGCAGATCTCAGTAAATCCTTTTAGTGATATGCACTAGAGAGCACGGTTTATGTATTAAATAGAGTGCCCTCTAAATCAGTTGATTTTACACCTTATGAAATATGGTGTAATAAAAGGCCATCTCTATGTCATTTAAGAGTATGGGGCTGTCCTGCTATATTTAAAAGGATAGCTTCAGATAAGTTGAATGCCAAATCTGACAAATGTCTGTTCATTGGATATCCAAAGGAAATAATTGGATATCTGTTTTACCAACCCAAAGCACAAAAGGTAGTTGTGTCTTAGAATGCTCACTTTTTGGAAAAGGAACACTTACTTGCAAAAGTTAATGGGAGCAATATTGAACTGGGTGTTCAAGAGGAGGAAATAGATAATCAACTGATTGACCTCGTTTTAGATACACAAGAAAGTCTGATCTAAGAACAACTTATCAAAACACAATCATTGTGAAGATCAGGTCATGTTTATAAAGGTCCCGATAGATATGGTTTTATCATCACTGATGATAAGGAACTATATCTTATGGAGGATGATGAACCAAGGACATATGATGAGGCAATGGAAAGCTTAGATTCTGATAAATGGCTAAACGCCATGAAATCAGAGATGGATTCCATGTATGAGAACCAAGTTTGGAATTTAGTGGATGCACTGCAAGAGGTTAGACCAATTAGGTGCAAGTGGGTCTTCAAGAAGAAGACTGACATGGATGGTAATGTAATTACCTATAAAGCAAGGTTGGTTGTGAAAGGATATAGTCAACATGAAGGTATTGACTATGATGAAACTTTCTCACCAGTAGCCATGCTTAAATCCATAAGGATACTCCTCACCATTGCTACTCATTACGATTATTAGATCTGGCAAATGGATGTAAAAATAGCATTCCTGAATTAGGATTTATGACTAGGAAGTGTATTTGACACAACCTGAAGGTTTTACATCTCAGAATGGCTCGAAGGTGTGAAAGTTGCAAAGATCCATTTATGGACTTAAGTAGGCATCTAGGAGTTGGAATATAAGGTTTGATCAGACAATCTGTGAACTAGATTTCTGTCCAAATGTTAATAAGCCTTCTGTTTAAAAGAAGGTCAGTGGGAGTGCAGTCATTTTCTTAGTATTACACGTCGATGATATTTTACTAATAGGAAACGATATTTCTCTTCTTTAAAATGTTAAAGTATGGTTGTCAAGAAAGTTCTCCATAAAATGCCTTGTTGAAGCAGAGCATTCTAAGAAGGGTTATCTGCTGATGACAAAGGGGATTAATCTAGCTAAGGCTGAGTGTCCAAAGACAGCTTAAGAGAGAATGCGCATGAAGGAATCTAGCAATCTATATCTGTCGTTTTCCTTCGATCTCTATTATAGAAATCTAGCAACCTATATCCCAATCTTCCTCCAAGCCCTCGCGCTCTTCTGCTCATCGGCCACATTCACATGCTTAGCCCATTTATAGCCAAATGCCTCCATAAAATATCTTCTAAACACACACCTTCCCTCCTCCATCTTGGCTCTCGCCCTCTCCTTGTCTCATCAACATCATATGCTACTGAAATCTTCCAAATAAATGATGTGCGCTTTTCAGGGAGACCAAGATTTTTTCCCTGTTATAGCTTAATTTCTGGAAATTCAAGCTTTGCAGCTGCTCCCTATGGCCAATTCTGGAGATTCACGAAGAAACTTTGCATAGCAGAATTGCTAGGACCGAGTTAGCTTCAGAGATCTATTGGAGTTCGATGCAAAGAATGAGAGTGTTGATTTAGGTCATCATGATGTTAGGTCCTGTAAATCAATTCGGTGGCAAGGTGATATGTATTAACTAAAATAGACATTACAACAATCAACCAACCAACTAAGCCTTAAATCCCATGCTAGGTGAGGTCGGCTATATGGATCTTTTGACGCTATGAAGCTCTATCAAAAGCCAAATTTTTGTCCATACCGAGCACACACATATCCTTAGAAATAGTTTCCCTCCAAGTAATCTTAGGTCTACCTCTCCCTCTACCCTTACTCTCTATCCATAAGTTCTCACATTTTCTAACTCGAGCATCTATTTGTCTACTTAGCACATGTCCATACCATCTTAGTCATCCTTCTCTCAGTTTATCCTTAATATGTGCCACACCGATCTTTTGGCAGATGCACTCATTTCTAATTCGATCCATCCTTATATGCCCACTCATCCACCTAAGCATCCTCACTTCTGCAACATTCATCCTTTAAATATGTTGTATCTTAATAGCCCAACATTCACTCCAATATGTCATGGCTGGCCTAACCACCATTCTGTAGAATTTACCTTTCACTTTCAAAGGTATCTTTTTGTCACATAAGACTCTGGTGGCACTTCTCAATTTCATCCATCCTACATTAATTCTATGAGTTACATCATCATCAATCGTCCCCTCACGGATGATAAAGCCCAAATACCAAAATCGTTTGCATTTTGGCATGATTGTATCTCCTAATTTTACTTCTCCTTCGTCTCCCTTCCGTAAGCTGAACTTGGTGTGCAAATACTCCATCTTACTTCTACTTAACTTAAAACCTTTACTCTCTAATGCATTTCTTCACACCTCTAGCTTCTTGTTAACCCCTTCCCTTGATTCGAGTATAAAAATAAATAAAGCAATAAAAGAGATATAAAGATTTATGTGGAAAACCCTTTAAAAGGGAAAAATCATGGGGCACCAAAATAACTCCAATAATAAATAATGGGAATACAATAATGAAGCCTCTCTCAAGTATACCAAAATTTGAAGTATAAAATAACTTTAGGGGCAGTTGGAAATACCCCAATTTTAAAATCACTCAACTCCCCCCTCTCTTAATCTCTCGATCTCTTGTAGGAAAGAAACTCTACAAGAGGAAATACAATTAAAAACCTCCCTCACTTTTGTAGGCAATTACTCTGATTCAAGTAAAATACCGGCGAATGGAGACCGGTGAGAAACTGATCGGAATAGTGATGAGATATAGAGAGAAATTCAATAGGGGAGAAAGAGACTCAATTCTTCATTCAATAAGCATGCCCAAAATACAGAACACGAAAGCTTAATATAGCCAATAAACAATTCTCTCTCCTCTAACAAACTCTCTAAACAAAATGACCTTAAAATAATTAAAACGCAGAAACTACTAAAGTATAATTACAGACTCTAAAATGCAGAAAATAGGCTATAAAACGCAACTAAAAATGAAGACCAAATAGCATGCTAATCTCTATCTTTTTCCATTCAATTTTCCATATAACAAACTACTCCCCTTAAAGAACCTTGTCCTCAAGGTTCATCTACCTTTGTCAATTATCTTCCTATGGTAGATATGAATGAGGACAATGTTATGTTCTTAAAACTTTTCCTTCAAAGTCTTTAGTGGCCGAAACACAGATTCTTCACCAAAAAGCAATTCATAGCTTTCACTAGTCTCTAACTTATAATCTTCACAAAATAGAGCCTTGAGCTCACTGGTAAGTGGCTGCACTTCGAAATCTTTAGAAATGATTTCCAAAAATTGAACTACGATGGCTAATGGCTTAAGCACTTCATTGTTGAATTAAAATGCATTAAGTTCTGAAGGTTCTTCAATATTTACGCTGATGTTGTCAACCAGAATATGTAGAACTCCATTCTTTACCAAAAGATGAAGATCAATCTCCGAATATAGTTGTGGACAAATTCTAATTAGAAGTGAGCACCTTGAGCTAGAGTGATAAGTCCCTAAAAGACAATTAACTTGGAGAAACCCAACAATACTGAAATATTCAAATACCTTTAACACATTAGTTTCACCACTGTAATTATACGCATCGGTAGCAGCTTATTGTTCATGTCCTTTTCCCTCCTCTACAATCTGAGTAAAAGTTGATTTCTCCACCAGTTTATGCAAGAAGTTAAGAATTTCGTACAAACATAGATCCTCTTTCTTTGAACTTGCAGCTAGAGCAAGTCTCCTATTGGAAATAGAAGACATGGTATTGTTCATGATAGGTGGGACTACATTCATCACCCAAATTGCCAATGTATTCAAAGCCACAACTAAGCCACCAATGAGAGCATTCATGTTAAATACATTTTGTATAGTCATACCAGGGGCATCTATAAGCGTCAAATAACTACCAACTTGATTTTCCTAAAACATAACATCAAAAGCAAAAGCCATAGTCTGTATATCCAAAGGGAAAAGGCGAGTTGGGTAGCTAGCCATTTCATAGCCACCGTTGAAAACTTGAACAACATCAATTGAATGGAGATCACATGTTTCATTAGTTGTCATGCCAACTAACCCCAGTATGTACTCAGGCGTTTCATGACTGAAATGCATATCACCACCAATTTGCTCATATAGAAGCCATCTTTCCTATTTTTTTGGTTGACCGTGAACCATACCCCTCTATTAGATATTTAACTTTGAAGTTAATAAAAGATAACAAAAAATAAATTAGGATTTTTATGTTAGGATTTCATATCACATATGATAGGATTTGTTTAATTTTGAATTTGAATTAATAGTCTTGTCATGTAAACTCTATAAATAGTGTGTTTGTCATCAATAAAAATATATCAGTTTTACCTTTCATTTTCTCCATACTTTTATGCTCCATATTTTACAACACCCTCAAATAGATTTTAAGACATCTATTAAGCACCTCAGTATGCCCATCTTCTTTAGGATAATAGGCTGAATAATTGGATGAAATCCCTTGTATACCAAGATTAGTTGCACCCATTTGAGAATAATAATCTTCAGTTTCATGTGACAAGTGTTGAGCATATAGCAATAACATCTTACATCAACTCGAGATACCCTTAAATACCCAACATCCTTATTTTTAAATCATTCGTTGCAAGTAAGAGCTCAATCTCTAGGTAGCTAGGTGCAAGTAGAATTGCAACATCATCCATCAACCAAGTAAGAAGTACTCCAGCAGCAGGTTCTTTTAAAGGATTGGTCTCAATTCTATCCTAATCTTTATCCTCATCTCCATCAATGTCCTCACCAGTTAATAGGCAAATAAAATCATGACCACTATATGAAAGCTTCTCAAATGTGGTCCTAATTTTAGTCTTCAAATAGGCAAGTTCAACAATAGTAACCGAATGCATCAGGTTTAAGGCACATGAACATGCAATATGAAATATCCCACTACTAAAAACTCTAACAATAAGCCACTCTCCAGCAATTAATCTCTCTACTAGAAATACAAACCACTGAACCAAGTTAATCTTATAGAAATGAACTTCTTTCTCATAGTTAGCCTTAATCAATTCAAGAGAATCAGTTTTAAAGCTAAAAACAACACCACCATTGCTCCTTCTACCTATAACCAAAAGTCTGAAATCATAAGGATCCTGCATAACAACCAATTTATCCATTGGAATACAGTGAAAAATAACTTCAATGTCATATCTAGCATTGAAAATTTTAATGACTAATTTCTATTTGTGAGCAACCTCAACAAAGCTAAAATTATAAGCCATAAATGAAGGTTGAGCATGACTCATAGATAAATCATATGATAGCCAGTCAAGATTGGAGAAATTAAGAACCTCAAACACTAACCTCTCCCCCATATTAAGTTGCACATCGTTATTGATAGTAACTGTAGCTCCTCCTTGGCTGTGATGATGCAAATCTAAAGGAGCTAAATGACAACGACTAGAAGCTTTGGCTATAGCCTTGTTGTCAACATCTGCTTCTTGAAAACTTGTTTCTCTTTCACTCTCACCTTCTCCTAGATCAGGTTCCATCTCCGACATAACACCTTCACTCTCTATTTTTACCATCTCATTCCCATATGCTTCAACCAGCAAATCAATGCTATCAAACCTTAGGAAATTGGTAGCTAACTGGTATGAGAGCTTCGCTTCACTCGTCGAGCTGAGATTAGCGGGAATTCGTAGCTGAAATTCATTTTTTGAGCTGAGATTAGCATGAATTGAATTGGTAGAATCAAACAAGGTCTAATTAATTTTGAGACAGCTTTTCTTCATCGGATTATGGAGCTCCACCTTTGGATCTGGTAGAGCCTTAATTATAATGTGTAGGTCAGCCTCGATTATATCATCTTGGTCATATACTTTCGCTAATAGTTGTTGAATAGATTCTTCTATACGTGCAGAGAGTCATTTATAATGGATATTAATGATTTCTTCCATTTTCTCGTACAAACCTTCAAATTGATTATCAGCCATGGTGATTTTTCGGAATTGGAGGAAGCACAGGCAGCAGGAATGCAGCTCTGGTACCAATTAATGCAAGGAAAATACCGATGAATAGAGACTGGCGAGAAACTAATCGGAATAGGGATGAGATACATAGAGAAATCCAATAGGGGTGAAAGAGACTCAATTCTTCATTCAATAAGCATGTCCAAAATACAGAACACAAAGGCTTAATATAGCCATTAGACAATTCTCTCTCCTCTAACAAACTCTCTAAACAAAAGACCTTAAAACAACTAAAGCACAGAAACCACTTAAGTATAATTACAGACTCTAAAACGCAGGAAATAGGCTATAAAATGCAACTAAAAATGAAGACCAAATAGCACGCTAATCTCTATCTTTTTCCATTCAATTTTCCACATAACATACTCTGCAAAGAAACTCAAATTTGCTTGATGCATTTTGGATTACCGAGAGGAGGCTTTTATAGTCAATTGATTCAACTACCAATTTGACAATAAATATGGACACATCTGTTGTCATTTTGGTTTTGTCTGGCAACTATGCATGTGAACAAAATCAAGCTGAAATTTTGTTTGACAAAAAATTTCAGCTCTCCATGTGTTCATATGAGTCTAGACTCATCACATGACTCATGGGCTGATGAGGCTAACAAACAACACTATATGTAGAATGACAATAAGCATTAGATGTTCAAAGGAAGATAATGAAGCTCAAAAGTTTAAACAGCTAGTCTTAAATTTTTTTGACTTATCTGGAAAGGTTGTCTTAACAAGTATGCTTGGACCTTTCAAAAAAATCGGGTTTCGGTTTATCAGGAAACGGTGAAGAGTATTTAACTAGAGACTATAATGGGTTGTTTGATAAGATTTTGGAAGAACACGAAGAAAGAGCAAAGAGGGATGGGAAAGATGATAAAAATTTGGTAGATATTATGTTGATGGTTTATCGCAATCAAAATGCCGACTTCAAGATAATAAGCAAGATTCAAATCAAAGACTTCTTGCTGGTAATTTTTGAATTTATACGTTTATATACAACGATGAATGAACGATTACATGCTAATTTCTGAATCACTTATATCTGTTGGAGATGTGAGGTGATATCCCACATTGGAAATATAATAGAATTGTGAGTGATATATAAGTGAAGTAGATTGGGCCTTAACACAAGCTAATTGGTTTTGTGTTAGATGGGCTCAACCCACTTGTGTGCTCAATCACCTATCAAGCTCAACACTCTCCAGGCCCACGGATTCTCTACATGGTATCAGAGTAGAAGAAGGCCTGACAGCCAATGATCCTGGGTTCGTGTTTAAAGTCCTGGTGGAGTTTGGGCTAGTAGAGAAAGGCTACACCCGGTGTTGACCTTGAGCCTCGAGGTGATAGGCCAAGGAATGTTGGCAAGTGGCAACTGGTCCAGGCCCAGTTGCACTTGAGGGGGAGTGTTGGAGATGTGAGGTGATATCCCACATTAAAAATATAATAGAATTGTGAGTGATATATAAGTGGAGTAGATTGGGCCTTAACACAAGCCAATTGGTTTTGTGTTAGATGGGCTCAACCCCACTTGTATGCTCACTCACCTATCAAGCTCAACACTCTCCAGGCCCACAGATTCTCTACAATATCTAGAGGACCTACAATGTTTGCCTAACCAAGTCAGCCTTCTCACATTGCCGTGCTAGGCTGTGAATGACAACTTTGATTTTAGTGGCGATTTGTATGATACAAAAATAAATTTCGTTGCAATTTTTAAAGTTTGTTTAAGTACTCTTTGTTGGAGGTACCGATACACTAGCACATACGATAGGATGGATTATGGCAGAGCTGATTAACCGTCCTAATGTGATGAACAAGATAAAAAAAAGGAGATAGAATTAATTGTGTGGACAAAAAGAAAGGTGGAAGAGTTGGATATACCGAATCTCCACTATTTACCAGCAATAGTTCAAGAAACAATGAGATTTCACTAGTAGTTCCTGCAACTGCTGGAGAATACCAAAAGGTAGACCTTTTCAATGGGCAGGTTGGGCCGGGCTTGGTTAGGCAGACAAAAAATTAGCTATTTCCAAGCCCAGCCTGCCCATCAATTAATAAATATTATATATATATATATATATATATATATATATAATTTAAAAATTAATAAAGATATACATATATATTTTTTATTAAAATATACATATTCGGGCCGGGCCTAAAACCAAGCCCAACCCAACATATCTTCGGGCTTCGGTGGGCTTGAGTCGGGCCGGGCTTTTTACATAATATACTTGCCCAAGCCCAACCCACAAAGGAAAGGCCTGGGCGGGCTAGGCGGGCCGATTGAACCTGTCTAGGTGCTACATTAGTTGTCAATGGATATTCGATTATGAGAGATCCTAAAATATGGGAGCGGCCTAACGAGTTTTACCCAAAAACTTCTTACAAGAAAAAGAAAAGAAATATATGCAAAGTTTGAGTTATACTCCTTTTGGCAGGGCGGGGCTGGGGGAGGAGAATGTGCCCTAGTTCACACTTAGCCTTGTGTATGATAAATTTAACAGTACCATCAATGGTTCAATGCTTTGACTGGAAAGTGTATTCAGATGGATGAAATGTCAATATGGAAAGCAAGGCTGGATTAGTTATGGCCATGGCTCATCCCCTAAGGTGTGTGCCTGTTCTTCTTTTCAACCGTTAATTTCAAGTTGCTTAATTTTTCAGTTCACAGACAGCCTATCTCCTTGTGTCTGATTTGTTTTATACTCTATGTTTTGGAACCTTGTTACTTTTTTTATACATGCTTATGTAATTTTTAAATATTCAAAATGCTTGTTGGTATTATTTAAATAAAGGAGACAGCTGAGTATTTGTATTAATTATATATATAACAGAAAAATTGCGAACATGACATGAATCCAATATGAATTTATTTGGTTGACTCTGTAATGATATGTATTGAATTTTTTAGGCTAAATAAGGATTGACTTGATTAATGCAAATGTGTATGTGATTCAAATTATATAATAGCAATTGTTACTTATCCGAACTTTTTTCCTTTAGATGTACACGGGGGGTTTTCCAAAATAAAGGCAATTGCTACTTATATAATAGGCCAAATATGTAATATGCTACAGTTAATAATAGCAACCTTGTGGCTCTCAATGACAACTTTCATAATAGTGGTGAAGCCAGAGTTATTTACCTTACCTTGTTAGGATCCTAATCAATCTTTATTATCCCACCGAGTGGTAGACCATTCCTTAAGTAGAGATTCTGAATTTGGATGATGTTATCTATTTTGCATTGGCCAGGTTAAAATACTTCATTCTTTTTTAATCGGTTTTAATCCGCCCTATTTATTGTATTTTCGGTTTATATTGTTGTTTTTGTGTTATTTAGCAAGCATTCAAAAGCAGGAAATAAATAATTATTACAGTTATCCAACAAATAAAATGCGGGAAATAAAATAATGATTACATGACTTTCCAAATACCTATACATTTTTCTATACAATAGGTAAAATACCCGAAGGCCTAGTAAGCATCTAACCTAAATCTACCAACACAAAATGGTTAGCACAAATATGACACATTGTACGAGATATATCACGTTGCATGCATAGTTAGTAAACCAGACAAGACCCGAGTTAGTGTGAACATGACATATTTATTTACGATTCATGGAGCCCGGTTGGATGGCTAAAAATGAGATTTAAACGGCGTTTACGGGAAATTTCCGTTATATCCATATTTTAGAGTTGATTGTTATTTTAACCGAATTATTATTGACAATGCTACATGGTATGGGGTGAGGTGTATTTTTAGAAGGTTCTGGACCTTCGTCGTTGCACTGTACATCCTAGCTTCGAAATTTAAACTAGGCCAGGAACAAAAAAGGAAATAAAACTGCTATCCAGAAGGCCATACCGCCAGCGACATGACTGAGGCCAGCGGCGGCATAGATGATGCTGTTGGCGATCTCAATTACATTGGCAGGCTACATGGCTTTCTGGATACCATAAAGAAAGGGTCCTGCAAGAAAATGGGGCCAATGGGGGCAAGTGAGGCCACTGGCAGTATCAGCGATGTCGCTGACAGCATGGTTGATACCGCCGACGGCTTCAAATGCCTTCGGCGGCTTCAGTTTCTTGTAGCTGCTATTTTAGACCGGAAAGCGATCAAAAACCCAAAACTAAGCACAAAAAGCAACTGAAACACAACAAACAAGTAAAATGAAAGCCAAAGAGCTATGAGACTCAGAATTTTTACCTCGAGGCCATGAATCCACCACTTCGTGATCCGTATGACACCTCTGGAGAGCTCAAATGATGATTTTAGGAAGTAATGGGTGATTCAGGGCTCTAAATCCTATTTTTAGTGATTCTAAACCCGAAATTCTACTTAATATCAGAGAGTTCAGAAGAGAAAAACCAAGAAAAGATGGATTAGATCCATTTTTCTCACCTTTTATAAACTTTATCCCACTAATTCTAGCTAAATACTCAAAATCTCTATATGGTTTCAAGTCACAAGTGCTTATATAAGCTAAAATCCGTTGGAAATTGCCTTTGATCAATTATCTATTGGATATCAAGCAAAATAGGCAGACAGCTATTCTGTAGAGGAAATGATGCCGGCGACGTCATGGATGATACCACCGGTGGTATCGATGTGGCCGCCAGCAGCCTCACCATCCTGATAGGTCTAAAAAGCAAGCACGATTCATGCCTGAAATTAGGGAAAGGGAGAGGAAATCTGGGAAAAGGTGATTTTGACGGAAAAACTGAAATATTGGGGTTTATTTTTGACTTTTAATGGGTATTTTAGACTAAATTATATTTTGGGTGCAAATCATCGGTCTGAGCTACCACCAGACGCGTTATCGGACACATCAAACTGAATTTTTTTGAAAATAAAATTCATAGAGAATTTTATATCGGTAGTAAAAATTCCATCAAAGAATTTTATTATGAGGAAGAAAATCGGGCATACGTCATCATCATCTCGCGAGGGGGACTGTAAAATCCCATGCTCACAGGTTGACCCTTGGAGGATCACTGCTGCCACATAGTAGTATGATTGCACAAAAGAGCAAGGGATAGGAATTTTACCTGATGGGTGACAAGGTTTTGATTCTGCCAGTGACTCCATCTGGTGACCGGTTTACCCCTTAATTGGGCTTGATCTTCGTCGGTTGGCCAAGCGGGGCTTGGGCTTTGAGACTGATTGCCCCTTGGTCGGGCTTGAGCTTTTAGGATTTGCCAAGTGAGACTTGGGCTCGTAGGATTTGCCAAGCGGGGCTTGGGCTTTCAGGATTCGCCAGGTGGGGCTTGGGCTTTCAGGATTCGCCAAGCGGGGCTTGGGCTTTCAGGATTCGCTAAGCAGGGCTTGGGCTTTTAGGATTCGCTAAGCAGGGCCTGGGCTTTCAGGATTTGCCAAGTTAGGCTTGGGCTTTTAGGTTTTGACATTGTGGAGTGTCATTCCTGCAATAAATGATAAGTAAACAAAGATTAAACTGATTTTAGATAACGTTTTTACTGCTAATTGATTTCAAAACAAAAAATATTTTTACCCCTTCGATCAATAGTAAAAACATAAAAGTAAAAAGTATAAGGGTTTTAGAAGTCCTGGGAAGTCGGGACTAGAGCCAGGATTCCATCGAAATTGCTGAAAATGAGGGGAGAAACCTTGATGTCGCTGGCAGCCTGGCCGATGCCGCTGGCGATTTGGATCGATACCGTCGGCGATATGGGTGCCACATGGCATCTTTAACTGGTCAAAGAAATTCAAAATTCAAATTGCTAAAGTTAAAGCAGCCGATGACATGACTGATACCACTGGCGATTTCACTGATGCCATCGGCGGCATGGACAGACAGTTTCAGATAAAATCAAACTTCTTGAATTCCGTGCTGGTGTTTAAAAAGAGTAAAAACTCTTCTCTTTTCCTTTTCTGCGTACAGAAGCCGATTATACTCTCCTTTCTTTTCTTTCACTATACACATAAACCTAATCTTTCTCTTCCCTTTCGATTCCAATCATGAAGAAGATCTTTAGCCGTAAATCTAGCAGTTCTAAGTCCCGCGGGCTACCTGATTGTCCCATTGAAGGGCTAAAACTCTGCTCGGTTCATTTTGTATATAGTTTGAAGGCGACCGATAAGATTTACGGCTACAAAATCAATACTGCCATTACCGATTTAACCCCTGATAAGGAGAAACATCTCTGCTATGTCTAGGTAATCCTATAAAACTCGAATCTCCTTGTTTATATTACATTTTGATTTCGGCCGTAGGCTCAAAATTTTTCCATAATAGGAGTTATAAATATGAACTTAGTTTGTGTAGGAACTGATATTGCATGTTATAGGTTTGATTTTTACTTTTTTATGCTTTGGGTTTGATTAATTGGGTTTTTGGTGATTTGGTGCGATTTGGCTTGATTTTAGGGCAAAACTAAGTTCTGCCCGCAGGAACTAATGTTGCCGGCGGCATCAGGCCTTGTAAAAAGGCATGGGAAAATGCCATGTCACTGCTATTTACAGCGATGTCACTAGCAACACATCCATACCACCGACGGTATGGCTAATGTCACCGATGGAATCATAACAAAAGCAGCATCAGCAGCTTTCTAACAGGTAAAAAGGATTAGAAAAAAATTAAAGACTTATCTACTTCACTTCTGATTTGGTAGCCGCATGGACTGACCTATACTGGAGGTATGGGGACCATTGGGGAATGGTGGCAACACATCACGGAAAAAGACCCCGAGCTTGTGGTAGCCATTGATGATGCGGGTTTTAGGGATTTGGCCCGTACAATGCCCCTATTAATGATTAAACTCTCCCACTCGGCCTTGACTGCTTTGATAGAGAAGTGGTCCAAAACCACGCATACTTCCCATTTCTTGTTCGAGGAGGTGACCGTTACTCCTTCCGACGTGGTAGCGATGACTGGGCTGCCATGGATGAAGGAAGTGATTCATTTTGATGTGTACATAGAAAGGAATTACCTTGAGTAGCCCATGGTAAGGTGGGTGACTAAGTTGTTTGGTTTAAAGCCCCTCACAAGGCGATTGTCGTATGAAGAATTACACAAGCATTGGGTAGGAGTCGGGGTGGTTCCCAAGATAGATCAAGATGCTTATGTTCGCTCCTTTGTTATTTCCTTGCTTACCGTGCTGTTCTTTTTGGTTTCGGGTAGTAAGATTAACTACAGACTGATATCTACTCTTGAGGATGTAGCAATCATCAAGGGGAAAAATTGGCCTAGGGCCATCTTGGTGTAGATTTATCGGGGGCTGGACGCGGGTATGAGGAAGAAAGGCAAGGCCATTCGGCTTAGCCACTTGCTCATGCAAGTATACTTTCTTAAAAAGCATTTAATTGATTCTTTTTATATTTTTGCTTGATTTGCATACTTTCTTATTTTGGATGTTTTGGGCTGATTAATTGCTCATTTATGTAGGCGTGGCCTTCTGAGCATCATATTCTCCCGCCGGTCTAGTTTAATGTTATCATGTCGGCGGGTTCTCACTTCCTTTCCCAATGGTATAGTGGCATTGGAGGGAAGAGCAAGTACCCCACCAGTTACAGGGAGTCCTTGAGGAGTGTGCGGTTGAGCTCGGTAAGCGATTTCTAATCTTTGTCCCTGTTTCACACTTAAAAACAGTAGTAGATGAAATGCATTTATGAATTCACATTAAGCTTACATTGATTGCTTGCTTGGTTGTTTGGTCAGGTTATCCACGACCGCTTTGAGGCGGTGTTAAATCTTATGGAGGTAGCTAGGGTTTGGAAGGAGGTGGACGATCGTCGGTTCGTGATGGAATGCCCCTTATCCTTAGAGTGGTACTTAGGGTACCATCTACGAAGTTGGATGTTTATTGCCACTTCCGCCAGGCCAGTGCCTATGGACCCCCCTACAAGCCTATGGTGGCCACACCTGGTGATTACTTCTGAGGCTGATAAAGTCATCTACCTTAAGAGGAATGATCGGGTTATGGCTAGTGTCCTGGGTTCATATGAGCAGCACCAGCAGTGCGTAATTCCTATGTGCCCTCATCTCCATAGGAATGATACGATCGAGTACCATCTTGAGAAGAGGAGGGAGGAGGAGAAATGGTGACTTAAAGGCGTAGTGAGTCATGACGAGGAGGGAGAGGAGGAAGAGGAAGAAGAGGCTGGAGAGGGTGAACCTGAGGGAGAGTGCGAGGTAGGTGAGGATGTGGTTGGTAGGGGCGAGCCTATGCTTAATGAGGAGCATCACTCTTTTGAGGTAGGATTGTGTTTGTATACATGTATGTCAATTGTCTAATGGTTGCTTATGTTTGCTTTGTGTTATCTTTGATTTTCAAGCACCTCTGAGGAAGAAAAATAAGCCCGAGAGTAGTGGAGTACGAGGCTGGGGTAGACCCGTGGGCATTGGATTTATAGAGGGTGGACTCAATACTGCTTTAGAGACCTCTTTCTCGTTCATGAACTCAAGAGGTGAATTCCTGTGAGTGGGCAAACTTTTCGTAGACCCTTTCAGGTCATCATGTTATATTTGCAAGGCCAAAGCGGGACTCCCGGGTTTTAATGCGGGGAGTTACCGCTAAAGTGCGGGGCTCATTGTATGTGTGAATATACTTGGCATTTCAAACTGGACAAAGGGGTCAAAGACACCTTTGGGGATTAGCCTTTTTATTACGGGGGCAGAGTCCCTGTTTTATACAATATAAGAGTCGCCACCTGGATCAGCTCTTCCGGGAAATTAGTGGTATAGTTGATTCGAGCAGGATTCCTATACCGATAAAAGAGATATTCTGGTTTCGAATGAAATAGTTACTTGCCATTTCTAATTTGGATAAATCATATTTTGAAAATCTTTTGTTAATTTAATAAGAAAAAAAATGAGTTGAGAGATACGACCTTTACGGGCCTAGCCCGTGGAGCGAGGGCCCAAGTAGGGGCTTGCTACTTCATGTTGAAATAGTAATTAAAATGCATAATTGAAAGTGATAATTACCCTCAATTACCTTTTGAGTGTCCTGAAGGCTGGTATGTGCTAGAACCGAATGATTGAGAGATTAGGGTTGAGAATCTTGGGATTTGCGAGATGGTTCATAACTAAAGCCCGTCGAGAGTGATGGACTATAACTTGGTATAGTTGGTGTTTTAAGATCAATGTGAGGAAGGTTTGTGGCTAAAACCCGTTGATGATATTGAACTTAGTATCGGGATGGTGTTCGGGAAATAAGGCTAGGCCAGTTTATAGCTAAAACTTGCCTAGGGAATGGTTCTATACATGAGTATAGTTTTGGGATAAAGGAAGGGGATTTTGGTATGGATTCAAGGAAGTCATAAATAAAGGAAGTTTTTGGAGGTTTCCGATGTTTTTCCATCGATAGTAGTTAAAAATGAGCAGGGATCGCGCTATTTTTATAGGAATTTTAGAAGCATCGATCGACACATCTTAGGAGCATCGATCGATGCATCTACGGTGGTTGTAGCTTTGCTGAGTCATCACTAGACTCGACACGTATCCAAGGAGCATCCATCGATGCATCTAGGTACGTCAATCGGCATATTTGTAGTTTTGATGAGTCATCGCTAGACTTGACACGTGTCAGCAGCAATTAGGGTTAATTGACGCATATGGGAGCGTTGATCGACATAAATCCAGCCGTTGGATTTTTCTATAATTTTGACACGATCTTTATAACACACAATGACAACTTTTGACCATTGGAAATTTTATTTAGTATTAGAGATAGAATTCTATTGAAGGCAGAAGTTCAGACAGGAAAGTACTAGTGTTAGGTTCTTTCCTTTATGATACTTTGAGAATGTTCAAGGGATTTTGGATAAGGAAAGAGACATTTGGTTCTTAGCACTCTCAACATTCAGACACATGTGAATAGATATTAATCATCATCAGGCCTGGCGGACCATGCTTACAGGCTGCCCCTTGCATTTCAAAAGTTTCGACCGTGCGGGGAATTTTGCATTCACGAAGTGAGCGAGGTGAACAAAACATGTGCTTTCGTGTATGGTAAGTCACAGGGGAACAAGGATTTATAAAGAGTTGACATCACTTCGATAATTTTGAAAACAAAAATTTTTTCCTCTTCGATCAAGAATGTTGACGAAAATGTGTTTAAGTTAAAATCCAGCTGGGGATGAAAATGAAGGTAATGAAAGTAAAAATTTGTAGGGGAAAATGAAAATGAAGAGCGTTTGAAAAGGTTTTGTGTCTCTAGTGACATGTTATAGTTTTTAAAAATTTGGTCCGCTAATTTCAAATTGGTTTTAAGATGATGGAAAGAGTGAGTTAAGGGTTATACCAGCTTCCAACGTTTTTATCTTTGAAGAGTCATTGTTGACCGCCATCGACCATCTTTCCCATCGGGGAGTTTAGTACTGTCATCCATCACTGACCTATTTTCTCATCAAGGAGTGTGGCATTGTCAGCCACCTTCGATCATTTTTCTCATCAGGGAGCATGGCAGTATCAGCCACCATCGATCAGTTTTCTCATCAGGGAATGTGGCAATGTCAGCCACCGTCGATTAGTTTTCTCATCAGGGAGCGTGGTACTGTCGCTGTCGATCAGTTTTCTCATTAGGGAGCATGGCACTGTCAGCCACCATCAATCAGTTTTCTCATCAGGGAGCATGGTACTATCACCCACCATCGATCAGTTTTCTCATTAGGGAGCATGGCATTATCAGCCACCATTGAGCAATTTGTCTCACCATTGAGTTGGGCATTGTCTGCCGTAATTGAGCAGTTTGTCTCACCATCGAGTTTGGCACTGTCTTACCACCAATGACCAGTTTATCTCGCCATCGAGTTGGGCACTATCTGCCACCATTGAGAAGTTTGTCTCACTAGGGAGTTGGGCACAGTCTGCCACTATTGAGCAGTTTGTCTCTCTAGGGAGTTGGGCACTGTCTGCCACCATTGAGCTGCTATTTCCTTTCGTAAAGATATGTGCAAGGTTTTTCATAGAGGATTAGCTCCTCATATTCTGGAGAAGTGGAAGGTTTGATGTTGGTGTCGATGCATTATGTTGCTAGTTGCAAAGCAATATTGGTGTTGATGCATTATATCGCTGGTTGCAAAGATTTCAAATGATTTCTTTGGGAGCTACTTGTCGCCATTTCGATGTGGTGGGTTACCATGATGAATGGATATGCCTTTGTTTCCACATGTAGAGGTTATGCCCTAATTTTTGCCTAAACTGCAGAATAGCAGGCTATCATTTTTCACCCTAATTTTTGCATAAATCGCCTTTTCAAGTTCTTATTTATTGGGTTGCCTTAACTTTTTCCTGGATTACCCTTTTGGGTTTTTAACCTAGCAGGCCTTTCTTTTTTTTCTTTTCTGACCTTTTTGTACTGACTTCGCCTTTCTCACCTTGCCCTAGTTTACAAAAGAAGGTTAAATATGTTGGATCTATTTGTTTGTACGCAGGCTTTATCTCTCTGATTCTTCTTGGTTGTCTTAGTTGTGCGCTGGACGTCACTTTGATGTTTCATGCATGTGATGGTTTAAATGATGTATGAACATTGGTCACAGGGACTAGGGTACATTATAGTCCCAATTGATGTGTACCAAGGGTACATGCTAAGTCTTTTGTGGATAATGTGTAGGGGGATTCCTCCAACCTTATTACTCCATTGTGAGGAGTATTTTTCCTACGAGGGGGCTTTTTCCTCTATTACCAACTGGGGGTAGATAAGATCGTACTCTCTTTTATAATTTTAAGAAAATCATTGGGCATCCTTAGGGGAAGTTTCTAAGTTTGTCTTGCTATATGCTGGGCTAAGTCTATTAGGGTTGCAGTTGGTGGTAATCGTGTATTATGTACTTAAGCCCAAGAATCCTAATCGAGTTCAGGAGCCCATTTTCCACATTTAATTTACTCAAACCTAGTGGCCTTAATCAAGCCGACTAGATTATATTATACTATGCATAGCTGGTGTGTCCCAACTTCATGTCCCTATATGAACTTGAGATGAGTTCTAGAGACATGTCGTCGAGAACACCGGGATACAGGGTGTAGACGTATGCAGATGCTATTTAGTAAAACCTAATAATTCCAAATTCAAATGAATTTCATTATTTCATCTTAAATTGATTTTATGGAAAAATCAATTATAAAAGAGTATCAATCCCCAACAGAGTTGCCACCGTAAGAGGGCAAACTTTTCGTCGGGTCGTCACTTGTATCGGCACGGCCAATACTGGAATCCTGGGTTTTAATGCGGGGATTCACCGCTAGAGCGCGGGGCTCGTTGTATGTGTGAACATACTTGGCGTTTCCAACTAGATAAAGGGGCCGAGGACTCCTTTGGGGATTAGCCTTTTTATTTCGGGGTAGAGTCCCTATTTTATACAATATAAGAGTAGCCACTCGGATCAGCCCTTTCGAGAAATTGGTGGTATAATTGATCCAGGCAAGATTCCTATACCAATAAAAGAGAGATTCTAGTTCAGGATGAAATAGATACTTGCCATTTTGAATTTGGATAAATCATATTTTGAAAATCTTTTATTATTTAAATAAGCAAAAGAAATGAGTTGAGAGATACGACCTTTGCGGGCCTAGCCCGTGGAGCGAGGGCCAAGTAGGGGCTTGCTGCTTTATGTTGAAATAGTTATTAAAATGCATGATCGAAAGTGATAATTACCCTCAGTTAACTTTCGAGTGTCCTGAAGGCTGGTATGTGCTAGAACTGAATGATTGAGAGATTAGGGTTGAGAACCTTGGGATTTGCGAAGACGGTTTATAACTGAAGCCTGTCAAGAGTAATCGACTATACCTTAGTATAGTTGGTGTTTGAAGATCAATATGAATGTTTGTGGCTAAAACCCGTCGATGATATTGAACTTAGTAACGGGATGGTGTTTGGGGAATAAGGCTATGCCAGTTTATAACTAAAACTTGCCTAGGGAAGGGTTCTATACATGAGTATAGTTTTGGGATAAAGGAAGGGGATTTTGGTATGGATTCAAGGAATTCATAAATAAAGGAAGTTTTTGGAGGTTTCTGATGTTTTTCCATCGCAAGTTGTTAAAAATGAGCAGGGATCACGCTCTTTTATAGGAATTTTAGCAGTGTCAATCGACACATGTCCAAGTAGCATCGATTGATGCATCTAGGAGTCTCGATCGATACATGTGTAGGTTTGATGAGTCATTGCTAGACTTGACATGTGTTAGCAGTGATTAGCGTCGATCGACACACATGGGAGCGTCAATCGACACAAATCCAGCCGTTGAATTTTTTTGAAATTTTGGCATACGGTTTCTAACACACAGGGATAACTTTTGACCGTTATAAATTTTATTTGAAGTTATAGAGAGAATTCTATTGAAGGCAGAAGTTCAGACAGGAAATTACTTGTTTGAGGTTCTTTCCTTTTGGATACTTTGAGGATTGTTCAAGGGATTCTGGATAAGGAAAGAGATATTTGATTCATAGAACTCTCGAAATTAGGACACCTATTTGAATAGGTATTAATCATCATTAGGCCTGGTGGACCGTGGTCACAATTCCATACTAGAAATATAAACTCGAGTACCCATTTACTGGAGTTCTACCCGAGTGATGCTACACACATAAGTCTTCGCCGAATTCATATGCACATGCGATAACTCTTGTGTGGATCCTTTTTCTGTTTACTTTTTGGATTTTACAGGTTACCCATAGTGAGGTAGAGCGGCTAGCCAAAAATGCCTTCGCTCGGAGGGATACTCTTATCGGTCAATCCTTGCTTGTTCAGGTACATTCCTGCTATGACATGGAAAAATAAAATAAAATGCATGTATGGATGTTATAAATGATATGGGTTTTTGTTATTCCTTTTGTCTGTAGGAGTTCTTGGCCCTTTCACTATCGGATTCTAATACAGCCAAGCAGTGATACCAAGAGGAGATGGGAGCTCTTCGACGCCGTGTGAGTGAGTTGGAGTAGTAGTTGGATCCTACTGTGCGCGAAAGAAGGAGCAAGCATAATAAGGACCATGTGACCCCAAGTGAGCCTGGCTATAAGCACGGTCCGCCAGTCCTAATGATGATTAATACCTATTAACATAGGTGTCCAAATGTCGAAAGTGCTATGAATTGAATGTCTCCTTCCTTGTCCAAAACCCCTTGAACAATCCTCAAAGTATCCTAAAGGAAAGAACCTCAAACCAGTAATTTCCTGTCTGAACTGCTCACTTCGGCAGAATTCTCTCTGTAATAATTAAAATTTCTAATAGTCAAAAGTTAGCCCTGTGTGTTAGGAACCACGTGTTAAAATTTCAGAAAAATCCAACAACTGGATTTACGTCGATTAATGCTCCCATATGTGTCGATCGACGCTTACACGTGTCGAGTCTAGCGATGACTCGTCAAACCTACACATGTGTTGGTTGATGCTCTCAGATGTGTCGATCGATGCTCCCAAGATGTATCGATCGACGCTACCAAAAATCCTATAAAAAGAACACCATCCCAACTCATTTTCAACAACTATCGATGGAGAAAACGCATCCAAAACCCTTTGAAAAGTTCCTTTTTTCGGATTCCCTGAATCCACACCAAAAGCCCTTCCTTTATCCCAAAACTACACTCAGGTATAGAACCCTTCCCTTGGCAAGTTTTAGCTATAAACTGACCTAGCCTTATTCCCTAAACACCAAACCAATAACATAGTTCAATATTGTCAACAGGTTTTAGCCACAAACCTTCCTCATATTGACCTTCAAACACCAACTATACCAAGTTATATTCAATTGCTCTCGACGGGCTTTAGTTACAAACCTTCTCCGCAGATCCCAAGGTTCTCAACCCCAATCTTCCAATCATTTGATTCTAGCACTTACCAGCCTTCATGACACTCGAAAAGTAACTGACGGTAAAATATAACTTTCAATCATGCATTTCAATTACTATCTCAACATGAATAGCAAGCCCCTACTCAAGCCCTTGCTCCACGGGCTTGGCCCTGCAAAGGTTGTATCTCTCAGCTCTTTTCTTTTGCTTATTGAAATAACAAAAGTTTTTCAAAATATGATTTATCCAAATTCAAATAACAAGTAACTATTTTTTCTGGAACCAGAATCTCTCTTCTCGGTATAGGAATCCTACTCGGATCAGCTATACCACCAATTTCACGGAAGAGCTGATCCGAGTGGCGACTCTAATATTGTATAAAACAGGGACCCTGCTCCTACAGTAAAAATGGGTATATCCCCAAAGGAGTCCTCAACCCCTTTGTCCAGTTAGAAATGCCAAGTATGTTCATACATACAATGAGCTCCGTGCTCTAGCTGCGACTCCTCGCATTAAAACTCGGGAGTCTCGCGCTGGCCGTGCCAATCCAATCTACGACCCGAAAGGGTCCATTGAGAAAAGTTTGCCCGCTCACAGTGATGACTCTGCTGGGGATGATACCTCCTTTTATAATTGGTTTTTCCCAAAGCCAATCAAAGATAAAATAATCAAAGTCATTTGAATTTTGAATTATTAGGGTTTTACTGCATAGCATCTGCATATATCTACACCAGAACCTGGTGTTCTCAATAGGGTGTCTCTAGAACTTGACTAGAGTTTGTGTAGGGGCACAAAGTTGGGACACACCAGCCGTGTGTAGTCAATATAATCTAGTCGGCTTGATTAAGGCCACTAGGTTCGAGTATATTAAATCTGGGAAATAGGCTCCTGAACTCGATTAGGGTTCTTGGGCTTAAGCACATAATCCACGGTTACCATCAACTGCAACCCTAATAGACTTACCCCTCATATAGCAAGACAAGCTTAGAAATAACCAATGATTTTTTTAAAATCACAAAAGAGAGTACGTCCTTGCCTACCCCAAGTTGGTAATAGAGGAAAGACCCCCCACCTAGGAAAGATACTTGCCATGATGGAGCAACAAGGTTGGATGGGAGAGTTTAAAAAGTACATGTTTGCCTGCTCAAACATTGTACCATACATAAACCTATAACCATGATTTACGTGCAGCCATGACATCAAATAATCATACCACGTAAATGACCATCACACATACCTTTGGTATTAAGAGATATGACCATAAGAAAGCCACTCTTAGAGTGCACTATCACGCATAACCCTGGTATTAAGCGATATGACCACAGAAAAGCCGCTCCTAGAGTGTACCATCATGCATACCCTGGTATTAAGCGATACAACTTAGAAAAGCCACTCCTGCACACCATCGGGCATACCCCTGGTATTAAGTGATACAACCATAGAAAAGCCACTCCTAGAGCGCAACATCTCACATACCCCTGGTATTAAGGGATCTTACCTCAAAAATATTCATGTGTATTCCATGCTTATATCTTGCTGATGATATTGTATACTCATACAACATATACCTTGCCTAAGACTATAAGCCTTGCTTAATTCTAATGCCCCATTACTTGTTTCACATGTATAACATGATATGCCGTGCGATATTATGTTTGACCCATGTATTACCGTTCTTACAACATGCAGTGCCATGCAATTCTGTTCTTGTAACATGCAGCGCCATATATTACCACGCTTAGAACATGTAGTACCATGTATCATGTTTTTATTTCCCATTCCATGCTTCGACATGCAATGTCATATCATTTTATGATCCCCTTATGACATGCAGTGTCATGTCATCTTGTGTTTTCCCTGCAACATGCAGTGTCATGTCATATTATCATTGCGACATGCAGCGGCATGTCATCCTATCTTATACTTATATGACATACAACGTCATGTTATTTTATATTATTCACACAAGATACAATGCCATGTTATACTATGTAATGGTTACGACATGAAGCGTCATGTTATGCTCACGACATGCATCGTCATGTTATACTATATTATGGTTACGACATGCAGCGTCATGTCATCCTATCTTGTACTTTTATGACATGCAGCATCATGCTATTTTATGTTATTCTCACAACATTTAGCGTCATGTTATACTATGTTATGGTTATGACATGCAGCGTCATGTTATTTTATGTTATACAGACACCATGCAGGGTCATGTCATCCTATATTATGCTTATACGACATGCAGTGTCATGTTATATTATGTTATGCTCACGATATGTAGCGTCATGTCATCCTATATTGTGGTTATAAGACATACATTGTCATGTTATATTATGTTATGCTTATTAGGATGCTATCCCCGATTCTGTAGGTACTCAAAATACACACGACATTAGTATCTCTAGGATGCTAACCATAGTCTTATGTTTACCCAGGTTGGACAAAAAAATAATAAAAAATAAAATATGCAAATGCATGCATACATTACATTCACTCACCGAATGTTCATTCTTGTAAATTTGTCATTTTACCAATCGCTTCACCTCATAATATAAATGCTTCCCCCTCATATAATCAATCTCATATCAATAAACATGTAAAGATAGTTCATGTCATCTATTAAATCATCCCGCATCAAATGTGCCTGATGTTTGACATGCACCATTCTAAAAACATTTGTGACAAAAGATCTCTCCACAATGCCTAAAGATGGCTAGCCAAAACACTTTGTTTGGGTCATTGTAGCATTGTGTTTTGTGGTTTGCAAGGGATAACCTTCAGTCAACTTTAGTGCAAAGAACAATCCAATTGATCAACACTTTCTTTATGAGAAGAATGGATGATCACAACCAAGACGAGATCATTACAGCAGCTGTATCCAAAGCTGTGATAGACTTTTTGAAATCAGATACATTCTCAGAAATGGTTAATGATGCGATATCAAAGAGAATCTCTGTGATACCAAAGATCCATACTCCAATAAGACAACGCATCCATTCTCACCATGCCAATCAGAATAAGAATATGGAAGATGTTGGATGATCAATCATCAACGACATGCCTCCATCCAATCAAAGTAAAAATGAAAATGATATGCCTATTGGGGATGATGTTTGAAAAACTTTCAAAGCTGTTCCTTATCAACCAGTCATGCACAACATATCCCCATGGAAGGAATCATTGGCGATGTTATTTTCCAAGTATAGAGCTGTTGGTCTACTTCAAAGCTTGAAACCTTATGAGAAGCCAAATTAAATATATAAGGATAACTTTTGCACCATCATGTTGTCAGGGGGCACCGAACTAATGAATGCATTTGCCTGCTGCATGATATCCAACAACTAATAACCAAGGGAGTGATGGAAGAACCTTGTAAACTCAACTCTACATCCCATCCGGGACAAGCTCTCCTTTCAACAAGGCTCTCGATGAAAGGAAGGTCTTTAACTAAGGGAAAGGCAATTCAAACCTTAACTTAAGTTTCCTAAGCCAGTCTAATCAAGATCATTGATTAGGAGACGAAAGATATTATGTGGCTCTAGAGTCAAAAAGAGAGCATACCCAAGGACCATGACATCCAGAAAGGACTGCAAGAATAATGTAAAGTATTTGAGAAGCTGATATTTGAACTCTAAAGTTCCACATTTTAATCCATCAATCATATGCATCCTTGATGTTTTGAACAATCATGTCATAGTTAGCTTTGAATGAATAAACTTATTTTGTTTGTTTAAATGTTTTTCACATGAATATGCACATACATTTAAGCATTCATCAGATATGTTTAACATACATAATGATTCATAACATGGAATTAACTTGGAAACAATTTCAAGTCTTGAATGATAGCTATCTAAGGTCACGCTACTCCTGTAGAAAAAGAGTGAACAAAAAAATGCACTTGATGACATTTTCCTGGCTCATGTACATGAATAATCTTGCGCTACTTAAAAGCTTCGAAGAAATGTTACTCCACAAGAACATTAGGAACGACAGAAAATGCGCTATACACAAAAGTCATAAAAATGAAGCCAACACCTTTCCAGTCTTTCCAATATAAAAAGCACCTGCCGTCAAGATTGACGATGCATTCTTCTAAAACAAGAAGGAAAAATATGAATCCTCAACCGATGTTATCCCGAGGAAATAATCGATCCTGAAGCATTACAAAAGCCCAAATGTAATCCAATCCGTTTCCAAAGGCCAAATACAAGGGCATGATTTATCCAAAAAGCCTCAATACTGGGACAACAACAAATCTTGAATGCCCTTAAGATCTATATAGGAAAAATGCCTCGATTAAGCTCTGAAGCATACATTAGGGCAAATCTAAGCCAAGACACAACCTAAGTCATCTATGTCAAAGTCAACCATATGGAAAATTAAAAAAGCCAGCATGATAAAAGAAAACTCAAGATGTTCTACTAAGTCAAAAACCTAAATCTTGACTTAGGCAAAAGTTAAGACAGTGAGACGAGAGATATCAGCTAGAAAATCTGTCATGGCTAGTTGATAGCAGGAGTGGATCACTTGAGATAGTTTCCACTTTAAATTTCATTAAAAGAAATATTTGCATGTTAGACAATTTCATAAATACTTAAATGCATGTGCAAATTCATTTGTAAAATGGCTAAACAAGCATAACATTCAAACCATCATATGCATGAATCATCCCCATAATGTCCAGTCAAAGATAAACGCAAAGGCAAATCAAACCTGAGGATAAATAGATCCGTAATATTCCATCTTCTCGTACAAAGTGGGGCAAGATGAGAAAGGCAGAAGTCAACACCAAGTCTCTTATCCACATAAAAACAAAAAAAAAGAGCCTGCTGGATTGAAAACCCAAAAGGGTGGTCTAGGAAAAAATTAAGGCGATCCGATAGATTGAAAACCTAAAAGGGCAGTCTACGCAAAAGTTAGGATCAATCAAACTAATTTGTGGCAACTATCTAATTTGTGATATAATGCGGACCCTACAGGCCACAACCCAGTGCTACCTGAATTACAGCTCAGAACAAAGTAACTACAAGGGAGGCTCGAGCAAGCAAATCCACTAAAAGATGCACTCCCTCCAATTGAACAAGGGGCAAGTGCTAACTTAATGCATCATGCATTTACATAACTCATCAATCATCAATGATAATAAATGTGTTGCATCCCATGCATCATGATACAAGAATGCATTAACCTCTTCCAAATAAGTTCTACCTTGATCTAGAATTAAACTATAGGACATGCAAACCAAAGATCTAGCGAGATCTTCATGTTGGCATGTCATGGCCAGTCCTTAGATCCAGCGAGATCCTCATCTTGGCACCTCACAGCCTAACCTTAGATCTAACGAGAATCTTCACGTAGGCACGCAATAGTCTGGCCTCAGATCTAGCGAGATCTTCTCCTAGGCACATCATAGCCAAACAAAGATCTTCTCATTGACACATCATCGCCTAACATTAGATCCAGCAAGATCTTCACTTAGGCACATTATAGCCTAAACTTAGATCTAGTGAGCTCTTCAGCTAGGCACATCATAGCCAGTCCTTAGATCCAGCGAGATCTTAAATAGGTAGATCGTTGCCTAACCTTAGATTTAACGGGATCTTCACTCGGCACATCATAGCCAAACTTAGATCCCTTGAGATTTTCATAAGGCACATAATAGCCTAACCTTAAATCTAATGAGATCTATACCTCAGCACATCATAGCCAAACTTAGATTTAGTAAGATCCTTACCCTGACACATTGTGGTCGAACCCTAGATCTAGTGAGATCTTCACATCATAGCTAAATCTTAGATCCAACGACATCTTTATGATGCACACAATAAGACTTTAGATCCAGCAAGATTTTTACCATAACCCATCCATGATATGTAGTTTCATATCTAGTTTTTAATGGCATGCAATGTCATGTCTAAGCTTTGTTGATGACATGCATTGTCATGTCAAGTTATTCTAATAACATGCAGTGTCATGTAGTGCCATTTTATATTTCATACTTGTAACATGTAGTGCCATGTCAGGTTGTATTTTATAGGAAATCATAATAAATACTTAATGGCGTCAGATAGTGCCCAACTCCCTAGTGAGACAAACTGCTCAATGGTGGAAAGACAGTGCCCAAATCAATAGTGAGACAAACTGCTCAATGGTGGCAAGACAGTGCCCAACTCGATTGCGAGACAAACTCCTCAATGATGGCAGATAGTGCCTAAAACTGCTCAATGATGGCAGAAAGTGCCCAACTCGATGGTGAGACAAACTAGTCAATGGTGGCAAGAAAGTGCCTAACTCTCTAGTGAGACAAACTGCTCAATGGTGGCAGATAGTGCCTAACTCGATAGTGAGACAAACTGGTCAATGGTGGCAAGATAGTGCCAACCTCGATGGTGAGATAAACTACTCAATAGTGGCTGATAGTGCCACACTCCCCGTTGAGAAAACCGATCAACAGTGGCTGATAGTGCCACGCTCCCCAATGAGAAAACTGGTCAACAATGGCTGACAGTGCCTCCTCAAAGAGAAGGAGAGTTATCAACATATGCAACGGAAGCAGGTATAATTCTCTACTTACCCTTTGCATCTTCTCAAAATCGTTTTGAAATTGGTGCACCAAATTTTATGAAACTATAACACAAGTAACTAGGAGCACAAAACCTTTTGAAATGCTATTAATTTTCATTTTCCCCAGCAAATTTTTCCTTTCATTACCTTTTTTGGTTTTCATTTTCATCCCCAGATGGATTTTAACTTAAAACATTTTCATCAACATTCATGAATGAAGCGGCAAAAATTTTTGTTTTCAAAATTATCGATCAAGTGATGTCGACTCTTTTTAAATCCTTGTGTCCGTACGACTTACCACGCATGAAAGCGCATGTTTTGTTCACTGCGCTCACTTCGCATATGCAAAATTTCCCACTCTGTCAAAACTTTTGAAATAAAAGGGGCAGCATGTAAGCACGGTCCACTAGGCCTGATGATGATTAATACCTATTCAGATAGGTGTTCGAATGCCGAAAGTACTATGAATCTAATGTCTCTTTCCTTGTCCAAAACCCCTTGAACAATCCTCAAAGTATCCTAAAGGAAAGAACCTCAAACCAGTAATTTCTTATTTGAACTTCTGCCTTCGATAGAATTCTCTTTGTAACTCTAAATTTAATTTCCATCAGTCAAAAGTTAGCCCTGTGTGTTATAAACCACGTGTCAAAATTTTAGAAAAATCCAACGGATGGATTTGCGTTGATTGACGTTACCATATGTGTTAATTGACATTAATCACTGCTGACATATGTCGAGTCTACTGATGACTCATCAAACCTACACATATGTCGATCGGCGCTCCCAGATGCATCAATTGATGCTCCTTAGACACCTGTTGAGTCTAGTGAGGACTCAACAAAGCTGCAACTACCCTAGAAGGTCGATCGACTCTCCCAAGATGTGTCAATCGACGTTGCCAAAAATCCTATAAAAAGAACGCGATCCCTGCTCGTTTTTGACAACTATCGATGGAGAAAACACATCCAAAACCCTCTAAAAAGTTCCTTTTTTCGAATTCCCTGAATCCACATCAAAAGCCCTTCCTTTATCCCAAAACTATACTCAAGTATAGAACCCTTCCTTAGGCAAGTTTTAGCTATAAATTGACCTAGCCTTATTCCATAAACACCAAACCAATAACACAGTTCAATATTGTCGACGGGTTTTAGCCACAAACCTTCCTCATATTGACCTTCAAACACCAACTATACCAAGGTATAGTCTATTACTCTCGACGGGTTTTAGTTACGAACCGTCTCCACAAATCCCAAGGTTCGCAACCCCAATCTTCTAATCATTCGGTTCTAGCATGTACTAGCATTCAGGAGACTCAAAAGGTAACTAAGGGTAAAATATTACTTTCAATCATGCATTTCAATTACTATCTCAACATGAAGTAGCAAGCCCCTTCTCGAGCCCTCGCTCAACGGCCTAGGCCCTCAAAGGTTGTATCTCTCAACTCATTTTGTTTGCTTATTAAAATAACAAAAGATTTTCAAAATAAGATTTATCCAAATTCAAATGAAAGTAACTATTTCATCCAAAACCAGAATCTCTCTTATCGCTATCGGAATCATTCTTGGATCAACTATACCACTAATTTCCCCGGAAGAGCTGATCAGGGTGGCGACTCTAATATTGTATAAAACAGAGACCCTAGTCCTGCAATAAAAAGGGGGCTAATCTCTAGTTGAAAATGCCAAGTATGTTCACATATACAATGAGCCCCACACTCTAGCGACGACTCCATACATTAAAACCTAGGAGTTCCATGTTGGCTATGCCAATCCAATCTAAGACCTAAAAGGGTCCGTTGAGAAAATTTTGCTCGCTCACACGGGCCGTAGAGTAGTAAACATGGTGGCTGGTTGACGTTCTTCTGCGGTGCCTGCTAAGTCAAGCAGCATCCCAATGACAAAGGATAGGGAAGAGGATGAGGATGTGGTCAACCCGTTGGCTTCTCTGAGAGGAGGATGCCTCATCTCACTCGGCCAATGGTGGTGGGCAGTATTAGATTTATACTGTTGATACTTATTTATGCTTTCTTTTTGTTTTTGCGGATTTTGGTTTGTACACCCTTGATACTTTAGGGTTTGAATGTTTAATTTTTGGATTTCCTGGATTGTTTTAGTTTTGTTTAGGCTTAGTATGTGGATATTTTAGTATTTGTGTGCCTTCAGGCCTTTGGTTTGAATAAAATTTGAGTTTTGTGCTTGAGATATGCCTAGAAATAGAATACAGGGTTTTTTTTATAGGTTTTGCATAGGTTTGAACTGATTAATATAGTCCTAAAATTCGTATAAAATGCAGTCATGCCGCCAGTGGCATCACTTATATCGCCATTCATCTAATCTGTTAAATAATATAGGCAAAGTCGCCTGTAATCCATACCGCCGACAGCATCACTTTATATCACCCAACTATTCTTCATACTACCGGCGGCATAACCTGTCTAAAAATCCATATTCGGCCATTTCCTCAAATTTAACCATGGCAAACTACAACCAGCAGTTATGGGGCTTTCTGTAAAGCCTAGTAAATATAGACTGGAAGAAGCTAGAAAAATTTGGGCTATGGGGTTTTCGTTATATCGCAGCGTGGCTCGTTAGTCTCAAATTCCTTCGCACGGTATTGGCTTTTTAGGATCGAATGGACCATGTATTCCAATTTTCTTCATTTGAGCTATGCTCTATTCTTGAAGAGTTTCATGCTATATTAGGGGTTCCATGCTCCAAGCGCGTGCCTCTAGCACTCCCGGAGTTTCATTTTGGCACGGACGGCGTGCCCCGAGGATTATGGAATTTGGATTATGTGAACCCGTTCCTGTCCTAGCTTCCTGACAAACCTAGATTTCAGCTTAATGCAGTACTAGAGTGGTATCGAGGGGTGCCTAGGTCTCACCTTGCTTAGCCTTCCATGGTGGCACTAATACTCATGGCGGAGTTTATGTACAGGGTGGGTCCAATCACTCCATTCAGGCTGATTTCACTTATCAGTCCTATATTGACAGGGGCTTCTCCCATATCTGTGGGACTTATTGAGATCTTGATGAATATAGACGTTGCCTCTACCGATCCAACTCTCATCTGTGACCATCTTATACTGCTACAGGTATTCATTCTCCCACTTTACAAATTATTCACTTCTTTCTTCTCTTATCTGAAACAGAAATATAGGTATGGCTGATGGAGAAGCTGAAGCTGAAGGAGGAACCACAGGGGAACCCGAACCCGTCTATCTAAGGGAGAGAGGGTTGATGCGAGGTAATTTTGACCAGCTGACATTTGACAGCTAGGTGCCTATCCTAAGAGGATATATAGATTCACATATTTAGTGGATTAGCCCATGGGGGAGGATCCGAGATGTGGTTATGGAATCCTGGGGATCTTGCGTTCAGCTGATAGGTCTGGAGAGGTCCTCATTCTATACCCCTTATCGGTTGTGCCATCAGTACGACAAATAATAGAGAGTCCCGATCAAGCTACCTCGTAACCAAATCGGAGTCTACAAAGCCAGACGGGTGAACCATATTCGGGAGAAGTGGGCTAAGGAGGCCCTCTTTGAGACTGTGGACTAAGATCACGTAGAGACCATTGAGATTGATATACATTACAGAGGATGGGTTACTAAGATCAGACGCCTGAGGACTCGATCCAAGTGATCATGGGCCCGTCTTAAGGGAGAACGAGTAGAGTAGGGACATGAGCCCTTCTCCACTACCACCTTGTGGAGAATTTCTAGGTATTATGATGATATGGGGAGCTCGGATCGAGACTCGCTTTCTTTAGTTCTATCTTTTGCATAGACTAGTTGGGGCGACAGACCTATCGAACTTTATTTTATTATATGTCTTTTATTTAGTTCTAATTTTTTCATAGACTACCCTGTAGGGTTTTCAATCTATCAAACGTTGTCATAATTTTTGCTTGGACCGTCCTTTTCGAGTTTTCAATCCAGCAGACTTATTCTGACTTTTGCATAGACCTTGCTCTTTTCAGTCTATCAAAATAATTTTTATTTATTGCGCATTTAATTTAGGATAATGTGAACTCTACATTCGGTTTACTTGAGTTGTTTTGATTGTATGGATACAAAATTCACATGAACATAAGCATTCAGAATTTAACAAAAGAGATACTTTCATTAAGCGAAGTAAAATAAAGTACATGATGTTTGGTAAGCATTCCCATTGATTTAATTCCTGGTGCCAACTAGCCTAGACAGGTTTTCTATAAGGCACTCTCTCTTTGCTCACTTACCCTAATTTTTGCCTAGATTGCCCTTTTTGGGTTTCCAATCTAGCGGGTTTGTCATATTCCCTAATTTTTGGACGGCCAGTTTGCAGAATACTACCCGTCGGGTGTCACCCTGATTTTTGCCCAATTAGTGAAAGACCGAAAGGCGGGTGATTATTATATCTAATTTTTATGTGCTGCTTTTTTCTAATTTATTTCTTTTGAATTAGATGTGATAACGCTTAAGCCTATCCTGGTTCATAGGGTTCACAAACTCATTCCCATCCATGTCCATAAGCTTAATCGCTCCTTTACTAAGCATCTTCTTTATCACAAATGGTCCTTCCCAGCTAGGCCTGAACTTGCCTCTTGCATCAATGGTGGACGATTTCAGCTGCTTGAGGACTAGATCTCCAGCTTTTAGGGGAAAATTCTGGTGTCTTACCTGACTATTATAGGCTCAAGCCATGCACTGCTGGTACATATGGAGATTATCTAGAGCCCTTAACCTCTGTTCATCCATCATATTCATCTGTTCAAACCTCTCTTGAGTCCATTCATATTCTTTCAGGTTGGCTTCTAATGCAACCCTTAGTGAGGTTATTTGAGTTTCAATTGGCAAGACCGCTTCCATTCCGTAGACCACAGAGAATAGAGTTTGACCGGTCGGGGTACGGACGATTGTGCAATATCCCTAAATAGCGAAAGGTATCTTATATGCCCAATCCCTATAACTGGCTATCATCTTAGAAAGGATCTTTTTTACTGATTTATTAGCTACCTCAATCACACCATTGGCTTGTAGTCTATACAAAGAAGATCTATGATGCTCAATCCCGTATTTCTTGATCAGATTGGCGGTTGCCCCTTAAAACTATACCCCATTATTTGAGACTATATGATGCGAAAGTCCATACCGAGTGAAGATGTGCTTCTCTATGAACTTGGCCATCTTCTTGGCGGTGATATTGGTGCAGGATTCGGCCTCTACCCATTTTGAGAAATAATCCATAGCTACCACGATGAATCGGTGCCCATTCGTTGATGAAGGATGAATTTCACCCCCTATGATGAGAATGGCCAAGCAGTAGATAAATGATGGAGCTCGGTGGGCGGCAGATTCTGTATATCGCCATAAATCTGGCATTGGGGCACTGCTTGACTTAGGCAATGCAACCGGCCATTAGGGTAAGCTAAAAGCATCCCAACCACTGAATTTTCTTTGCGAGAGTGAGATCATTCGTATGAGGGTCACAATCACCAGCATGGACCTGATCAATTACTTTCTGAGCCTATGATTTAGTTAAGAAATAAAGTAGTAAACTGTGACTAGTGTACTGGAATAGATCATTATTGATAATCTGAAATTGGACAATGAGCCGCCTTAGAGTAGTACGGTCTGAGTCAGAGGAATCCAAAGGATATTGGCCGGTTTGGAGAAACAGGAAAATGTCAAAGTACTAGTAGGGCTTGGTGGAGATGGCGAGGACCTGCTAAACCAGCTGGGCATGGTAGGGGGTCTTAGTTGACAATAGAACCAAAGGATGGATAGGTTGCTGTTGGGGTCCTTCCCATAAGGAGGCCAGGATAGCTAGAGAGTCAGCCAATTGATTCTCGTCCTGGGGGACATGGTGATACAAATAGAAGGAGAACTTTTCAGATAAGCCTCAGACTACCTCAACATAAGGACGGAGATATTCTTCTTTAATTTCCCAATCCCCAACAACCTGACAGATCATAAGAGCCAAATCTCTGATGACAAATACCATGAGGGCCCCAACTTGGAGGAGAGCCTCAAGACCAAACAAACAGGCTTCATATACAGCGCCATTATTGGTGATAGTGAATTCCAAGCATTTGGACAATGGGATGATTTTATTATCTAGTGTGACTATGATAACTCCAAGGCCTACTCCCCTTCTGTTCACAGCACCATTAAAGTATATAGTCCATACACGCTCGAGGATTTTGATAGAGGTGAGCTGCTTATCAGGAAATTCCAGGTTCTCAATATAATTAGAGTAAAGGGGTTGATTAGCTAGGAATTCAGCCGCTACCCGCCCTTTAATAACCTCTTTTGTCACATACTCAATGTCAAACTCGGATAGAAGCAGAAACCAGTGAGACATTTTATCGGCTAGAGTGGGGGACTGACAAAGATACTTTATGGGATCAATCTTAGCCACATCTTAGACTCGGTAGGATAGGAAATCATAGCGTAACTTTTTAGTGAGCCAAACCATGGTGGTGTTTGAGTTTTCTCCACAATCAAGTACTGGGTTTCTTAGTCTAATAACTTCTTAGGTAGTAGATTGCGTGCTATCATTTATCATCATGCTCTTGGATAAGCATGGCCCCGATAGAAGACTCTTCAATAGTCAGGAACAAAATCAAAGGTTTCCCTAGGATGAGGGGTTTTAAAATGGGTGGGTCAACAAGGTACGCTTTAGTTCTGTTAAACGCCACTTGGCACTGATCATTCCATACCATTGGTTGTTGCTTTCTCAACAGTTTAAAGATGAGTTTGTGCATGGTAAAGTGGGCAATGAATCGACTGACATACTACAAGGACCCTAGGAACGATCAGACTTCTATCTTAGGCGGAGGCATAGCCCTGATGGCTTTGGCTTTATTGGGATCCATCTCGATTCCCTTCTGACTGACTACATGTCCTAGTAGCTTTCTTGAAGTAACCCTAAACACGCACTTGTTCAGATTCAGGAGGAGATTATACTTCTCGATACGAGTCATAAATCTATCGAGAATAGTAGGGTACTCTACTCGAGTTGCAGACTTCACAATCATATCGTTTGCATAAAATTCCACCTCCTTTTGGATCATATCATGCAAAAGGGCAGTTACGGCGTGCTAATAAGTGGCCCTGACATTCTTTAACCCAAACGGCCACTTTGTAGCAATAAACCCCCCATTTGGTAATGAACGCCATTTTGACCATGTCGATGATATCCACTAGAATCTGATTATAACCCAAGAATCCATCCATAAATGAGTACATAACTGCCTGGCGGCACTGTCAATTAGGAAATTGATGTGAGGAAGCTGGAAGTCGTCTTTAGGTGAAGCCTTATTGAGATCTCGAAAATCAACACAAACTTAGACCCTACCATCTTTCTTCGAAACCAGGACTATGTTGGACAACCAAGTTGTATATTCCATAACTTCAATAAATCGAGCTTCAATTAACCTCGAAACCTTTGCCTTAACCTAATTAGCCCATTTTTGTCTTAACTAATGGAGCTTTTGCTTAACAGGTCTGAATTTAGGATCGGTTGGAATTCTGTGCTTGGTGATTTGACGATCAACCCTAGGCATATCTTTGTATGACCATGCAAAACCGTTACATGATCTTTAAGCACTTTTATTATCTCACTTTTTCCTTGGGAGTTAAATCATTGGAAATGGTTACCATTTTGGGATTATCATTGGTACTCAGGTTTATTTCACTTAAAGATGTATCGCTAATGCCAAAAATGTTATGCATATTATTATATGAATGCATGGATCCATTAGGAAAAACATCAAACAAGTAAGCAAAACGGGAGTCATTCATTGCATTAGAAGCCCTATAGGCAAAATTGTTTGCATTAAAAGCATCAGAAATGTTAAAAATTACATCATCCATATCATCCTCCTCTACAGGCGGAGGGGCTTTAGTAGCGGTAGTAGTAACAAGAGGAGCATCCTCTACAGTCTTCATCAAAATGGTGTCCAAGTCATGTTCTAGAGCCGCTTTATAGTCGGCTGTGAGGGATGATTCTTCAGACAAGTTGGCTTTTTTGGCTATGGCACTGGCGAGCTTCCTTACAATCTCTATCATGGCATCTTCTTCCCCGGTTCTCTTACCCCTCCAACCTTTCTTCATAAAAAATTCCATAGCCGTAGTCATGGTAGCCACTGCATCTTCAACTTGTGGATCCACAGACTCTTCATTACTTCCCCCAGACTCATCCTTCGGGTACATCTTTCCCTTCCCCTTAGCCTTATCAAAATAATATTGACAGGTGTAACAGGCTCAGTGGGTTCGAGTTCAGCAAAGATAACCATGCAGCTGGCTTTAAAGTCATAGGCATCCTTGAAGATCTCAAAGCTGGGCCACATTTTCCCTTCATGCTCAATAGGTTTGGCTCTCCCTTGTAAGGCCTCTTACCCCGAATCTCACAAATAGTCACCATTCGATAGTACTAGGAAGTAACACATTGATAGGCATTTCTAGGCTTGTACCCGAATCCTGCTTGGCGGGCCAACACTTTTAGCTCTGAGGCCTCAATAATTTCATGCTCGAACACAGCCTCTGCTAGGCTTATACCCATATTTCTTCATTAGCTTTCCCATACCAGTGTGGAGATAACTGTGCCAAAGAGGAGGAGATTTCTCAGTCTTATTAACCACAGCAATCTGAAGACCTTCCTCCAATTTAGCTTCAGCTTCTATAACAGCCACACCGGATGTGGGATCGGCCTCAATAGTTACTAAATTGTCCTCGTGAATTAGTTTGATTTTTTGGTGGAGAGTGGAGGGAATTCTGCCTAAGGCGTGGAGCCAAGGTTAGCTGAGCAACAGAGAGTAAGTGACAGGAATATTGAGTATTGTGAACTACACATTGCTCGTAACACCTTTACAGTGACTTCTACCTCAAAGGCCCCAATCATAATGCATTTTAAATTGTCATAAGCTCTGACAACAGTGCTAGATTTCTTAAGTATTTCTTCTGATAGTCCCAAGTGAGGAAGGATGTTTAAGGGGCACAAATTTAGGGCGGAGCCATCATTCACCATGATACAGGGGATAACCTTGTCGAGGATCTGAATACGAATGAACAAGGGCCTATTATGATCCCTTCCCTCAAGCGAAAGATTGACATGGTCAAATACAATTTGGTCCTTTCCTTGGAGGAATACCTTCACTAACCCTGGCATACATCTCAACAACAGAAGTGGTTAGAGTAGCTTATAAATTAAGCAATCACTTAATCAATCCCCTGCAATGGCTGTTAGAATCAATTACCAGTTGCCATATACTATATTGGGCTTGTGTGTTTTTAAGCTAAGTAATAAGAGGATCAACCTCGAGGCTAGTCGGAATAGGTGGAGGTGGAGAACGAGGCCTCGCAGTGGTACCGATCTTTTTTGGGTCCAGGTCCTTATCCAGATGGAGACAATGATCCTCGAGCTGATACATATGGTCGCTTCGAGTAATGTTGAGAACATTATCGATCAAGATACTTTGAGTGGCTTGTGTTTCGAATAGATATGGCGATTCTTCAGAGTTCGAATCTGGGTCTTATAACTCATACTCATCCACTTTGAAAGGCTTATTTTGGTCAACCCTGAGGAATTCATTCAGCTTCTCATTGGCAGGTGAATCAACCCTAAATAGTTTAGTGCTTACAACCTTGGTTACTTTGACTACCCCCTCATATTCATCGGAATAGTTGTCCTTCAAAATAATGGAATCTATGGTGAATAGTGTCTTTTTCTCTACTTTCATTCTCTTGTCCACAAAAGTCTGAGCTTTGCGGCTTTCTTGCTTAGGTGGGTTTGGGTCAACATCCATGCCTTGAACCAAATTAACTCCTAGATTTCCTTGAATAATCAAATAAAAAACTAAGTTAGACGAGAGACCGGAGCCAATAACCAGAATAAAATTACTATTACCCGGACCCTGGGTGATTAGCTCAAAGATTGTGGCTTCAGGCAAGCTGAACTAAATCATTACAACCTTGTTTCCAAAATTTAGTAAAGGGTATTAATGGTGCCTGGGGTTTTATCGGGTTTAGCAATCTTTCCTTCACTAACCAGACGCTGAATAGCCAAGAGCAAGGCCTTGCAATTGTTGGTTTGGTGACCCACTTGAACACGGTAGTTACAGAATTTGTTTTTATCCTTGGGCTTAGGCGGCTTATACTCTTGAAGGGACTGGATGAAACCTGCTTCCCTTAAATGCATAAAGATAATCTAAAGAAGCAACTTCGTCGGATTGGCCAAGATGAAAGGAGTATGAGGGGGCTGAACTGCGGTAACTGCCGGTGGAGCTTGAGTGATTGCCAGCGGTGCAGCAGGGGCTTGAGAAAATTCCTAAACTACGGTTGGGGCTTTAGGCTTAGTAGGTGCCGGAGCTGTGGGCTGGGCATCATTATTCTTTCTAAACTAGGGTTTCCCTGCCTTTTCTGCCTTTTCATGCTCTGCCTCGCATTCAATTTTCTCGGCTTTTTCAAATACAACCTTATAAGAAAGGAATGAATCAGTAGCCATTTCTTTAAGGAATAGGGGAAGAGATCCCTCAAGGAGTTTAACAATCATCTCCTCGAGACTTAGCTTAGATTTTGTTAGAACCTGGGTCGATATCCACCAGTTAAAATACTATTTAAAGGTTTCGTTGGGCATTTGGTGGACTCCCTCAAGATGTTGGAGGGTTGTTTCCATTATAGTATTAAAACTATAGTGCGCTATCGGAGCCATAGAATAAAGTTTCCAATCAGTGACAATGTGTTGGGGCAAAGTATGATGCAATTCAATAGCAAGGCCTCGAAGGGAACAAGGAAACATTCAGCAAGTACTTTATCACTTAATTTTTTTATACGCATAATTCTTTCATATATGATAATATGGGAAGCAGGTGCACCAGAACCATCATAATAGGCTATATTCGGTATGGTAAAATTATTAAGGACCAAATCTTCATCTCTTTCGGGTTCTTTGGCAGCTATCAGGTGGTTGATGTAGGCTTAAATTTTTGGTGTCACGCCCAAAGGTTGTGTGACCTGGTCGTTGATCAGTTGAGAGAGAGCTACGGCCTCAGGTGTCACACCTAGAGAATGACGACGTAGTCGTTGATATGAGAGGCCATCATCTGGTAAATAAAAGCAGCTACTTGAGGTGTCAGGCCCAGAGGTTGCGTGACCTAGTCATTGACTGGGGGAGATGGTGGAGGATGAGGGACCACCTAGCTACTGAAAGGGTTCTAGAGGTAAGTAGTACCCTTGGGAGTTATAATGAACTGAGGAGGAGTGAAAGATGGCAAAGGTTAGACTAGCTCGCTAGAAGAAGCTAAAAACTGATGAGTGAATGCTGGAGGAACCGAGCTCTAAGCAAAGGGTCTCGTATTGAAAGGAATAATTGATGGGGTTATTGAGGTGGGAAGGAAAGTAGAAGTTTGCCCGAACTGAAATGGGCTTGCCATAGGTTGAGTTGAGGGAGTTGGTTGAAAAACTTGTGCAATGGGTCTTATCGCTACCGGACAGGCCAACATCTGTGGTGAACCATTCTGGGCTTGCATATCAAACTTAGAGACCCAGTCAAAATTCCTATCCTCTAGGGCTTGCTTAATAGCTGCTTGGACAGTGTTTTGGATAAAAGCTTAGAATGCATCCGAATTTAGAAACTGCACCATAGCACTGGCAAAATGAAAACCAAGAGGGGGGTGAGACGCTGCTCCCAAGGTTGGAGTAGGACCGACTTGCTCCTCAGACGGATGAGCATTTTTGCCATTGCTCGGGAAAGACATAGCTGGCTAAGAGAAATCCTGATCCAAATGAACCTATTTGAATCCGAATCCTCTCTGGAATCGGTATATGAAACCCCTTTAACTTTCGTGACGACAACCGAGGTGATAGAACAATGAATTGCACGGTAGTCAGGCCTTTTCTAAATCGGGTTACGATAATAATTTTGCCTCCTCCTAGTTGAAATGGTACATAGTGAATCAGATTATACATTGATTGTGTGATGTTATGGATGGGTGAATGATCTTTGCCTAATAGCCGATGCGTGGTATGTATGGCTGCACGTAGACATGGTTAGAGATGATGCGGCGGCTTATCCCCCCAACATCCGTGGGATTCGTACCCTTCATCACATATAGTGATATATCATGACTCATCAAGGGTATGAAAGAAGTCCTACGGATGTTGCTAAACCTATTCCATGAATAGAGATAGGTAAGGGTAAGTTGATTGATTTTTGGCTCTTGAAGCTGATCCATGGGGATGCATGAGCATGTAGCATATAGCATACAAAGTGTCCCTCTTCTAACCTTATGACTCCTACGTAGCACCTCTTTGGAAGGATGGGGGTTAGCCTCTTCACCGGTAATGGCAAAAGAAGAGCATCCTAATTATTTTCATTGTTTTGGTAGTCCTAAAGGATTGAAGTGCTAAGGCTTTTTCTAGCGCGGCTTTGGTATGGTTGTTGATGTAGAAGGTTCTCGTTTACCTTGATTCCACGTTAACCACTCCCCAAATAGGTACGATCGTAGGATTTTACGTGTTGGTTAAAATGAGTGATCCACCCACTAGGCATCCTCAATTCCAAATAGGGCATGAGTGATACTCTTGCGAGCTTCTCGGGTAAAAATGAGGTACCTAAAAATTACCGAACTATCTACACGCGTAAGGACAAAATGTCATGAGAATGAAAGAAGTTTTAATTTGGCCAATGATTTCAATACATCATCTAAATCATTCAAACTTATTGAAAATTTTAAGTTTCAAGTTTAAAGAGATCAGTCCCCAGCGGATTTGCCACTGCAAGCGGATGACGTTTTATAGGCCCCGAGGCCAGGCCGATGGACCGATCCACCAAAAATAATGAGATGCGTGTGATGGTGATTTTGAAATGGTTTATCATGTTTTATGTTTAAATGATACGAGATTGAAATCCCATACTTAAAATAGAGTTGCCACTTGGTTCATCACAACAGGGAAATTTTGGTATAGATTTACCACCGGGTGGTAGACCATACCTTAAGTAGAGATTCCGAGTTCGGATGATGTTATCTATTTTGTATTGGCCAAGTTAAAATATTTCATTCTTTCTTAATTGGTTATAATTTGCCCTATTTATTGTGTTTTCGTTTATATTATTGTTTTCGTGTTATTTAGCAAGCATTCAAAAGCGGAAAATAAATAATTATTACAATCATCCAACAAATAAAATGCTGGAAATAAAATAATAATTACATAGCTTTTCAAATGCCTATATATTTTTCTATACAATAAGTAAAATACCCAAAGGCCTAGCAAGCATCTAACCTAAATCTACTTGCACAAAATGGTTAGCACAAATACTACACATTGTACCAGATATATCACATAGCATGCATAGTTAGTAAACTAGACAAGACCCGAGTTAGTATGAACATGGCATATTTATTTATGATTCATGGAGCCCAGTTGGATGGCTAAAAATGAGATTTAAACAGCATTTGCAGGAAATTTCTGTTATATCCCTATTTTAGAATTGATTGTTATTTTAACCAGATTATTATGGGCCTTCGTCGTTGCACTGTACATCCTAGCTTTAGAATTTGAACTAGGTCGGGAACAAAAAATGAAATAAAACTGCTGTCAAGAAGGCCATACCGTCGACGATATGACTGAGGCCACCGGTGGCATGGATGATACTGCTGGCGATCTCAGTTACATAGGTAGGCTACATGACTTTCTGGGTACTATAAAGAATGGGTCCTGCAATAAAATGGGGTCACTAAGGGTAAGTGAGGCCACTGGCGGTATCAATGATGCCGCTGGCGACATGGTTGATACCACCGGCGGCTTCAAATGCCTCGGGCGGCTTTAGTTTCTTATAGCAGCTATTTTTGGCTGGAAAGCAGCAAAAGCCTAAAACTAAGCACAACAGCAACTAAAACACTACAAACAAGTAAAATGAAAGCCAAAGAGCTATGATACTCAGGATTTTTACCTTGGGGCCGTGAATCCACCTCTTCGTGATCCGTATGACACCTTTGGGGAGCTTAAATGATGATGTTGGGAAGTAATGGATGATTTAGGGCTCTAAATCCTATTTTTGGTGATTCTAAACCCAAAAATCTTCTTAATATCAGAGAGTTCAGTAGAGAAAAACCAAGGAAAGATGGATTGGATCCACTTTTCTTACCTTTTCTAAACTTTATTCCACTAATTCTAGCTAAATACTCAAAATCTCTCTATGATTTCAAGTCACAAGTGTTAAACCCCTTCAAATGGCTGAGAAATGCTACTTATATAGGCTAAAATCCGTTAGAAATTGCCTTGGATCAATTATCCGTTAGATATCGAGCAAAAAAGGCAGACAGCTATTCTCCAGAGGAAATGATGCCACCGGCAGTATCGATGAGGCTGCCGGCGCCCTTACCTTCCTGATAGGTCTAAAAAGCAAGCACGATTTGTCCTTGAAATTGGGGAAAGGGAGAGGAAATCCGACAAAAGGTGATTTTGACGAAAAAACTAAAATATTGGGGTTTATTTTTGACTTTTAATGGGTATTTTGGACTAAATTACTTTTTAGATTCAAATCATCGGTCTGAGCTACCATCGGACACGTCGAACTAAATTTTTCCAAAAATAAAATTTTGTAGAGAATTTTATATCAGTAATAAAAATTCCAAGAAAGAATTTTTATTACGAGGAAGAAAATCGGGCATACGTCATCATTGTCTCGCGAGAGGGACTGTAAAATCCCGTGCTCACACTTAGATTCTTAAATACCAATAGATCTGTATTGAAAATAGCCAATCATATTATTGCCACATGTTCTAATATGCATTTCTAATTGTCTATTTATTTATTACTAACCCCTTGATTCTCAACTTAAGATGCATTGACTATTAAGCCAAATAAGTTATTGTTTAGTTCAAGTAATTTTCAATGTGATACATTTCCTTATATGCATAAAAGTTGATCTCTACTATTGCCTAGTTGACAATGGAGATGAGTGGTAAGATTCAGTTCTACTTGACTATGTTCTTCCTCTTAACCACATTTGCCCTTTTTCTTCAATCTCTCTTTAAGAAATATAGTAAGCGAAATCTCAATCTTCCCCCAAGCCCTCGTGCTCTTCCTTTTATCGGCCACCTCAACATGCTAAGACCATTTGTAGCCAAATGCCTCCACAAAATATGATCTAAAAACACACCTTTCCTCTTTCTCCATCTCGGCTCTCACCCTCTCCTTCTAGTCTCATCAGCCTCATATGCCATCTAAATCTTCAAAACAAATGATGTATCCTTCTCAGGCAAACCAAGAGTATATCCCGAGGATAACCTAACTTTTGGGAATGCAAGCTTCACATTTGCTCCCTATGGCCAATTCTGGAGATTCATGAAGAAACTTTGCATAACAGAATTGCTAGGAACTTAGCAGCTTCAGAGATCTCTTAGAGTTCGATGTGAAGAAGTTAGTGTATTTATAGAAAGGCTCATTTAAAATGCGAATAAAAACGAGAGTCTTGATTTGGGTCATGAGCTCATAAGGCTAACAACCAACACTATATGTAGAATGGCGATGGGCAGTAGATGTTCGAATAAAGATAATGAAGCTCAAAAGCTCAGACAACTAGTATTAGATTTTTTCAATTTATCTGGAAAGATTGCCTTAATAAGTATGCTTGGACCTTTCAAGAAAATCGGATTTTAGTTTATCAATAAACATATAGAGGATTTGACTAGAGACTATAATGAGTTATTTGATAAGATTTTAGAAGAACATGAAGGAAGAGCAAAACGAGACATGGACAAGAAAGACGATAAAGATTTGGTCGATATTCTTTTACAGGTTTATCAAAATGTAAACTTTAAGATAAGCAAGAGCCAAATCAAAGCCTTCTTGCTGGTAATTCTCTCTCTCTCTCTCTCTCTCTCTCTCTCTCTCTCTCTCTTTAAATTTATGCATATATATACAGCAATAAACTATATAAGTCTGTGCTTGATGTTTTACCTAGTAGTGAGACTAAATGTGTGACTCTCGAATAAAATATGTTATCTCCAACAATGGTGTCCCCTTACATGTGCCCATTTTTTTTCCGACATGTGGCCAATTTTCATGAGATAAAAAATAAAAAGTAGGAAAGAGAAGATGAAAAAATAAGAAAAAGAAATTAAAATTGACACGTGGCGGAAAATGAATGGGAGACATGTAAGGGGACACCATTTTTGGCATAACAGATCTTTTTCTATAGGTTCAAACCACATCTAGGGTGGTAGGTTAGGAATTTTTCTCTGTATTTAATAGTACAAGCGCATTTCCATAAATTTAAAAAAATGATATATGTCTTGTTAGGAACTCTTTGTTTGAGGAACAGATTCTTCGGCACACAAGATAGAATGGATAGTAGCAGAGCTGATTAAACATCCTAATGTTGTGAACAAGATAAGGAATGTGTTCAAACTAATTGTCGGGGAAAAAAGAATGGTAGAAGAGTCAGATACCGAATCTCCATTACTTGCAAGCAGTTGTTAAGGAAATAATGAGACTTCACCATGTATCTCCTACAGCTAAAAAATGTACCGAAGAATTGAAAATCTGAGGGTATGATATACCAAAAGGCACTACAATAGTTGTGAACGGATATTCGATTATGAGAGATCCCAAAATATGGGAAAGGCCTGACGAGTTTTATCCAGAAAGATTCTTGCAAGAAAAAGACAGGGAATACACTCAAAGATTGAGTTGTATTCTGTTTGGCGGGGGAAGGTGAATGTGCCCTGCTTCACACTTGGCCTTCTGTATGATTCATGTAATAGTAGCGGCAATGGTTCAGTGCTTTGAGTGGAAAGTGCTTTCAGAGGAAGGGAATAAGGTGTGTGCCTGTTGTTGTTTTCAAACCTTAGTTTCAGGTTCTTAATTGATTATGTAATAGACAACCCATCTCTATTTGTGTGATTTATTTAATATTCTATGTTTTAGAATCTTAATTTTTTTTTGTACATATGTAATTTTTGAATGTTCAAATGCTTTTTGGTATTGTTTAAATAAAGGAGATAGCTGTGTATTTTGTATTAATTATATACAACAGCAACATTGTGAACTTGACATGAATCCAATAAGAAATTATTTAGTTGACTCTATAATGACTGTTTGGAAACAATGATTTGGAAGAATAAATCCAAGAACAGATCCAGATCAAGTTTGAAGAGAACAAAAACTTACAAACAAAAACATTTAGTCATCTAAGACCAAGACAAGCCATCTGGACATATATTGAAGACTATAAATACTCAAGCACACAATAGAAGGATCCGGTTAAAGTTTGGAAAGGAAACAAACTTTAAACCTCTTAAAAGCAGCATCAAGAAGAAGAACTGATTGAAATAGCATCCAGATATATTTGATCTGAAGACATTCGAAAGATCCAAATATCAAGACAAAAGGAAAAGTTAACTTTACCTTTCTCTCTCTTTTTGGTCTGAAGTCAAAGATCCTTTTTGCCTTAAAGAAGACAACTAGCACGCACCTCGGAAAAGGACAAAGGGTTTGACATAGGAAAGAGAAAAGGGTAACAACCTTTTTCACATAGACCAATAAGAATGGTGAATGGAGCTCACACCAAAGGAAATGACATAAAAGTTGGTGAGTCACTAAAATCCAAACAAACGATCACTGAAAACTTTTTGCCTCAGTCCTAAGAATTCAAACGGGGTCAAAATCTGTGCCTAACAAATTAATGAATGGCTCCGGATGTGCCAAATCTTACTTAATCAAAAGTGAAGATTGAATTCAACCTCAATGGTACACAATGGCTACATTAATGATCAAAGTCTATAAAAGGGAAGCTTCCAAATACAGAAGAGAGAGTAGAAAGTCCTATAAAGGCAATAGAGGGAAGACTGAGGACAATTCCAGTCTTTTGGATACTGGGTTAGTGAAGCAGACTGAGGAAGAAATGACTGTCCAATAACTAAACAATGAGGTAACTCCCATCTTACCTTCTTCTGATACTGAAAATATTGTTGATAAGGCCATTTAGGGACATGACAACTTAGGTATAGCCCCCAAACTGCATCTAAGGATAACTAGTCTATCCCGGAGCACAAAGCTCTAGAGGAGGGAGTAGGTCTGGGACTCATTGAGAACACTTCTGAAGTGGGCTCTAAGAGAGAGGCTACTCTGGGAAAAAGGTTGGAGGAACAGAGGAAGGATGAAGGAAGTAGTGAAACCAAATCTTCTGGATCAGGGGAATCCATAAGCAGCTCTGGGTCAGAAGAAGCTTCATCCTCTAAGATCACACCTCAATGGCCATCTACCAATATAAATCCAGGTAGAGTTGAAAAGCTAACCACTGCACTAAAATTGATACAAGAAACCTCAGTTGAAAGGCACGAAGACAGTTACATCAAGCATAGTCTCCGGAGTATCTATGATTAGATTAAATCCATGAAGAATCATGTTAAAGGCAAATCATTAACTCCGGATCTCAAAATAGAACTGGGGGAAATTAAAGGATCCTTGTAGAATATAGTTACAAGTGTTGAAGCCTTCCCTCCCCCCCCCCTCCCCCCCACTCCCCCAATGAATTAGTCGCAAACACTTCTCTCTCAAAAATCACTCTGGTGCTGGAACAAATAAATTCAAATATTGCAGGACCAAATTGCTCTGTAGATCAAGCAATTATCGGAGCTGACAATAATTGCGCAACCCTCATGGGTCAGATCATCTCATCCTCCACAGAACTAGCAACTGAGCTGAAAGAGCATCTTGATCTCAAGTTTGAAAGCTTGGAAAAATTCATCCCCAGACCAATAATAGAAGATGGAAAAGGCATCACAGTGGGGCTTACAAATCTAAATGAAGAACATCCAGCTACCCAAGAAATGTTGTGCAATTTATTGGATGAAGGACTACCTAAGCTACTGAAGAAGCATATGGATGATATCAGTGACGATTTTGGAGTCATCTCTCCAGAACAAAGAAGATAACTGACAACATCAAGGAGGCATTTCACAAGGATCTCACAATACTTAACTCCAGTGTTCACAATCTCTGAAGAGATATTATTCAGGAAGTTAAGCTCACAAAGTCAGGTAGGGCTAATATTTCTCTCAACACTCCTTCTACATTATCCGGATCATCACCTGCCAATCCCGATAGCCTTCTCCTCCCTATCTATCAGAACCTTGTCTAATCAATTAGGGACGCATGCTTCTTTGGGTATAAGTGCAGCTTGACACTTCGCAAGGCACTCTTCCTAATTGTTGAAGAAGATCGAAAGCATTCTCTTAAAATGATTCTAGATAGGGTCAAATCTTACAAATACCTCAGGGAGCAAATCAAGCCCCTCCATCTCCTTCCTGCTATTGTTGAAACCATCTTTGAAAAGCGCTTCAAAGGGAATGTTGATTACTCAGTCTACTTAGAGGGATGGCAAAAGAGTTGGGATAAAAGAACATATATGGTTATTGACACCAACCTGATGTAAACAATAAGGGGGAGAAGAGCACAAGCAAAGAAGGAGAAAGTGATGCTATAAAAGAGTAGAGTAGTACATTTGTAGAATAGCTATTTTCAAAGTGTAAAATCCTGTAATAGCTGGTTCATTATTTTTTTCACTAATATATTTCTGTACCTGTAATCTAGAACTTTATGAGATTAACTATTGTTAACAACAGAAGTATATATAGTGAAAATATTCTACTAAAAAATCACTTCTAAGTACAATCTGTAATTGTATTTGAATAACTTAGAAGCTAGAATGCAAAGCATTTGGGGAGTTAGGATGCTTAAATTATGGGGGAGTAAATATGTAAATGACTAAGTATCAAGAATCATACTTATCTCATAAAATTACTTTTACTTATGCTTATATGTGCTTAGTTTTTATTTCCATCAAAAGGGGGAGATTGTTGGGAAATAATGATCCGGAAGAACAAATCCAAGAATACCGGATCAAGTTTGAAGAAAACAAAAACATTTAGTCTCTTAAGTCCAAGACAAGCCATCCGGACATATATTGAAGACTATAAATACTCAAGCACACAATGAAAGCATCCGGTTAAAGTTTGGAAAGGAAACAAACTTTAAATCTCTCAAAAGCAGCATCCGAAAGAAGAACTGATTGAAATATCATCCGGATATATATGATCTGAAGACATCCGAAAGATCCAAATATCAAGACTAAAGGAAAAGTTCAACTTCACCTTTCCCTCTCATTTCGGTATGAAGTCAAAGATCCTTTTTGCCTCAAAGAAGATAGCTAGCACGCACCCCGAAAAAGTAAAAAGGTCTGACACATGAATGAGAAAAAGGTAACAACCTTTTTCACATGAAGCAATTAGAATGGCTCGTGGAGCTCACACCAAAGCAAACGGCATAAAAGTTGGTGAGTCACTAAAATCCAAAAAAAAATCACTGATAACTTTTCATCTCAATCCCAATAGTTCAAACGGGTCAAAATCTGTGCCTAATAAATTGATTAATGGATTCGGATGCGCCAAACCTTACCTAATCAACAATGAAGATTCAATTCAACCTCAGTGGTACACAAAGGCTACATTAATGGTCAAAGCCTATAAAAGGGCAGGTGCTGTTGATTTTAAGAAAAGCTACTACAAGAGAATTCAAGCTATTACAATCAGTAATCCCTCCCAGTACCAAACCATTCCAAATTAGTCTATAAGAACTCTCAAGTAAAGATTATAATCTTGGAGAGTTCAAAACCCTTTTAAAAGAAAAATCAGTTATCAAGATCTCATACTTGGGTGAGTATTTAGATTGAGATCTAGCTTAGAGTTGGTGCTTTAAGTGAAATCTCCCTGTAGGACTCAGTTTAGTTTTGGGTAGAATCCAAGTGGTATATCCTGCTAAAGTGAAAGGACTCTGCTAGAAGTTGGTGCTTCTAGTGGTATATCCTACATCCGGAAGGGGTCACCATCTGGAGACAAACTGTAAGGCTTGATTCCTGCTAGTTGGAAAGGAATCCACTAGTGGAAAAGCTCGGAGTAAGGACACTTCGAGGACTGGAGTAGGCGGGGCCGAACCAGGATAAAATATTGTTGTTTGATATTCTAACTCTTTATTTATTGCATATTATTTCATATTTTCATCATCCGGATCCAATATATCCGGAACATATCAAACACGCTACACAAGACTTTGTAAAATCTATAAATTCCGCAAAAAGGATCATTCACACCCCTTTGGCCTTATATAGACCCTCATAGGGACCAACAATGCATTAAATGAAATTTTTTAGGCTAAATTAGGTTCATTCAATGCGGAAGTGTTTGTGAAATTCAAATTAGAAGCAAGTAAATATGGCCATATTTGACAAATTTTACTTGTAATAAATTTTATATATTCTTTTATATTTTTACCTGAAAATGAATTTATATTAATCAACAAACACTATTACATTTTAAGAAAATGGTGACGAACATTTCATTCACTTATATATGTCGAACAATTTAGAGCAGGTTTATAAGTTATATATTCTAAAATAGGTTATATAAATTACTTGCTAAGCTCGTAAATCTAAAGACATCTCAACGAGATTTTCCCAAGCTTGCCTTTTGGTCTTACTTGGTTCCTAAGGATACTAACTAAAATCTCCCCTAGGTCTGCTCAAGTTAATAATCCTAGAAGTTGCATCATTTAACTAAGTTAAAACGGAAAACCAACCTAGTTGGACGGCTAGTTCATAAGCCCTTGTTCTCTGTTTCATTATTGAAGACGTCAAATCTGATCATTGATAGTTATTACCGTATATATGCTTTATTTAAATATAGCTAGAATTATTTATTTCCTATTTTACAACATTATGCCAATACAAGGACTCTTCCTATATTGTAATTGTAATGTTCTATATAATAACAGATACAGCTGTACACATATTGTTTATGAGATTTTCAAACCCTAGTCCATCTATCATGGTACCAGAGCTCTAAAAAGAAAAACTGCCGCCGTCCTCATCATGAACCCCTAACCAGATTTTTTTTTCTGGCATTCATGTCGTCTCCCAGTGCTTCTACTTCTTCTCATACGGTCGTAACTTCATCCTCTACTACCGAATTCACCACAATAATCAGTCCTATTTCACATCGATTACGTCTAAAACTTAATTCTTTGAATTATGTTCTTTGCAAAACATTGATAATACCGATGCTTTCCGGGTGTGACCTCATCAAATACGTTGATGGAACAGCCCCTATCCCTGTCAAAGTTCTGGTGAACAACGCACCCAATCTTGCGTTCATAGCATGGAAACGTCAAGACCAACATGTCCTTAGCTAGGTTTTAAACTCGATTTCACCTTCCATTCTGCCTCCAGTTGTTAGCATTGAAACAGCCCATGAAGCCTGGGTTAAACTCGAAAACACTTATGCATCTGGGTCTCGTGCTCAAGTCCGTGATCTCAAACAACAACTTCACTCTCTTAAGAAAGGAAATGAACCAATCACCGAGTATATGCAACGTGCGAAATTAATTTCAGACAGGCTTATTTGATTACAATATGAAGTTTCAAATGATGATTTGGTGGATGCAATTTTGGATGGATTGAATTCTTCGAATAGTCCCTATCGAGATTTTTGTAGATCATTGGAAGTAAGAATGACTGCAGTTTCTTTTGATGATTTGTTCGGTGTACTATTAACTGAGAAGAGACAAATTCGAAAAGATAAAAGTCTAGTTGAAGATTTGAACCATGTCTCGGCTCATATCACTAGGCCTCAAACTGCAAGTGGCCGTGGTACTTTTGGGGGTCTCGGGTATCCACAATTCATTGACCAACAAGCCTCTTTTCCATCACGGTTCAGCCACGGTTTTCTGCCCACACCACCAGCTTATATGCCAGTTACACAACATACACCAACAGATGTTTCTACGTTAGTGTGTCACAACTGCAAGGGAATTGGCCACTACTCCCGCAATGCCCTTCCCCTCGACTCAATAACCATAGCCCCTCTCCTACATCAAATTTCACCATGGTTAATCCCACAGACCAGTAACATTGGATCATGGATAGCGGTGCTACACATCTTCTAACCTCCAACTTGGGGAACCTGCATCTCTATTCTGAGTATTTTGGCCCTAAGGAAGTTCAATTGGGTAATGGTTCCAAACATCAAGTGTCACATGTTCCTAGTTCCAATTCAAATCTTATTTCTGTTGGTGTACTAACAAAAGCTAATGATATTTTTGTTGAGCTTTTTTATAAGTTTTTTTTGTTGTGAATGACCTTCTTTCCAACTAGGTGATTCTTCTAGGCCAGAATAAAGATGGTTTATACACGTTGAAGTCTTCGTCGAGTGTTTCGATTCAATCTCATGCTACTTCTTTGACTACGTGGCACGAGAGGCTTGGGCATCCTTCTTTTCCTGTCGTAAGCCAGGTTCTTCGTCAACATAATTTAAATCATTTAGATAAGTCGTCCAGGTGTCAGTTGTGTCCGGATTATTCTGTTAGTAAGAGTCATCGTTTACCATTTTCTATTTCCGAGTCTATCATTTCAGGACCTTTATATTGGATTTGTTCGGATGTGGGGACCATCACGAATTCAATTATATGATGGATACTCTTATTATATTTTATTCTATGATCATTTTAGCAAATATAGCTGGATTTATTTGATGGAACACAAATATGAGGCTTTATCTATTTTTATTCGGTTTCATAATATAGTTGAGAAATTTTTTGGTCGCCCCATTAAATGCTTTCAATCTAATGGGGGAGGGGAATATAAAACTATTCACAAATACCTACAACAGCATGGCATTCAGTTTCGGATGTCGTGCCCTTATACCCCCAAATAAAACGGGAATGCTAAAAGAAAACATCGTCATGTGGTTAAAACAGGTCTTGCATTACTTCATCATGCAAAATTACCTATGCAAATTTTGGTCCTATACGTTTGATACGACCACTTTCTATATTAACCGTATGCCTTCTAGTGTCATTAAATTTGAGTGTCCTTTTCAATGCTTGTTCAATGAGTCTCCTGATTATTTGAGTTTACGTGTGTATGGTGTCAATGATGTGTGGGTCTCCCTTGGTGCTTGTGTGAGAGGCGGGGCCCACTAGGGCTTTGGTTGGGTTTAGGCATGACAAAATATTTTTAGTTAAAGATTGCACAATAAGCCAATTTTAATGAATCAAAGAATCGGGACCCAAATCTCGATACAATTGATAAAGTCACTAGCCAAGTTGTCTACTTGGGAAAGAATTTTGATACGGCTCCCTCTGGATGGGAGACTCATACCTATTGGATCAGAGATTCGAGTATCAGATGAGTCACTTATTTCTCATTCAGTTGATTCAAAATTACATTCACCGCGTAAAACCGTTTTAGTTTTCATCATTTAGGGAATTATCACAGAAATCCTATTTCTACACTATTTTACACTCATTACATGCATTTACATATTACAATAAAGCACAAGCAATAAATGGGGGAATAAAAATTACAACCGGGGGAAAAATGGGAGAATTGCAAAGAGAACCTATACATTTGTTCTAAGTTATAAAATAAAACGAAAATAAATTCTCCTGCATCCACAGACATTATCACAGTTTATAGCATGTCATAAATCAGTACTTCGACGTATTTTGTTGTGAAAACACATTTTAACTTTTGTGGTTTGATTTACCAGATTATTAGTGAAAATGATCCCATGGAAAGTGGTGAGTTGGATTAATTTTTAACCAGTTAAAATGAGTTCTGGAATCTGCGAAGGGCTGGTACCCGTATGGGTAGGTAGGGCCCGTATGGCTAATAGGGAGGACCGGTACGGGTATGGTGTACCCGTGCAAGTCTTGTATGGTCCAGGAAAAAACTTTGTTTAGTTCAGTTTACAGATTAATAGATTGATGCCAGAAAAATAAAATAAAAAGAGATTTCCTTTCGTATGTGTATGATGCCCCGATTTGATATCTTTGGGGATATTTGGTGCCAACAAGGCTCATATGGGTTAGGGCCAGACCTGAAACAAGAAATGAAAGGAACAGATATAATAGAAGGAACAGAGAATAATAATAATGAAATAACTGAGATGTGAGTGTCTTTAAAACTCAGGAGCATTACCTTTGCGGCGTAAATCTACTTTGAGGTGATCCCTTTACTGTTGAGAGAATCCGGCCAAAGTAGATGATGAAATAAGATTATTTATGTGAGTATTTGTATGGACAGAATCTCCCCTAAATCATAATAAAATAAGCTAGGAATGAATAAAATGTGGACAAAACCTTAAAGGATGGGTTTTCTCCCTATTTTATACCTCTTATACCCCCATTATACCTTTTCTATACCTATAGAAATTGCTAGAGTTTTAGTATAATTTTCATATGAGATGTATATCTATATTATGTGAAGAGAAGGGCCCTATTTATAGGGGAAAGGAGGTCTGAACAAAATAAATCGCATTCACGGCCTACCTTTTCTAGAAATAGGAAAGGATTCCCTTCCAAAAGAGCCTGTTTAGGCAACAAGAGAACCCATACAGGTGGGCCCCACCCATATAGGACCTAGGGGATCTTAAGGGTCCCCCTAAGAGTATAGATGTAACTCAACCATATGGGTCTGACAGTGAATCCGTACCACTAGAAAAAACCCCTACGGGTCTCTAAGGGCAAACTAGGTCTCCGAACTTTTGCCAAACTCAACTCTACAGCGGTAGGAACACCTCTGATGGACAACACCTTAACGACACTACATCACATAGCTCTCATCATAGTTTCGTGAGAAGGATCGTTAAAATCCAGTGCTTATAGACTGCCCCTCATGGGATCACTGCAGATATAGATCTATATGATTTCACGATGTGAGCGAGGGTTTAGAAATTATACCTGTGGTGATGATATATGTTAGTTCCTTTCTTGAGGTGAATTCTTTCCTTTGTTGATGCATACCCCTTGTAACTCTTCTGGGGAATGGGTATCCCTTTCTCCAGGTGGATGATTTTCCTTACTGGTGTATCCCTTTCCTGAGGCGGATGACTTTCCTGACTAGCGTATCCCTTTCCTGAGGTGGATGACTTTCCTTGATAATGTGTATCCCTTTCCTGAGGCAGATGACTTTCCTTTTGCTATCGTGTATATCCCTAGTGACTCAACTAGGGAGGGTGTGTGTATCTCTTTCTTTAGGCTGATCGACTTTCCTGGCTGATGATGGTGCATCCCTTTCTTAAGGGAGATGACTCTCCTGACTGATGATGCATCCCATTCCTAAGGCGGATGACTCTCCTTTTCTTGATGACTTCTTTGGGGAAGATATGTTTATCTCTTTCTTGAGGTGGATCGACTTTCCTGACTGATTTTGGTGTATCCCTTTCTTAAGGTAGATCAACTTTCCTGCTATTGATGATGTATCCCTTTCCTAATGCAGATGACTCTCCTGCTGGGGAATTTTGAATAGCCTGAAAAGAGACAATAATCAAACAACGAGTTATTCATGGTCTAAATAGACACCTCTTTATTCTTAATTGACTTTTGTGAAAACCAAAATATTTTTTCCCCTTCAATTAAGAATAAAGAAGTATGGATGAGATAAACTAAAAATTATATGGAGGAAATGTCGGGTTTGACTAGATCTCTCTGTAATGAAATGCCCCATGGAGGGGTGCCTCTCAAAGAATGCCCTTGGAAAGGTTGGAAAATGGGTGGGATTCCCCTAGATTGACCAATTTTACTATTGAAGGAAGGGGGAATGCCCCTGGGTTGGTGGGGGAATGCACCTGGGATCTAATGATTCTGATACTAGGAAATGGGGGGATAACTCTAGGTCGGTGGGGGGATTCCCTTAGGATCTAATGATTTCGCTACTAGGAAATAGGGGGATGCCCCTGGGACCTGATTCCTCTACTGGGGAATGACTTTAGAGTGGGGTGTCCCTAGGGTTCTTAATGATTCCTCTACCGAGGAGTGGGGGGATGCCCTTGGGATCTGCTGATTCCTCGGCTGGGGAGAGAAGCAATATCCTTTGAGTAAAGCCTCTTTTGTAGTGGAAGCCTTTCCCATTAAGATTCGTTTGCTGGGGAAGAACTCCTACACTAGGATAGACCCAAATCAATCAAACGATGTATAAGAAGATTCCTAATGCTGGCCGTTTTAGACTGAGACATGAGGAACTGCCTTAGATCAGCAATATAAAACTCTAACGATGTCAAGTGGCCGCTGGATATGCTTTTCAGAAAATGTACTCTTTTCTCAGCTTTAATCTTTCCTCTGAGGTCCTCATGGTTCCTTCTCCCAAATCGCACTCCATCTAACTACAAGTAAGTCAATCAAAATTTGCCATTTTTTATTTTCCCCTAATTTGGAATTCCTTTGATTTGACATGTTTTTAGACTGTTTTAGGTGCTGAAATAGGGCCTTATCCATGTAACTTCAGTCCAGGGAACTTTTAGGATAGTTTGTACTTAGATTTGGTTGAGTTTTGGAGAAAATGGCTTTTCGGGAACTTTTTCTCTACAAGCACTATTTGCAGGGACCCGCACCGGTGTAAGGGACCTGTATGGGTCCCACTTTTTAAACGGGTAGGGCTCACCCATACAGGTACCGCTATCTAGGACAGAATGTGCAAAACTCCCTATACTACACTTTTCTTTTGATTTCTCACTTAATCACTGTATTCTAACCGTATTGTACTGCTATTTTTCTCTTATAGTTCCCTTTTAGGACCATTAGGGCCCTGAGTTTCTGCCAAAAGTGGTACGAGGAGATCAGTACCGATGGGGATGCTGAGTTGATAGCCTAAATCAATGCTCTTGGCTTCTCTAATATTGTTCGAGCCATTCCTGAAGGGCCAAAGACTTTGGCTCCTATTGCCATCGGTGCACTGGCTGAGCGATGATTGAAGACTACCCATACCTTCTATTTATCGATAGGGGAGGTCACTGTCACCCCGTCTAACATGTATGCACTAATCGGGGTTAGCTTGGAGAGGAGATATCATCCACTTTGATGTGTAAGCAACCCGTTGGCATTCACGGGCTGAGGTGAAGGACTACATATAGAGACTCCTTAGGCTTCATCCTGGGGGGAAGGACAAGCTTAAGTATGGGGAGCTACAGACTTATTGACGAGCGCAACTAAGACCGATTACTATGGACAAGAAGGATCAGTATGCCAGGTCCTTCCTCTTGAGCCTCCTATCGACCGTCTTCTTTCCTGTATACTTGAGCAGCCTTAATTGTGGTTTACTTTCTCCTGTAGAGAATCTTGCCAGCATGCCTGGCAAGAACTAGTGTCAGGATATTCTAGCTCAGCTATACTATAGCCTGGACATCAGGGTTCGAGGCCAGCAGGCTGAGCTGAAGATCAACTATCTACTCCTTCTAGTAAACATTAAACTTTTCTTATGCTTTTAGCCTTATATTGAAACTGTTCTGCGACTGACTCTTGATTCTTCTATAGATGTAGGCATTTGAGCACTATTTCATCCCCAGGCTAGGCTTATTCGGTCATCTTGAGATGCCTCATATTATATCTAGGTGGATGGGTCCTTGGCAGCAGTAGCCCAGGACCGTTGTAGAGTATCGAGAGTACATCCGCCAGTTGTGCTCCCATTAGGTAAACCCTTTGAGCCTGAACCTGTATTTTAAATTTTACAAACTATTAGTGATAAATTGTATTTACAAAGCTGGTGTTCTCACAGTGCGCTCTCATTATATATAGATTATTCATGACCCTTGGGTGCACATGGTCATCTACGATGAGATCAAGGATATGCGACAGGGGGTGGATGACCGTTGGTTTGTTCTACAGTCACCACTTTCCTTTAAGTGGTATCTAGGTGAGCAGGTTTGCTACTGGTGGACAAGCTCTGTAGTTGAGAGGCCTATCCCTTTGCCTTTCCCTATAGGGGTATACTAGCCACACCTGATGCCAGGGATAGACCAGGGGTTATATCTGCTAGGTAAGGGAGCCCAAGTGTTGTTTATTAAGGGTTCTTATCTTAATTTCATCCATACCTCATTACTTCAGCCAACCCCGAGGGTTAATTTGGGAGATATTCCTCTCGAGTTCCAGTGTAGGGATGATGACAATGATGATGATTACAAGGGTGGTAATAATGGAACCGGAGGTGACCGTAGGGGACCTTTCCTGGTTCGTCAAACTGAGGGCATTTCCAGGCCTGCGGGATCTACTACTCAAGTACATCTTTCGACTCAGCTCTATGAATCATTCACTCTTTTACCATTACTTGTACCAATAGTTGGTCTGATAGTTTGTAAACCTTAATTGTAGTCTTTTGCTCAGAAGTAGAAGCAACCTGCTGCAACTGCCACTGCTGCTACCTCTGAGGCACCAGCTAATCGGGTTCTGCTAGGTAAGTGGGCCAAGACTGTTAGAGGCTTTAGGGAGGGTGTCCTCTAAATTGACCTAGATTCTACCTTCCGCCTCCTCGACTATTCGGGGAAGCGCGCTGTATACGGGCTAGAGGAGTCGATCCACACCATCCACTTTACTCCTATTGGCGCGACCCTTGTGAGCCCTTTTATCAAACCCTTAGCTTATATATTTATTAAATTTACAATATGCATTCTAAATTGATCGAATTGGTTTCCTCAGGTGCCTATAGCTGAGGCAGAGAGGATTATGTGGAGGTGCTTCTCGACCAGGCTGCGGTGAGCTTCCTATTTACCTGCGATATATAATAACCTATGCATGCATGCAATGACATTTACATATGTGTACTAATCTCATGATTTTTATGCTGACCCTATTGGATAATGAGCGGGATAGATCTGCTCGAGACTTAGATGCTATCGAGGATCGGGCTAGCTTCCTGGAGGAGCAGTTATGGGCAGCCATTGCTAAATTTAATCGAATCCCTGTGCTGGAGGCAGACTTAGAGAGAGCTAAGGGAGAGACTGAGGTTTTATGGGCACAGCTGGCTCGTATGACTAAGGGTAGGTAGACTCTTAAGCCATTTGATGATGAGTTCGAGTATGATTTTTTGCATATCAAGTGACCTAAAGGGGCGTAGATCAACGTGTTAAGGTAGCTGATGTTGCTAGGACTACTGCGGGGACTTCAGAGATTACGGACCGTACCTAGCTGGCTACCAATACTGGTGACGTCGAGGACCATATGGCCATAGACGTGGTTTATCTACTGGCGGATACTTAGGGTCAAACTTCGGAGGGTCACCAGGGACAAGATCCCTCGGTAGCTTAGGTTATGATTGTCTTTCTAAACTGTTGGTACTTTTTGGCCCTGCGTGGCTTGCTTTTGACTATGAACTTTGGATCGGTACCTTTGATACTTCTTTTATGCTTATGGATTTTTCTTGAACTAAGATCATTGAGTACTTTTATCTAGCAATTTTTTAGCAATGGGATTGAGTGATGTTCTAATTTTTGCATAGGCCACTTGATGTGAGGTGACCTATCGAACCTTTCTCTCTCTTTTTTGTCCTAATTTTTGCCTGAGCTGTCCTCGATGTCCTAGCCCAGCGGACCTTTTTATTTTTAGCTTTAACTTTTAACTAGACTGCCCTTTTGGGTTTTCAACCTAGCAAGATTTTCTTTTTCTTTTTGCCATAATTTTTGCCTAGACCTCCCTTTCAAGTTTTCAATCCTGCAGGCTGTCTTAATTTTTGCTTGAATTATCCTTGACGGCTCAGCCTAATAGACTTTTCTTTTTGCCTTAACTTTTTCCTGGGCCGCCCTTTCGGGTTTTCAATTAAGTAGGCTTTTCTGAATTTTGCAAATGTGTGGTAAAGATGAATACAATGATGCATAACACGTAGAGAAAAATTGATGTTCACATACTAGCAATTATTTCACCTAGAGACATGCATGCATTCATAAGACCAAGATTCTTAGCAAAATTAGAACATGTTCATTGATGAGATTAATTTGAGTATATAAGTAATGGTAATAATTTCCAATGGTTAACCCCTACCGCCTACTTGTCTTTTACAAATTTTCCTGAAAGCAACTGACATTTTTCTCTCGATGCCCTAACTTTTGCCTAAGCTGCCCTTTTTAGGTTTTTAGCTTAGCGGGCTTTATTTGCTTTGGAGTGCCTTAATTTATGCTTGACTGGTATACGGGATACTGATCAATGGGCTGCACCCTAATTTTTGCCCGAGCAGCAGAGGACCGATCACCGGGTGTTTTACTCTTTATTTCTTTTATTCTTTGTCCTCCCTTTTTGTGATATAGTTCTTTTGTCCTAGACATAATAACGCTTGAGCCTATCCTAATTCACTAGATTCACGAACTCATTTTCATCCATGTCCATAAGCTTGATTCCCCCTTTACCAAGGAATTTCTTCACGATGAATGGTCCTTCCCAATTGGGCATGTACTTGCCCCTAGTCTCAGTGTTGACCTGGCGTAGCTGCTTAAGGACCAGATCACCCGGTTTAAAAGATTATCATGAAATTTGGAGATGGTCAAGTGCCTTGAGCCACTTTTCATCTATCACATTTAACTGTTCAAACCTGGCTCTTGCCCAATCTGACTCTTTTAATTATGATTCAAGTACCACTCTTAGAGATCTTACTTTTATTTCAACCGGTAACAAGACTTCCTTCCATGCACCAAGGAGAAAGGTGTTTGATCAGTGGGAGTACTTACACTAGTTCTATACCCCTAAGCTACGAATGGAAGTTTATAAGCCCAGTCTTTGTAGGTGGCCACTATCTATAATAGGATCTTCTTGACTAATCAGCTTCCTTTTAGGGCTTTTGAGGAAAGTTTATGACTTGAGATGCTCTTTCCATTTTTCATGATCAGAGTCTACCTGTTGTTGATGCTTCTCTGAGCCCTCTTGGTCTAATTTCTTGATGATGCGTGCTCTTTTATGCTTTTCCCCTCATGAAGAAAGAAGGGCCTAGGCTAATTATTATCATGTTTGCTAAGCACTTTTCATTATCTCTCTTTTTTATGATAGGTTTTAACCATTGGACATTTATACAATTGCATTATACTCATAGTTTACTTTATTAATTAATACAATGATATTTTAAGAATGTCATTGTTTTGAGTGCATGACGTCATTAGAATGAAATACTCGAGTGAAATGTGAATGATAGGTGCATCAATTTGTTCATGACATGTTAATAAAAATACTGATGCTACAACTTATTCATGATATGCCTTATAAGTGACATTGTTTGCATAAAAAATGTTTGCAATATTAAAAATTACATCATTTGAATCATCCTCCACGGGTGGAGAGCCTTGTTGATTGACAGCTGAACCGGTAGCCCTGGTGTGCAAGTCTGCAAGTGTTTCTTTGGCCACTGCTTTTGCTAAGCTCTTGACAGCCTTATTGATGGGTTTTCCTTTCTCATTTCTTTTCCAATTCTTCCTCATAAGTACCGATAGTGCTTTGGTGACGGACTCAATTGCCTCATTCATTTCATCTTCTTCAGCATTCCCACATACTTCCATAGAAACTGAGGTTTCAATTAGGCAGCCTCTTTTGAAATCATATATATCATTAAAGAGCTTAAACCTAAGGACTTTCTTGCCACTTACTTCGACGGGTTCTTCTTCACCCGTGAACTCCCCTTACTTGACTCCAGCCCTTATCATGAGACAGGACTGAGGCTTGGACTTTTCGGCACCTGGGATATTCCCTAAACTAAGTTTGAATGGCCGTGGAAAAGGAAAGAGGGGTTCTAGCATTCCCTATAGATTCTTTTCGAGTTCTCTACCCTTCTCATAATCTTGCTTCATCATAGTCTTTTCGATCTTAAGTTATATGTACCCCTTAACCAAAAACTTCGCACCTTGGTGAACTACAGCCACCCTAGGTTCTTTCTCCTTGGCTTTCATAGCCGCTATGGCAGATGGTTCATCCTTATCAATGGTTACTAGCTTGCCATTATGGATGAGCTTAACTTTTTAATGGACTATGGAAGCGACAGCCCCTAATGCATAGATCTAAGGACGACCCAACAGTAATGTGTAGGTGATGGGAATATCGAGAACAGTAAATAAGACCTTGAACTTCACTCCCCCAACTGTAACTTTAGCTTCAAAGACCCCAATGACACTGCTCTTATGACAATATTGGATTTTTCCAACCTGGATTCATTCCGCCCTAAGTGAGGAAGGATCTTGGCAGGGCAAAGATTGAGGATGGAACCATCATCCACCATATCACATGGGATCGAACGATTAAAGATTTGCACCTTAATGAAAAGTGCCTTGTTATGCTTGTTCCCCTCAGTTGGGAGATCTGACGAATAGAATTTGATAGGTTCAACCTGATCAGGAGGGGATCCCCCGATCACTAAAAATACCTCAAGCAGAGTAGTAGATGGCATAGCTTTTATACTCAACAATTTTTCTATCAAACCTTTGCAATGTTTTTCAGAGTTAATGAGGAGTTGCCAAATGTTGTACTTAGCAGGGGTAACTTGTAATTGCTAGATAAGAGGGGTGACTTTTAAATCATTGCCGATTAAAGTAGGTGTAAATATTGGAGCTTGATTGACACTTGGAATGACCCGGATATCTATATCTCTGCCCCTCATTCTTTTTGGGAAAGGATCAGGAGGAACCCTTCCACTTCGGGTGATATCAAATACCCCATTTTTCATATAACTTCTCCCTTCGGAAGTTTACACCAGCAATGGCAGTCCTTCGAGCTCATCATTTTCCAGTACATAAGCATCAATATCAATTCGCTCCGGTTGAACCAATATAGCTTCCTCATCATAAATTTCTTCTAACTTAAGTGCGTCGATGTCAATGGGGATTGGTTCATCAGCAAGGCCACTACTGAGTGAACAATAGGATTAGCTTGCGAGATCATATTAAAGACATGATAGGATGGTAAGCCTGACTCAACAGCTGCAACCTATTTCATAAAATTTGGCAGAGGGTTATTTATGGTACTGGGCTTAAGCTTAGGTTGCCGAATCTTCTTTTCCCTAATCAGACCACAAATAGCCTCGAGTAGATCCCTATAGGCATTAGTGCGATGCCTCTTGCTGACATGGTAAGCACAAAACTGATCCCTATCTTCAAGTTTGGGTGGGACATAGGGCTTGATACTTTAAAGAAGACCGAGTGCCCTTAGCTTAGTGAAGATGGCGGGCAAGGATGCTTTCTAGGGGGAGATGTCATCTTCAATAGAATGGACTACAACTACTTCTTCCTGCACTACTGCTGTTTTAGGATTGGAGCCGAATTTTGACCTAGAAGTCTGGGCTGGGGCTAAAGGGTCATTTCTTTTGAACCACGGTTTACCCGGTACACTTGCCTTCTCCAATTCCTCAATCCTTTCCCACTTCTTAGCTTTTTGAAAGACCTTAACATAGCTAGAGAATTTATCCATACCAAGGACCTTGTGATAAGCAGGCAGTGCACCATCCATTAATTTCATGATCATCTCTAGGAGACTTAGCCTATCCTTCAACAGAACTTGAGTGGCCATCCACCTTTCAAAGTAGGGTTTGAGCTTCTCATTGGGGGCTTTCTTGTTAGCTCCAAATTTGGTATAGTAGTTTTAATGGTAGTGTTGAAACCACACTGCTCAATAAAAGCTTTTGATAAAGCTTTCTAGTTTCTGGTCACTTCATCTGATAAAGTGTTGTACCATTAAATAGCAGGACCTTCCAAAGTGCAAGGGAACATTTCGACTAGGACCTTATCACTTAACTTTTGGATTCTCTAATAGGCGGTGATGTGAGACTGAGGCGGATCGATCCCCTTATACTTTGCTATATTGGGCATTACTAAAGTTTTCAGGGACCCAATCCTCCTCTCTAGCTGCTTGGATGGATAGTGATGATGGTTGGGAGCTAGAATTAACAGCAAGTAATTTTTGAAGAATATCACACAATTTTACGGAAAACGATGACCCTTCTAAATGAGTAATCGTGCCCAAGGGTAACCCTATTGATTGAGGAAAGGCTATCCCCTCAGGTGTGTCCATAAAATTGGGGGTTGGACCAAATGCCCTAAACTGAAATGGAGGTGGTACAAATCCTTGACTAGGGTGAGCAAACTAACTGATAACTGGCAGAACCACTATACCCATTAATTGAAATGACTGGCTAACTAAACCAAATGGACCCAAAGAACCCAACTGACTAAACTGATTGGAAGAAGCCTCGCGAGTCCGTATAGGTGGCAAAAGAAACTGAGAGAATGGATTATGAGTAACCCCTGATACTTGTTCATTAATCACTGCATTCACTGCTGGAGTGCTAACAGGTACGCTGTGAGGATCATTGGCCAACCTCTCTTTGGCTATGATCACCTTGATGGAGGTCAACATCTTATCATTCGTTTGATCTAAAAACTGATCACTTCCCAAGTACTGTGAGACAACATTTGTGATCTTCGACCTAACCTCAGTCCTCGATGCTTTTGCCTCCTCCCTAGTAGAAACATTATCAACCTCAACATCAATCTGGCCCTCTAGAGTTAGGATATGAGACATCTTCTCAGGATGATAGGCAGAAAGATCAACTAGACTGAACTGACTATTGGATGAAATACCCTTAGACCGAGATGGAGTAACCCTTATCAAAACCGGAGGAGCCGAAATGAGAGTCAAACGGACTTAAGATTGTCGCCAAGCTTTTTCCCTTTAAGGTTTAGTTTTAGCTGAGGTGATAACCAATAGATCAGTAAATACATAGGATATGGTATGCATGCATAAATTACATTGATGTATGGAGGGTTAATCACAAGGGTATGTAATACAACACATGTGAAGCGATCAATTCCGTCCTAATTTCTCTCGCTAAGTCTGAGGGTATTCTTCCTTAATCTAATCTCACACAGAAATCACGGTATCTAAAGGGTAAAATTCTATGGCTTTCAATAAAAATGGTGTAGGGACATATCGAAAGTTAATGTAGAAGGTTCCCATCACATAAAGCCTCTTTTGGAGGGAGATAGCAATGAGTGCTCCACCCACTAAGGTATCCCCAATATCCCTAGCGGTCATGGGTATCGCCATTGTGAGTGTTGCAGAAATAATAGGGCACCCTAATATAGCTCTAGAAGAAGAGCGCATCTAGCTAAAGAGAGAAGGAGATGAGAAGATATAGTGTGGTAATTTTCCCAAATGATGAAAATAAAAGTGGGTTGAATCAAGTAAATGATTTTTGGTGCTCATCTTAATCTTTTAAGCTTTTAAAACAAACCAACATTTTGCAAGTTAAAAGATTAATTCATCAGCAGAGTAGCCACTGTGAGGTGTTGATGACGTGTGGGTCTCCCTTGGTTCCTGTGTGAGAGGTAGGGCCCATTAGGGGGGTTTGGTTGGATTTAGGCGTGATAAAACATTTTTAGTTGAAGTTTGCACAATAAGCCAATTTTAATGAATAAAAGAATCGAGACCCAAATCTTGATACAATTGATAGAGTTGCCACCAAGTTGTCTACTTGGGAAAGAGTTTTGGTATAGTTCCCTCTGGGCGGGAGACTCATACCTATTGGATTAGAGATTCGGGTACCGGATGAGTCACTTATTTCTCATTTAGTTGATTCAAAATTAAATTCACCGCGTAAAACTGTTTTAGTTTTCATTATTTGGGGAATTATCAGAGAAATGTTATTTCTACACTCTTTCACACTCATTACATGCATTTACATATTACAATAAAAGCACAAGCAATAAATGGGGGAATAAAAATTACAACCAGGGGAAAAATGTGGGAATTGCAAAGAGAACCTATACATTTGCTCTAAGTTATAAAACAAAATGAAAATAAATTCCCCTGCATCCATAGACTTTAGCACAGTTTATAGCACATCATAAATCAGTACTTCAGCGTATTTTGTTGTGAAAACACATTTTAACTTTTATGGGTTGATTTACCAGATTATTAGTGAAAATGATCGCATGGCAAATGGTGAGTTGGATTAATTTTTAACCAGTTAAAATGAGTTATGGAATCTGCCTGGGGCTGGTACCCCGTATGGGTAGGTGGGACCCATACGGCTATTAGGGAGGACCGGTACGGATATGGTGTACCCGTATGGGTCCTGTCTAGTCCAGGAAGAAACTTTGTTCAATTTAGTTTACAAATTAACATATTGATGGCAGGAAAATAAAATAAAAAGGGATTTCCTACCGTATAAGTATGGCGCATCGATTTGATATCTTTGGGGATATATGGTGCCAACAAGGCTCATACGGGTTAAGACTAGACCCGAAATAAGAAATGAAAGGAACAGATAAAATAGAAGGAATAGAGAATAATAATAATGAAATAACTGAGATGTGAGTCTCTTTAAAGCTCAGGAGCATTACCTTTGTGGCGTGAATCCACTTTGAGGTGATCCCTTTACTATTGAGATAATCCGGCCAAAGTAGATGATGATATAGGGCTATTTAGGTGAGTCTTTGTATGGACAGAACCTTCCCTAAATCCTAATAAAAGAAGCTAGGAATGAATAAAATGTGGACAAAACCTCAAAGGAAGGGTTTTCTCCCTATTTTATACCTCCTATACCCCCACTATAACTTTTCTATACCTATAAAAACTGTTAGAGTTTTAGTATGAGATGTCTGTCTATATTATGTGAAGAAAAGGGCCCTATTTATAGGGGAAAGGAGGTCTGAACGCAATAAATCGCATTCATGACCTGCCTTTTCCCTGAATAGGAAAGCATTCCCTTCCAAAAGAGTTGTTTAGGAAATAAGAGAACTCGTAAGGCCTAGACGTACGGAAGGTACTCACCCGTATGGGTCTGCCAGTGAATTCATACCACCAGATAGAAGCCGTGTGGGTCCTTAAGGGCAGACTAGTTCTCCGAACTTTGGCCTAACACAACTCTGTAGTAGTAGGAACACCTCTGATGGAAAACACCTAAAAGACATTGCATCATATACCTCTCATCATAATTTTATGAGAAGGATCGTTTGATCCCTTTATAAGGGTTACTGATGTTTTGATCCCTTCACAAATAAATTTTTTATCTCACACATGTCTTATTTGATGAACAGGTTTTCCCATACTCAGAACTTGTGCAACCCACTACTCTTGATCCAATTACCATTACACAATCACCAACAATTATTATCCAGCCTCAAAACTAATATCATAACCTGCCACAAATTACACCCATTAACAGACCTTTACCATAGACACTACCACACTTACAATAACCCAATACTCTCATGACCCAAATACCAACACCAATATATATAGCCCAACCTACATCATCATCGCCCTCTACAATAACCCAGACCAGTCCAATGTCACCTGACTCATGAGCACCTCTTAAAACAAAATCCCTTTCCCAACTTTATGCTCAAACCGATCCCACCACTCTGGGCCTTTCTCTTATGGCTGACATTACGAACCAGGAACATTCGGATTCAGGGTCATCGCATTTCTTGACTCGTGCATAGGCTCATAAATCTAGAACTAGAGCTTTGTATGAAAGCTCCAACTCTGTTAACCCCACATGTCATAGTGAAGCTATGAAATATTCTCATTGGCGGACAGCGATGTTGGATGAGTTTTCAGCTTTAATACATAATGGAACTTGGGAATTGGTTCTAACTCATGAAGCTTCAAACATTATTAGCTGCAAGTGGGTATTCAAAATGAAGTTGAAAGCCAATAGAATAGTTAAACATTATAAAGCTCGTTTATTGGCAAAAGGCTTTCATCAAAGACCCGGTATGGATTTCACAGACACTTTTAGCCCTGTTATAAAGCATGCTACCATTCGGTTGTTATTATCACTAGCTGTAAGTAATTCATGGTTTATTTCCCATTTTGGATGTTTATAATGCCTTTCTACATGATGATCTTGATGCACTAGTTTATATGGTGCAACCACTGGGTTTTTAGGATAAAAAATTTCCTAAATATGTTTGCCACCTACGCAAATCATTATATAGTCTCAAGCAGTCATAACAGATATGGCATCATAAATTAACACAATCTTTGCAGGCTTACGGCTTCAAAGGTTTAAGGGTTGATGTTTCTCTCTATTATTATTGTCCCGGTGCTTGTGTTCTTTTTTTTTCTATGTTGATGATCTTCTGGTACTCAGGAATGATACAAGACAGGCTTCTAACATGATTTCTTTTCTTGAATCACGATTTACTATTAAAGATCTAGGTCCAGTCAAATTTTTTTTTTGCATTGAATTTTCTCGACCAAATGGTCAATTATTTTTGTCTCAACGGAAGTATACAAAGGATCTTAATGCTCGTGCTAACATGGTTGTTGCCAAATTAGTTTCAACATGGTTAGCAACTTCAAAAATAGTGACATAGACAATGATACGTATATGGATGTTACCCATTTTTGGAGCTTGGTGGTTGGAGTTTAATACCTCACTGTTACGAGACCGGATATTGCTTTCACAGTTATAAAAGTTTCCCAATCAATGAATTCTCTGACTCTTGTGAGCTGGCAAGTGCTAAAAAGAATCTTGTGATACCTTCAGGGTACCACGGATTATGGACTATGGTATTGTAAGCAGCGATCTATTCTTTTACAAGCATTCTCAGATTCTGATTGGGGAGCTGACTCGGTTGATTATCGCTCTACTATAGGTTTTAGTGTCTATCATGGTACTAATCTCATCTTATGGACATAAAAAATGCAGCATAAGGTATCTTGCTCATCCACCGAAGCTGAATATCGTGTTATTGCCAATACTACCTGAGAGTTGGCATGGATTGAACTTCTACTATGAGAGATTGGTTTTCCAACAACCCAACCGCCTACTTTATGGTGTGATAATTTGAGTACCACATATCTCACAATGAATCCCATCTTTCACTCATGGACAAAACACTTGGAATTGGACTTTCACTTTATAGGACAGCGTGTGGCTTTCAAGGCACTTGTAGTTCATCATATTTCAACTGAAGATCAAGCCGCAGATATCTTCACGAAGCCATTATCTCGACATCTCTTTCTTCTCTTGTGTGATAAGCTGGCTGTGGTTCACAACCCTATTGAACTTCCGGGGGGGTGATAGTTATTACTGTATATGCTTTATGTAAATGTAGCTAGAATTATTTATTTCCTATTTTACAACATTATGTCCATACAAGGACTGTTCCTATATTGTAATTGTAATGTTCTATATAATAACAAATACAGATCTACACATATTATATATAAGATTCTCAAACCCTAGTCCATCTATCAATCATGATACAATAGACATTTCATATTTATGTTTGATAGGAGAATAAAAAAAGCTCTCAACTTGACGGCGACCACTTTTAGGGATTTCATTCCTAGCTTTGTAGTTTATCTACCACAGCGGTCGGTATAGAGCCTCCTCTGCTTAGGTCTCAGGCGAACTTCAACGGTCACCTAATCAATCATCAAACTCCATGTGGCTACCTCTTCTTTATCTTCTTTCCCAGTAAAGCCACCATCATATGCTACAGCGATTAGTGGCTTACGGGAAGCAGTTTGAATCCGATAAAATGATATAGGATTTTTGAATCAGTTAAAATCTCTCAGGACATCTATGAGGGCATGATCAAATTGTGCAAAAACTCTCTTATTGGCAAAATAATGTTATGCGAAGGAGAATCTCCCTAGAAGCTTGATGACCTCAAGATACCATTAATAAAGATTTAGGGCTAAACTCTACATGGATAATAATTTCATTAGGTCGCAGATTTCTAATATTATGTTAGGCTCATTAGATTCAAAAAGTTTCATTTGGAGCCAAGGAAGCTTGAATTTGAAGCCTGGAATTTTTAGGTTATAACTCTGGGTTGCAGTCTTTGATCCTTATTCATAAAAATTGTTGAATGCTTAGTATGGATTTGATTGCAGTCATTGCTATAGAATTTTTAGGATCCTCATATCCTTGGGGATTTTTTTAGTTGTAAAGGTGTTTTAATATGTATTGACAGGGCTACTTTAGTTGGAAATTTTGGGCATCTAACGTTTGATTTACCTCAAGCAATTGGGGTAGAAAGGGAAGGGAAAGAAATACATATGACATTGTTTATGAGAACCTTCCAAATTTTTGTAAACCATGTGGTTTTGTTGGACATCTCCCCTTTGAACTTTGACAAAATAGGTAGCCTGCCAAAGAGAATAATGAAGCTTTTTCCTCTAATTCTCTAACTAGAGTGCATTCTTGACAACATTTGAATAAAGATAAAGAGTCACGAGGTGTGGGTGAGGTGATTCATACAAAACAGATTTCCAACGTATCCCGTCAAACTTGTAAGATAATGTTAATGTAGCCATTTGTGTTTTTATAGATAATATGTTGGTCCTAGAGGGGTGATTGACTCCTTTTTGTAAATATATAAAAATAAGCAAGTAATGAATTTGTACTAACTTCTGAGACAATACGAGCAGAAATTAAATATAAAGAGGAGTTAGAGATTCAAACACTGCAATTTTGTATAAGCGTCTGCTTTCAATCTATAATCCAGTATTATCAACTCCTACTAAGGTGGAGAAGCCCTTAGAATTGAATTCTTTTAGCAAAGAGTACCATCCTCTTCTTGTGTCTAATTCCTAATTCAAGAGTACCCTCCTCTTGAATTCTTCTAAATCACAACTTATCTTCAAGTTGTATGTAGGTTACGAGAAGACCTCAACAAGCACCTTGCTTAGTCTTGATTACAAGAGGATTGAAAAGATTTTTAATGATCTTATGCTTTTTGTTATCAAGAATCACTTTTACCACAATTTAAAAATTGATTATTCTTAGCTTTCAGGATGATGACAAACAGATTTGTGAGTATGTTGTTTGCTATTGAGATTTTTCAAATTAAAAGAGAGATTACAACTGTTAGTGAAAGCTTGGATGAATTTCTCTTTTCTGGTAGAGTCCTTTATAATAGGCAGTCTTCAAAATTATCCCGTTGTGACTTATCCTTAAAGTCACAACCATGACCGTTGTCTCACAGTAGCTCTTTTCCTTAGGAGGCATTGGATCTTATGTTATACTCATATTCTTTTCCGTTAGACTCTTTGGCAGGAATCAACTCTACAAACTTTCTGTGAGTTCTCAATCTCGTACACCTTTTAGTCCCATACAACTTGCTTCATGTTAGATGTCAGGTAGCTAAAAGTGGACTTGGTTCCTTATTGTCAACTAACTTTTTGAAAATCCTCTAGCAACTTTTTATGTAAGGACAGTGAATGGGTGATGGGTTTTAGTGGTGGGAGGATGCATGCAAAGTGCGGTGCGCGGGCGCATTTGGATTTGGTTTGAGAAAATCCGATTTGCTTAAATATTTGAGTATCTTCAGAATAAAACAATTCATTTTACTGTAGAAGAAAAAAATTTATTTCCATGTAAACTTATTGAGTGTGAAAAATGTGACTTTTTATAAGTAAAAAATGTGATTATATTGAGAATTATATTTACACATTTTAATGAAAGGAAATATTTTAAAATAAAGCATTTTTACTTCATTTAAAAATAAAATAGAGTCGCCACCCAGTTGAGCTCCACCAAAAATTGTGGTATACTGATCTGAGATGGTATATTTACACCTAAAAGAAAATGGGATTCTGCGTTCAGACATAATAGTTACTCATATTGTTCAAATTAGATTTAAGTAATTTTGAAATTATATTTTATGAGGTAATTTTGACATTATGATGGCTTAATAAGAATATATATCGAGAAATAAATCAGGCATTATAACAACTTAATAAGTTATTTTCTATTGAAATTTTGAAGAGTAACGATATCACCTGGGTTTTGGCTATGAAACTCGAATAGAGTTTCGTTACATTCTAGATGTTTTACTTGTACTCATAAGCTTATTTACGAATATTATATCATAAGTGGCTCTAGTGGCTCACTTATCCAAGTAAATGGAAATGCAATATGGAATAAAATAATTTAAATGAATTCTAAAGTTAGGCTTTGAGCCAATTACTTCAGTTTACCTTTTCGTCTATCCAAGATGACTTGAGAGCCAATGCAAGACCAAAGTTGTCAAAAGAAATTGTGATTTGTGTGGAAAATAGGTTTAACCCAAGTTATGACTATAATCTTGGGCTATTAAGAAAGGGAATATGGGGTTTTTGAGAAATTGTGTCATTTTTAGACCGAGGTTTACTATAAAATCTTGATCCAAAAAGACAAAGAAATGAGTTTATACCTAATGTAGGTAGTAAACCTCAGATTTGGATGTGTTTTTGTAGAGTTTTGTGGCTTTTAGGACTCCCAAAATGAAATGGACATAATAAAGGTTTTCTTATGATTTCACTGCCTCAAATGGAAAGGGGGCAGTTTCCTATTTATAGAAGGCATGTAATTAGCCGGCAGGCTAATTACCTATCTGAGTAAATTTTTATCCTAATTGTCTGTAAATCTTGGTGAATCTCGGTGAGATTTTTTTTTTTTTACAATAGATACACAATTAGCCGCCGGGTTGATTACATATGTGTTGACCAAACTTTAACTTTTTTATTTTTAGTAGAGAATGATAAACCAAAGCTTCCTTGACATGTGGACTTTTGAATTTTGGATTTTTGGATGATAATTTGGTCTTTTAGGCTCTCTTGTATAATCAATAATTGAAATATACATAATTACTCTTTTGGCCGGAACGCACCTATGCTAATAGTTTGCCCCACGCATAAATAAATTTCATGCTAGAAATTTAGTCGTATGCGAAACAAACAAAACAGTGTACGATGCAGAATGGGTTGAAATATTTTTAATCGACTAATTTTGAAACAAAAATATTTTTGCCCTTTTGATTTATAATAACGAATAATGATTGCTGAATTAAAATCAACCGAGGGTTGGGAAAATATTTTAGAACTATTAGCATGTTAAAATGCAGAAAAAGCTGTGCAAAAATAGCTTTTGGGTCCGCTCATTTTGCAAGTAGTGCAGAAAATGCATGAAAAATGCAAAAATACGAAAAAAAAATCAAAATATGCATAACTGGCCGACAGGCTAATGATCTATCCAACGGTAACTAAAGTAGCCATTATGTGTTCACGTGTCTGACATGTAAATGCATGACAGCTGGCTAGGAGATTAGCCCATTGGCTAATTACGCATGTGATTAGCTAGGCAGTTAATCACCTAGGGGCTATATATACATCCTTCTGCCACTCATTTTCTTCACTTTAAACCTCTTCTTTTCTTTCTTTTGCGGTTTTCACCTCTCTTTTGCAAAAATTCTTATCTTCTTGTCATTTTTGAGAATGATTTCTCGAATTTTCTTCCACATTTTGCCCCTACTACTCTGTTCTTATGGGGTCTTATGTGGTATAAGCTATACAACGCTCGTGTAGGCTTACCCACCATTCAAGTGACTATGTGACAAGTGAGCATTGAAGGTCTAGAAGTGGAGCTGTCTGAGGTCCTTACTGTGGCTTTATATGGACTTCCATGAATTGGAAGTATCATGGAATTGATCAAGGAGATTTTATTCATGTGGCTTTGCAACCTTCGACCCACCTTTCTCGGATCCCTTTTTTTATTATAATTGTATTTTATTATGCATGATATGCGATTTAGGTCCTTAGAAACCTTTATTATGAGCATTTAAATTTTGAAAAATAAATTTGTTGCATGAATAAAATTCTATAGTTTATTAATCGAGATGGGTTTCGATAATGGTGCATTTATCAAAAATTGGTGTATGATTAGTATATTATGCTTTTTGCCGGTCACGAATCATGATGGTAGTAGCATCATGCATTTCTACAAGTGGTACAGGGTGCTTTCTCCAGGTGCACTGGCCTTGATCGATGCTACGTCCCTGTGTAGGATGGTGAAGAATTTAAAGTACCTAAAGTCTCACAAGTATCTTATGTCAGACTGGGTACCTCCACCTATGAGTTGAACAGATGGTTCGATACTACACTCACCTTTTACTTTCGTTGTGGGGAGAACACCATTACTCCAATGGACTATTCTGCTATTATGGGTCTTCCTTTTGCTGGTGAGGTGATCCATTTCAATGCATGTTTCACTTATCTCCATTTTAAAATGGATACTATCGAGGCCCTAATTGGTTATTCTGGAGCTCATCTTGGACGGGTCTCGTGTGAGAAGCTTATGCTTTTTGCAATGTAAGACGATAGCAGGCATCTTTCTATCGAGTGTGTGCTAGAGTTTTTATACCTGTTAATCTTTCTTGGATATGCTTTGAGAATGGGGATTCTATCATGAACCTTCAACTCCTTCCGTCTCTACTAGACCTTAGTCATTTGGACTAGTATAACTGGGGTAGAGCTGCTCTTGGGCATCTAGACTAGGCTCTTAATCAGTGTATGAGTAATAGGATTAGAAAATTTATATCCTGTCTACAGATAGTCTATGTAAGAACTTGAGCATTCTCTTTTTTTGCAATTGTGTTCTTTTTTAGGCTCTTAATTCTTTGTTCTTGCAGGTTTGGTTTTTCAAGACGGGGATCCTCCTGAGGACCAAGTTAGTGTAAAGTAGCAATTTTCCTTTCTTCCCCCGATTGGCCCACTATTGGCGTGGTTGGGATCTCGATTCGCTTACTTCTCTCTCTATCCACTTCCGCAATTTGACTTCTAAGGATGAAAGTTATGCATTACGTTTCTTTTACTCATCATGCCATATCAACTAGTATTGTTTCCTTATCATCTAGCCGTATCTTTTCAAATTAGGACATCTCCTTGGGGTCATGTGTCTCAATGTCCTGACGTCATGCGCCAGGCGGGGGAATATGTGAATACCCTGTTGATCCTAGAGACTCCTTTCTCTTTGGTGTGGTACCTTAGGGAGCATATCTAGGGTTGTCATTTGACCCTTAGGATGCATTATGTCCCTCCACATGTGCCTTAATAGGCTTTCTGGCCTTGGACTTCACCAGACTTTATATGCTTATCTAGTTTTGGCGTGGTGAGCAACTTCCTTGAGCGACCGGGTAATTATAAGGAGTTATGTCCATCGAATTTGCTCGGATGGGCTACTATGGATCCTACTCTTGTTGACCCACAACTAGATATAGCCAACAATCTAAGTGGTAGGGCTTCAGCCTCTTCTACCCCAAGTGAGCCATCATCTTTGAGTTTGCAAGAGACGGTCCATATGATAATACTTTTCCACTCTTGCTATTCCATTCTTGATTCCTTGCTTAACTTGATTGATCTACATTTTACTTTTAATTACGTAGGATCATTAAGTTAGGAAGAGACCTGTGACGGTCAGGAGTTCTTCCGCTTCTTCTACTCCATCTTAGGGTTTGAGGATGATTGAGGGCCATTGAGGGTTTCAGCACAAGCAATTCAAGTTCACAATGTATCTCCCTGACTTGACTACTTTAACTCCAGTGATTCACCCTTACGTGGATCTAGAACATCCGATGACGTTTCCATACCTTGATTTATTGCTTTCACTTCTAAATAATTTTATCACGCATTTACTTGCCTTGATTTTTCCCAGGTGCCTATAGCTGATAGTATTGAGGACTATAGCATCATCTGAGGGCATCAGTAGTTCATGATAGAGCAAAAGTACCTTAATGGCGGTGTATTTCTGCTTTATTATTATAGTGATGCATTGTATGTTATAAAATGCAGATGAATGATTATATGTTAAAATGTTGCAGATGGAGATCTGACAGCTGTGGTTGTGGATGATCAGCCATAGTAGCAGCAGCAGCCATAGCCAGAACAGGGCGACTAGCCGATGTTATTTTCAGCGAGCAGTTGTCCTCCTCCTTACTCATCGTTCTTTGGTCCTGACCAGCCAGGCTCGAGCGGTCGATATTAGATAGGCCACTTTTTTTTCTTTCTTTTTTTATTTTAGGCCATTCGTGGGGCCTCTTTGTGAACACATTTTGTATTTATGAAAGCATTTTACAACATTTTTGTGCCTTTTTATTATTTTTTATGCATCTTTAAGCAACAATCAAGTTTATCACGGTAATCTACCACTTATTGGCAGATTTCCTCGTAAACTACGTATAGCTAAACTACTACCCTTCTTCTTTCTTCTTAAAGTCTTTTATCATGGAGGACTATATAGGCTTTTGCGTGAGCATGAATATTTATCTCAAGAACTCTAACGCCTGGAATTACCTCGAGGGATGGGGTTTGTCGGACATGAAGGAGTACTGTCGTATCTTTATCATGGAAAATTTGATTCAGGCTGTCGTCAGCTTGTGGGATCCTATTGAAAACATCTTTAGTTTTGGGGAACATGAGTTGTGCCCCTTGTATGAGGAATTCTGTGGACTTTTACAATCTCTGATCAATCTGCCCCTTGTCATCCCGATGCATTATCTCGAGTTTTTAGATGCTCTGATGAATTGATTCCAATTACAGTGGTATGTAGGTGTCAACTGATTTGTAATACTCCTAGGAACAAGAACTTGAGGCTGGATGTGGCTTTCGACATTGTCAAGAATCTTCCATCCACTGATGTAAGTGGGCTTCTGCTTATCTGCCTACTTTTGTTGGGAGTTTTCTTTGTAAGGTTCCTGCTCGAGTTTGTAGCTTAGCTTATCTAACTATTATTGAGTAGATTATTAAGACAAAATCTCCTACTATGCTAAGTCTAGCTCAGACATTGATCCTTGTACATTCTTCTCGGAATGGTTCTGGAGTTAGTACAAGAGGTAGCAGGCTTCTACACCTGGTAAATCTGCTTCCAATAACCTTATCTTTTGCTTAAACTTCCTTTTCAAGTTTTCGATTTATCAGGTTTGCCTTAATTTTTGCCTAAACTGCCTTTTTAGGTTTTCAATCATGCTTTTCTTTTATTATATAATTTTATATTCTTATTTTGTGCAACTTTGGCTTTGGGATAAGCTCTCTTTCATGCTGTCTGTTCCAACAAGCATGGATTATTAGCCGAAGGCTTATTGGGAACCAGGTTCACTAGTCAGGATTGGCAATCATTCTCACAGAAATTTTACTATGGAGGAGTGGGTTGATTTTATAGGGAGTTGCACTGTTGTTGATATTCTGTGGCTCTGTCCTTGGTGGGGAATCACCCATGTGACCACTGAGGTTTCTAGGGGGGAGGGGGGGAGGTGTGGTCCTCTTAGGTCTTGCAGAGGTCATCACTTATTCTCTTGGTCAGTTGTGCAGATAGTATGGCCATCCTCAGGGATTCCCTACATCTTTATGCTTACTTTCTAGCCCTAAGCTTACTTATACATGGTTGAGGAGAGGTGGAACAATCGCTCTTAAGTGGAAGTGAACTACTCGGCTACTTTTGACATTCATTCAAATGAAGCTTATCGCATCTGGGTTGCCAGACGTCACTGGCTTGCTACCCTTGAAGAGAGGATCGTTGAGACCAGTAGGTTGCATAGATTCTTTAAAGGCCATTAAGTCCGCTATTATGTGTCTTTTCTTTTCACTTAAGAATAAAGGTCTTAAACCTCGTTGTTTGCCTCTTATTTCCATTTCCTGTTTGTAACGTTTTTTGTGTGTAATAAAGAAAGAAATGCTTGATGAATGCATGCCTTATCATATAATTTGCAATGTCCATTTAATGCATACATGTTGTATTTTTACTATCAATATGTTATTAGAAAAGAAACTGTTAAACATAGTGGGTAAACAGTATTTATTCCCAAGAAATGTCCATTGTTATCTAAGGTTCCAATGGATTTTACCTAAGACTGCACTCTTTTATTTTAGTCTTTATTTTTGCTCAAGAGCGCTAACCAGCCCTTGACATACTTTTGTCATTATTTTATACATTCTTTTTTTATTTACATTAGATAGCGTTTTAGCTTATCACGGTTGACTAGGTTCACGAATTCATTACCATCCATGTCTACAATTTTGACTGCCCCTTTGTTGAGAGTCTTCTTCACTAAGTAAGGACCTTCCCAATTTGGTTGGAACTTTCTGCGTACATCCATATGTGTCTTGTGAGATTGCTTCAAGACTAAATCACCTATTTTCAGAGGTTGATCCTGCCATTTGACCTTGCAGTTGTAAGCCTCAACCACACGTTATTGATACTATTGCAGGTTCTCTAGAGCTACTAATCATTTCTCATTGATCAAGTTCAATTCCTCATATCTCACCTTTGCCCATTCATCTTCAAGGAGTTTCACCTCATGGGCTATACATAAGGATTTGATCTCCATTTCCATAGGTAACATTGGTTCCATCCCATATATTAGAGAGAATAGAGTCTGCCCTATAGGGGTTCTAACACTGGTTCTGTATCCCTATAAGGCATAGGACAAATGGTCTACCCAATCCCGAGAGTTGGCAACCATCTTCAAAAGGATCTTCTTAACCAACTTATTGGCTACTTCTACTGCTCCATTGGTTTGTGGTTGGTAAGGTGAAGAGTGATGATGCTCGATTCCATATTTTTCCATAAGGTCGGTTGTTTCTCCCTGGAACTATATGGTGTTGTCAGTCACTATGTGATGAGGAATGCCATATTTAGCAAAGATATGTTTCTGAATGAACCTAGCTATTTTCTTTGCAGTGATGATTGTGTATGACTCTACCTCAACCCATTTGGAGAAGAAATCTATTGCCACTATTATGAAGAGATGACCATTTATTGAAGATGGTCTTATTTCATTGATAATATCGATGCCCCATGCTGAGAAAGACCAAGGCATCATTATATCTACAGTGTCGGAGGGGGTAAATGTCTCACATCTCCATATATTTGGCAGGTGTGGCAAAAGTATAGTTAGCCAAAAATATCCCATTCTCTGGATCTTCTTTGCCATCATGACTCCATTCATGTGTGGACCGCAGCTTCCTAAATATACTTCCCTTATGACTTTCTTTGCTTATTGTTAAGCGATACATCTTAGTAACATGCCGTTAATTAATCTTTTGAACAAATCTATGTAGAATTGCACAGCGAGTTTCCTTAACACGTTTATGTCCGAGTCTGTAGCTTCAGGCAGATAAATGCCATCTTTGAGGAATTTGACAATGTTGGTATACCAGAGCTCTTCCTTGTAAGTTGAATCTACTATTGTAGAGATGTAGCACGAGAATCGGGTCATTTCTATAATAAGTGGTTTGACAGGTTGCTTATGGGGTCCTTTCCACATAAAAGTGCCATCTGATTCTCTTTGTGGGGAATATGATAGACCTCACATTCACTAAATAAAGTAGCCTTTCTCCATATGGCCTCCAAGTAAAGTCTGAGAGATTCTTCTTTCAATTATTAGTCACTAGTGACATGCTTGATGACCAAGGCAAAATCACTAATGGTCTTGACTCTATCTGCCCTTAGAGTTGCTAGAATGGACATTCTTAATAGATACGCCTCATATTCTGCTCCGCTATTTATCGTGGGGAATTCCAATGATTTTGACAGGGGTATGAGTGCTCCATCCGGTGTAATGATGATAACTCCTAGACTTGCTTCTCTCTTGTTATTAGTTTTGTCAAAGAACATTGTCCATTTTTTTGGATCTTCAATTGTTGTTGCATGGTATTCATCACGGAACTAAGTTTTTTGGTTCTCCATTCTCTAGTGGTTGATTTGACATTAATGCAACCACTGCTCTACCTTTGATGGTCTCCTCAGTCATATACTCATTGTCAAATTCTAAAAATAATAAGAGCCATCTAGCCAGCTTCCCCATTAATGATGGAGTCTGACATAGACACTTCATTGGATCCATATTTACTACTGCTTGGATTCAGTGAGACTGGAAGTAATGCCTTAGCTTCTTAGTGAGCTAGACCATTGCTGCATACGTCTTCTCCACAATAGTGTACCGGGTTTCATACTCCATCAATTTCTTACTTAGGTAGTAAATCACATGCTCTTTGTTGTTTTTGTGCTCTTGAACTAGCATGGCCCCTATGGATGTTTCTTCAATCACCAAATAGAGAATTAATGGCTTTCCGAGGATCAGGGGTTTCAATATAGGGAGATTTATCAAGCAAGTCTTGATTTTTTCAAAGGCTTCTTGACATTGATCATTCTATTCTATTGGCTATTTCTTTATTAGAAGTTTAAAGATGGGTACACGTGTGATAGTCAGTTGAGCGATGAAGTGGTTGACATATTGTATGGATCCTAAGAAGCTTCTTACTTCCTTCTCAGTTCTTGGTGTAGGCATCTCCCTAATAGCTTCAATTTTATCTGGAACTACCTCTATAACTCTTTTTCTAACCACGTGCTCCAGCAACTTGCTGATGTAATGCCAGATATGCTCTGCTTTGGGTTAAGACGGAGGTTGTACTTTTTGATCCATGAGAGGAATCGATCTAATATAACTGGATGCTCTTCTGGTGTAGCAAAATTTACAAGCTTGTCATCTATATAGAATTCCACTTCTTTATGGATCAGGTCATATAGTAATGTCATGACTTCCCTCTGATAGATTTCCCCTGCATTTAAATCCGAAAGGCATTACCCTACAGCAATATATCCCCCACTCAATGATGAAGGCGGTTTTGAACTTGTCGATTACGTTCATGAGAATCTGGTGATACCCTGAGAACCCATCCATGAAGGAGTACATAGAAGCTCGTACGACACTATCTACCAAGACATTAATGTGTGGTAATGGGAATCATCCATAGGAGTAGCTTAGTTCAGGTCTCGGAAGTTAACACAGACTCTAACATTATCATCCTTCTTGGGTACGGTAACTATATTGGCCAGCCAGGAGGGATATTCAACAAATTCTACAAACTTAGCTTTGATATACTTAGCCACTTCTTCTTTGACTTTCTCAGCCCATTCTGGGTACATTCTTCTCATTTTTTGTTTCATAGGCTGGATCCTTGGATCCATAGGAATCTTGTGTTTAGTGATGTGCCAATTGAGACCAGACATATCATCGTGACACCAAGCGAAAGCTAAAATGTGATTTTTTTTAATGTTTTTGTCAGTTCTCTCTCTTGCTCAATCGGAAATTGATTGGAAATGCATACCATTTTGGGTTCATCCTTTGTGTTTAGATTAATTTCTTGTGTAACATCATTATTAATATTAAAAATGCTAGATGAATGATGTAATGAATGCATGGAATCGTACTCAAAGACACCATCCAAATAAGCAAAATTTTTCACTTTATTATCATTATCATAAAATACATTTTTCATTTCAAATATATTAGAAATAGAAATAAAAGACTCATCCTAGTCAGTGAGCATTGGCTCTCTAATGGATGGACTTCCCGCATCAGCTGGCTTTAGGAAGATATCTTCAACGTCTTCCTCTTCTATTTTGGTCGTGTCCTTCATGATCTTGGCCATATACATTATGGTTGATCTTAGATAGCTTCCCTTGCTTTTTGCTTCCTCTACTATCTTAAGCTGAGTTTGAAAGTACTTAGTTAAGGCGTCAAGAAGTTCCTCTTCCTTACTGGCTTTTTTTTATCTTTTTCTAGCCTCCTTGCCGACCAGGCTTTGTTTGGCTAAGAGTTGCCCCAAGGTCTTGCTGAGAATCCACCCCCTCTTTTATCATGCAGGAAATAGGACCTTTGCCATACTTGTTTTAGTCAACTACATCTGAAAAGATTTCAAATCCTAGGATTGTCTTTCCTTAATGAGTATCGGGCTCAGGTACCCAATTATATGGTCGCTTTTGTCACCTCTAAAAGGTTTTCTTGTTGTGTGGAGCTCTCACGCCTATGTTACCAAGTCATGTTGGCTTTAATTCCTTATCCATGGGCTCATAATCCTGTCTCTGGAATGTGATGCTTCTGCATATATTCCTTAAACCAAAGGCTCCAATGACCTTTACGTTGTACACATGATCCTTCATTGATGGTGGCTGTGGTGAATCCCTTTATATGGCTTTCTTTCATCTTTAGAGCGGCTACCGCATATGCTTATCAGCCTCTAGAGTGATAACCTTCCCTTGGAAGGGAACTTTGACTTTCTGGTGGAGAGTGGATGTTACTCCTCCTAAGGCGTGAAAAACTAGGGTTGTTTGAGAAATAATGAGAATGTAATCAGAATGTCGATAATTATGAAAAGCACAATGGAGAATATATCTCTAATGGTGACTTCAGCTTTGAAAGTACCAATCAACCCTTTTGGAGTTGTCGTAGGCTTTTGGAGATATCCTTAGGGCAAACATTCAGAGCTGAACCATCATCTACCATCACACATGGCATGATTCACCCGATCACACTTGCTTTTAGATAAAGGTCCTTAGTGTGTCTAATCCCTTCATTTGGTAAGTCGGAGCTAGAGAAGACTATTGGTCTAGATTTGTGGTTTGAACTAGCAAAGCAGGTATGGCAGTATTTCAAAATTTAATCTAAGTTCAAGGATCTTTTAAGCATGGCATGATTTACAATATAAACTAGTCTATTATTATTCTAGGTCATGAATACTTATAAAATGACTTAATAATAATTTAACCACATACTAGTTAAAGCATGAATCCCAATGTCGGCAGAGTGACCCCTCAACTGCGTGCACAAACTCAAAGTAGAAGCCCTCTATAATTGATCCACACAAGCACCACCGACCATAACCTTGTAGAAATGGGAGAACCGAAAATAAATTAGAAGATAGCTAGATCTTCCCAATAAATTAATTCTAGAAGAAATTCCCTTAGTTTTCTTTTTCAAAGTAAACATGTCTTTCGACAGATTACTTATGAGAACTAGAACAACTAAGAGAACAAGAAAGAGGGAGCGAGGCATTCGAAAATTGGTATGAAAATAATGAGACGAGCTCTCTATTTATATGCAGGCACAAGGGGTGGATTAAAAAGACCGTTTAATCCAAGATTTGTCCACTTAAAAAAAGAATATACATAGCCTTTTAGTCATTTACTAAATAAGAAATAATTAGAGTTAAATTCAACTTTCTTTATTAATAATCTATTCAATTAATTAATGAAAGTAATTAATTAATAGAATAAACAATTCCTATGTAATAGGAAATAAAATCTCATTTGAATTACAACTCTTATTTAATAATCATTCTATTAATTAATAACCAATTAATTAATTTAATAACTGATTAATTAATTAAATAATAATTAAAACTTATTTAATAAATACTAATAAATATAAACAAAATAAAACTTGACTCTGAGTCCAAGTGGAACAATACAGGCCAAAGCCAGTAGCGTGTGCGGGCCTACTGCCCACGCATGCGCTTGCACCAACATGCTAGCCCAGCCCACAAGGGTTGTGCGCGCCACATAGCATACCGGCCTTTGCCTATATGCTAGGCCCGCCTTGGGCTGCTCTAAGTAGCCCATTATGGGCATGGCCTGTGGGCCTTGCGTAATGCTCCTTGCATTGCTAAGGCCCACGCGCAGGTTTACCGCAAGTGCTGTCCTACAGCCCTTGCACACGCCCACTTGTGTGAGTCCACACAGTAAATTATCGTAGACCCCACTACGTGAGTTCTGGTTCCTCTTCTGCCCCTTCATTATTTTCAGTGCACTGGTCTAACCAATAAAATAGTTTAACCATTCATTTCCAGTATATTGGTCCAACGAGTAAAAATTAGTCCAAACAATTAAAGTGGTCTAACCATTTATTTCTCTTCTAGATTATACCCAGTCTCATAGTTCTTTAGATAGCTCAGTGGTAACCCAAAGTGTGTGACCTTATAGGATCCCATACTACTGACCCGTTAAAGTTTAACTTAGCTCAGACTCCTTTTCAGGAATTGACTGGCTCAAAGCTCCAGACAATTGTGGACTCCAATGACTTTGATCTGTAATAGTGACTCTCTAGCATAGGGCATGTGACGCGCGATATTCAGAACGTTAAGTGCATATGACTTAATCCCTGTTCTGTAATAGTATCAATACAATTCGCTCCTTCAATCAACAGTTAAGTACCTTCTGGTTTATTGAACTCGATTTAAGTGTTAGTCAACTAGTAGCCTTAGAGGCTACGTCAGTAGTTTAGTCTTGCTACCAAAGTACACTACTCAACCATTTTAATGTGTTGACTAGGATCCCATCCTATCAACTCATACTCTGCAGAGGTTTACAAGTGTCTCACTTCTAACAAGTGGCCAAGGTACAAATCCCTTATACTACTATAATGGAGTGATAGATTCCATCTTGACCACTCAACTACCATTGGACAGACATCAACTATACCATAATCATCCGTGTCACCCAATCTATAGGATGCTTAGGTATGATCCAAAGTATAACAACATTTGAATAAGGTAACTAGCTTCTCAGGTCTGAGATTACAATTAGACATAACACCAACACATAATACAGATTACCAAGTGTTATCTTATAGTGGTCTCCAATGTATTTCCCTGAATACATCCATGTGTTAACCTAAGGTACCACTCTCTGGCACTAGAGATATGCTACTCGAATTAGATTCAAAAGGTATGATTACACATGCTAGTCCATCTATATTCATCAATATCCAGTCTTGATGATACTGTGACAAGGGATATTCCGACAAATCATAATTACACACGAACCAGTTCTTACCTTACATAACCCACTATGCTCTTGCAATCTGTGCTATGATTTTGTCAAGGACTTTTACAAACACATCAATGAATATATCCTTAACCAGTCATAATATATTTTTACAGTCATTGATGTAACAAAAGAAATGCCTTTATAACTTGTTTGTAAAAATTTAACTAACTAAAATATATCGCCTTAATTGCTCTATAGCATACACTATATCTAACAAAGGCAATATCCGGGATGACCATGCTAGTCTCAGCATTAAGTAATGTGCATACCTAATCTGGTGATGCTAAGGGTGAGGTCTCGATCTCCATGAGTTTCTTGACAATGGCCAAACCGTGATCTTGGGAACTAAGGAGGAGGTCTCAGATGTTCATCTTCATGGTGGTCGCCTTAAGCTGATCCACTATTGGACTTTCTATCTTCTTTGAAGGCTTAACAAAAGTTGGGTGGCCTGGGGTTCCACACTTGGCATGGTAGGAATTACAGACCTAGTGATTTTCCCTCCTCTAGTAACCGGACTGATAGTCTGGGCAGGCGAGTTTGTTGTTTCGAAGACTTCAAATTCATTGAAATCTTTATCAAGATATATCTCTCCTTACTCAAATGTCTTACTCATAGCAAGTGATTCCTTTGTAGCAAAAGGCCATTACATTAAAGGTGCTTTTTCGCGATGTTCCTCCGTGGCAACGGGATTTTCTTGGAGAGTTTGGAGCAAAATTTTGTTGGAGCCTTGCCTAATCATATGGATGGATAAGGAGGCTCCCTCAGTTGGCTCTTTCCTATCAAGCATATCCAAGGTGTCACTATAAACAAGTGTCTCTTTTAGGTTTTCATCATACTTATTCATGTACCAAGGATATTCTTTAGCTGATTCCATGGATGTTGGGCAGACGGTGTTGGTTGCTTCCCAATCCCAATACAACAATGGATTCTTGTGCTTGTCTAGTTTTGATTTGAATCCTCAGGTGGATATACCCATGTGAAGTATTTAATAAATTCTTTCGTCAGGGTGTTCCAGAATGACTTATGGTAAAATGTCAATCTCTCATGCTAGACTACTGCTTTTGCACGGAGAGTTAAGTGAAACTTCTTCGGCTAATGGGCATAGTGAATGTACCCCTTGTTCATCATTTTACATGAACTCATAAATGTGAGGATGTGGCTTTATGCTCCCATCATAGAATTTGGGATAGACCTCACAAAACTTTGGTTTCAAATGCAGTAGCTGGCCCAAGCTAGTTCATTTTCTACTCTGATCCTTTCCATGATGTACTCTTGGAAAGGTTCTTGCCCCTCATCCCTAATCGTGTTGATGAAGTGCTCATTGCCAAAATCAAATTCTATGAAATCTTTGGAATCTAGACTCCCCGCAGATCCTTCACTATTTAATTAATCATACTCTAAGAAAGAGGCATAGCTTTCAGCCCTATCATAATTGACAGTCATCCCTTGGGGGATATATGGGGGACTATACTCGATGTTTCTAGGCTAGTGATTAAATTCATCATTTATGGTGAAGATCTCAGATTTATAGCCTGGATTATCTACTTCACTTTCATCTTCATCCTCAAATTCACTAGAGTTTTTGAGCTCCTCGATCTCTTCATCTGAATCCTCAAAGGGTTCCTGCTCATTCATTAGCTCAAAAGTTCCGTACAGGCGCTTGCTGAATGGGCATGTCATCATCGGTGTTTTCCTCGGGATCTTCTTTTGGATCTTTCACTAGGTCTTCCTCAAGATCCTCCTCCGCCTCAAGGTTACTGTTTGCATGATATGGCTTAAATTACCAGTTTTGTACCAGTACATTTTTCCAGTTGGGACTTTCTTCGGGATCTCCTTCTAGGTCCTCCTCAAGGTCTTCCTCGAGATCTATACTAGGTGCATATCTTCCTAGGTTTACTTCAACTTCTACTCCTTTAATAGTTGTAGGGAAATCAGAGATCATTCCCTGTATGTTAGTAAAAGTCTCTTCCATCTGAGCATCATATGCTGTGATATTTGTGCGAATTCCTTTGAATGGGCCATGCTGCTCAATGCTCACCTTATTTCTTCGATCAACCTATGTTGTGATGTTTGCATAAATCTCCTTAAATGGATTATGTATCCCTTTGCTCGGGTTCATACTCAAATACCTCTATCGATCGTCATGATTGTGTCTAGGCCTACTCTGGATCATGAAGTCATTGATTCTCAAGTTGAACCGCCCCAGAAGTACTCCTAAACTTGAACTGACTTCCTCCAACATAATTGGAGCTCATGTAATCTGATAGAGTGTAAATAGGAGGTTGAGGGAGGGGCTTGTCTTCCCAACCTGAGTTATGTCTATCCACTTCTAGCACCAGCCACACAAATAGTCCAGTTGTATCATAGCATATGACCATGAAGTAGTGTGTGAAGGACCTTTCTATGTAGTACCAATTCCAATATCCTTCCATCGGTATTGAATTATACTAGTCCATTCCCATCCTTTCTAAGAAATAAGGAAATTGAGGGGTGATCACTGCAATTTCACGCTCATGCATAAATTTGAGAAATCCTTCTACGTGCTCGTTTGGATTGAATTTGCCTAAAAATATGAGGTGAGCTGGTACCTGGTATTGATCTAGTATTTCTCTCCTCAGTCTTGCGACATATTAGTCAATAAGGTAAACGATGTCCGTGTTGTCAAAGACCACATTGTCTCCCTATCCTTGATCATAATAGAAGTTTTCTATTACATCAATGTATTATTCATCAGTTTCTACATGGATGTTAATGGCATTCACCATTGCCTCAAAGTTAGGCAAAGGGTTGATCTATGTACTTGGTTTCTTCTCGGGCTCTTTCATCCTTCCGTCAGCTATCATCTATTGCAAATCTTTCAATAGCCTAGTGCATTCGTTGGTTTGGTGTCCCTCAGTAACATGGTAGGCACAAAAATTATCCCTGTCAATTGTAGGTGGTGGGGCAAATGGTTTGATACTCTAGAGCTGGTTGGCTTTCCTTATCTTGGTGAATATCTGAGATATAGATTCCACCTATAGTGAGATGGATTGATGAGTTTGCACTTGAGTTACAGCGACAGTTTTGGTTGGAGTCTTATAGGATTTAAAACTATTCTATTAGGAGGAACCTCCCATTTTCATAATCCCTAGGCTTAGTTTAAGCCTACTGCGATTGCTTCTTCAACCAATCTTCCTTATCGTACTTTTCTAGCTTCTTTGCACATTCAACCACATCATTAAAAGCATCAAATTTTTTATTTTCATCTCATCCCCGTATCTCTGACTAGATACTTCAACAAGTTTCATTATTAAGGATTCTTGTTTGGATGCCCTAGTTACTAGCACTTGAATGGCCAACCATCTTATAATAATCTTTGAAACACTCATTTGGGTGTTGTTTGACCCTTTCGAGATCTTTCAAAGTCGTATTGATCTTTAGATTAAAAGCATAGTTCTTTATAAATCTAGAGCACAACTTTTTCCAATCGAACTTCACTTCATTTGGCATTCTCATATACCATTCAGATGTCAGACCATAAAGAGTGGCCTGAAACAGATTGATAATATGAACTATGGGGATTGCCATACTAGTCATGATGCGGAGGTAACCTTCCACATGATCATGCAGAGATCTAGTACCGGTATAGGGAGCCACGTATGGCATCACAAAGTTAGCCAAGAGCGCTTTGAATTCCCTAGGTGAGAACTTATCGATTTCCATATACTGCTGAATAGAGGGAGCAGCTGATTTATCCTTTTTCAGGGATGATTTCTCCATGTCCTCCATTTTTTCCTTAAGTGCCTCAATTTTTGCATCCTGCTTTTAGACCTTCAGAGGATTAGGAGCATTAAGGCTCTCCCATACATTATGGAATTCTGAGGTTTTAAAGATCCTTTTATGGGATTGATTGATTGTATCATCGTCTGCCATTGTCCTATCAAGCTCCAAGTTAGATAAAAATTTAGGGTGCCATTCAACTAATGGTGGGGGTCTAACTCTTGGATTGCCTGAGATGCTTCTTAACCTTCTCCTCTCTCACTTCCAACCTAAAATGCAAAAGATCAAGTGTTAAGTATTCATTCAAGGTGTGGTCATGAGCCTTAATTATCTTTGTTGTTAAGATGTACGAATGAATGAATGAATTCGCGACTATATATGGAGTCTTGAGGGTATCAAAAAAGGGTGCCTAATGCTCATGGAACAGCTTGCTAAAGGTTGCTCGTAACATTCATGGAATGTTACTCACTTGTGGTTTATAGATCAGGGCCTCGAACAAGATAGAGTTTGGCTCACTGGTTGGCTGAACTCGAGATGACTTTAATAGTCAGGTGGCTCGCTAGCTAGGTTTGGGTTGATGTTGATAATTAGGCGAGTTGACCTAGTTATCACTCGAAGGCTGACTTGATGGTCAAAGGTGAGTTGACTCACTAGTCATACAAAGGCTGACTCTATAGTTAAAGGTGAGCTGACTCGATGGCCACCTAAAGGGTTGACTCTATATTCAAAGGTGAATTGACTCGATGGTCACTGAAAGGTTGACTTGTAGATTAAAGGTCAGTTGACTCAATGGTCACTTAAAGGTTGACTTTATAGTCAAATGTGAGTTAAATTGATGGTCACTAGAGGAGTTGACTCAGTAGTCAAAGGTGAGTTGACTTGATGGTCACTCAAAGGTTGATTCGGTGGTCAAAGGTGAGTTAACTCAATAGTCACTCAAAGGCCGACTATATGGTCAAAGGTGAGTTAACTCGCTGGTCACTCAAAAGCTAACTCTATGGTCAAAGCTAAGTTAACTCGATGGTCACTCAAAGGTTGACTCGATGGTCAAAGGTGAGTTTACTCGATGGTCACTTGAAGGTTCGCTCAGTGGTCAAAATTTAGTTGACTCGATGGTCACTCAAAGGTGAGTTGGCTCACTGGTCATTCTAAGGCTGACACTTTGGTCAAAGGTGAGTTAACTCACTAGTCACTCCAAGGCTAACTCTATAGTCAAATGTGAGTTGACTCACTACTCACTCAAAGGCTCGACTAAGTGGTCAAAGGTAAGTTAACTCGATGGTCACTCGAAGGGTCGACTCTATGGTAGAAGATGAGTTGTCTCAATGGTCACTCAAAGGATGTGTATGTTTTGGCTTACGAGTTAAGCATGGGTGGACTCACTAGTCTTGGTCACATTAGGGTTCCTAAGGCCAAGGAAATAAAATGGTATGTCACACATCAATGTCATGGCTGCATAAAGATGTGATTAGTTTTCACAAGATCATGATGTTTATGATGTTTTATTCAGTTTATTCATAATTAATAAACCTGCACAAGTAGCAAATGGTTAGATCGTGCTTGCCGACCTTTTAACTCCAATTGGTTACTTTTCTTTAAACCCAACAAGGGGCTTAGCGAAGTCTACTTGCATGCACTCGCGGTTTTTCGGTAAACCTATAAGGAAGTGTCTATGATTCATCTATATGCAGGTTTCGGTCTCAAGACTAGGTGTGATTTTAGAATACCCTGCGCCTTTGTGTACTGAGATCCAGTGGCCCTAAGCAAACCAAAGGAAAATTTTCCATATATAATATACACGGGTGATCCTGCCCTTAAGCGAGCAAGGCCCTTGTATATTACATAAGGGGTGTGATCAGATGCATAACCCTCAAGCCTAAAGCAAACTTGGCGATACTTCACCAAAAGACACCCAAATTGGTTTTCGGGTAAAAGATGCATATGCTAATGCGATCTTTATAAAAATCAGGTTTATATAAAAATAATCAAGTCCCCACCAAAGTTGCCACTATGAGCGGGCAAGGGGTTTTAATGGTGGGAAGATGCATGCGGAGTGTGATGGGCTGGGTGCGTTTGGATTTTGTTTGAGAAAATCTTATTCGCTTAAATACATGAGTATCTACAGAACAAAACAATTCACTTTATTGCAAAAGAAAAATAAATTATTTTCCAATAAACTTATTCAGAGTGAAAAATGTGGCTTTTTATAAGTAAAAAATGTGATCATATTGAGAAATATATTTACACATTTTAATAAGGTTAAATATTTTAAAATAAAGCACTTTTACTTTATTTAAAAATAAAATAGAGTCGTCACCCCGTTCTGCTCCACCGAGAATTGTGGTATACTGATCTGAGATGGGATTTTTATACCAAAAAGAAAATGAGATTCTGAGTTCGGACGTAATAGTTACTCATATTGTTTAAATTGGATTTAAGTAATTTTAGAATTATGTTTAATGTGATAATTTTGGCATTACAATGGCTTAATTAGAATATATATATTCGAGAAATAAATTGGGCATTATAACAGCTTAATAAATTGATATTTTCTACCGAAATTTTGGCAGAGTAACGACAGAACCTAGGTTTTGGCCCGTACACACGAATAGAGTTTCCTCATATTCTGGATGTTTTACCTGTACTGCAAGCTTATTAACGGATATTATATCATAAGTGGCTCCAGTGGCTCACTTATCCAAGCAAAAGGAAATGCAATATGGAATAAAGTAAATTCAAATGAATTTTAAAGTTGGGCTTTAAGCCAATTACCCTCAGTTTACCTTTTCATCTGTCTAGGATGACTTGAAAGCCGATGTTGGCCCAAAGTGGTCAAATGAAATCATGATTTTTGTGGAAAATCAGTTTAACCAAGTTGTGACTATGATATTGTATTATTAAGAAAGGGAACACGGGGTTTTTGAGAAATTGAGTCATTTTTAGACCAAAGTTTACTGTAAAATCTTGATCTAAAAAGAGACACAAATGAGTTTATACCTGATGTAGGTAGTATAGCTTGGATTTATAAGTGTTTTGGCAGAGTTTCAGGGCTTTTAGGGCTCTCGGAACAAAATGGACATAATAAAGGTTTTCGTATGATTTCACTACCTCAAATGGAAAGGGAACAGCTTCATATTTACAGAAGGCAGGTAATTAGCCGGCAGGCTAATTACCTATCTGAGTAAAATTTTATCCCAAATCTCTGTAAATCTTGGTGAATCTGGGTAAGACTTGATTTTTTACTATAGATCTGCAATTAGTCGGCGGGCTGATTACATATGTGTTGACCAAACTTTAACTTTTTAATTTTTCAGTAGAAAATGCTAAACCGAAATTTCCCTGAAATGTGGATTTTTAAATTCTAGATTTTTGGATGACAATTGGGTCCTTTTATCTCTCTTGTCTATTCACTGGTAAAAATAGGCATAATTCCACATCTGGCCGGAATGGACCTATTCTAACAAGGCTAATCACCCATCTTTTTGGATCATAAGAAGTATAGGCCAATTTTTACTGCTTTTCTTCACGTGAGTTCTTGCATAGCGACCTGAGCTTGCTGTGGAAGATGCTTTTCTTTTCTTCTATCTCAGGATAGGCTTCCGAGACTTCTTTATCTTTGGCTTCTAAGATTATCTTGTGATCTTCCAGTCATTTGTCTTACTTCTGAGAATCTACATCTTCTGAGTATGGTTATCTTCCGAGTTCGTAGTTTCTAATTTTTTGTTATCTTCAAAACTTGGCTTCTAGGCTTCAAACCTTAGCTTTTCAGATTTCATCTTCTGAGCCAAGTTTAACAATCTCCCCCATTTCGATGATAACAAAAATATGCAAGATGAAGGTTAGCTCCCCCATAAATCATGTCAATTCTGAGAAATAAGTTGTACAATTTGAATATTATACTCAAAATCACAGATAATGTGTTTACTATATATCTTCAAGTGTTAACAATGTGTTAAATTCTATAGAGTTCAGGTTAAAAGTACATTGAAGAAAATATAACCAAAATTCAAAAGATAAAGATAGATACAACTAGTTGTTAAAAAAAAATTACAAACTAGTTATCACTATTGTGGCTTCTCATTCAAAATATGTGAGAGTGTGGAATTGTCATCATCATCCTTTTCATTTTCCTATTTATTGTTCTCCCCTATTTTGTTAGCATTAAAAGGGGGTCTATCTCCTTAGGAACCGACAATTGTAACATATGTTGAGCCTAGGCATTCCTGTAGGATAACATTGTTGACTTCCCTTGCTTCTGAGCTTTAGCATTTTTAAGGATTATCTCAAGGGGTTGAGCGAATGGTTCTATAAAGCACTACACCTCACTAGTTGGTGCTTCCAAGTTTGGTATGAGTTATATGATGTGGTTTAAGCAGCCCTTTAAGATATATTTGTATAGACTTCTGAATAAGACCGCAATTTTGCATCGACCCCATACATAATTTTGAGAAATCACATTAGTTGTTGTAGGTAGGGAACAATCGTTGACTCATGGATAAAGAAAGAGTTGGAGTCCAATGAAAGATTTTCAACTCCTTTTTGGTAGATTCTCTAGTAGGGATGATAGAGTCTAAGTGTTTGCCCTCAGGATAGAGGATTCTGAGCTATTGATGAGCTTGGTAAGGCACTCAATAGCTTTCTATATTTCATTCTCCACATCTGATGACACATCTCAAAGATGGTTTCTATGTGCCTCTAGGAGTTCATCCTTAATATCCTTATTTATCTTCTTTAAAGCTTCAATAATGTTGGTCACCAAAGCTTGGTGATCAAACTAGAGAGTTTTGGTACTCTCAACATTGGCTTTACGCTCTGCTTCTTCAGCGCTATGATTCTTAACCATTACATCTACAATACCCTTGATCTCTTTCAAAAGTTTAGCCTTTAAAGTTGTTAGATTTGCCTCAGAAGAAGAGTTTAGGGTCTTGAGAATTTCCTTATGCTGTGCAAATAGCTTTTCCAAATTTCCCAGAATTGCCTTCTGGTTCTCCCCCAGCCTTTCGCCATTCTTCAAAATCTTCTTATTGAGTTCCATGAGTGAGGAGGCAATTTCCTTATTTTTTATTAGTCTATCTTCCATAATGGCAAGACAACATTCTTTAGATCTTGTGCAATCGCAAAGGAGCTTGGAATAAGGCGGGTTAAGGCTTCAATAGCATTGGCTTGATTGGTAAGGCTTTAGCAGTTTTGAGCCAATTACATAGCCACAAGAGATGTTCTATGTAGAGAGACAAAGTTGTTGATCTTTTGGAGCACTTTAATGATTATTGCTTGCTGGCTAGCCATATTATTTAAGGCATCCACATCTTTCTCATATATTTTAGAGCCTTCTAGATTTTCTTGGAGTCCTTTGTGAGCTTGCTCTAGTCTGAGAGATAGAGTCTTATCTTTCTTAGAGTCTTTTGAAGATAAGGTGCTTTGACTTTTAGGAATATTCCTCATCTTTTGAGGTCTCTTCTTCATCCTCATCACCTTGAGCAGGATCTCTAAATCCTTCGTCATTGGAATTCAAAAGGTTTTATGGTGCAACACTTCATCATTCTTAGATAATTGGGTATTCTGAGAAGTTGATTACTGTAAATCCTACCCAACTTCCTTAGATGAATATTTCTCACCATCTAAGTTGCCTTGCTTTTTTGCCTCCTCAACTGCTAGTACTATTGAATTACTAGCTTTTCAGCATGTATTGTCTCTATCAGATTATCATTATTGACCTTCTCAAACTAGTCAGCCTCAACTCCATTGCAGGCTTCATTAGTTTCCTGCTGATTTACAGCAGTTGCATCATTGTATGGGGGTTGTACATCCTTGGTAGATGGCTTGATGAGTGATTTAGGAGGTAATGGTGAAGAGGTGTTTGATTTAATTGGAGGAGTCTTATTTTTTCATGTAGAGTGGGTTTTGGTTTTTGATGGTAAGGAAGGTAGAAGTAGTGGTTTCTTGGGTAGAGGAGATGATTGGAAGAGAAGGAGAAGAGGTTAGGTTGGTGGTTTAAGTAGTTTGAGTGGTGGATGTTGTAATAAGTGTGGTGGATTCTATGGTTGTAAATGAGGGAGGAATTCCAAGAAGTGCTCCTTACAACTAGGTCTGAGCTCTTTCATCTTGAACTTATTAGACTCTTCCTTTTGCTCCTTTTGACCCTTTTTAGTTCTCTACTTCTCAGGTGGTTTTGGAATAATTTCCTCCTCAGAAGCAGCTTTGTCTGGCACCGCTTCCTTCTATTCTTTCTGCCTTTTCTCAAAAGCTGGTTTTGTGACCACTTCCAGTTTTTCTAATTTCACTTTCTTGGCCTGTTTCTTTGGTAACTCAGAGTTGACCTTTCTTTTCTTTGGCTTTGTTTCCTCTTTTTCCTCAGGAGTTGTGCCTACCGTATCCTTCTTCTTTGTTCTTCTTTCTTGTTCTTTAGTCCTTTTCTTTGCAATTTCTATCTCAGCAACCTCTTTGTCATAAGTTCTATCATACTGCAGATTTAAGAATGTATTTCTGGTGAATTTAGGAGCTTCTAGAAATTCTAAATCTACAATTTCCACTTTTGAATTTTTTAGAATTAGGGAAATAAACCCACCCAGACTCTATGGGTATTTCATCATGTGACGGATGATGATTAAAGGGAAATTGATTGGCTTTTTAACCAACTTGTATTGCATTACACAATGCTCAAGATCAGATACTAAGTTAGGAACATTAATTTTGTTCAGTAGAGACTTGGCTATAGCATAGTGAAATCTCCTCTCTTTAGCTCCTATGTAAGTGAAAATCTTCTCACCCTTATAGTCTTTTGGTAGGTTACGCATGTCGTTGTAAAACACATATTTTTTCTTTACATCTACCTGCTTCCTTAGCACCAGATCTTCTGTTGGAACCTTGATACTTTCTCCTAGCAGCTATGGAGTGATGGTGATGTTGGTTCCCTTTACTTCAGTCTTTAAATTATCTCCCAGATATTTGAGATTTGCATAAAACTCTCTTACTAGCCTGGGATATGTTGTCTCGTTTAAGGATATCCATGAGCTCGTCTTCAGCTCCTTAATTACGTTAGATTAGGGAGTAGTAACAATCAAATAATCAACCGTAAATATTGGTTGCACTCTATAATGACATGAAATGAAAATTTTTGCGCTAAATAAGGATTAACTTGATTACGTTACTGAATAATGATATGCTATGTAGCTGAAACGTGAATGAAAAGGACAATTAAAACAGAAATTATATTGTGAGATCAAATTCCTAGGACGGAAACAAAATATTTTAGTGTCTCAGACTTTCCATGCTACCTTGATGACATGATAACGGACATAACATGAATTGGAGTTTCAACTGTTGGTGCATTCATTTTGGGCTGATTTCGAACATTGTATTCATTAGATACTTCCTTCCTATATATTGGAATGTCCTCTCAAATGTTCTTATATAAGGCTTGAGAACCTGCCATAGCTCTTTGTGGACTTGTATATTGCCTTATGTCTGAAGTACCTATTTTAAATTATTCATTTCTACCAAGATGTTCATATTCGTTACATTTTAGGGGTGTTTTTGCAGCTTTTGATGCATACTTGAGGGCAAGCATGGAATAAGTGTGGGAAGAATTGATGGGTTGTATTTTCATCATGTATTTGTACTTATTTTCATATCATCGAGACCATGTTTTTAGTTTTTATGGCCGCTACTACTTCCTTTTCTATCTTTTTCAGGTTTTGAAGGCAATTCGGAGAAAACATGCAATATTTAGAAGAAAAGATCCTTTAACTAATACCTGAAGCAGACAGCAGGATGAATAGCATGTCCCGGTGACTCTAGAACATTTCAGAATGACCAAGACGATATAAATACCGGAGCGTGCCTAGTCCAGGTCTGGAAGTTACCTAATTCAGGAGAATCTTATTCAGGAAGAGCCTAATTCAAGAAGGCAGTTAGATCTCTTTCCTAATTCCGTAAAGGAAAGGATTTACTACCATTTGGAGATCAAGACTAAAAGGAAATGAATCCAATGAGATAAATGCAAAGAGTCCTATTTTGCCACTAAAGAAGAAGTAAGAGTAGAGGCATTCAGCTATAAATACCAAGGACGGCAGTCTCAAGGGGAAACATCCAACCTATAATCTATCATACGCCATTTACATTCTTTCTAGTCTAGTTTTAGTTCTTAGTTCTTAGTTTCTCTACTTTCAAATACTTTGGATTGTTGAGTTTTTTATTTCAGATTTGGTTTAATAAGCAATTTCATTTTCAGTCTTTAAATTTTCAGTATGATTTACTTTCAGTCTCTTTATATTTTAGTACATTTAAATTTAGCCATGTTTAGCTAAATTCTTTATGACTTGACCAAGTAAGAGTCAAGGCTGAGTTTAAATGGTTTAAGGACCACAATTGAATACAAGAGTCCACAAGGCAACCTATTTACCAATCTCGGTACTTCAAGGGTTTCATGGTAAGGATATCACTTAGTCTCGTTGTTGGCCTAATCATCCATTTGGTAAGTCTTTTTGATTATTGTTAACTCTTATTCTTGCATTCATAATTGTGCCTGAAGAAGAATAAAGTAATGACAGTCTCCATCGAGACTGGAGAGAGGTAATCTTAAGCCTATTGGGAGTGCTTCACTACATGGTGGTAAGGATTTAGGCTACTCTATTATTTATTGCTATTCATTAGCGAGCTCTTAGGCATGAAGTCGAGAGACACAGCGAGTAAGAGAGAGATCGTGGGATGAAGTTCGGTCTCTATACACAGTAATGAAGAGTGTCTAGTACTGTAGCGTGCATGCATACTATTATAACTAAATCTTGGTCCAAGTGCAATTTAAATCTTGTCCCATGATCACCATAATGTTCAATCTTGCTCTACTTTGGTTAAGTCATTGTTTCTCATTATTTTATTACCTGCTTTTCTTAGTTTCATCCATAAATTCCCATTGAGATTACTTCTAGGTCACGTTGTGTGTTGTCTTCTAAAATAACGTTGTCAAATACCATTCCTTGTAGCTTGCTACTGACTACTAGTTTGTTTTGTGCAGGGATTGATATTTGGTAGGCACGACTCCCATCAAATTTTTGAGCCATTGCCGGGGAATGGGTCCTTTTGACTAGTTGTTTGAAGTGGATGACTAGAGCCACACGTTGTGGCAGCAAATTCCTCTTTGATCCAGAAATCAAGAGATCCAATAGAGCTCGTGCTAAGCACGCTCGAGAGCGTAGAGACTCTAAACATCAGGTAAAAATTTCAAGCAGACCAAATGACGATCTAATTAACATAAAAGGACTTTCTAATGATTCGAGTGACTTAGATTCATATCCCAAAATAGCCATCCTGACTATGGCTGACCAAGAACAGTCAATCCGAGACCTTACAGGGGTTCCCGGTGAACCAGCAACCTTTCTACATCACTTTTTCAGATGAGACTGACGATAACAACTTTAAAATGAGATCTAGGTTTGTTCATAGCCTACCCAAATTCTTCGAAAGGGCCACTGATGATCCTTAGAAACACTTGCAGAAATTCTATTTGATGGTGTGTTCTATGAAGCCGCCCAAGGTCGATTTAAACCTTGCAAAATTGAAGTCCTTTGCTTTTTCTCTTAAAGACTCAGCTAATGACTAGTTTTGTCATTTAAAACCAGGCTCATTCGCATACTGGGAATAGATGTCAGGAGTCTTTCTTGACAAGTACTTTCCAGCATCGATAGTTACCACCTTGAAGAGATAGACCTATTCGGTCAAGATGAAAGACACAGAGAGTCTCCATGAGTGTTATGAAAGATTCCAGCACCTTTTAGCAACTTATCCACCACATGGGTTTACTGATGAAGCCTTAGTCCAGACTTTCTATAAGAGAGTCCTGTTCTCCATGCGATCCATGTTGGATGCACTAGTGGGGGTGCTCTCATCAATAAGACCCTAACTCAGGCTTGGGAAATCATCAAGACTATGGCAAAAACCGCTTAACAGTTTAGCGATCGTGAAGGAAAATCTACATCGAGAGCAGTCAATGAGATCAATTCTTATGATCTCAATAATAAAATTGAGAGACTTACTAAACTTGTGCACAAGATAGCCATCCAAACCAAGGTTTTGAAAAAAGACCACTCATGCTACTGATGAATGCCCTCGCATAGGAGATACTAAATTCAAACAAGTCCATGCTTTGGGAAACTACAGCAACTATAGTAACTATAGAAATTATGGTAACCATAGTAACTACATTAATCAGGGGATCAAGCAGTCGTACATTCAACCACCATAGAGAAAGATAGGGTGACGACATCGTCCAGCACTTACTGGGGGAAATAACGACGGTCAACCATGACAGGGACTATAGAATCAGCTCGGTGTAAGGAATTAATGCGATCGTATTGAGACCTCCTCAATAAGCATAACCCAACCCTCCTTAGCAACTGCAGTACATTCCTTATGAACTTTTCGCTGCTCTCGATGAGGGTTCCAATAAGCAGTTTAAGTTGGTAGACAATCGGATACAAGGACTACAAGGTAACTTTTCAAACCTGGAAAAATAGATGGCCTAGATAGCTAGCACTCTCTCCAAAATCGAGAACCTGGGGAGACTTTCATCTCAAATGGAGGACAATTCAAGAGAGAATATCCATGAGATCAAACTGGGGGAAAGGAAAGAGACTCAATCGAAACCACCAAGAGCAGAAATGGAGGATGGAGTCATTGTGATTCCTGATGACACAGAGGAACAAGTGATTTCTACTAAGACCAAACCTCCTTTTCCAGAAATACTATCAAAGACCAAGAAGTTGAAAGAAGAGAAAGAAATCTTTGAGACCTTGAGAAAAGTCGAGATCAACATCTCGTTGCTCGATGTGATTAGCAGATGCCCAAATATATAAAATTTCTCAAGGAGTTGTACACTAATAGGAAGAAGCGGCACGACTTAGACAAGGTTGTGATGGGAGAAAATTGACCTATCATAGTCCAACACAAATTACCCCCTAAGCTGAAGGACCAAGGAATGTTTGCAATCAATTGTACCATAGGTCAGGTTGGAATTCAAAAGGCTATGTGTGATCTCAATGCATCTATAAATGTCATGCCTTCCTCTATCTACCAGCAGATATCAGCCAACCATAATATGCCTCTCAAGGAGACCAAGACAGTCTTGCAGCTCGCGAATTAATCTACCCTGAGGGAACTTTAGAGGACGTGTTAGTTAAGGTAAATGATTTTGTTTTTCCCGCTAACTTTTATGTTCTTGATATGAGTAACGCAGATAGGAAAGGGAACTCAGATTTGCAGTTAGGGAGACCATTCTTGAGCACTGCTAAGACCAATATCGATGAACACAATGATTCTCTCACAATGGAATCAATGTGGAAGTAGCCACTTTCAATGTTTATGACGCTATAAAGACCTCAGAAGAAGATTCGAGCCTATACAGTATTGATAGTCTTGATCCCATCATTCAACAAATTTTTTAGCTCAATCTTTTAAATGAGTATTTGGTCACGCTGAATGAAGCACTTGACGATAAGAGTCTCGATGATACTGATTTGGACAAGAAGGTGAAAGAGGTCATCCATGTTCTCGACTCACCCCAACATGCATCGAGACCTGGACCAAAGCTTACTCTGCCACCTTTCAAGAAACTCACTCCTTCCATCATCCAACTGCCGGAGCTTGAATTGAAGAGCCTTCCAAGTCACCTCAAGTATGCTTTCTTGGGGGATAAACATACACTCTCGGTGATCATTTCTAGTAAATTTAGTGCCAATTAAGAGAAACGGCTGGTCTTCTTTCCAGCAACACAAGAAGGTGATTGGATGGACTATAGCCGATATCAAGGGGATTAGTTCTTCCACTTGCATGCACAAGATCAAGCTGGAGGAAAACACCAAGACCTATCGCCAGCCTCAAAGACGACTCAATCCTCCTGTGATGGAAGTTGTAAAGAAAGAAGTGATCAAACTCATGGAGGCTAATCTCATTTATCCTATCTCTGACAGTGAATGGGTTAGCCCGATACAAGTTGTTCCAAAGAAGATAAGGATCATGATGATAATGAATAAAGTAGGAGAAGTAGCCCCCACGAGAATAGATAATGGGTGGGAAGTTTGTATTGACTACCGCAAGCTCAACGCTGCGACTAAGAAGGACCACTTTCCACTCCCATTCATTGATCAGATGCTAGAGAGACTAGTAGGAAAGTCTCATTTCTAGCATCTCAATGGAATGTCGGGATTCTATCAGATCTCGATAGCACCAAAAGACCAGGTGAAGACAACAGTTATGTGTCCCTTTGGCACCTTTGCTTACAGACGGATGCCTTTTGGTCTCTGCAATGCTCCCGCTATATTCTGGAGGTGTATGATGAGTATTTTTTCCAATTACGTAGAGAACATTATTGAGGTATTCATGGATGATTTACTGTGTATAGTGATTCTTTTGATGCATGTCTCGATAACCTTGGTACGATCCTTAAATGTTGTATTGAGTCTGACTTAGTACTTAGCTATGAGAAATGCCACTTCATGGTAGACCAAGGTATGATATTAGGTCATGTTGTATCAAAGAAGTGTATTAAGGTAGATAAAGCTAAAATTGATGTTATTCAATCATTACCTTACCTTACTTCTATAAAGGAAGTTAGGTCTTTTCTTGGGCATGCAGGTTTTTATCGCTGGTTCATTAAGAACTTTTCAAAGATCGCCAAGCCCCTATATAGATTACTTCAGAAAGACGCTAACTTTGAGTCTGGAGATCCTTGTAAGGAAGCCTTTGACACTATCAAGAAGAAGCTGGTCTCTGCGCCTATTATCCAAGCACCCAACTGGGATCAGCCCTTCAAGATCATATGCGATGCAAGCGATAAAGCAGTAGGAGCAGTATTAGGACAACATATTGGTTGAGAGCCTTACGTTCATTGTGTACTCAGATCATGCTACCTTGAGGTACCTAATGACCAAGAAGGATGCTAAACCAAGACTGATTTGATGGATCCTTTTACTTCAACAATTTGACATTGAGATCAAAGATAAGAAAGGATAGAGAACCTGGTGGACGATCACCTCAGCAGGCTGACTAATTCAAAAGAACCAAGGGAAATCTAGGACGAATATCCTACGGAAAGTCTCTTTTCTATCACCGAGACTCTATGGTATGCAGAACTTGTCAACTATCTTGCATCCGGGAAATTTCTAGATGAATTCACATGCAATGACGAGGAGAAGATGAAGCGGGAAGCTAGTAGGCATTTAGCGGATAATCCTTATCTATGGAGACAAAAGAACGATATGGTTTTGAGGAGATGTGTTTACAGGGGAGAGATACCAAGACTCTTTCAAGCATGCCATTCTAAGGTTTGCGGAGGTCACGGTGGGCCGAGGAGAAGAGCACAACGCATTCTTGAGTGCGGATTTTACTAGCCCTATGTCTTTCATGATTCCTATATGTTCTGCATAGCATGCGATAACTGCCAACGGGTTGGTAATCTTGGACAACAAGATCAACTCCCAATGACTCCTATTTTGGTCCTCGAGATCATAAATGTCTCGGGTATTAATTTCATGGGCCCTTTTCCTTCTTCTTATGGGTTCAAATACATCCTCCTAAAAGTTAATTATGTCTCTAAGTGGATAGAAGCCAAGGCAACCAGGAATGATGATGGAAAGACTAAAGCAGACTTCATAAAGGACAACATCATATGCAGGTATAGGACACTGAGTCTACTTATTAGTGATCTTGGTACGCATTTTTTGCAGCAAAAAGGTCTAACCATTTCTGACAAAATGGGGAGTCAACCACATGATTTCCACGCATACCACCCATAGATAAACGGACAACCTAAAGTGAGCAACAAAGAGATCAAACTCATCTTAGAGAAAATAGTCAATCCCAATAGGAAAGACTAGAGTCTCCGTCTCTTTGAAGCTATGTGGGTAGTCTGCATAGCGTGGAAAACCCCCATCGGGATGTCACCTTACAGAGTTGTCTATAGGAAAGCATATCATTTACTCGTTGAGATTGAGCATAAGGCATATTGGGCCATTAAAAAGACAATTTCCAGGCTCAATGCGGCCAAAGAGCATAGAAGGTTATAACTACATGAACTCGAGGAGATTCGCCGTGATGTTTATGAAAGAAATAAGGCCTACAAGTAGACCACTAAGCGCTACCAAGACCTTTTTGCTTCCAAGAAAGTCTTCAATGTGGGACGGAGAGTTCTTTTATTCTAATCTTTTCTCAAGCTATTTCTTGGAAAGTTGAGGTCTCGGTGGGCAGGGCCTTATATCATGACCAAAGTGTTTCTACATAGAGTAGTCATTATACAGAGCATCACGACTAAGAAATTTCTGAAAGTCAATGGGCATCATCTCAAGCCCTACTATGAAGTATTCCAAGCTCACTCTAAGGAAATACTCTCAC